>OY735221.1:12700945-12965945 GCA_963457665.1 Thysanoteuthis rhombus
CCAACCACCTTACCATACTGGATAACAACCTTGTAATTTATTTTAGTTGCAACATAAATCTGAGACTTTTTGGCAAAAGAATCATCTTATAAAGATTTGCCAAATTTTGTCTTGCTAAAGAGGCCTAGTTGGATAGCCTTGAAACACCTGTAAAGTTAATAATCCAGTGTAGCATGATATTCTTGATCGGCTCGTGATACTTTGCGATTAAATTTCTACTTGAAATGTTTCTACACTTTTGGACAGATTTTACTCTCTTCTGCGAGGAACCTACCTCATTAAACGCTTTAACCCTCTCAAGCATTGTGGGTTGGATTTCATCCGACTTTCAAAGTGTTAAGATCTGCGTGGTGGGTCATTTTTCTAATACCACCATTTCATCTTCATATCCATAAGAACACAAAAGTTTGTATGCTCTCCCACCATTTTGGTTTAATACCTTCGGCTGATCGGCAGATAGTGGCGTTGTTCTAAGTGAACGAAAAGGAAATCTGCCTCAGTGAGTTAAATCTACTCTTGGCGTTCTTGCCTGCATAGAAAAAAAATTTGCTTGAGAAAAAAAAAAAAACAAACTCCAAAATAAAAAGAATGCAAATAAATCTGTTGCATATGAAAAAAAATTGAAAAATATTTGAATGAAATATTCTGTAATTGATACCAGTGTATCAGATGACCACTTGATATTGATACCAATACTAGTTGAACCACTTTAATTCGGCAAGTTTGGATGTTGGCCATTGCAAGACTAGAGAAAATGCCAGACTGAAGAAATGGAATTTTTAGACCCACTTTTTTCAAAAAAGAATCAAAGATATGTTCCTTTTGTTTCTTCAAATCAAGCAAAGTAGATTACCTGACTATTGTACTCGCATAAACACTTTAAGGACGTTTCTTTGTCTGATCTCCTGAGTAACTCCACCTTATTAAACATAGATATTTCATGCTCTTGCTCTCTAACACTTGCACCATCTTCGGTACCTCTTAGTTGGCATCATATATTGCTAAAATACTGCCGAATATATGTAATCAATAGGATTGTGTCACCAAAAGACTCGGCTTCAGTGTAAACAAAGTTGAGCGTCTTGAGTGCTGCTAAGAGTACCGCCCTGGTGGCAGATTCACAAACTAATAGCAGCAGATTCAAAACATGCCAAACTCCTATTTCATAAAAATGGGTAATCTGGGGAAAATTAACTAATGAAGCTCCTACTTTTTCCATTCTTACTTTGGAATGGGTGCAGACAAAATTGGAGCTTCAACTGTATAATAATTGACTTGTCTTCTTCACTTGATCATTGCTTTGTTTCCTTACTTTTATTCCTCCGAGGATAGTATTCGTGTAAATGGGTTTATCCAAGGATTGAAGTAAACCTCGGGGAATCGAAATAGAGGAGTATCTTGTAAGGAAACTTCAACTTGCATCTCGTCTGTTGAGAGCTCAGCAATGCTTTAACCAATTCAGCCGAGGAATGTTTGATCGATTTAATGCAGCAGATTCCTTAATGAGTTGTATCGTTATAATGGTCTTCATTTTTCATTTTGCATTATCTTGCATGCTTTGCAATTTCTTAGTAGCCAAAGTAACCCCGGTTGGTGAGACATTGTTACACCCCTCCCCCGGATGGTGAGACATTGTTACACCCCTCCCCCGGATGGTGAGACATTGTTACACCCCTCCCCCGGATGGTGAGACATTGTTACACCCCTCCCCCGGATGGTGAGACATTGTTACACCCCTCCCCCGGATGGTGAGACATTGTTACACCCCTCCCCCGGATGGTGAGACATTGTTACCCCCCCCCCCGGTTGGTGAGACATTGCTACCTCCCCTGGTAGGTGAGACATTGTTACCCCCCCCCCCCATGGTTGAGGAGGCATTGTTGACCTCCCAGTTGGTGAGACATTGTTACCTTCCCCCACTGGTTGGTGGGACAATGTTAACCCCCGCTTGGTGTGTCATTGTGGGTATTAGCTTCAGATTCTCCATACACTTTGGCAAGTCTTGGTTTGATGTGACCAAAATGCAGTTACCTGTGAAATGGCTTCGTTGATTGCAAATAGTGAAGTTCCGCACACTCACTGATTCAACGTAAGAAACAATGTCAATTGTAAAATTCCACACACATGTTCACTCAATAACACATACAAGTTGTGGGATCACTTCTAATGTCAAGTGAATGAGTGTGTGTACAATTCATGAGAAGAAACCGGGAGTTGATACGTAGATCATATTGGGTAATCTGCGCACTAGATTGTTAAAAACTGCGCACAACTCCTGTGTGCTATTTTAAACATGAAGTGCCCCAGTACGTGCTAATTCACAATTTACATTTTATAGCCCACCTAGGTTGGCCGCATAAGACCAAGGCTTGCCAACTTTTAATCCACGTACTTGTGAGAAAAGCTTTCTCACTGAATAACTCGCTGGGTGATTTGACCTCTGGCAACATTAAACATTTTTAAGAAAGGAATCCGATGAAATGGATGAAAATATGAATCCTTCTGATTCGTCACTCAATGAAATCCGTTGTGGGACCAACATCTTTTGGCTAAACTTTGAATCACATACTTGTGAGAAAAACTTCCTATTTAAGAAAAGTGATCAATTAAAAAAATTAGGGGGGAAGAGTGGTCAATGTATTTTTCATTGACCAGTGATCACTAAAAATATCTGAATTTTCAAAAAACAAGTGTGAATGCTACTGGACTTGAACTTAGAGGCTAATTTAGCAAAAATTTTGACTTGCATATTGAAGCCCCACTAAAAAGAAAACGTTTTCAGGAATGTTCAAAAACCATTTTTTTAATTTCATTTTATTTCATTTTATATTATTTTTTTCTCTTCTAGATATAATAAGGGGTAAATGTTTGAATTTTTATCCCTCTACTTCGATTGATTCGACCTGTATATGCAATGAATTCCTACATATATAGCCAGCCAAACCAGCTAAAAAACTGGAGAAACCCTTGTTGAGTTTCGGTTGACGATTTTTAATATTTAAAAGAAGCACAAAAGTAGTGAAACATGTTTTTTTTGCTGTTCTTCCAGGGGGTGGCCTAATGGTAAACAACTTTACACTGCACAACCGAGCCACCCCTCCCTATCTTCCTCTGACCCCTTTTTCATTTGTTATTCCTTGAAAGAAAACTTGTTTCCAGTTGATTTTTTTTTTTTTTTTTTTTTTTTTTCAAACACATTTTCCCAGAACCCTTTCGTTTACTTTTCTGTCAACTCAAGTTTCATTTAATCTTCCATAAATTCATTCATTCATAACTTGTCATATTTTTCGGCTGACATTGTCACTTCTGCTTATGCTGGGCACAGTTTTAAATTTTGGTGACATTTTATGAATGAACTGACCTTGTGCCTTGAAGTACAAGTCTACACCGAGTGGTGGCAATTGCATCTTGCTTGACAACTTCTTTGTTCTTTCAATTCTAAACCTAATCTATAGAAAAGCCTTTTGCAGAATATCAAAGAGCTGCGTAATGTCTTCCTTAAATCAACATAACTCACAAATATGAATGAATTTTTTTTTTTTCGTCTTTTCTTAAACAAAGAATATTTGTATGTTTAAAGAACTTAGTCTGGACTGTGATTGTTTCACAGGTTTTCTGTTGGTCGAGTTTATTTGTCACTCAATCATTCAAGGATGATTTTAAGTATGTTTAGTTTCAGTATAGACCGCAGTGAATGTTTACCCATCTTAAGCTCTCCTGTTTTGTGGGTTCCTGTCCAAACAGGCACACACCAGTTTGCCAAACACCCACTTTGAATCCACCTTGTCACCTGCAGCTAAAAATTTCCAAAATGAAATGTTTTCTTTGTCATACAGATCTATCAACTCTTGCCTTCACACCAAGGCGGAGGGGTTTGAGAGTTGGAACCTTAATAGTCAATTAATGATAATAGTGCAGTACTCTGACGTTCGGACTTTCAAAATCCCCTGCCCTTGGCGGGAAGAACCGATTGAGGATAGGACAAATGCCCCGTTTGCCTGAAAGGTTCCTTGTAACTCTTATGGTCTGCTCTTTATTGGAAGTAAAAGTTAGATCCAGGAATGTTTCCATGGGGGTTATTTTAATTTCTATTTGATGATTTGTTTTATAGAAAAAAAAACCCTCTGAATTCATTCCAGGAGAAGAATCTATTGTCTCAGATAGTGTGTGGGATATATTTCATCAGCTGAATTGTTACCTTATAAGTCGAAGAGTCAATTATTATGGATAGAGAAACAGAAAAAATTCACCGTTCATTACAGGTAGATAATTCATATTCATACCTGCAATTTTTCTTGAAATTCCACTCCAGTGTTTCTGAAAGTTTTGGTGACCACCTCCCTCTTTTAGGGCATGAAGTCGGTCAAAAATGATTCTTTGAAAAACAAATTTTGATGAAAAATCTTCTTCCATTCAAGCTTTTATTTTATTTCCCCAAAATATAATTGTACAAAAGTCTATGAAGTAGGGAACATAGATTGATATACTTTGCCCCTTTTCCCCCTCTCATCACAGTCTTTCAACACCCCCTGAGCTCCCTTGCCTTCCAGTGCCCCTTTTCAGGTGCCCAATGAAGGGATGCTCTCTAAAGCTTTATAAATTGTAGTTCCTTTACTGCATTTCTACTAACACTGTAAAAACTAATCTTACTAAATTCTGGAGGGCCGTTTCAGAGAGCCAAGCACCCCAAATGTATACCCCTGGTCTCTTATGAATCTTCCAGCATCCGTGGGGGGGGGGGGGTAGTGGTAGCACCCACTTTTGGATCACTGGTCTGCAATATATATATATTCATTCATTCTGCTCCTCATTGGTAACAGAAGTTATATAGTGTCATGACTGGCCCAAGCTTGAGCAGAAATTGATTTGAGGGCCTCCACTACCTCTCTGTGGGGTGGCTCTCTGGTGGCCAGGAGGTCCTAAGCAGCTGCTGAGTTTGCTTATGCTTTGGGCTGGCTCTGTTAAGTGTCTATTTCTGTTACATTTATTTTGAAAGCAGGATTCCTCCTTTAATCTTATGTATACTTTTCACATGGTATTGCTTGTCTGTTGGTGGGGTGGGGTCAGTTTTCATATCCCAACATCCTGTAGAATTTGTTTTGTGTTCTTTTCTGCTGACCTGGGAAGTGGGTCATATTTGACCATGCAGTCCCTCCCCCCCCACCCCCTCCCTGTCTCTCTCTCTCTAGGACAAACAGAGGAGAAAATGTGACCATGTCAAATTTGGGTGAAGGTCATTCCTGCCCTCTATACCTCTACCACTAGAATCTATCTCCCTCAGGGTCATACATGCCTATCAAGTGGGAAAACCTTTTTTTTTTCTCTCCTTTTCCTCAATTCTACATCAAGGTTTCTCAAAGTAAGGGTCAGGACCTCTTCCTGAGTCTCATAAAGGTCATTATGAGCTGCAGAAATAATTGAAAAGCTTTTCAAAAGAATTAAGTAAATGTTTTGTTTGTTTTTGGTTTTTTTAATTATTTCAGTTCAAAAATACATTCCTTCTGGTGTTAGTTGTAAAAATGGCTCAATACTATTCATAAAATTTTTGTCATTATATCGTAATAATTTACTTGAAAAATAACTTATTTTTTCTGATAATGAACACCACAAAACCTTTTTTGACAGGTTTTTTTTTTCTTTTCACATTTATCCTTATAAGTGCTGGATTAATGCATAGAATTCAGGGGGTTCCACCTGCTGGGGGCCCTCCAGAAATTTTGAAAAGTTATTTCTCTTTTGAATACTTGATCAAAGTGCAAGTACTCTAAATTATCTAGTTTTTTGTTTTTTTTTAAATGTCCAATTGGTATATTGAATATATATTTGTAATAAACATACTGTGGAGAAAAAAAAACACTGTTCTGTGTGCACATACATCCACACAACAAACATATACATATATGTATATGTATACAAATAGCGTGTGTGTGTGTAGTTCTCAGTTTGTTTTGTTAATTTCCATCTTCTGCATTCATAAGTCATGACTGGTATTATGCATTCATTGTATACTTTAAGTTTCAAGCACATTGGCAAGGTGCTTTTCAATGTCTTAATTGCACAGAGGTCCATAGAAAGAGCTGTGCTAGGGATAAGTCCAAGAGATAAAGGAAGGACAACATGGATCAGAGGGTCGAGAATATTATACAGATAATCAGCAAAAATGGAGATGGGTTGAACACTTGAGGAGATAACAGTTGGAGCAAAAAGTTAATCAATTAATGCCCATGGCAGACAGCGAATACCGTTGGAAATTACCAGATGGTTAGATGCTTGATGAGATATATATATATATATATATATATATATATATAAAAAATAGTTATTAATTGTGTCATCTAGAGACAACTGTTTAGTTGTATTACAACTCTTCAAGGTGGCTATAGAATATCCAATATCCTATCCAGTACCATGAGGTAGAATCAAAACCTTCGCTTCAGACCTAGCGGCTGACATTTTACCACTGCCATATATATATATATATATATATATATATATATATATATATATATATATATATATATACATATATATTTCCACATGGGAAATTTTACTACACACTCACACAGCACACACCACTGATGATGGGAAGAATCCCGAAACATGTATGGACAATTTACTTATAAGGATTAATAAACCTTACCTCCAAACACCTCACTCCCGAGTCTGTCTTACTCTCTACAGTACACATTATATATATATATATATATATATATATATATATATATATATATATATATGTATATATATATATGTATGTATAAATTAGCTCATTTATTTTCTCTTTTTTTGCAAAATCAATAATGGTTATCAAGCTAATATAGTGCTTTCCCCTTTTTCGTGTCCTCTGCTTCCTCCGTTCTCTGATTTAAGGCTTTCTTGGTCGATTTGTAGGTGGGTGATCTGATTACAATAAAAACCTATACACACATTTTGTGACCATCTAAAAATGATATAAATATGATGTGAATCGCATCTCTAATGATTTTGAAATATGAGTGAAAATTTTTTCATGAGTGAGTGAAATGAAGAAAATTGAAGTTTTCAAAACCCCGCTCTTCAAACGCGTTATTTTTTTTCCATTAACAATAATTACAACCTCATTTTGAGATAAGGTTCTCTCAAATGGAGAGACAATGATAGATTTATTAGAATTTGCAATGAATTTTTCGCCCCCAAATTTTCAAATTTTTCAGTTGTAGGAGTTCAGCCCCATCGATACTTTATGCTTTCATTTTTTTTTTTGTTGTTGTTCGTCGTTTGACTGGGGCGTCAGTGATTTTCATATTTTTTTATTGCTTCGAAATAATAGCTCTGTTGTTGTCTGGCCAAAACTGAATAATTAAATTTTGATTTATACCATTTTATCGTTAAATCATGACACGGCATGCATGTCTCGATTTTGCTTCCGCACGGTGGCAGTGTTGTCAAATAAACACCTTGGAAGGAGGGTGTGTTGCAAGAACAACAAGATCATATGCAGCCATTACCTTCTCAAAGAGAAACCTCCAGAGCAGAATATTCCAGATCATCAACAACAACAAGGAAATTTTTATCCTACGATTGATAATGATCTCTATCAGGAGACTCAAAGGGAAGTTTGAACTGCCCCTGCAGAACGGCATATCACTGATCATCGACATCATGTGTGGCACACACTTCAAAATGAAGCTCAACATATCACTGATCAGCAATTATTTGATGAAGAGGAACGAGATAACCTCATGACATTGCTGGAGACGATAGGCAAAAGGACAATGCAAAGAAGGTCATTAACAATGAAGCACAGCAGGGAGAAGTACAAGAGCAGCACTTATACTTATACAACACATGCTTATCCACTTTTGTGGCTCCTCTTGAGCTCAGATTCTTTGCAATGGGTCTGCAGCATGATCCTCCATAGACCCTATCAGCAACAATAATGATCTGATTTCTCTGTCCTTATCCTTCTAAATAATGATCTGATTTCTCTGTCTCTATCCTTCTAAATAATGATCTGATTTCTCTGTCTCTATCCTTCTGAATAATGATCTGATTTCTCTGTCTTTATCCTTCTAAATAATGATCTGATTTCTCTGTCTCTATCCTTCTAAATAATGATCTGATTTCTCTGTCTCTATCCTTCTAAATAATGATCTGATTTCTCTGTTTCTATCCTTCTAAATAATGATCTGATTTCTCCGTCTCTATCCTTCTAAATAATGATCTGATTTCTCTGTCTCTATCCTTCTAAATAATGATCTGATTTCTCTGTCTCTATCCTTCTAAATAATGATCTGATTTCTCTGTGTCTATCCTTCTAAATAATGATCTGATTTCTCTGTCTCTATCCTTCTAAATAATGATCTGATTTCTCTGTCTCTATCCTTCTAAATAATGATCTGATTTCTCTTTCTTTTTATCCTTCTAAATAATGATCTGATTTCTCTGTCTCTATCCTTCTAAATAATGATCTGATTTCTCTGTCTCTATCCTTCTAAATAATGATCTGATTTCTCTGTCTTTATCCTTCTAAATAATGATCTGATTTCTCTGTCTCTATCCTTCTGAATAATGATCTGATTTCTCTGTCTCTATCCTTCTAAATAATGATCTGATTTCTCTGTTTCTATCCTTCTAAATAATGATCTGATTTCTCCGTCTCTATCCTTCTAAATAATGATCTGATTTCTCTGTCTCTATCCTTCTAAATAATGATCTGATTTCTCTGTGTCTATCCTTCTAAATAATGATCTGATTTCTCTGTCTTTATCCTTCTAAATAATGATCTGATTTCTGTATCCTTCTGAATAATGCAAATGATTAAATTTATGCCTGTATGACTTGTAGCCAGTATTATAGAATCAAGGTGAAACTGAGAAAACAGATTCAATCTCTCGTTTGGACCAAAGGCCCCATTTAGGCCCTTTGCAGGAAGTGGCTGGAAATCCCAATTGTACAAAGGGTTTTCAGCTAGTGTGTGTTATGTATATATATATTATAATAGAGAGAGAGAGAGTGTGTGTAGGTGTATTTATTCATACAGGTTTCCTTTGCTATCAGAAAATAGTGTCCCTATAAAATCTTCTGTAAGTTACTCCATTATCATCAGCCATTTTACATTCAATGCTGAACAAAGACCTTCCTTCCCCAACGTTATGATTATCACGTTCCTTTTCGGAAGGTAATGGTTAATTGTGCTCACATGTTGTCACTCTTTTCTGTCGGGCTGGTTTTCAAGTCAGTGTTGTCCTTCACCTAGACTAGTTGTCTCCAAAGGCTAAAGGGCCCAATCTCCCATTCTATTTTTCCATATTGCTGGGGGGAGAAAAAGATGGATTCGAGGCTTTCCCGAGGGCATCAATGCAGAGAGAGCGAATGTAAATAGCCTCGGTCGGGGGTTTAAACTCGCCTCTCTCACTCTATCATCCTTGCCGTTTATGATCAAGTCGTTCGCATCTCTCGCTACAACCCAGACGACCATAATTCAAATTATTATTTCATTTCCTTTTTCTGAAGTAAATATTTGTCGTAGTTCTCCAGGGGTCACCGCTCGTCTTTATCTGAAAGTGTATCTTCCATGTTATCTCTTCTTTGGACTCTCTGATGAACAAATGTTCATCAATTCTAAAATGTTTGGGGCTTTGACAGAAATTGAGATGTTTTTTTTTCACTCTCTGCAGCTGCTGTAATATGTGTTATGGCTCATAAATTTCTTGCATACTCCATTTCACTTTGGTGTGAGATTTTTGTCTGGATGTTGTAAAACCCAATGCCACACTTGATTTCTCTATGCTCGAACAATTGCTATGTTGATTACGGTGGGGCCAAGGAGTGCACTTCAATTGAATATGGAAACTCGAACATTATATAAGCAACCTGATCAAATACAAAATGTTTATTACCACTTAGCAACATTGTATGCAACGAGTACTTCAAAGTGTAAATAAAAACAGAATAATTCATTCATTTTCAAAGTATGTGATAAGATATATATATACATATATATATGATGGAATCTGAGACTCATTAATTACCACTTTTGAAACTTATCCAAAAATTATTTTTGGTAAGATCATGTTTGATATCGGAGGCATACTAGCCAGGGGCGCAACTGGACCCCCCACCCCATAATTATGGGTGAAACAAAGTTAAAAACTGGACTGCCCCCCCACCCCAAATTACGGGCCATACAGTGCTAAAACTGCCCCCTTTCCTCCTAATGTGGGCAAAAGTGTTAAATTGGCCTCTCCCTGTAAAAACAGCAAAAAAGTGTTGTAAGAGAGCATAACTGTGTTAAAATTGCCCCCCCCACCCGTCAAATTTTGGGCAAAACCTTGTTAAAACTGCGCCCCTCCCTAAACTGCCCCTCCCCCCAATTCAGGCAAAACAGTGTTGAAATTTCCCCTACTCTAAATTCTAGCAAATCAGTTTTGTTTGACTGGGTGTCTTGATTGTAGTACTCTGTCGAGCTGTTCTAATTCGGAAGTATGGATCCATAATTTTTTCAACGCATTATAAGTGTCTGCATTAAAACGAATTTTCCATTTTTACCAACCTTGATCCCAGCCCCACCCCCTACTCTGCTTCTTCAAGACTTACTCTTCAAGACTCACATCTCTGTAATCAAAGCGTATCGTGGTCAAAACCTTGCGATCAGAAAACAGATCTGGTAGGTCACGCTATTTAAACCGTCGTGATACCACTATGTTGGTGATCAATTAAAAAAAATTAGAAAACAGGATCTATGAATAAGTTACTTTCCTCGCCTCTTGTTGCATAGTGATCACTAAAGAAGTCTGAATTCTCAAAAAACAAGTGTGACACGAACTAAGGGATCAAAATATAAACTTACATCGTAACTAGGAATGTATTTGGGGTGGAATTTTCAAAAAAGTGTTTTTTTTCTGCAGTAAATGTTGAAATTTTCAGCCCTATAGCACCATTGCTGCTGCCTGTATGTGTTGTACATAGCCAGCCAGACCAACTTAAAAAGTGAAGAAACCCGTGTTGACAGTTATGGTTGACGGCTCTAACGAAATAACAAAGAAAATTAGTCCAAATGATAGAAGATGCAATGGTCTACTTATTATGCTTCTAAGTTATACATTACTCAGTACAATAGATTTATACTTTTTCTCTATCCTTAGGTGTTTTTTGTTGTTTCTTGTTTTGTTTTTTTGTTGTTTTTTTCTTATTTTTGTTCCTGGGTAGTGAGCATTATTTTCTAATAGCTTATGTCTAAAAAGTATGGAAAATGGCTATTACCTTCAAACTTTGCGTTTGTGACTAGGATAATGATAATTTGAAATCTGCTTATTTTCAATTGGACAACAAGCAAATTTACACATTTTTCATCACAAAATTAGAAAAATGACTAAACATTACAGTCCTGGTCAAAAAAAAGGAAAGTTTGAAAGTAATAACCATTTTCTATACTTTTTAGACATTGGCAATTAGAAAATAACACTCACTACCCAGGAACAAAAATTGCATTACAGGGTAATCATTGATCTCTAGAAATAATGTTTGTCAAGTTGTAGGAAACTGTCAATCAAAACTTTCTTCAGTTTTTGAGTTGGTCTGGCTGTCTGTCTAGCTATATAACATGCACACGGGCCACACCAATGGAGCTGGAGGGATGAAAATTTACCCATTCACTCCTTTCGAACCGCAATTTTTTTGTGTTTTGATAATTCCCCCTTTTTTGTGTTTTGATAATTCCCCCTTCACACCCCAAATAGCTTTTTAGTTAGGGGTCCTATTTGCAATTTAAGTTTATGCTAAATTGGTCTTAGTTTGTGTCCTGCAGCACTCTCACTTATTTTTTTGCAATTTAAGTTTATGCTAAATTGGTCTTAGTTTGTGTCCTGCAGCACTCTCACTTATTTTTTTGAAAATTGAAACCTTTGTAATGATCACTGACCAACATAAGGTGAGAGAAGTAACTCATGCATCAATCGTCCATTTTCTCAATTTTTAAAAATTTTATTGGTCACCCCTAATATGGCATGCTGCCAAAAGATGTCGGTCATGTGACAGTTTCTAGTAAGCGACCAACCAGACCTGTTGATCTTTATTCTTTTTACTCGAAGAATTCAATACCTTTTTCTTTGGCTTTCTTTGTGTTTTTATTTGAGGTATAAATGGTGAACCAAGTGTCTTAGCGCTGTTGTCCCCCAGGTAGACATGATACAAGAAAGAATGTCTCTCATGTCGGCAAAAAAATGAGCATAGCCCAGGTGAAAGTTTCAAAAAGCTTTTATTACCTATACAGCAACTGTGCTAGCAAAATGTTATCAAAAAGCATAAAAGAAATTAACAATAGCTGCCAGAAAGGTTTTGCCAAAAAAAAAAAAAACCACACCATGATCTAATTGCCAAGAAATCCTTCAAATACCAAGCACAATTCAGTTGTACAAACCATTTATTTTGAGCAGAATCTTTCTCTGAACAACTTCACTTTTCTTTCATCAGGTCAGTTTTTTTGTTTTTTTTTTGTTGTTTCTTTCTTCACTTTTGAAAGAATCTTTTTCTTTCTATACAAATAGACTTCATTTATGCTTTTTTCTAGAATGTTATTTGCAGTAAGTGATGATAAATGTTCGGTAAAACTGTCGTAACGGCACTCATTCTAATGGCACTATTTAATGACTAGCATTCTGAATGGTATGTTGGTTTTTATATTCTCGAAAGACTACCGTCAGATATTAGTTTGCAACAGCAGCAGCACGTGAAGATTTCAGTATGTTTAAAAAACTAAAACCATTGGTAAACCCTTGAAATAATGTCACCTAAAGGGTATAAGACTGTGAAAGGGTAATAAAAAGTAATTTTTGTTTTCTTCGTATAAAATCCACCTGCTATAATGGTAGATTTTGTTATGACGGCATTCTCAAATCCCTAAGGGTGTTATGATAACGGGAATCTCCTGTATTTAGATTTTTGTACTGTTATCATGTGAATATTCGAACAGTTAACTGCTTGAAAGCAAAATACAATTGGATATATTTACCTCTGCCAACGAAGTTTGAAAGGTATATGTATTCTACCATATCTGTCTACAAAATATCTCTAAAAGTACTCCATGAATCTCATTGAAATTCTGTGGAAGATTGGGCAACTGAGTGAGGGGGAGTTGTTTTAAATTTTAGGGTGGATCCAGGAATACTTTTTTGATTGAGAGATTTCTCTTTCCTTACATTTATGTATCCGCTCTCGACTAGTTCTCAATAAAATTTCCATGAAATCTTGTGTAAGCGAGGAAAATAGGCTGCAGAAGAAATGAGTAAAATTTTGGACGGATCCATGTACAAATACCTCCGTTACATCGTAGTTATATCTACACCACGTAATTTTATCAAAAGTTCCTGTCTCTTCGAACGATGTCCCCAAAAATTCCTCAATGAATTTCAATGACATTTTGTCGAGGGCTAGGCAATGGGCCATAGCATAAAAAAATTAAATCTTTGGGCGGATTAATGTGCAATTACTTCCCCTGACAATGGTTTTGGCTGGCTCTTACACTCTCTCAGCGCTATTTAATCTATGAAAACATTGTTGGCTCGGCTCATCTTGTAGTCATTAATTATACAGAACAATGATTCTCAACCTGGGAGGCATATGGCTCCAAGAAGAGGAATTCTAGCCATGGGTGTAGTCAGGGAGGAATTTCTGTCAGGGATGGAATGTATAATAGTGAAAGCTTACTGGAAAACAATTCAAAATGGAGTAGGAATCGAGGAAACCTGTGATTGCAAGGGGAGGAATGATACTTGGGACTCTGAGGACCATTTATGTTGGAACCAGAAACAAATTTGATGAAATAGTTCTGAATTGTCTATATTTAAAGTTTATATCCAATGTAGGCCGAGAACCCAATTTGAATCACAACATTTTTTTTCTTCCAAACAGATTAGGACGAGTGGAGGTATTCAGAAATTACTTGTATGATTTAGATTAAACTTGTTTACCCATACTATCAAAAATGATGGCAAAATACATGGATACATATCACTTTTTTTTTTTTTAAGTGTTCTTATTTCTTTTAGCATTCTCAATCTTCAAATTCAACATCTTCACTTCATCAGCAGAACATTCTAGTTCACTTTGTCATACATGATAATTGTTAATTATTATGTATAGATTCGTAAAATCAGATTTTACTGAAATGTATATACCAAAAAAAATCAGATTATTTCAGGAGGGACTTTTTTTTTTCCAAATTTAAATTTCATAATCTTTAATATCAGCGGTAAGGATTCTACTAAAATTTCATAAAAATAATTTGTCATTTAAAGAAAATTTAAATACCAGACTAGCACAGTCGGTTTTACGTTTCTAATTGTATATTTCAGATCTTTAACATTTGTGTATGGTATTTAAAATTTCCACATTATTTTTTTTTTTTTCATACTGACTCTGTAAATTGATCAAAGAGGATTTGACCTTTGTTCTTAATCTTGTATAAATATGTTCCTGTAAACAGCAACGTCTTGCAAAATCTTAATTGGTCTTATGAATCGGATAATATCGGTGATGTAATGCTGTGGGAAGCTCCTTTACTTAGTTTGGGAGGGACAACGATCCACCCCCACAGTGCACTACTAAAATTTTCTCTCAAAAAGCCTTAATTATCTCCTCAAATAAACCGAAAATGTACACTAGCTCTATATCAGTTTACCTTGATTAGTACAGTCGATTTGTCCCCAAATTTTCCGTACTGTTCAAAACCACATGGTCTAAGTTTTATTACAATTTAATGGTTTTGGGGGATTTTTTTCCAGCTTATACTTGGTTTCATTTGTTTGTATGGTAATACCTTGAACGTACTAAATCAAAACCTGCACTAATCGAAATCACACCATCCAAGGAATGTCTGCCAGTGGCTTAGTTAGAGGGGCAGTAGGTGAGTGATTGCAACACCCCCACCCCCCGAAGCTCATTTTTAAGGTGTGGCGCCTTTTTTCGACAGTCTTTCAACTCTTTAGCTTCAGTTGAAGTCTCATTTTTTTGTTATTTCATTTTATTTTTTCTTATTATACTTTGATTTTCAAATAAAGATAAGTTATGTTCTCTCTTCATAACTTAGTCCTCTGCATGTTCTGAGTTTAAATACAAAATGAAAATGTCGGATGAATCTAAAATTACCAGGTATGTGTCTGAGCACCTTTTCCTTTTTTTTCTTTTTTTGGGTTTCTTATCTTTTTTCTTATCTTTTTTTTCTTTCCTTTTTTTCCTTTCTTTTTTTCTTTTCTTTTTTTTTCTTTTCTTTTTTCTTTTCTTTTTCTATTTTTTCCTCGTTTCTTTTTCTTTCTTTCCTTCCTTTTTTTCTTTTTTATTTTCCATTTTTCTTTTTTTCTTTTTTCTTTTCTTTTTTTCTTTTCTTTTTTTCTTTTCTTTTCTTTTTTATATTTTTTCTTTTTTATATTTTTTCTTTTTCTATATTTTTCCTCTTTTCTTTCTTTTCTTTCTTTTTTTTCTTTTTTCTCTTTTTCTTTTTACTTTTTTTCTCTTTTCCTTTTTTTCCTCTTTCTTTTCTTTCTTTTTTTTCTTTTTACATTACTCGCTCTCCCTAACAATAGAACCTGGCCACACCCCTGATTGCTGTATATCAAATCAAGTTACCCTTAAAATGCCCCACCTCCCCAACATACAATCCAGCTGTGAAGACTTGCTACCCTCACTCGATTGCTACATTAGCTACATCAGGCAGCCCTGCATTCCCATCCTCATTTTTTTTCTTTTTCTTTTCTTTTTTTTTTCCTCCAAGTTCTACACCCTTGGAAAATAGGGATAAACGCAAAGAAAATGTCGAAGTGTGGAATTATTTGCAAAAACCTTTTAAACTTGGATCAACTTTCTATCCAGGAATATAATTATCAGAGGAAGAGGTTCTTTTTTTTTTTTTTTTTTTTTTTTTTTCTTGGCTTGGTTTAGTTTGGATCAGCTCCAGGCTCTGGGGGCAGCATCTCTAGCCTGGCATTATCTGCATAGCGCCAAGAGTTGCCAGTTTGGCACACCTAAATGCCACAGTAACATCCATAACCAACACCTGTTCATAACTGGTGTCTGTAGTGAGAGAAAAAAATCTTGTTGACTGTTGACTACCAAGACATCATTGTTGGCACTGTTAGATACAGATAATAGGCTAATGCTGACAATGTCAGCTGTCAGTGAGATAATGATTTGAATCTGCATGTCTGGTAAATGGTAGGTGTCGGCTGATTGTGTCGGCTTATTGGCAGTTCGCTGTTTACAACAAACGTTCTATCTTTTTGTTTACGTCTGCCCACAAAGTTGAAGCGGTATATGTATTTGGTCATGTCTTCTTGTTCGTTTGTCTGTCTGTCTGTCTACCCAATATCTCTGAAAGTACCGAACAAATATCAATTACATTTTGTGAAAGACTGGGCGATGGGGTAATGGAAGAAGTGGATCCAGGATTTATTTGGTTTTTGAGATATTTTTCCGTGTTTTCTTTTGTTGTTGTTGTTGTTGTTTTTTGTTTCCATATATATATATATATATATATATATATATATATATATATATATATATATATATATGCTCACAACTATCCGCACGATATCTCCAAAAGCTCTCAATGAATTTCATTTGAAGGGTGGACCGTAGGCTAAGGAAGAATCGATTAAATTTTTGGAGCAGATTCATACACAATTACCCTCCTCCCCGAGGTGTTATATTTCCAAACTAAATATCACCCTAATTCCATGTTTATCCGTGTGATATCTCCTGTTCTCAATGAATTTGAACAGAAGGTCGGACAACAGGCCATAGAAGAACTGATTAAATTTTGGGGTAGTTCCGAGCACAATTACCCCCAACCCCCACCCTGCCAACAATGAATTTGGCAGAGGTGTGCACTGTTTGAGTGCTTTCTAGTTTCTTTAATGAGGATCGAGTGTTTTTCATTGACTTGTCTTGAATATCAAAGAATTCTTAACAACGGTAAAAATGTTAGAAAGAGCTGGAAACTTCTGCAAATGGGGCAGTGATTTTGATATCCACATATATGATAAAGAGCAATATGAATTTATAGTTTGTCACGATTTCATCATCTGTTACATCTGGTGATGTAACTTAATAAAAATAGAATGTTATCTTATATCAAGTGCGATAAAATGTATCTTTACTTTTTGATTAGTTTAATATTCAGGGAATATCGAACAGAAATAAGGAAAAGCTGTGCAACATAATGTTTTTGATATTTTAATTCAATGCAATTATCAAATTTTGGTTGATTTTTTTTTAAGGCAAGGGTGAAATATTTCATTGATCATTAACTATCAAGAGTGGATGTTGGATTTTCCCGTCCTTGTGGTTCTGTGGGTAACTCAATAAAATTTCTTTTCTTGTGATTGATGGCAACTTAGATCTGTGAGTCGGAGCTTTTATATTATAATGGATGTAGGCATTCATTTTGCAATGTATAGCTATTATACTTGCTGACTTCTGCGGTTATTTGACTTTTTCTAAAAATGTTTTTCTGTTACGCCTGAGGGCATTGATTTTTTTTTTTTCTTTTTCTTTTCAATGAATCAAAACTATGTATTTATATATATTTTGTCTAAAGAAAAAAAGAGGTGGGGGTCTCAATGTACGGAAGATGGTCCTGATTGTAAAGTTCTGCACATAATGTTGAAAATGATGCCTAAAATTTGTGCACTGTTTTCAACATGAAGTGTGTAAAAAATGAATTCAAGAAAAGCATAAGTTAATTTGTATATTGCATTGTCATTATTTTGAATAGATTAAATTATTTATGTCCACAGAAAGAATTGATAAATATTTGTATAGCATCTCCAACTAATGATAGATGAACTAAATGAAGAGAGCAAGAAAGTCGGCCTACACATGAACTTCAGCAAGACGAATATCATGTGCAACAACCACATTGGAGATAAAAACACTAAGATCGAAATTGAGGACACAGAACTCGAGAAAGTAGACCACTACGTCTACCTGGGACAACGAATCTCCATGAGAGCCTCAAAAGAAGAAGAAATCAAGCGAAGAATCACACTAGGATGGCAAGTCTTTGGCAGAGCAAGCTCAACCTTCAAAAGTGATAAGATCCCATTAATCCTAAAGAGAAGGGTGTATAACTAATGCATCCTCCCAATAGTCACTTATGGAGCTGAAACATGGAACTTAACCAAGAGACAGACCCGTAAACTGAGAACCATGCAACGTGCACATGAAAGAATAATGCTGGGCCTCATATGGAGAGACCACAAAACAGCACAGTACATCCGGGAAAAGACAAGAGTTAGAGACATCAAAGAATCCATTGAAAATCTCAAATGGTGGTGGGCTGGCCATGTTGCAAGAATGGCAGACAATCGATGGACATCACGACTCACGACATGGATTCCCCGAGACCACATGCACAAAATGTTAGATGGAGAGACGAGCTAGACAAGTTCAGGAAGTACTGGCTCCGTGACGCCCATGATAGAGAAGTGTGGCAAATCCTGGGGAAGGTCTATGTCCAACGACGGATGCTAAAAGACTGATTATGTGACACTCACAGTAGTTGAAAGAAGAGACCTTTTGGAATGAGTCAAATTTGTATACTATAAAAGTAACAAGCCCCATTTTAAATCCACAGTTAATGATGATGATACTGATAATAGTATTCTTTGATAAGGCTTTTGGTGAGGGGCTCTTGTGCCAGAGTCTGACACACCTTGATCAATTCTTTAGTATCTTATACTGTGATCAGATGACTTTCCATAGAGATCTACATCAGGGTCGTAAATAATTCCTCTTCACTGTGTGTTCTGAGTTTTTTTGAATGTGTTCAGGTTTGGTGCCTATACAATTACTACTGGAAGATTGTTCCACTGATCAGTGACTCAACATTTGAAAGAGAATCTTGTGATATCTTTCTTTCAGCTCTTTTTGTATACATCGAACTTATGGCCTCTAAATCTATGATCTTACAAGAGATTATAGATGAAAAATGAAGGAAATTTTTTTTTATTTCTTATCTATGAAAAAATATTTCTCTCAAGCAATGTACTTTCTTTATTCTGACACCATTTGCAAATTTACAGAATTTCCCTCCGAAACTTCGAATTATTTGATATTCGTTTGTCTAAAAGATTTTTTCTTTTGAAATTGGCAGGTCATCTATGGGGAGAATGATGCGTCTTTAAAACCAAATTGTGTCCACGACATATTGCTGCTGAATCTGTCTGAGGCGTGGGAAGATACTCCTGCATTAACCAACAACATGCAGAAGGTGCCGTCAATGTCTGACCTCTCCGATGATAGTCAAGGTAGGACTGAGCTCTCATTTTAATCTGCAGACCTTTGGTTCTCGAACTTTATTGTATGACAGGCGGACCAAGAAACTTTGAGGCACATTGACTGTAAAAATAAAATGAATTCAGACAATCATTTCAGTGACTTAACAAAATATCAATCTCATATATGCAACTATATGGATACACTAGTAAGGAAAATAAAATTGATGTAATACTACTACTACTACTACTACTACTACTTTCTGAATGTTAACTTTTCTTTATTCTCTGCCACTTGACTGTTGTATACTTTTACTTACCATCTTAATCTGGATACAGTGGTTGTAGTAGGGGTTGGGAGAGATCCTACACATTTTCAGTAACCTGTGATGGGAATGGATTTCAGGAACTAGGTATATAGTGAAGTTTACTCTGAAGAACTAGGTATATGGTAAGGTTTACTCTGAGGAACTAGGTATATGGTAAGGTTTACTCTGAGGAACTATGGTAAGGTTTACTCTGAGGAACTATGGTAAGGTTTACTCTGAGGAACTATGGTAAGGTTTACTCTGAGGAACTAGGTATATGGTGAGGTTTACTCTGAAAAACTAGGTATATGGTAAGGTTTACTCTGAGGAACTAGGTATATGATAATATATCCATTAGTAGACATTGAACATACAAAAAACCTGGAAATTGAGAAGTAGGTATATGCCACACTCCCCACATACCCCCATCCCTACTGGTAACCAATATTTAATGAATGCCATTTTACTACTTACTCATGACATTCAAAATGGTTTGGTATGTGATGTAGGATTTGTTGTCATGAAAGTAAGATAGACTTTGTTGTTCGTCTGTCTTGGAATCTGAATGCTGAATTAAATGTTGAATGTAGATCTATTTGCATTACACCCAGATCTCCAAAATTTATGTCTTCGTAGAAGTGTGCATGAAATGTAATGCTAACTAATTTCTGCATGGGTTTATACTATAAATCAGATTTCCAAACAATCTGTCGCGGCACACTAATGAAGCGTCTCTAGGTGTGCCACGGGAGTTTTGAGGAGAGTTGGTCCTCTCTCAGATAAAGGCGGGAGGACAGTGGTCCCTGTATCGATACAGAAATGACTTTCTATATATAGTGATAACAAATCTAGACAAAACTCTCGAAATCTCTTGAAAACCATGATCAACAGTATATTTTTGACTATAAAATTAATGAATTATTAGTTTGTTTAACTTCTGAAGATATTATCATCGTTCTTTTTCTTTGAATGATCAAATCTATCCTTAGATACTAATGGTGTGCCTTGGCCATTTCATTGCCTGGCTCAGTACGCCATAAGATGAAAAAGGTTGGGAATTACTGCTGGAAATGTCATTGTCTATGGTTGTGAAAGCTGGGAAATCCCATTTGTTTTATTTTCCCTGACACTGAGTGCAAAAAATGTTATACTTCAACGTCCTTTTATGCCATCGAAATTGATAAAATTTTGACCCAAAATTTCTGATTATTGTACGTATTTTTTCAATATCCACTATTGCTCCAATATTTTTTAATTTTTGAATTCTTGGTCCCAAATCTGTCAGTTTTGAAGCCGTGTGAAGATGTTGAAATGAAGAAGTGTATAAGATATATTTTGCTCTCACTCTATAAATCCTGGCTGTCATAGGAACCTCAAGATATATCCCGGGAGTCTCAGAAAGGGTTGACGCTATTAAATCTAATGACACATGAGTCTTAATCAACTCATTGCTTTTTGTTTTTCTAATTTGACATGACTCACTTAGCAATCAGCGTTATTATCTAATGAAAATAATTAAAGTAATTAATATTTGTATGAAACCCAGAACTCCCGTTCAGATAATTGTTAGTTGTTGAACTTTACAACTGACTTGATACAGTTGGATTCTGACATTTTGTTAATTCGTTATGAACTATGAGACTAATGAAATAATGTCAACATTTTTCTCATTAATTTAGGGGACAATGATTATTTACACAAATGGCTTTCAAGAAAAAATCTTAATCTTTAGATCTGTAGGTGACTTCATTCTTCAAGCAAAAAGTTTGTAGTACAATTGCAGACTACTCTGATCGCTAAACAATATGGTGTTTCAATTTCTCCATTGTGTTATGTCAATTTCACTCATACATGAACACACAGAAAAATTACTGGCTTCCAAAGTTCGAAGTGCACAATATCTTGGTGCCCTTGAAGGAGAATGCTGGATGCTAGCGGTTGTGTTTCAATTTCTCCATTGTGTTATGTCAATTTCACTCATACATGAACACACAGAAAAATTACTGGCTTCCAAAGTTCGAAGTGCACAATATCTTGGTGCCCTTGAAGGAGAATGCTGGATGCTAGCGGTTAAAGAGTTCCCTTATGCAAATTCTTGTTTATTTTTTTGTTTGTTTGTTTGTTTGTAGGCCGACAGAAAAAACAAAATTTGAAGTAGTTTTCAATTTCTCTTTTGTGTTCACTCAACATTTTCATGTATGAAAAGGGTGTTAGGCAGGAATTTGATTTCCCTATCATTTTTATAGGATTGAGAAGTTTTCAAAGGTTGGCATTTTTGTATTTATATTTATTTATGTAATTTTTTTTTTAAGCCAGAAATGGCCAGGAATGGCTAAATCATCTCAATTAAGTAGGGACATTGGAAATAGGTTTCTAATGGGAATTAGCTGTTAGAGAGAATGCTGGCTAATGCTTTAAAAAGAATTTCACTCTCTACTTGTTATTACTTTTTTCATTCTTTTCAACTGAACTTTTTTAATTTGCCCCAAGTTAGCAGAAATTCTTACTCAGTACAGCAGACCTATCCATTCAGAGGTTTCATGAGCATTATCTCCCCCTTCTCCCCCCCCCATCGGGGCTCAATGCCCCTGTTTTGGTTAGTAGTGCTTGAGTGCTATGCTGAAGTCCTTTTTCTACTACTAACACTGCAGTATGAAGACTTGGCCAGGAGCTAAAAAGAGTTAAAGAGGCTAAAAAGAGTCCTCAGATAGAGAAAGCTATGAAAATAAAAAAAGGTTAATAGGTACAGAAATATTACACCCCTGGGTATCTGCTAGGGGTGAGGGGAAACAAACAGGACATTTATCCCCACCCTCCACTGAATCCAGAGGATTTTAAAAAATTGGAAACTTAGAAAACATGGGATCAAGGTGCCTTTATAGACAGAGACATCTTAGGAGAGGTCACAGCTTTGGCACTCCCTAGTTTTTGCCTGGAAATTGACATTCAAGTTTGTTTTTTGTTTTTTTTTCTCACCGGCCCAGAAAATATCACCCTCCCCCTCATGAAGAAGTGACAGTGGACGATCATAATCATAGTTTTATGTATGATAAATTAGTCTCCTTGATTTCTGTGAATTGGGGTTTTAGTAATATTCGAAAAAAACTTCTGGTATATATTTACATAGTCCTGTACATAATCCTTTTCAACTCAAGAATTTCTGTCTCGGTCTTTTCCCCATTTATTCTCCTAATGTAGATTGTCAAGTTATTCTTTCATGACATTCATAGTTCCTAACAAATATTGTTATTGTCTTTCTTCTCTCATTTTGTTTTCTCCCTTAGTAAATGATTCATTGTTAATACAAATCTTTTGAACCCCTCTCTCTTTCCATCCTATTCTCTCTCTCTCTCCATCCTATTCTCTCTCTCTCTCCATCCTATTCTCTCTCTCTCTCCATCCTATTCTCTCTCTCTCTCCATCCTATTCTCTCTCTCTCTCCATCCTATTCTCTCTCTCTCTCCATCCTATTCTCTCTCTCTCTCCATCCTATTCTCTCTCTCTCCATCCTATTCTCTCTCTCTCCATCCTATTCTCTCTCTCTCCACCCTATTCTCTCTCTCTCCACCCTATTCTCTCTCTCTCCACCCTATTCTCTCTCTCTCTCCACCCTATTCTCTCTCTCTCTCTCCACCCTATTCTCTCTCTCTCCACCCTATTCTCTCTCTCTCCACCCTATTCTCTCTCTCTCCACCCTATTCTCTCTCTCTCCACCCTATTCTCTCTCTCTCCACCCTATTCTCTCTCTCTCCACCCTATTCTCTCTCTCTCCACCCTATTCTCTCTCTCTCCACCCTATTCTCTCTCTCTCCACCCTATTCTCTCTCTCTCCACCCTATTCTCTCTCTCTCCACCCTATTCTCTCTCTCTCTCCACCCTATTCTCTCTCTCTCCACCCTATTCTCTCTCTCTCTCTCCACCCTATTCTTTCTCTCTCTCTCCATCCTATTCTTTCTCTCTCTCTCCATCCTATTCTTTCTCTCTCTCTCCATCCTATTCTTTCTCTCTCTCTCCATCCTATTCTTTCTCTCTCTCTCTCCATCCTATTCTTTCTCTCTCTCCATCCTATTCTTTCTCTCTCTCCATCCTATTCTTTCTCTCTCTCCATCCTATTCTTTCTCTCTCTCTCTCCATCCTATTCTCTCTCTCTCTCCATCCTATTCTCTCTCTCTCTCCATCCTATTCTCTCTCTCTCTCTCCATCCTATTCTCTCTCTCTCTCTCCATCCTATTCTCTCTCTCTCTCTCCATCCTATTCTCTCTCTCTCTCTCCATCCTATTCTCTCTCTCTCTCTCCATCCTATTCTCTCTCTCTCTCTCCATCCTATTCTCTCTCTCTCTCTCCATCCTATTCTCTCTCTCTCTCTCCATCCTATTCTCTCTCTCTCTCCATCCTATTCTCTCTCCCTCTCCATCCTATTCTCTCTCCTTTATTCCTCCCCTGCATCAGTATGCTTATTAACAGTTTTCTTGTGCTGCCACCATCATCATCATCATGATCATCATCAGCCTTTTAGTGTCTATCATTGGATACAGACCTTCCCCAAGGTTCTCCGCACTTCTCGTCTATCATGGGCATCGCAGAGCCAATACTTGTCAAGTTTGTCACACCATCTCGTATTTTACGGGTCACAGGTTTCACATATAATCTCTGGGCATCCACTCAGTGAGTCATGATGTCAGGCAGTTGTCTGATATTCTTGCAACATGGCCAGCCCTTTGCCAGTTGAGTTTTCTTACTTTTTATGGACTGTATACACACACACACACTCACAATGCACCTGAATGTTGGGTGCAGCTGGTTTATTGCACAGGGTAAGGAGAGCCAAAAGGGGCCTGACTGATTAATAAGGGACCTGGGAGTTGAACTTTCAAGTTGATATGAAATATCCATAAATAAAATAGGTTAACACTATTGTTTACTTCCGAGTGAACATTGTATGGTGTGCTATAAGGGTGATAGTAGATTAAAATTGGATGGCTAAAGGACAAGGGTGTGGAAGAGCCCAAAATCAGTTAAGCACAACCTTTCTGAATTCCTCTTGGAGGCCCTGTGCACACACTCACACATTTTAGTTTTCTTTCTTTCCTCACCTTGTTTACTATACAAAAAAAATCCTATGACAAAGGTTTTTTTTTATTTATCTTAGTTTTATATGCCCCTCCCCACTGTGCCCAGGCTTGGCCTATCCCCCTCCCCTCCTGCCTGGCCTGGAGAAAGGGAAGGTTCCAAAGAGAGTAAAGGGTCATGACCCCAGCCTTTCTTAAGGTCAAACCACCTTGCTCATCTCTTTCACTCTCAAATCTGTTTATAAAATCTGTCTCTTATCCAGCTCTACACCTTCTTTCAAACATCTATCCTTCAGTATGTGTTCTGTGTAAACTATAGAGCCACTCAACATATCCCCAGTAAACTTTATGTGTGTACTAATGGTACCCCAGAGCATGTTTTTGAACAGTTGGGTCTCTATGGTTAATCACACCAATAACATTGATCTGATTTCCATCCATCTATCTTACTATATAATTCACCTACCTTTTGTGAAATCCTTCCATGAAGTTGAATTGAAAGCGATCCAACAGTTGTTCATGATGTAAGATGTTTAGATATGGTATGATTCTGTAAATGTATAGCTAAAATTGAAGATCTCTTATTGGGGCCAAAGACCCCTATTTTAGCATTCTACCATATTCAGGAGAATTTAGTTGTAATTCATTAACCCGTCAGAATAATTTCCTCAGAAGCTTCTTTCTTTTTTTTAATTCTTTTAATTCAAAAATAAAAACGTGATGTACTGATGATGATTTTTCAAATCAGTAGATAAAACGGTATGGCCAAGAGTGCTAGAACACACAAATACATGGATGCCCGAGTGTATAAAAAAAAAAGGATAAGACCCTTTGTCATCTCTGATGGCGACAGTCATTCAATTTAAAGATTATAGACCTTTCTCTATAGTTTCTGTAAATCTTCTTCGACTTTCACTCTTTAGGATTATCTAAATTTAGGTATAAAATCTCTACATTGGCAACACAGAAAAGGATTGACCGAAATACTTGGAAGCCATAGTCTCGTATGACAAATAGAAAAACATTTCACGTGACAATTATGGTGGGCTGCTCCACCCACCATGAAGTCTGGCCCCTTCTCGCCTTGTAATTTTGGAATTTGCAATGCCCTGATTCAGGTAATCATGAGAGTGAATTAAGTTTCAATGTATTTGTTCAATAAGACTTAAACTTTATTATAACTGTTTGCATAAACAATCGATATCAAAATAATTCAGGATAAAAGCCTGTACATGCTTTTAGTGTTTGCTGTGACCGTCGGACTGAATGGAATTTCTCACGTTCCGGTTTGATAAAATCCTACCTGTGATATCACAAGTTGCATAAACTGGTATGTCAAAAGATCTTCTTATTGCCTTTCATTCCTTATCTATTTACTTCACAGGTTTTGAGTGAAAAATTCTATTTTGGGGATTGAGTTAAGAAAAGATTAAACTATCAAATGATCAAATCAACAACTAACTCCCATCCCCACCCTGCCATGTTATTCGTGGGTGGGTTTGTTTGTTTTGTTTTTTTTCAAATTTACATTGCTAGTCATTTAAATTGCAGGTTCATGTTGAAGATGTTAGAAACGGTCTACCAAAACCGTCAACCTCAACATAGGGTTCTATGGGTTTTTAAGTGGGTCTGGCTATGTATGTGTTTTTTTTTGTTTGTTTTTTTCTTCAAGTCTCAACTCAACTGAAGCTGTTTTAATGTGTGATCAGACATGAAGCCCCAAGAGTTTCTTAGACATAATTTTTATATCATAATAGGAAGTTAAATCAACCAATGAGATGACCCGATTTGAGCACAAACAAACAAACAATTAGATGAACTGAATAATTAGCATATAAGCTCATTATATGGTTAGATTATTATTTCTTTATTTATGCGCTAGTTCATACACTGTCTGATGCTGTAACCACTGCGCTATGTGTAATCTGATGGTTCTAGGTTCGATCCTAGTGTGAGACAGTATAACAATACTACTAACGCTAAAAGAGGGGAGTACGGTCAATATACCCCCGTCGGATAAATAGAGGAGTGCAACAGCCGAAGCGTTGTATGAAAAACAACAAAAATGAGGATGGTCCGAATATCAATAGAAATAATAATAATAATACCTCATCTCAAAAATTCCGAGATATAGTTCATACACGTTGAACTCTTTTCGTAAACCTGCAATCAAATTTTGCTACCGAGACTAAAAGTGATATAACTATTGCTTTTCTGGACTCAGTTTTATTATTGAACCTTTATTTATGTTTCAAATTTTCTGCATGGAATTAAAATTTCACCAAGCAGCAAATTTCTTGTATGCACCCATGCAGCTTAAAAGGGGTGCAGTACTGTTAGAAAAACACAGAATATACTATAGTATTTGCTTCTACCAGGGTGGGTAGGCTATAAAAGCTAAGGATATTTACAATGTTTCATTTTCTTTCTTTTTGCAATGTATTATTTCATGAATACACAGTGGTTTCTTTGGTCAGAACAATAGTACTTGGCTCTGCGAATGGGAGTGAGTAAGCCCCCCCCCTGCAATATCTGAGACCCATGTCGACTGGCCCCCCCACCCCCCTCCTCCTTGGTTCCGGCTTACAAACATTAAGGATATAAACCAGGTTTCATTTTCCCTCTCTTTTTAAAATCCTTATTGTAACGTATTATATCATGGACACATAGTTGTTTATTCGGTCAATACAATAGAATTTGCCACTACCAGGGGGGAGTAGTCCCCCCCCCCCAACTTTCAATATCTTAGTTCCATGCCAACTGGCCCACTTGGCCCCCTCTATCTCTCTCTCTCTCTGTTCTTGCCTATAAACACCAAAGTTTATGTACTGTCTCATTTTCTGACTTTTTTTTAATTTTTCCTCTTCAAGATCTTTTCGGCTCTCTATTTTTCGAACACATTCTGTTTCTTTGGTCAATACAACCTACTTTTCTTTCCTGCCTTCTTTCATTTCTTTTCTTTTTTGTCTCCGCTAATTAGGCTATCGCTGTATTTCTAAGTCTCTAATCATTAATGCTCATTGCTAATTAGCCCTGACTCATCTCGTACCGTACTGTGAGTTTGTGTCCACCTAAAATACACAGAGACACTTACTCTAGTCAACTTCAAATGCTTACAGAACTTATTACCACGAGCAAATATTACTGTGTGTGAATATCTATGCATTCCCTCCTAAGTTATTACACTCACGTCTTGTCGTGTATACTGTTTAAAAACTTAACACTCCTGCAATCTTTGATGTAACTGACTCAACCGAGCCAAAGTGTCTCGAATGGTCACTCTTGTCATCATGAGGGGACCGTCATCCAAAACTGTCAACATGAGTCTCTTCAGTTTTTAAGTTGGTCTGTCTGGCTATGTATGTATCATGTTCGCAGGTCGCACCAATGGAGCTAGAGGGCCAAAAATTCAAACATTTACTACTTATGTCTAGAAAAGGTGTTTTCTGTTTTTGTTTTTTTTTTTTCAAAACTTTCCCTCCCCTCCCTCGAAAAATTTTTTAGGGGGGGGTCCAATTTGTAATCTAGATTTGTTAGTTTACGTCTGGTAGCATTCCCGCTTGTTTCTTTGAAAATTCAGACTTTTTTTTTAGTGTTGAGAGAAGTAACTTATTCATCGAAAACTCCTTTTTCCAGTTTTTTAATTGATCACCCTTAACACTGCGTGCTGCTCAAAGACATTAGTCACGTGATAGTTTTGAATTGAATATCTAACCAGACCTGTTCTCATACTTGTAAAATCACATGAAAAAAAATTATGATATACAGGTATCTCCTGCTTTACGCCAAGTTTGATAAACACTTCTTTACGAAAAACCGCAAACCACAATAGCTTTGAAGTGTGTCTGTGAGTATCTGTTATATCACAATTTATTTTATACATCTGTTTGCAAGATGTGTCCCTAAGGTTTCAGAAAAGCCTTAGACCTTGTAAGGGTTCATATGCCTAGCGTAAAACTGGCAGACATATACGGTAATGGTGGTGGGTGTGTTCTATGACCACTGAAAAAAAAAAATTACCATGTAAATTAAAGCTAATTGCTTCATTTTTCACCACCTTGACTTATAGAATGTTTTTATTTGAAGACTCTTAGGGATGACAGAAATTCAAATCCTAGTTTCCATATCAGATCTCTTGATTTGTTTTTCGTTTTTTTTTTTTGTTTTGTTTTTAGAAAATTGTTACCTCTAAGTGGAAGAGTCCATTGTTAGGGACAGAGGAACAGAAAAAAAATTACTGTCCATTATGTGAACTGATTGAGCCATCTTAGTCTATTCTAACCACTGAAATGAGATCTTGGCAGGCAATGTAGATTTTCTCGTTTCTTGACTCATTTTACCTTTTGTACTTTTTTCTGGCTCGAGCCCATTTGTTAACTTTATCTTGGCTACTTTACTGGCTTGAGATCTGATTGTGATTTGACTTCTGTATTCAGCCATTTTGTTCTTTTGTCACAAACTGGTTCATGCCTTTCTAAAGACACTTGGCGAGGGACGTCATTCAACAATGCAGCAAAAAAATAGTATTCTTTATTCTTATTCTCACAAAGAGTACTGTGACCGAATATTTTATTAGATTTGACTGATTTTTACGATGGTTCTTACTTATTAATCGTTTTTACAACTCTAGATTAGCACTTTTGTTTAGGATCAAAATGTCGCCCCCTTGGATCTCAGCTTGGGATCAGTGTAGTATCTGTGCACTCTGCTAAGGATCATAGTGCTATCACCTAGCACTTTAACCTAGGATCAAATTGTAATATCTGTGCTCATTGAAAAGTGATATATACAAAAAAATGTATTGATACACAGTGCATATATATATATATATATATATATATATATATATATATATATATATATATATATAAAAATGAATAAATAGTTGAATGCGGATTCGCTACACACAAACTAGCTCATGTTTCTGCCCTCTTTGGGCTTCATCATTCACCTGATGAGGCCCTGAGAAGGTAGAAACATGAACTAGTTTGTGTAGCAAATCCACATTCTACAATTTATTTCCAGCTCTAGTCTAAAACGACTTAACTACAAGAGTAAAATGTTGTATGTATTGAGCACTCTATGAAATAAATCCTATACATTTCAGAAGTGGCTTTAAATTATTGATATATTATCATATTATGTTATACTGCTAACCTGATTTGTACCTCATATATATATATATATATATATATAATGTTGAAGAGAAAAGATTTAGGAGAAAAGGCATTGCATCCCAAAAAATTTCTTTTTCACATGGGCATGTTTCGATGCATTTTAAAGGTTGCCTGCCAGGTTTTTCGGAGAGACCTGCAGCAGTAACCTCTGCATTTCTCATAGATTTTTTTCTCTTCTTCCAATTGCCATTTTCATCAACCTTCTGTCAGATCACCTCACATCCACATAACAAACATGCACACATATATATGTATATATATATATATATATATATATATATATACTTTTAATTTTTTTTAGCACAGAAAAAATTTTTCTTCAAACTTTGCACTCCAACTTAACTCGGGCTAGAAGCAGTGAGATTTTGATAACCAATTTTACTTCTATTTAGATGCTGGGTGGGTGTGATCTCCCCCTCGGGGAACTTTGTTTTGACTGAGATTAGAATACCAAAAATGTTTGCACTCTGGCTCTGGTACCCTGGGCAAGAATTCAGGGTTTGGGGTCTTGTAATCTCAGTCCGTCAGAAATTCTTTGTAACCTACTTAGAGCTCAATCAATCAGTTCCACAGCCTTCTACATCAGTGACAGCGAACTTGAGACGCGTGTCAGTAGTGAAACGCCACAGGTTTTTAGGCGACGCAATTGACTTCTTGGGGGAAAAAAAAAAGGACTTTTTTCATCTCATTTCATTATCTCAATTTTATAAGTATGTTTTGAAATTTCAACTTATAAAACCTTGAGGAGTGCATGCGTGTGTGTCTACGCAAAAATTTTTCTATGGACATTTAGGGCTGGGTCAAGTCTGGATATATATAGATGTAAGAACACATGGATGTGACATGTCTTGTCCAATATGAATATGCATTTTTGAGAAAGTCATTCCACGGTCTAGAAACGGGAACACCTGATGAAGTCCAGAGTGTACATGGCCGAAATATCATCGACGAATTAACATAGAGACAAGCAAAATAGTCCAACCATATAAAAGATGACTAAGAAATACCCGTGGGTATCTCACTGTGGAATTCGCAAGCTAGCCCCACAGATTACTGGCACTGTGCACTTGAAGCTTTCTGCCAGACTAAGCTGAGCTTGAATACCTTGAAACAGATACAAATATCCGATTTTTTTTATGTATACTAGTTAATCATAACGGGTAAATAATTTTTGACATCAGTTCAGTTGAAGTTTGATGCTAATAAAAACTATTGCTTTATAACCGCTAAGTAGATATCCTATAACAATGCTTATATTCAAAATACAGTGGAAGTCCCTAATTGTGATCACTCGAGGGGAGACTGTCATTTAGATAACTATTAGCAGCTAACAACACTAAGCCAAAGGATTTTGTTGTGATTAATGGATGGATAAGTTATATCTGATATGATGGTGGAACTTAACTATCAGGAGAACAATTTGGATGAATAGATATTCATTCAGACATTTTTTTATCTCCCTGATGATGTGGAGGTCACTCCCTGTGAAATGTCCATGGATAATTACCTATTCTACCAATCAGCGTTTTCCTTATTGTCTCTAGAAAATTTTTATTCCCCATCTCTGTCTCTATTCCCCCTCTATTTCTCTTTTCCCCCTCCTCTTCCTCTTTTCCCCCCTCCTCTCTTTCTCTTTTCCCCCCTCCTCTCTTTCTCTTTTCCCCCCTCCTCTCTTTCTCTTTTCCCCCCTCCTCTCTTTCTCTTTTCCCCCCTCCTCTCTTTCTCTTTTCCCCCCTCCTCTCTTTCTCTTTTCCCCCCTCCTCTCTTTCTCTTTTCCCCCCTCCTCTCTTTCTCTTTCCCCCCTCCTCTCTTTCTCTATCCCCCCTCCTCTCTTTCTCTATCCCCCCTCCTCTCTTTCTCTATCCCCCCTCCTCTCTTTCTCTATCCCCCCTCCTCTCTTTCTCTATCCCCCCTCCTCTCTTTCTCTATCCCCCTCCTCTCTTTCTCTATCCCCCTCCTCTCTTTCTCTATCCCCCTATGTTTACCCCCTTCCTCACTCTCTATTCCCCTCCCTCAGTCAGTGTCATGGTTCCCTGCCTCTCCTCTTCTCATCCCCCCCCCGCGATCACTGACCTTTTCTCTGTTGTGGATCTGAATAATGAATTTAATTTTATCTTTTCTCCTGCCCTACTGACCATGGAACAGGGTTCATTCAGCTCAAGAGGCCCTTCTTCCCTAATTAGCCCCCAACCAGTTGCTCTTGCTGCTGTAACCCCTACAAAATGACCTCTCCTCATCCTTCAAGTACAACAAGCAAATTGTGGTTAGACTTTCTTTCAACCTTTTTCACCACACCCACCGCCACCCCGCCCACTCACATCCAGCAATTTTTAGTCTCACGTCGAGACACGTCTTCAATGCACCAACACGCACGCGCACACACACACACACACACACAAGTGTATACAATGGCAAGTCTATACACACACACACACAATCGCAAGTGTATACACACACACACACAATCGCAAGTGTATACACACACACACACAATCGCAAGTGTATACACACACACACACACAATCGGAAGTGTATACACACACACACACACACAATTGCAAGTGTATACACACACACACACACACAATTGCAAGTGTATACACACACACACACACAATTGCAAGTGTATACACACACACACACACACAATTGCAAGTGTATACACACACACACACACACAATTGCAAGTGTATACACACACACACACACACACAATTGCAAGTGTATACACACACACACACAATTGCAAGTGTATACACACACACACACACACAATTGCAAGTGTATACACACACACACACACAATTGCAAGTGTATACACACACACACACACACACACAATTGCAAGTGTATACACACACACACACACACACAATAGCGAGTGTATACACACACACACACAATAGCAAGTGTATACACACACACACAATCGCAAGTGTATACACACACACACAATCGCAAGTGTATACACACACACACAATTGCAAGTGTATACACACACGCGCAATTACAATAGTATACACACACGCACAATTACAAGTGTATACACACACAATTACGAGTGTACACACACATAGTCACTCTCACGTACATATACTCTCACACATGCGTATACATACACACATACACACTCTGACTCTGACAACTAACCTGACCTGCCTTTATTTCCTTTCTTTAAAACTTACAAAAAGAACAGCCACTAAGTAAGCCTCCTTTCTACTCGCTGGTTGTGTATATAACGTTCACAAACACATGTATATCTTGAGGTCTCTGTTTGTAGACACACAAGCATCCCTTTAGTAGAAATAGACTTGCTTTGATCTCTAAGAAGTGGACATGCATTATGAAAGTTTCTTTTTCTCTCTTTATTTTGTTTGATTCCCCCCCCCCCTGCTACCACCACCAAATCATTTTTATTCCGGCATTGAAAAGCCCATTAGGAGACACAAATATGAACAACCCAACACAAATGCAAAATGGAGTTGCGTTTCTTTCTAGGGAAAGTTGACTACGTCGAATCGAGAAATTGAAAAGAGGGAGAAAAAAATTTACCTTTTTTTTTTTTTTTTTCGAAACAATTTTTTTTTCTTCTTTGATTATAATCTAGCTAAACATGGCGTGCATTCCCCACCAGGGGACAATTTGAATATATTGGGAAACAATTTCGACTCAAAGGTGAAGAGTGATTGCATTCTGTGGCTCAAAACAGGTTGGGTTAAGACTTAACTGATTAAATCATAATTAAACGATATCATCAAATCTTAATTACCCGGCACCATTAATTTGTACTTTCACTATTTACTATTATTTCTATTAATATTCGGACCATCCTCATCTTGGTTGTTTTTCATACAACGTTTCAGCCGTTGTACTCTACGGCCTTCATCAGGTATCATCTGGTAGGTGTGGGGAAGTAACTAACCGAACCCTTTATTTAACCGACGGGAAAAATAACCAAGACGAGGATGGTCCGAATATTAACAGAAATAATAATAATACCACATCTCAAAAATTCGGGGATACATTATTTACTAATCAAATATCAACCACTAATTTTACTATAGATTCTGTACTAATGCTCAATCCATTAATTTATGCATAAGAAAGCTTTAAAAATGTTATCGTATAAAATGATTAAATTGTCTATATCTTTGAGAAGAGTCGTTTACTCTTCAACTTAAGTTCGAACAATCTGAACTTTTTTCGTGCCTATATCGAAGATGGGAAGAAGAGTTTAGATTGTCCGAATAAAAGTTTGTATACAAATTGTATCTATAGTGAGGTAGACATTAATTTATTTGGACTCTTGAGGTGAGGCATAAGGTTAAAAGCTCAAAAACCATATCTTCAACTTAAAAAAGCATCAGAACTATTTCGGATATAAAAAAAAATCAACTACAATTTTTTTTTAAAATAGCGGGCGGAAATAACATGTTTTTATTTTGCTGTATGATGTTATGAAGACGGCATATACCCTAGTTTCTGGTACTTTCCACCACCTTAACCTCTAATGACTCATAGATATCATTTTGTGGGGCTGGGGACGCTCAATATTTTTCCTATGGTAATAGTAATTACTTACACCTTTAGGAACATTCTACTTCCAGAAAGAGCTGAAAATTTGTATGATCATGGTCCTAAGAGTTTAATTCATTTCTTTTTAGTTTTGTTTTCTAAATAATGCTCTCTATGCCATTAGTTGCTTTGGTGTATTGTCCCCTTTTCCTCTGTGTATAATATGACAGACATACTTAATGCTTAAAACTTCTACTCTGATTCATCAGTTCTCTAGGCCTATTGGTAAGTCATCAAGCTGCCAAAGTCCATGTCTGAGTTTATATCACAGTAAATCTTCTCAAATTTATGTATCAGATTCCTTCTATGTTTTTTGTTTTCCAGATAAAATGTTGATGACTGATTTGGTATTTGCTAGAGAGTAGAATGATGGGGGTGTGGATTTGATTGAGACCTTCGAAATAATTAATGCAGTTTCTGAATATGATTCACCATTCCTTAATATCTCTCCTTGAAATAACAATCTATTGACAAGACGGATTTCAAAAAGCTAAATCTGCTAAACAATGTTGGTGTGGCAAGAGTTTTTACCCCCCCCCCGTTGGTCCAAAGACAGCGGCCAGGGGCAGTTGCACTATATTCTATGGGGGGAGGGTATTATTAATAACTAAAAAGCATTAAAGGCCAATGAAGATTTTGTGCTCTTTCACACCTGTACCCAGGGGACAGACCGACAAATTTTTTTCTAATAGTTTGAATAAGTTGCCCTGTCATGTTAAAAATAGCGCTGGTGTACAGAATTTTTGAAATATTAGTTTAGAAATAATGGGAAAAGCATGAGTTTACTAGAAAATTTTTCGAAATCTTTCTGACAAGATTTTCAAGAGTCAGATCTGCAAATTGTGTCGGATTGTAGATGTTTGTACTTATGTATATTTTCACATTTTTATGAATTTTTTATCAGTTTTGAAGTTGATAAGTAAGTACTGCATATATTTGGAGATGCCCAAAGAAGGACTATGAAATAATAAATAAATAAAATGCAAATGTTGCCAAGGTCTGAAAAAGAGTTTAAAAAATGTGATTTCTTTAAAAGATTTTTCTGGAATCTCCTGGGAAATCTCAAATGACTTAGCCAGAGAGATTACTGCTAAGCAACATGTGGTATTGTGAATTGGCCATTGCAAATGTGCTCAGCTTTGATTAAAAACAGGAAACCCACTCTGATTCTCCCTGTTCTCATGATCAAGTCAGAAGCCTGTAAAGAATTATTCATTCATTCAATCTTAGTTTCTTTCTCCCACAATGACTTTTCACAGTTAATGAATGAACCAATGACAGTAATCCAAAAAGTTGGATTTTCATTCATAAAATACTTTTCTACTTGTGATTTTCACACTGTAGTAAGTTGTCAATGAAAGTCATTGGTACAAAACCCATTGAGTATCCCAGGTTGCTTTGGTTTGGTTTTTTAGGGGGTGGGGGGTTCTTTCTTACCTCATTTGGTTTTGGGGGATTTTTTTTCCATTTTATTTTTTATTTTCCCAGAGAGTGTTGACAGTTTGGTACACATGAGTATTGTAATAATATATATGGGGTTAATCTTTTTTTCTCCTGATGTTTCCTCTTCTCTTGTATATTAATGTCTCGGTGAAAGGAAACTAATCCACTGGAAATAAATTACTTTCTAGATTTTTTTGCTGTTTTTGTTTTTAGTACTCCCCATGCATTCCGTGCTATTAGTAGAAAAGACGAGTACCAAGGTATAAAATGGTAAAAAAATTGATCACTGCAGAATTTGTGGATCCTGCGTTCTGGCTGTGACTGGCTCCAACGATAAAAATCCTCTCTTGGCAAAACGGTTCCAGGATGGTCAGCGCTCGTTTTTGGAAATCTGAATGCTTGCTTATGCCTCGAATTGTTTGCCTATCTTGTCTAAGCAGTGAGCGTTTTTATTCTTTCTAAGGATTTTTTTTTAAATATTCTGATGGGTATAGTGATAACATCTAGATCATCCAGGCGTTGTTTGTTTGTTTGTTTGTTCATGTCCTTTTTTTTTTTACTCTATTTTAGATGTTTTGCAGTGATGCCATAAAATTTTATTCAACATATTCATTTTTCGATGGAATTTTTTCATGACTCCTACGGGAAATTATCAATCACCACTACCCGCATATTCTGTGTTGGGAGTGATCAGTTAAAACATTGGTAAAAGGGGTGATCAATGAATAAGTTACTTCTCTAGCCTTTTGTTTGGCTGTGATCCCTGAAAAGGGTCAGAATTTTAAAAAACAAGTGGGTATAAACTAGTGATCAATTTAGCATAAACTTACATTGCATAATAAACCCACTCTAACAACTTTTTTTGGAAGGGAATTTTCAACCAAAAAAAAGTATTTTCACTACTCATTGAGTGCCGAATTACAAGTTTCTTCCATATGGGGAAAGGGCGTTGCCAAGTCCAGATAGATACATATAAATGTCAGAACGCGTGAATAACCCCAACCCAGCAACTGTGATCGAGCTGGTTGGTTATAGTTTCCTATTTGTCCTTCAAGAACATAGTGTGACACAAGGTCAGTTTAATGTGAGGATACCACCCTTGCGAACGTTGTGATTAATGAGAAAAATCTTGTTAGCCTTCAATAATGATAGAACATATCATATGAGGTTTCCAAACACGTCTGTTGACTGATTACTTCAAGAGCCCTTTTTAAAACCTAGTCATCTTTGAGAAAGTACTTGAAGAGATTAACCTTTGGTTCTTTGCCACCAACCAGTTTCTTTCGAGTGGAAGTAACTATGTTTATGTCAAAGTCTAAATAAATTCACCCTTTCCTCTATAAAATGAAAAGTGGTTAATAAGGTTAAACCAGTGATTTTGAAACTTTGAAAACTCAAGGACCCCTTCTATAGAGGAAATATTCTTGTAGACCCTTTCTTTTGGCATTTAGTTCTCAGACTGTAATTAATGAACTACAATAACAAACAATTTTTGAGAATCATATCCATTCTAAATGGATGACATTTATTTGAATTCCACAATATGGTACAGGTTTGAGTTCAATCATTGTTTTTTGATAACTGGGTGATATATGATGTGTCTCCGAACAAGATTTGCAGTATCAGGTTTAGAGAGAACTCTGCTGTAAACCCCCGAGAATTATTTGCTGGACCTTCAGGGGTCCACGGAGACCATAAACTCGATATTGACACACAAAATTTCTTGGTACCAAAGGCAAGATTGACTGGCACCTGAACTTTGACTGCAAGAGAGATTAGTGACTAGGGTATTTTTTTTTCTATACAAGTGTATAAGACAGCTAAGACATGTTCTCTCTGGTGCTAAAAAAAATGGCTCCTTTAATCAAAATAGGTGGGCATGGTTTATTTTTAACAACCTTTACAAACAGCATTAAGATTATGACAAAGGTTGCAAGAACATCCCACAGTTAATTCAAGCCGTCAGACGAAACATTCGCTTGTAATGTCTAGAAATTAATTTTTCCATGCTTTCTTGTTACTTTATGAGTAATCATTTGACTAAATTTTGGATGAATATTTCCAGTTACCTTAACAATATATTTGGGTTTTCTTTTCTTTTTCTTTCTTTTTCTTTTTTTTCTTTTTTTTTCAGATTACTGCTGTTTTAATTAGATGTGTAATTTTTACCGGGGCTATTTTTACCTAGATGCATTCTCTCTGCCTGAGGACAATATAGAGACAAACAAGAATGTCTGCATTATTTATCCATTAATGAAAGAGGCCCCACTCAGTCTCATAGTTTCTCATGTCAAGAAGAGGTTTTTTTTAACATCCACTTTTCGCTAGCTGCTTTCTATACTGTTTATTACATGCTCATACTTTGAACTCTGTTCATTTAAGCCATATTATAGAAAAGCCAGAATTAATTCTTCCTCTGCAAAATCATTGAAGTTGCAACCTTTTTTTCTTGTACTATCTATACTGTTGGAAAAAAAAGACTGAAGACACAGGAGAAAAAATATTGAGCTCTTTGGTACAAGCAACTTTTCTTCCAAAACAGGCTTGGTTTTGATTTGAGAGAAGCAGGCTTTGAAATTTGCCATTTTAGATGTTTGTAAGTCTTTGTTTCTCTCTCGAAATCAGTCTCCGTTTTCAAAGGGCACTCAATCTTAAGGTGGTCAGGTGCAGAGGGCTTGATTTGCCCGAAATATCACGCAGATTAAAAACATAAGTACTAATTTCCAATAAGTCTTTTGATCAATCAATAATACATACTTAGTACAGACCACACAACATGTGACTTGATGGAAATATTGTTTTCTGCCTTTGTTATCAGGAAAAATATCAATTCCCTGAATTGGCTTCATCCTGGTTCATTTACCTAAAACTATTTTATACTATCTTGACCACACTTTGCTGACCTTTTTGTCCTCTAAACTATGACCTCTCCTTACTTTAATTCATTTATAAAAAGAAGTATACTAGTTTTTGTCTCTTTCTATGAACTTTCTCAAAGGTCCCTTATTTGATCGATTAGAATTCTCACTTGCGTCAATTATTTTTGCTTGAAGCAGCAGATATCCGATGAGGCTTTGAAGTTTTTTCTCAAATCCAGATCTGCTTTCAATAAATCCAAGAACCTGAATCAGGGTTTCTCAATTTTTTTCCCCTCTCCTATTGCTTTTGGTTATTTGAAAACAACCCTTTTACTTGTGTAATTTATTTAATCTGAACCTTATGCTAGATTCTCTGTATTTAGATTGGTACTTCAGGGTGTTAGCTAGGAATTTGATTTCCCCTCCATTTTTTTTTTTATATGATCGGAGGTTTTTCCGATGTCCACATTTTTGTATATGTATTCATTTTGTATTTTTGATAAAGGCTCCAAATGGTCCAGAACATGCTCAGTTAAATTAAGGAATTGAAATCTGGTTTCTTTTGGGAACAAACCATTAAACAGCTGGTGAGAATGCCCGGTAACACCTCATATGTGAGTTTTAGCCTTATAACTCCTCATATGTATATATAAGCTCTACTTCTTTCCATTGTCAAAATTTTTCTTGACTGCACGAAAGCCACCTTCGACCAAATATGAAGTTTGAAAGCACAACAGTTGAACACTTCAGACCATATTTGAATAAAATTTCTTTGTTGTATTTGAGAGCTATGATCCAGTGATCCTTTCAAATTATTTGCACCCGTCAGTATATTTCAGTTCAATAAGTTCCTCTTTGATACTGGTGACAGATTCTGTTTTACAGTCTACAAATCGAACGTGACAGTTCATTGTCATACTCAGCTCAACTTTTGCCCCCTCACGGACAATACTGACCCCTTGAAAATGAATGATCTAAATCCTATTATACAGGCCTGATATGATAGCTTCATGTCTCACTCAGAGTTGATCCTGTCCACTCGATGATATAGTATTGCCTTTCATTAATCTTTCAGATGAAATATACCCAGTATTTGTTGAAAGCTCTAAATTATCACAGGTTGCTTGTCTCTGATGGACGGCAGATGGGAGACCAACTCCAATAATTGCTATTGAGGAGTATGGTCCTCCTCAGTCGGGCAATAGAGATTGATTTCAGCAAATTAAAATATCACCTGTTTATTGTACGTCTAACATAAAAGTATCTTGTTCTTTTCAATCTGCTGTTGTTGTTAAGTCATCTGTGTTGCAAAAAAATTACCTTGGTGTTTTTTATTAGTTGGCCTCTATAGGAAGCTTGTTCATGCTCATTGAAGCCTGAAGTTATTGTCTGATTAGGTTTTTATTACCTTAATAACCATGTCCAGTTCAGCTTCTCTCTAACTTTATAACTTTTTCTCTTGATTTTTACACCTTTTTTTTTTTTTTCTTGACCTCAAAACAAACGCAAATCGGACTCAGTTTAGTCAGTTCTTTGTTTCTGTCGACTCGGTGAGATTTTTTTTTTCTTTTTTTTTTTGTTGTTCTAGTTTGAATTTGTTAGTTTTTTTTTCTTTTTTTTTTTCTATTAAAACAAAATATCAGAAATGAAAAGTGATTAGGGGCGTAGCTGGAGATTTGGTAGCCTCGGGAGTTTGGCTCCTTGTGGGGGCCTCTACGTTTAGTGTCATTTGTTATTGTGTAATGTTTATAGAAATAAAGTACGTGAACTACAATTTATGAAGTTTTTAGCTGCCCCCCCTTGATTTCAAATCACCCCACGCCCCCTCCTTCAGCTACACCCCTGAAGATAATGATGCACTCTTTTCTCTCTTCCATTGTGCATTTATTACTGAATTAGTTTTTCATTATTATCAATTTCGACCATTTTCTGCCTTCATCCTATCTTTCAGTTGCTTCTTTTGCAAGAGAGTTCACTGTAAATCTATCTACTAATGAAAATTTATATATTCTCTCGTAGATTTAACATTAATGAGAAACCAGTTCCCTGAATTTTCATGATATAAGCTGAAGATAGACAAAATCTGCCTGGAAAAGGCCATTTGTTTTTTTTTTGTTTCTTGTTTCCTTTTTTCTTTCATACAAATTTTCTGTAGTAGTTGTATTATGATCCCTCAGAAATGACTCGGGGGGGGGGGGCACCTTTTGAAAATTATTCAACTAAAATGAATTCCTGATCCCCTGAGAAGTGGTTAAGGATTTGCAATTCCTGTTGGCCAGATATAATCTCCATCAACCTACAAATATTTCAACTTTTTCCTTCCCTCTCAGTTTGTTATTTTTATGGAAAGGTTACCCCCACCCCCACCCCACCTACTCCCCTTATAAAATAAAAGAAAAATAGAAGGGGCCAACAGACAGAGTATTTCTTTCTCTGGGGTAGATGATAGGGTTCAGGGGTGGAACATCAGTGCTTGCTTATGTCCAGGGGTCATGGGGGTGGAAGAAGGGGGTTGAAAACCAGGTTTTATCATCTTATTTAGTTACCTGTCATTTTCTAGACTGCCCTAAATATCCACCCCTCCACATAATCAAGTACCCTGAGTAGCTATTTAGCAAACTTTGAAGTTCCCACAAAGGGAGAAAATATCTTTTTTAAAGGTAAGAACAGGTCAAAGGTCAGCCATCTTATAAACTTAGCTTGCTAACATTCAAATGACCAAAGAGAGGAAAATAAAAGGTGGATACAAGAAAGAGGATAAGACATGCTGTTTTATTCCTATCAATTGGATCTTCTAGCTCATCAGTTTCCAGTTAAAATTCTTTTGAAGTTCAATTTCAATCTCTTACCTGAAGCTGGCCAGAGGCCAAGGCCAATCAGGAAATGTAGACCCCATTTTAAACTGCTCCTCTATGATTGTGAGCAGTACTAAATACATATGATTAACCTCTGCCAACCAAGTCCAGACACTATCTCTGAAAGTACTCAATTTCAATGAGATTTTGAAGGAGGGTCCTGCCCATGGGATACCGAAGAAGTGATTAAATTTCGAGGTGGATCCAGGTAGTTTTTTTTTTTTTTTTCTTGGGACCCGTACATTTATGTACTCAGAATATCTCCATATATGAGCAGATCCACCTTCAATTATCTCCCCTACATTGTAGTTTTATGTTCAGACCACACAATATCGCAAAAAGTTCATATCTGTCTGTGCTACCTCTCCAAAAGTTTATGGTGGAGTTCGATAAAATTTCGAGGCATGGTGTGCAATAGGCTAAGGAATGAGTGATTACATTTTGGGGCGGATCCATGCAAAATTACCTCCCTTGAAAATGGTGTTGACAGAGATGTGTGCTCTCCGAGTGCTTCGTAGTTCATGTATGGGTATATGTAAGTAGTCAATAAGAGCATATTTGTAAAAAGAAGGAAATGGCTAACAATATCCTTCAGAATTTTTGTGTAAGTAAATCATGTACAATCTATCTCATTTAAGGTTTTATTAAAGAGTGATGAATTCTTTTTGAAGAGTCCATTATTCTGAATAAGCAATTTTAAAAAAAAATCATCCATTTTGTGAAACAGTATAACAGAATTCTGTATTGTAATCATTTTATTCTCTTATGGAATCTAATTATCAGGTTCGTTATTGTTCATTATTTTCTGTTTCTAGTTCTAAATAAACAATATTTCCTTCCTCAAGGATTGAATTTTATCTTCTGCTGTGTTTCGGGTCATTATCTGGGGCTAGGTCAGCGATTGTAGTGGTTATAAGTGGCTCCTTCACCAAGAAGTTTTTTCTATTGTCTATGTGTGCACATGCATACACATATACTCACACATACATGTATACTCACTCACACATACTCAAACAAACATGCATGCACACACTTACACAAACAAACGGGTGCACACATAGAACTATCAGTCTTTGTATTTGGTAATTACCAAGTTGAGCATAGTATAACACTAGACCTAGTGTCTCTAAAAATTAGAGAGAGCCTTATAACCATGAAAATCAGCATTCAAAATCCTGACTTTTTAATACTGGTCTCGTCCCCAACCTCTGCAGAGCGAAGTTGTCTCCCATGTCACACAATCATTGTCTGTAGCAATTGCCGGCCATGGTGCTAGCTTGGCTCCCAAGACTGGTTTACCAAGCTATAGGGCCCCAACAGCCCAACAATTAACCTGTAGTTGAGGGTAGCAGTGTATTCATGCCTTTCCCAAGCTCATTAGTCCGAACTGTTCCAGCGAATGTTTGAACACTGTCCAATCTAATTCTCGGTGCCAGTAACCATTAGGCCACCTACACCTCACTCACGCTCTAGCATTGATGGAAAATACACAACTTGAACAGGTTTAGTTAGATGCTCAATAGAAACTGTCATGCGAAAATGCAGTGTTGGGGGTGATCAATTGAAATTTTGAAAAAGTGATCAGTGAATAAGTAATTTCTCTTGCCTTTTGTCTGAATTTGAAAAAGAAAAAAAGCAATTGTGAATGTAGGCGGACACAGACTTGGGACCAATTTAGCATAAACTTACACTGTAACCCCCCCCATTTTTTTTTTTTTTTTTTTTTTTTTCCTTCCATGGTATAAGTGCTTGAATTTTCCTCCATTTGTGCAGTCAATACAAGTGATGCATGCATACATAGATAACCAGAGAGACCTGCTTGAAAACTAAAGAAACCTATGTTATAGTTTTGGTTAATGGTTTCTAAAATGCTGATTTCAATCTTTTTTTGAGCCACAAAACCACTCCTTATTAGTTGACTAATAAAGTCAATTATTAAACCAGGCCTAATTTGAAAAGCTTGGTTGGCTATAAAAAGTAACAAGTTGGGTGGGTGAGACACATTACACTGGTTTCATTTTTAGTTGGGTTTTTTTTTGTTTTTTTTTTTTTAAATTTTCTTACAGTTTGGGCTCTGGTATTTAATATTTTTTCTTCCTGCTAAACAAACTGTGTTAGAACTTGTCGCCACAGTCAATAACTGAACAACTGTAGCATCAGAATTTGAAGTCATGTAAAAAAAATAAGGATTAATCAAATTCATCAAAGAATAAATATGGTCTGGATAAATTCTCTTCATGACATAACACATCTAAAATAGTTTTTAAAAACACCTAGATACATCTATATTCTGGAGAATCTAGACGTTATTAATAAACCTGTCAAATATAATCCAAAAATGTCATCTTGGGTGGGTTGGGGGAAGCTTTTAAGAAGTGGTTTAGTGGAGTACTGATGCTAATTTTCAAGTCTGGACAAAATGGTATGCCCAGGGGCACCAGAATACCCATGTACATATAAAGAGGGATTAAACCCTTTGCTACCTTTGGCTATGGTTTTTCAATGATCCAATTGGTGTTCTAACCTAGGTAAAAGCCAGGACTTTTCAAAGTAGATGTCCTCCATCACCTCTTGAAATATTTATGTGAACACAATTTTCCTATCCTCATTTCCCAGCTTCTGGTCTTAGGCCATACCAAACTGTGTTTAGTGAATATTGATATGAATAAAGTTCATAAAAAAGCAATTTTGACTTATGAACAAGTCTTAGCTGACTTTGCCTTACGGACAAGACTCGGTTCTTGTCTGTTGATTCGCCACTCGAGTAGATAAAAACATTCACAATCTATCATCTTCAAAACCTCCATTTGTGCAAAAGGTATTAATATTTTATTTCAATCATAGCCAATTATTTTCCTGTTGCGGACAAAGGGGATTTAGTTATCTAATCAATGTATTCGACCACATGCATTTACAAAGCCATACAGGTTTTCTATCTCCTCCCTTTGTAGGATGAAAGGGTGAGCATTTACTTTTGGTCGTATTTTTACTTGCTTTATCGAGAAAAATATTAGAAAATGCATATTCATGAATTAATTGATGATGGAATACGCTTGTTAGATATTTATCTTTCCTGTATTGAGAAAGGAGTGTCTCTGTTTGTACTGGCAACTGCATGAGAACTCTGTTTACGTTTTAGTGTCTGTGTGCACCACTCTTTCATACTGCATGTCAGTTTGTAGCTATCTCGATTTAAACCCCAGGCCCTAATCAGTTGAACACCTTGTCTCTTATATAACCTCCGGGGAGTGGTAACCCTATTTTTTGCAGCTGTTAGTCCTACAACTGCTGTTCCCGCTTCGCACAAGTATTTTTAATATAATCATTTCTGGTGTTTATCCCTGAGGGCGTTATCTCTCCCCCATCAATTGTATACGGCAAAGGACAATGACTTATTAGAAAAGCACTATGAACAGATATGGTAATCTTTGGCTATTTGGTCCTAAAATGAAGGTTGCCAAAAGTTATTCTCATTGATGGCTGAAAATGGCTAGATTTTTTATTTTATTTTTTTGTTTTTTTCTCTCTCGTTTTGAGCTAAATTTTCAGCTAAAAATGATAAGTACACATCAAAATTCATATAAACGGTTCGAGGATATCTTGGATTTGAAGAACAGTATCTTATGGCAAGAACATTATTTGCTGTTTTCATTCAATTTTTTGCCATAAAGTTGGCCATCAAGGGGGATAACTTTTTGTGATTGTTATGGTATCATATTTTAGGACCAAATAATTGAGGATTACTAGAAATTCATCTAACCAACTGTAGAGAACTTCCTTTTAGCCAATGTTTTTCCTTGAAAATTTATGTTCACTAGTGAATTAAGTTTGTTTTTTTTTTGTTTTTTTTCCCCCTTGGTAAGTTGAAAAAATTTGCTCTGTCGAGGAAAGAGAAGAGGTTGGTATTTTCCTCTTACTTTGCCAGTGTTAGTTTTATTTTGCTATTACAGGACTTGGTATGAATGATGGGATTATTTGTAAATGCATCAGCTTGGAACTTCTGCCTAGGATCAAAGAGTCACTCTCCAGCACTTTTCCCAAGGATAGCACACACACTCACACATACACATACACACACACACACACATATATATATATATATATATATATATATATATATATATATATATATAAGGTAGTAATTTTACAATGTGCAGGTGAAAAAATGTTACATCTCAAACATTTTTATCATAAAGATAAACTTGATGCCTTTCACTGAACTTTCGTCAGCATCTTCTAAATGGGTTACTGATGCTGAAAACTTGTAAAGAAATGTATCTGTCCACATACGCATTGCATTTTATACATGTGGATGTTTACCATACTTAACTTGGTACAGCACAAAACCAAATGGAAGGAATTATTGATTGGAAGATTGTGTTGTGTTAATCTTCCAAGTGGAGAAGGCCTGCCTTCAAACTCTCTGTTGGCTTTCACCCGAACTTGACCACTGGCATAATTTGGAAGTATGCAAATACCTCACCCACAGAACAGGCCAAGGGTTCTGTTTATAGCTTTTTCTTAGTTCTCTCTTGCTCCCAGTTTGGTCCTTTTGATGAGCAGATATTTCTTTCTTGCAATGAATTGTTGACTTGAATTCTTCAAGGTTGACCTTTCCTTGAATGAACTTCTATCCAGTTAATCTGGGTTTTTATTCAGAGCTTCCAAAACTTTAGCCAAATTCATTTTTATTTACTCTTAAATTCATAGACTGCTTGTGATTGACAGTGCAAGCTTCACTTGAATAGCATAAAAAAGATAGTGGAACTCTTTTGTGAATTGGATAAAAAAAGAAAAAAATGTAGATATTTCAATTGTAAAAACGTCCTCTAACTTAATTCATTATAAAAGTATGATTTGAAAAATAAAAATTATTAATTATTCTAGTCTCCCTGGGACATATGGTACGGAATTTTTTTTAAAAAAGAAAAAGGTAAATGAAATGAGTAAATCTTTTACCGATTGAAATTTTAAAATAAATTAAACCAGTTCATTTTATTAAGTCATGAATAAGCGCTAAAAAAGTACATATTTTGATTATGATATCCGATGTGTTCCAAAGATGTTTATGCGAGAATGAAATTGAACGAAAAACCTTTTATTCCTTCAAATCTACAAAATGAATTTTACCATTGATATTCTTATTCATATCTTTTAAATTCAAAATTTCACAAGAATGCAGGTTACGAAATAATCAATAAAACGTTTATTCATTAGAATTTACAAAAAAAGAAAATACTGGATTAAATTACTTAAATAGTAAAAATTCAGCTAAAATATTCCTAAGCACTGTTATCCTTTGATTGATGCCTTTTGTCCGAACACGATTGTAACTTGCAGTAATCTGTACTACACTGTTGTCTTTTTTTTTTTTTTTTTTCGATGTCTTTTGACTTGATGCCTTGGTACTTGGATTTCATTAAGGGATGACTGAAGTGAACCCGTGCAGCTGGGCTTTCCAGGCACTGTAAAGCTCCCATTTGCAATCTTAAAAGTATTCGTAGCTAATTTCAGAACGGTTTTAAGACTGAAATCTTCACTCAAATTGGGGAGTTCGTATACACTTTCCATTGCCCCATACAGTATATGCATTCAGCATTCATTTTGCTTATATATATATATATATATATATATATATATATAATGTGTGTGTGTGTGTATGAAAGTGCTTGATGGATGATATTATGCAATAGTTTTATTATTAAAATCAAACATTTTATTTAAAATGAATTGAAAATTATCTGATTTCTACGAAGTCCCAGGTATTTTTTTTCCATCAAAATCCTCGAGCAAACCATATTCGACAAATAAATATTATACTGATTTTATATCCTTTGCTTAAAGTTATCGTGCGATTGATGTTATTTCGAAAGACCCTTTCCAAAACTGATCACAAGAAGCAGCTTCCCCTCTCTTTAATTTGATCTGGTATCAACGCGGTTTTGAGACTGCATTACCACAAAAAGTTGAACTGCTCAACACACTTCACACTAGTAAAATTTGTATTGTCTCTTTTATTCAGTACATCAATAAGGTTAAAATTCTCTTTCTTCTCAACTGAGATAATATTAGGGAATTTTTTTTTTCCTTGAGTGGGGGGGGGGACTCAACAAATCCTCAGCCCACTGAAAATTGAAACCTTTGGGTAGGGGCATGAGTAATCAGGAGGCAGCAGCCTCCCACCATTTAACAATTATGTCTTCACGGGTCCCTCAATTCACTACCAGCTTAAGCCTTGGCTGCTGACTTTCTGACCTGAAACAACAGACCTTGATGTATCCGTCTTGAAGGAAAGGTGGCCGACAAGTGTTTTATAGCTTTTTTTTCCCTCTTTCTCACCAGGTTTAGTTGGTTTAATGTTGAATGGCAGTTCAGGGAAAAGTAGAGAAAATTTGAGGGGTTGACGTCCTTCTTCGATCTGACCCTTTCTCTCTCTCTCTCTACACTTCGAAATTACGACACTTAGTGTAACAAATAAGTAGTCTGGTTCATTCTGCTTCCTTAAATAGAGTGCTAGCTTGCTTATTTTCATTGTGTTCATTCAGGTGCAAGACTGGAGACTGCGAAGGTAGGTATTATTGTAGCTATGGCTATAGGGCTCCAACAGACAGTGAGGCATGAAAGCCTAATTTTTCAACCATTGAGCAAAGGATTCTAAAGGTCACCAGTACTACCTGCCTCCAACCCAGCTACTCCAGTGATGTTTTGTTTTTTTCGTTTTTGTAGCCAGAAGGCAACAGTGTGTGCGCGCACGCTCGCACATATCTTTGATGGAAGCATCTGTTGTTCTTATCACCAAGAGTTTCTCCACTTTTCTATATGCTTCTTAAAGCAGCTCCTAAATGACAAGAATGAAACAGAGTTAACCAATTGTATCTCTCACACTTCTACATCTTCTCTTATAATTACCTCGCTGGCTGGCTGGCTGGCTGGCTGGCTGGTTTATTAGACAACAGAGGCAGTTACGACGTCAGCGTTTTCTATCAGCCCGGACAAGGTTCGACCAGAAAATTATGAAGACGGGCTAAGTCTTTAGAAAAGTGATAATGTGAGTTGAGATTGAATTATGCGGGTCTGGGCAAGGTTTTTTCCCTAGTCTGGTGCCACCTCTGAGCAATAGACTGTGCTCATCTTTTTTCATTTTAATAAATATTTACGGTATATGTCAGTACATAAGATGGGCATCAAATCAAAAAAGAAAAAAACGGCCCAAATTTGCAAATATTACTCAGCGTCCAATGCTCTCGTATCATGATGAGGAGGCTACCATCAGAGTTATGGGGTCTGGATAAGTTGTTGTAAGCGATAGTCAACCAAATACCTTTTATAAACCATTTGTTTTATAGTCCAGTATACGTGATACTTTATTGACTTCATCATTTCAACTACACGGTGACCAATTCTTTCTTTAGAATATTTTTGCGGATTGTTAATCATTTGTTGGCAAGATCATCAGCAAAGTTTCTTTATGAGACGTTTACCGAGCTTAGCTATTAGTAAATATCACCTTAGCTTAGCCTAGTTCAGTGCCACATGAATAGAGCACTCGGTGAGTTTCAAACTTTTTAATGATGCACTTAGAGAGACTTTTCTACTAAAACCATTTCTCGACAGAATGTACCCAGCAGAATTGTGTTATTGTTATCTCTTCCAACGAAGTTGGATAGGCATATGTATTGCCGAAATTGAAATAAAATTGCTAAATTATAAACTCTGATCTGAAATCAATCTATTTGTTATTATACATGCATGTCATTCATTTGAAATGAAGAGACTTCAGCCACTTAGAAATAGGTATTTAGTAAGCTGCCCTTAGGTCTTAATTGCTTGGTACCGACTGAATATCAAACTCACTACACAGTAGTGATCGACTTTGAAAGTAGCTTTCCAAGTAGAGTTCCCATTATGACACCTTCATGTATAAAGTTTGGCTTGGTCTGGCACAAGGCTACAAGTGTTGGGAATTCAGTGAAGACTGAACTCGGTACAAAAGTAAATTGATCTTCACAACTAGGTTACTAATCACCACTCCATGAGACTTTCTCCTTAGAATAATGCAATCAATTGAAAACAGAAAAGGTAAAAATGGAGACTTGCACTTGAAGATAACAATTTAGTTGATGAATCTTTACACACCATTTGCAACAAAGGACTCTTCCATTTGAAACATTTCAGTTTCTTTTCTATTAGAAAAAATGTTGTCAAAACTCAGATATGACTTTTTTTCCTGGGGAATTAAGTTGTTTCATATTTGTGGGTGAAGGTTTGGAAAAGAGTTGCTCCGGTCTTCCTACCACCTGTCCTGGACTCTCCACCAACAGCGATAATGCTGATAATAAAATCTCTGTAAACTGCCCCAGAATGGTGGAGTGAGTGACACCACTTCAGGTGCTTCTCGTCTGCAAAGTATATTTCACATCTCGCAAGCTGTGAGGGGAGAGAAACTGTTGATGCGGAAAGCACAGGCAGAACAAGCTGATTCCGTAGCCGGCATAAGGGCACGAGCTAGCTTGTCTGTCCCAGGATTTGGTGACATTTACAGCAGACAAAATAGAAATCTGCATATAGAAGGTTTTATTGTACCCCCTCCCCACGTTCTGTATCATCTAACCTATTTTGACAATTTCTCGCCCTCCTCCTCCCCTAAGCAACTTCCCAAACTACTTTTCTCAGGCTCCCAAATCATCATCATCATCATCAGTCATTCAAAGTCTGTTGGACATAGGTTTTCTGCATGGTCTGCCAGATTTTTTTTTACGTTTCTGAGACTCATGGCACCAAAACATTCTGAATTTGTCCAGATCAGTAGGCAATCTTTATTTTTTTCTTCTGTTGATCACGATTTCACCCATGGTCTTAAGGGTTCATGTTGTGAGTCACGATGTCCAGTGGTTGTCTTGTATCTTTGCTACATGGCCTGCCCGTTGCCAGTTTGCTAACAACATTTCAGGATATGTCTTCCAAAAAATGGCCATCAATTGCTCCTCAGATTAAACACCTTTAGGTAAATTTCTTTTGAAAATGAGTGAATGTTTTAAAGCTCAAGTAAAGGAAAGGGAAGACAAGCAAGGAGGGAGGCCATAGCGAAAAAAAGGTTACATTATGTTCAAGAAATTATCAGGCATGATTTATAGTTGCAGTTGATATAAAGATGAAATGGCTCTAAGCCAGTGGTTCCCAAACTGTGTGCCATGTCACAATAGTGTGCTGCAACTATCTCCCAAGTGTGCTGAATAGGTTCCATGGCTTAATATATACCAATGTTAATTCATGTTTTAATGGAGTAAAGAATTGGTGTGCCTCCCAAACCAAATATGTTTCTTAACGTGCAGTCACACTGTAAAGTATTAGAACCACTATTCATCCATGAAAAAAGAAACACTAATTATGACATCAGAGTAAACCAATTAGAAAATCTTTACTCGTTTATTTGTCTTCTGACAGATTTTACAAACTTTTGCTTCAATGAAACAGAAATACATTTTGGTTTCATGCTGACAGAAATTAAAACAAAAACACATACACACGCACACACACTTTTTATGAAATTCCTCCATCTCTTTTTAATTTCATCCCCAGGGATCAAGTCCGTATAAGAAACGTCTTAAGCTTTTCTCAAGTGTCCTATCATCGGAGAATCCTGCAAAAAAATGTTCAAAAAAATGTTTTTTCTACAAAAGGTCTGTTCAGATGATAGACTCAATGTACACTAGGCTCTCATTATCACGTCTCGCCCAGGGATTTAAGAGTGCTGCCATAATGGGTGGATTTTATACAAAATGAAATAATGAAAAACTAGAAAGTCAAATTAGGATGTCTCTTTATCAATATTGTACAGTGTAGAATACCCCATGTTATATTCGGAAAGTAATGCCCTCCTATCTGCACTTTATTCCATCTTAATTATTTCAATCTTATCTTTAGTTTACTAAAAGTCCGCTCGGATAGTGTATTGGTTAGTACATATGCCTCAAGTGTAGAAAGTCCTGGGTTCGATTCCTTGTGAGAGTGAAAAGTGTGGAAAAAAACTTCAATCGGACAAATTTCCCTGTGCACTGTGCAGCTAATTGAGTACACTCTAAGCTGTGTGATTAGGTTGGAGGTATCCGTTCAGTGGACTTGCATCCTGTCAAAGGGTAGATCATAAAAACTTCTACATATAAAGTCCTGGTCTCTACCAGACTTTTGAGACTTGCAACGATCAGTAAGCTGACACATGCAACAGAAACAAGGACTTTGTTGCCGACTGTCATACTCTGTGGGGCGGTTAAGGACCTTTTACCTTATCGTTGATAGATAAGACTTTCCTTATAAATTTTTGTTCAGATTTCTGTGTTACTTCAGGCGGCATTATTTTAAAGATTTACTAATTTTACATTTTAAAACAGTGTGCAGAAATCTTCATGTGATGTTACTACAAACCAATCTTTAACAATATAAAAACAAATGTAGACTTGAAATGTATTATTAAATGGTGTCATTAGAAACGATAGCCGTTACAGTAAAAATTAGCTTTATACGGAAAGAAAAGGTCAGTTAACTTTTTAAAAATTACTTGCAGCCAAGTTTTACAAATTTTACTTTTTAGTTGATAACTATTTAAGAATATCGCTTTACCATATTTCCTGGTATTGCAGATACTCTGGCCTCAAGGACACCTCAATTTTAAGGGTTTGCTAATTATAGTTATTGAAATAATGCACTGAAAGCTTTAGCTGCAAACTAATCTCCAACAAAATCTTGCGAGAATATGAAAAAAATAGAGATGCTGTTTGAACATGCGTGTCATTAAAAAAGGCCGTTAAAATCGGAGTTTACTTTATATACACCGATGGGAAAGTGAGAGTGAACTCTGTGAACTGTATGATTGTAAAGCCGTCAAGGACAGGCTACATTTTGTCGATTTTACTTGTACTTCATTAGTTGCTGGTTGCATCACTCATATGTTTAACTGTATATATTTAGACGGTAATTACCTCCCAATTAAATCCCTGGGGCAAGGTTCAATCAAGAGTTATCTATATTTGGGCTGTACTTCTCAACATTTATTTTTTTCCTCTTCTGGACTCGTGTTTGCTTGTTGACTTTAATTCTCAAACTAGAATCAAGCCTGGGTATCTCATATATACATTGATAAGCTTTTATTTTACGCAGCAGATTTCTTTCTGCAGGGTCCTATCCCTCAATTCGGTGAAAAAAATCCGATTTTTAATTAAAGAGGGGAGAGAAGATCATGTAGCGTAATGATGAAGAATAAAGGGCAGTGGCTTCGCAAGGATTCTTGGTGCCCCAGTGGGGGTGCAAAATAGCACAATATCCTCGGGGAGGGCATACTAACTAATCAGCTGGCATTGTAGACCTGAGGGAATTTTGCACCTCATCACATTTGCACGGTGGAGGGGGGCTGTTGCTGTTCCCTCTCGCCCCTCTCTTGCTATGCCCTTGGAAAGAAACATATATTTTCACACGATGAATTTTTCAACATAATCTCTTTCCTTGTCAGTGCGTTTAAACGTATACTTCTCCGTTAATGGTATATAGATAGAACCTTTCGAGATTCGGACAAAAGACCCCCCCCCCCAATAAAAATAAACAAAACATTTCTACTATTATTGGATCATTTTTAAAAACTTGAAGAAACAATATCATCTTGGTTTTCAGTAATTGGATTTTGTAATAAACTGAAATTTTAAGTCTTTGTTTTAAGGTATGTACATAATGGTGGGATTCATTTGGGTTTTTGTCTGGGATGGGGGAGGGCTGAATATAGTGAAATTTTCAGATCGAAATACAACTAATAACTGTCGGGTTACTGATTCATTAATCCATCCTTGTATTTCGGATGGAGGGAAAGTTCTAATCCAGTTCAGTGTCATTTATTTATTTATTTTTTTTTTTTTAGACAGCGATTCATCATTTGAATCAAAATAATTTGCAACTTTGGGAACTAGGCCAGATTTTGGTGATTCTTTTTTTTTTTTTTTTTTTTTTTTTTTTTTTTCCCTTGGCTGGGAAAAATCAGGGCTGGAGTAGGGGTTTCAATCCAGAGTGGTGAGGAACAATTTAATCTCTTAATAACGTGAGAAGCAAAAGACCTCAAATCATGCAAAACACCAAGCACCCTGCCTACGCCCAATCCCCTCCCACCCCCCAAAGTTTGGGTGACAGTGAAGCAACTTGTCATCCCAAATCCAACAGGGCGGCTCCTGGTTCTCAGCTTTTGGAGTAACTCTATTCGCTTCAACAACTGTCACCAGTGACCATGAAAAAGGGGGGGGGAAATTGGCTGGGGAAAATCTGTATGGAGACGGGGGGGGGTAGATATATATGTATATATATGTGTATAGAGAAAGACAGAGTGAAAGGGGGTGTATATAGAAAAGCAAGATTGTGTGTGTCTGAGTATGTGTATATATATATATATATATATATACACACACACACACACAGAGAAAAGGATGGGTATATACATATAGAGAGAGAGACACACACACACCGACACAGAGGGGTGTGTATATATATAGATATATATAAAGAGAGAGAGAGAGAAAAATGGGTTTATATCTAGAGAGAGGAATGTACTTGTATGTGTGAGTATATATAATATATATATATATATGTGTGTACCTATATATAGAGAAAGAGATATATATGTGTGTGTGTACCTATATATAGAGAAAGATATATATATATATATATATATATATATATATATATATATATATATATATATATATATATATATAGACAGAGAGAGTGAGAGAGCAAAATGATGAAGAAAAGAGAATGAAGATTACATTTACTGCTAACCATGGATTTCCGGTGCCTTAAATCCATTATGCTACAGACCTGGGTAACAAGCAGGTTGGGGGTGGAGACCATGACAGCAGTGGCTACTACTATCTTGTCATTGTGATCTTTCTACCCCCACACAAGAGGTGGGTGAGGTTCAAACTCTACTACTAGAAGAGAATGATGCCAAACCATTTTCTTTCTCTCTAGCACATACACGCACACACATATATATATATTGATAGGTATATATATATATATATATATATATATATATATATATATAGGAAACCCACTTGTGGTATCAAAGTAGGGGGAAGTTGACAAGTGTCATCTATACTGAATAAATAGTATGAATGAAACTTCTGACATGTCAGTATTTCTTTGACTCTGTTGCTACTGCTACTTCAGCCTTACTATTACTAATACTACTACTACTATTAGTGATAGTGTGTGTGTGGGGGGGGGGTGCTGAGGCTGCTATTATTTTCTCATCAACTCTTGGTGTCATCAGCATGGCCATTAGGGAATCCTGTGAGCAAGTCTGAGAGCCCAGCCTGAAAGTCAGATCACACTAACATCAAATGGACCAATTTGTTCTCTGACCCAACCTCTTCCTTCTTTACCTCCTTCCCCCCCCCCGCCCCGTCCCCTCTGCCCCCTCCCCCGTCCAGCATAAGTTGATCTAGTCAAGCTTGGTAGATGTCCCTTTAAAATTCACTGCTTCTTGTTTTACTAATGTCATCGCCATGGTAACCACTGCCACCATTAAAAGCCCATACTAATCATTGTTACTTTGACTAATCTCCTTCCACTATACTTACTAAGCAGAAATGGTCGCGGCGGCTCGAGCGCAGAAATTGAACCAGTTCATCATCAGGAACCATCAACCAGAACGGTCAACTTCAACATAGGTTTCTTCAGTTTTCAAGTGGGTCTGGCTGGATGGTGATTATTCCTTGTTGTAGAACAGTGATTCCTAACCTTTTTACCACTATGCTCTCTCTTTATCTGTCGGACCTTGCCTCCCCCCCCTTATTAGTTCGACTTGGCTTCAACACCCCCTTTCACATTTTCCGTCAAATTATTAGTCTGAAATGGGTTCTACAAATCTGAAAGAAATGAATTTTGATAGATTATGTTCATCACGATATTATACAAACATCTTGAGAGAATGCCCCAAATGGGGAAATTCTTACTTTTTTTTCTTTTGGGCTTGTGCCCCCTCTTGAAACCACTCGCACACCCCTGGTTAAGAACCACTGTTGTAGAGTATGGCAAGTGCATGCCCAAGATATTTTCTGCCAGATAAATCTCCGCACTTAGCAAAATAGAAGCCACTGTTATTGTTTTGTTGTTTGCTGTTAGTTTGAATGAGATAGCATAGAAATCAACTATATTCAGTTTTAACACCTTCAATGTAGAAAAATAGGGGACACCTTGCCGGCAACCCCATGCCCTGGGAGACACAAATGAAGCAGGGGGTCTGGGTGGTCTTCCCCCAAGAGAATTTCAGGCACCCGAATGCGTTCTGGTCAATTTTTAAAATAATTATGTATATTTTGGTCAAATTTCAAACTTGAAATTTTGTTGTTGCACACCTGGCGTACTCTGCAGGCGGGTGGCTTGCTATGTACCACACCTAAAAGCTGTGTCAAAGGAGCTAGGGAGCTTAAATTATGACATTCTATATTATGTCTGGAAAAAACGGTCTCTTTGCTCAGTTTTTTAATCCCCTGTCCCCACTCGGTTTTCAGTGGGTTGAGTCAATTTACTGTGTGAATTAGTTTGTGTCTGGCTGTTATTACGCTTGTTTTTCGAAAATCCTGCCATATTTTAGTTATCGTAGCCCAACAAAAATAGAGAGAAGTATTTCATTCATTGATCGTCCCTCTATGAAATTGAATAACCTTAATGAAAAGAGGAGAGAAAAGACTAAAGTCAGGACATCATAGAATCCATTAAAAATCTCAAATGGCGGTGGGCTGGCCTTGTTGCAAGAATGGCCAACAATCGAGATCACGTGCGCAACCGAGGCCGGCAGAGTATTAGTTGGCAAGACGAGCTTGACAAATTCAGAAAGTACTGGCTCCGCGACGCCCATGATAGAGAAGTGTGGCGAATCCTGGGGAAGGTCTATGTCCAACGACAGATGTTGAAAAACTGATGATGATGATGAATGAAAATTATACATCAACACGATGAAAATAAAAGCCAGCCATTTTGAGTTTTTTGGTAACCTTTACCCCTAATCAACAATGTATTGATATATCGATGCTATAAGAAGACAAGATGTCTTTTATTTCTGATCATCAACCTATTCTGTTTTTTTTTTTGTTTATTTTTCTAAATCCAGCCATTTTTAATCACCAAGGGAGGCGGCAATTTTAGAATTTACGACAGCCAATAATTAACACGTGTATGTGCAAGTTTTACCTAATATCAATATTTTAGATGAGATTCATAAAACATTAATACAGATAAATTCTGATTGTACAATAAACCTGAACATACTGATATTAATATAGCTTATTATTATGTTACAGTATTCAATTGTCTCATATACATTTTGAATGAAATTGTTTGCTCTTATGTCCTTCTGTATATTGTACAAGTTCTTTAATTCTGTTCTGTTAGTTGTAAGAATATTCATTAAATGTATAGCCGTACATAAATCATATATTTTGCTGGGATTACAAAAATTCTTGATGAGCAATTAGGAATACAGCTTGCATCTCCTATCTGGCTTGGGCTTATTACCAGCTTTGCGCTGTTTTTTTATCAAAACCCTTCAAAATTGTCAACATGGGTTACTTCAGTTTTCAAGTGATTTTACCTGGCTGGCTATGTATGTATTATGTGTACAGACCATGCAAGCTGGAGAGCTGAAAATTTAAACATTTACTCCTTATGTCTTAAAAAAAAAAGAAAAAATGTTTTTCAAAACCCTCCCCATCCCTTTCATATACATTGCTGAATAGGTCTTTAGTGGCAGGTTCAGTTTTCAATGCAAGTTTATACCTAATTGATCCCTTAGTTTCTATCCAGCAGCATTCAGACTTTTTTTCTGAATATCTACTCTCATTAGTGATCACTGGAGTAGTGAGAAATTGGCCAACAAAAATCTAATTGAATTCAATAAAGAAATAAACCAAAAGTCATTGCTAAAATTGAATTTTAACGTCTAATGTCATTTTTGTTACTATAGTAATCTGCCTTTCGGAATGTGAATGCTGGGAAATACAACTGGGTTATAAAAGTAAATCTAAAAGTCAATTATGAGTTCAGAAATTTGTCCAAATGTGTTTTTATCACAAATTTCATGTCAAACACCATGTAATTACTTGTTACTTGATTGCAAATTGAAGAGTCGTACCAGATAAGTCTTTTGATGAAATTCTGTTTTTATTCAGTTTTTAGACAAGTAGACGAAACATATAGGTGGAAATATTTGGGTCCTTCAGTTAACTGTAGCAGGGTACACCTGTATAAGCTTTAATATAAGTACAGATATTTAGACGTTTTTCACAACGACTGGTACAAGGTGCTACTTACATATACTTGGATATGAGAGAAGTGATTAGCAAAAAGTTGAGTTACTTTATATATCTGCGAATGAGTTCAAAGATGGAATCTACAAAATGGCATTTCTGAAATCGATGATCAGTTTTCGCAGAAAAAGCTGTGCACTACCTTAACGTTCAACCATAGATTTATAACTATGGTGGTTCGGGTTCGAACAAAGGTTTGGCATGTCTGTTATAGGCCTCCGGGTGAGCAGCCTGGCCTAGGTAGGAGATGCAGGCCTTCCCGCTGCAAATGCAGGAGAAAGTCTGGTCTCCCGAGGGAGCACTCACTCAAGTGCTGCCTTCTATCTTTTGCTTTTGCTCTGTTCTCGGTTTCGGCATCAGAGCTTACTTGGTAGACTTAGCGTCGTCATGCATTCTTTGTGGCTGCCTCTTTCCTCCACTGGCAGGGGTAGATGAGGGCCCTTTCAATCGAGTCCCTGTATCTCTTCTGTAGCTGGTACCATTTTTGCTGTATAAGGGTAACAAACGAACAAGGATACTGAATTCTGATCTTTAGGTAAATCTAAATGAAAATTTACTGCGCAAACGTAAAAACCGTACCCGATTTTGTCTTTGCATTTAATGTGTTTATGGATTTGCTGTGATAAAGACGATGAAAAGTATTACTGATTTTTAGCTCGAAAACATGAGTCACATTATATTCAAGGTTGCTTGGCACTCGGGTAACAAATATTAAATGAATGAAATCAAATACTTGAGGCTTGAAATCCTGATATATCATCTTGGGAGCCATAGCTCATATATGTCATCAGTTTGCTAAGGTCTACATCAGACGATCAAATTGCGGTGGAGGTAGTATTTCTCAACATTAGATATTGGTTTGGAATAGTGTGACAGGTGGACAGACATCTGCCCAAAAAAAATGATAATGGTATTTATTTAGTTAGATACTGTATGAATTATAACGTGTATATATAACATGAAATTAATAACATACACACACACACACATATATATATATATATATATATATATATGTATATATATATGTGTGTGTGTGTGTGTACATATATATATATATATGTGTGTGTATGTTATTAAGTTCATGTTATATATACATATATATATGTGTGTGTATATATATATATATATGTGTGTGTGTGTGTGTATGTATATATTATTAGCTGTTTTGATGTATTACATCTCTTCAGTGTGGCTAAAGACATTATCCCATCCAGTACCACGAGGCAGAATTGAAACCCTCACGTCGGGCCCGGAGGCCAATATCCTACCTCTGGACTACAGAACTGGGTGGTCAATAAGGCTGAATTTAAGCGGTATATTCATTTCTACGCAGAAACTCCTCATCCACCAGAGTGCTCTATTCCTATGCAAGAGCATTGCATGAGCTTACAATGGATGAGTTACCTCACTTATTAAAGAGTGCTCAACCCTGAATATAAACATAACTCCTGAAAACTATGTTCAGCATAACATTCTGACATTATTTTTTAACTTATTCGTCCAAATCAGAATCAAAAAGTCAACAGTAGAAACTAAATTTAGATATTTTATGAAAATATCATATTAGTCTACGTTGGAGTTGACATTGTATCCTTCTCCCCCCCCCTGCCCATGACAAGAACAATCCTCACAAAATTCAAGGGAGTAAACTCTTCACTGTTTGTCTCTCGCTTCATGTTGAACCAAACCTATGTATAAAATTACCATTTGCCTCTCAAAATCACAACCATCTGATCACAAGGCCACTTTATTATCTCTTGCTTAACTACGAATTTATTTCTTATATATGTTGCACTAATTAGGCAATTTCGCTGATTCAGCATAACATATATATATATATATATATATATATATATATATATATATATAATACAAAATTTGCTGCAATCATCTTCAGTCTGAATAGAATTAGGAATGGAGTTAGACTCTGCTGCAGCCAGGCTTGTTGTTTATAGATAATATTGTCTCTAAAAAAATTCAAGATGTTCAATAAAAGGCGAAAAGACTTTTTAAAATGTTTCGAGTACATTCATCGTGCGGACTGACTCTTAATGATCAAGATTTGTTTAAACCTACAATTAAAATCCGTATTTAGTCTCTTTAATCTGTATGACATTTATAAAATGCTATAATCAGATTTACTTTTAGTTTCATAAAACATTTTTAGATTAATTTGAGCAAACTTTTTCATAACTGCAAATTATAGTCTCACACTTCACACTTCTTTTCCACCGTCTCTTTCATTGTTGCGGGATTTACTTTCTGTCACTGCAACATATTGGAAGCATAAATGCTTATGTCAGTACCCCATCAAATATTTATGGTTTATAATAACATTAGACCCCTAAATCTTATCAACTATTAATATCTAATTGGATAGAAAATGACAGACCCAAATTGACAAATAAATGACTATTTGTTTTTTAATGTTTTGTCAAGGAGACCTGAAAATGTTATTACAAGAGCAGATTGGCTGAGATCTCGAGGGATTACGAAAAACAAAATGGAAGAAATTCACCTGTATGTTTGAGGATATGATAGCAATTAGTTTCCTGATTAGAGTATTGAGTTGAAAGAGAAGCTGGTAATGATGTTTAATAACAACACTGGACTTCGGGTTTTCTGTCTTCCTAATGTTTCCTCTTTGTTTTTTTTTTCTCCTATAGTTTCATTGGGGTTGAGATGGGTTTTATATTTGCTCATTGATTTTTCTTTTTTTTTTTTTTTTTTGTCTACCTGCTTCTCCTCACACAGTGCAGATAGAAACCCAAACACCATGTTCATCTGTTGGAGCAGGCCACAGGACAATAGATAATGAAACTGACAGACATTAGAGAAACGTGCTATTGATCCTCTTGTCAATAGAGAACAAATTTAGGGTTAAAGATAATAGATTGGCCTCCCCATGTACCTCCCCTCTTCCCCCCTGGGACAATTTTGGGCAATTATACAGGCAGGTGGTAATTCAATGATCTCCTGACCCCAATCGATTCACTCTGTTGCATAACATCCAAATCACTTAGAGAAATTTGATGTCTGCATTATGTCTGGTCTCACCGCCACCCCACAAACCACCCAGGAAGTTCGGGAATTTAATTTGTCATATTACCTAAGAGGTTCAAGAACTATTGTATTCACGTGTGTACAATCAGACCTGTAACAAGTGTGTGTGTGGGGGGGGGGGAACCTTTTCTAAAAAAATTACAACTATTTCATAAATTATAGAAAATGGTGCACCCGTGTAAAATAGTGGGTCAAACGATTGAATTTCTCGCCTAAAGACTTGGCACTTTATTTTAATGGTATTTTTACATTCTTCAAATTCAACATTTTTGTTACATTATCCGAACATAAATGAAATTCTGTTTTCACTATGTCAGTTTTATGAATGGAATTCCGTTTGCAACTATATCAGTTACACGCATGTGGCCATGTCTCTACCTAGTCATTTACATGAACAGTCCCTGTCTCCACTATGTCAGTTGAAGGAACTGTCATTAACTTCACTATGTCAGTTACACAGACACTCATATAACTAATATGTCAGTTATATCACGTCAGTTACATGATCGGTCCCCTGTCTCCACTGTCAGCTCCATGAACAAATTTTTTTTTCTATGTCAGTTACGATCCTTTAGCATGACAGAAGACATTTGCACCCTGCTAATTATTGTGGGTGTATTTTTACATTTGAATTACACTGAAATTACAGAAAATTCCCCCCTCCCCCCAAAAAACCCTGCTGTATTTAGTTTGGTTACTCGTTGGCCATTCAAATTATTATCTCCTTCATATGGGCCCAACTATGCAAGAGATTTTGTATCCGTATCAAAAACCAAAATGATGGTTTAAAATTGTATATGAGTGTAAAAGTATGGCTATTTTGTTGAAAAAAGGGAATTTTTCAAAATATATTTTGTATGCTTTTGATAAGTGATGGATGTTTCTTCTCTTTAAGTCTATTCTATTCCCCGATAACATTTGTTTTTTGAGGTAGAGTCAAATTGTTGAAAGAGGTAAAGCATTTGTATCTCGAGACTCTTAACTCCGATTGGAGTATGAACCACTGGTGAGGTTTCCTTTGCATGTGTCTGCTTAGTGATCCTTGCAAGTTTCAAGTTCGGTCAAGACCAGGACTTTATTCTTACAAGTTCTTATGACTACGTTCTTGGTAGGATGCAGGTCCACTCAAGGGATGCCTACTCCCAAATCACATACCTTGGAGTGTACTCTATTGGCTACTCAGGGCACAGAGAAATTTTTTAGATATTATTCCTTAAGAAGGCCATTGAATGAATCGGTCAAAACATCATGTCAATACTAAGGAGTATGATCGTCCGAATAACTCTTTGAATATATTTTTCTATTCTTGCTTTTGATAAATATTTGTTATTTAGTCTTACAAGTATCAAGTTGATAAGTGAATGAATGTAAACCTAATTTTCTATTATATTTTCTTTTTGAAAAAGTATGATACATTGTTCTGATGTAATTATCTTTCTTTACAGGTAAGTGCTCAAAATGTCCTTTTGCAAGAAGTCCAGGTAAGGTTGTCTTTTATTCTTTTTAATATTTTTTGTTTTACAGCTTTTCCTTTTTCTTTTTTTTTTCACAAATGATTTGCATCTCTGATTTGGCAAGATTTATATTGAATCCATAATTGAAGAATTGATTGAAATTGAATGTCTTTACATTCATATATTACGTATATACCATCTTTATCCTTATTTTCTTTGTTTTGATCTGTTTGAACAACCCAGCTAGCCATGACAGAAATCTTTCCAACACATTTAGAGTTTTACAATACTCAGATTAAAATTCAATCTGTGACACTCTCAATCTCTCTCTCTCTCTCTCTCTCTCTCTCTCTCTCTCTCTCCTTCTCTTCCCCCTCTCTCTCTTTCCTTCTCTTCCCCCTCTCTCTCTTTCTTTCTCTTCCCCCTCTCTCTTTCTTTCTCTTCCCCCCTCTCTCTTTCCTTCTCTTCCACCTCTCTCTCTTTCCTTCTCTTCCACCTCTCTCTCTTTCCTTCTCTTCCACCTCTCTCTCTCCCCATCTATCTATCTATCTATCTATCTATATATATATATATATATATATATATATATATATATATATATACCCTCCCTATCTCTCCTACACACACACACCCAACCTTTGTACCTTGGAAAACATCAATTATAAAATATCTCCATCTAGAAACAACATTTGTGACGTTTGATTCATTACGTCTTCCTTTTCCACATTCACATCTTTTGTTAATCAAAGTTCTTTTCCAACTTGAAGCTGTTTAACAATCTGCAGATTGAACTGTTGCATATCAGTGCGAAAATTTATTTTACACAAACTAAAACGACCCACATTTGCCTTCAAACTTAGTTCTAATTGTAAAATTTGTAATATTTGTTTCATCTTATTTTCTCTGTCGCTTGTAAGATAACTGGCAAAATTATACAATTAGTGAGCAAGTCAGTCAAGAGCTGGTGTGAAAAGGAAAAAGGATTTATTTCATCCTTACCAATCAAAAAGGCGGTGCATATGAAATATGTGGACACTCGTTGCATTTTATATATGAGGACAGATATTTACTTTGCAGTAAGCTTGCAGAATAACCTTCTATACACGTTGCATTTTATGTACATGGATAATAGAGATTTGCTTTGCAGTAAGCTTGGAGAATAACCTTCTATACACATTGTGTTTTATAGACGTGCACAATAAAGATTTGCAATGCAGAGCTTGGAGAATAGCCTTCTGTTGACCAGGAACTGGATTTTGATAATTTTTTATTTTGTTTTTATCACTTTTCATATTTTTTTATTCTTTAGATTCAGCATTTTTGTTACTTCTTCAGAACGTGAAATTCTATTTTTCTACCTCAGTTACTTCCCTTAGCATTACAATATACAAACATACATTGCTTATTATCATATGTGTGTATTTGCAGACAGAGTTCAGACTAATTCTCATGTTTCGTTTGGGAAACATTTACTTCTGTCATCATTCTCAAATATAGACCTGTTATCAAATGTTTGATTTACAAAATTTGGTAATCTTGTGGCTGATTCCTTATACAAAAGAATCTGTTTATTATGATCATCAATCATGATATAAAACTGATATCAAAATTATTTCTCTAAGGTTCCAATGAATCCATACAGAGGTGCGTGCTAAGAAAGAGCAATACTTCATGATTTATTGGGCAGCCTTCCATTATTGTCTTGTAATCAAAACACTTCAAACTCGACACTTCACTGCCTTGACTTGTGTTCTGACAAATATATCGGGCGAATGTCAACATTGCACAAAGGCCAGTTGTCAAGTGATTGTGTTGCATTAGATTTCCCTGAGGCCGCTGATGAAAAGAAAAAAACTAAAACACTGTTCAGTGCAAAGCCTGATGCTGACTAATATATATATATATATATATATATATATATATATATATATCACTCAGTGCAAATCAGGGAGGCAATATATCATAATATGATATAATGCAATATCTGATGTATGATGGGTTTATTCCATAAAGTGCTCTATACATTCAGCATCAAATATTGAGTTGATTTAGAGTAGAGCTTAAAATATAGTGGAATAAGGATTCACTGCACAAACATGTTTATGTTTCTGCCTTTTTTGGTCTTCTTCAGGAGCCAATCCTCACTCCGTTTTAAGTAATATATATATATATATATATATATATATATATATATATATGTATGTGTGTGTGTAATATAATCTTTTTAAATTTTTATATCCTTATCTCAATGTTCTATCATATATATATATTTGTGAGTTGGGTGTATATAACTAAACTCACATTATTGTCATCGTAAAGAATTTCTGCTTTGCTATGTTATTGTCGGACCAACATGTCAACTCTTCTTACATAATCATTAATCAAACACGCACACACACACACACACACATATTTATATATATATATATATATATATATATATATATATATATATATACAGTTTGTCTATTCATGTACTTACAAACAGTGAATGTCTCAACGATTACTTGAATGAACTTGTAGTGGTAATATAGGGCTTAGTAATGGGCTTGACCGTGTATTCATAAAGTGGGTGTGCTTATGTAATATTTATTTATAAGTACAAACCATTAATAGAGAAACCTGAGAGGACAGTTGCCTGATATAATTTTCCAAAACAGAATTCAAAACTTTCTAGCAATTTTACTGAGTGGATTTATCATGTTCTCAAAAATGGAAATTTTATCTGAGTCACAGTTTTTATAGGAAAGTATTAGAAACCATCAATCAAAACTGTCAACATAGGTTTCTTCAGTTTTTAAATTGGTCTGTCTAGCTATGTATGTATCACATGTACTGACCATACCACTGGAGCAAGTGTTGAAAAATTCAACATTCACCCCTTATGTCTTGAAAAAAAAATTTTCCCCCTTTTTAATTCACTCCTTAATTGGTTCATAGTGGGGGGGGGGTAATTTACAATCTAATTTTATGCCTAATTGATCCATCCCTTAGTTTTTATCGGTAGTATTAATGCCTGTTCTTTTTAAAGTTTAGACAAAAGGCAAGAGAAATAACTTATTCTTTGTTCTTCCCTTTTATTAATTTTTTTTAGTTAATCACCTTCAACATGCTGCCACTTGCTGGTCATGTGACAATTTTAATTGAATGACAAGTTAGACCTGTTCAGTTTTATTTTTGAGGAGAAACTTTTGAAAATACTTTGTAACATAATGAATAAAATAGAGAGTTCATCTGAACTTGTGATTCTGAATGTGGGGTACACACCCAAGGGGGGAACAATTTGAATATGTTGGAAGGGAAATTTTGAATTTGGGTTTAAAGTGTTCTGTGGCTCGAAACCAAGCTCTTCAATTAATTTAATTAATTCCTACTTACATAATACTATTGACTCCTACTTGGACAATACTATCGACTCCTAGTTACACAATACTATCGACTCCTAGTTACACAACACTATCGACTCCTAGTTACACAACACTATCGACTCCTAGTTACACAATACTATCGATTCTCAGTTACACAACATATCGGTTCCTAGTTACACAACACTATCGACTCCTAGTTACACAACACTATCGACTCCTAGTTACACAACACTATCGACTCCTAGTTACACAACACTATCGACTCCTAGTTACACAACACTATCGACTCCTAGTTACACAACACTATCGATTCTCAGTTACACAACACTATCGGTTCCCAGTTACACAACACTATCGACTCCTAGTTACACAACACTATCGACTCCTAGTTACACAACACTATCGACTCCTAGTTACACAACACTATCGACTCCTAGTTACACAACACTATCGACTCCTAGTTACACAACACTATCGATTCCTAATTTCACTATAGATTTAATAGTAACTAATGCTCTACTCTTAACCCAGTGAGGTATAAAAGTGATGAGGTAATTACGTTGTGGTCTTTGAATTTCAAAATAAAGAAACTGAAGTGCCTCAAATTTCTTGAATAAGTTTTTGTAATAGATTTTTTCAGAAAGAATTTGTTTCTTTGAAGATATTCATCCACTTGAGATGATTAGTGTTAACAAAAAAGTTTGTCAGTATTCAGAGGAGTACTTGAGGTTTGGATTTGTACCTGATTGCCTCTGCCCTTTTTTTCACAGTAAGGTTGAGGACATCGAATTTTTTGAGCTGTCTTGGAGCACAAAGGTTGAGAGCCTCTTATCTAAATCTTTTTTCAATCAGTTTAAGAATCATTTGCTGTTTTTCCTATATCATAACGACATAATCCCATTCAGCCGATTGTTGTGTATATTTCTATCCTTGTTCCTTAGTCACACCAAGTAACAAAGAACCTCTGGTTACTTTAACAGTAACTCCTGTTCAGTAAGTGTTGCTTGCAAACAACTTGAAGCTCACTGACTACTCAATAGTAGAATTTTTATCATAGAATGGATTGGCCGAAACGTTGTGTAAAAAAATAAGTTTGATTTTCCAAAGAAGTCTTTGAATGAAATCTTTGGGATTAAGCTTTTTTTGGTAGAATGGGTTAAAAGTCTAAATTGGGTTTGTGGAATGCTACCGTTGGCACTTGGTAGTTATTTGAGTAAGTCTTCCTGTCCATAGTGCCTACTCCTACAATACTAGTTCTACTTTATCTGACATCTTCGGTCCTCAAGTGGCTAACTAGTATAATGCTGCTTTTAGCTACCATTTCCGTCTTGTAACTTTGTCTCCTCATGCCAACCGACCACTCCATTTGATGAATGTAATTAGGTTTCATTCTGGTCAACTCACTCAGAAGTCAAAATCTTGTGAAATAGGCCAAACACTTACGAGGCTGACCAATTTCTTAGGTTGAACTTTTCTTTCTTCCTCATGTACTTTGTTTTTTAGTGCAGTGGTTTCGAAACCGGGGTCCGTCAAATAATGCCCTAGGGGCCCGCATCAGTGTTCCTTCTGAACCTGACATATCGAATCTTTTGGTAGAAAAACATTATCCATTGCACGGCTACCAAAAACAAAAAATAACTTATCATCACGCACAGATCTTCAGCATGCATTAGAATGCAAATAAATATAATCCATTTTAGATAAATGATTTTTTTAAGGCTCAAAAATTGCTTCCCCTTGACTGGTTGCCTTCCAAGCCTGGAGAAGCCAATCTATCCTGCTATTTTTCTGATTACTGAATGGAGAAGAGATGGATTCATGCTTTTTCCAAGGACATGCAAAGTGAAACTGACTCGCCCTGACTAGTGTTTGAACTCAAGTCTCAAATTCCATTGTCCACGCTGTTACCTACTACTCCGATCGCATCTCTTCCAATGTGATATACAAAAATATTCACCCTTTAAATCCATGATACTTGCCTACTGTTACGACACTACTGGGTCCAATCACCATTATGCCTTTAAACTGATGACAGCATGTACCTCAATTTTAGAGTTGGTAAAATGAATTGGAATTTAGTATCCTCTACCCTTTGTACACATATATCTGCAAATAATTCCCAATTTTCCGCCCAGCTGTTTGGGTGCGGTGAGGTGGGAGGTTTGTTGAAAAATGTTGTTGAGTAAGCTTCATAAGCAACGAAGAGGTGTTATGTAAAGTGCTTAAACCTGATGACAATTCGATGATTTCATCATCATCATCAGTCTTTTAATATCCATTGCTGGGCATAAACCTTCCCCAGGATCTGCCACATTTCTCTATCATGGGCATCATGGAGCCAGTATTTTCTAAATTTGTCCTGTTCATCTCTCCATCTTGTATTTTGTCGGCCTCGGTTTTGCTTGTGGTCTCTGGGGATCCATGTTATGAGTTGTGGTGTCCATCGGTTGTCTTTCATCATCGCAACATGACCAGCCCATTGCCATTTGAATTTTCTAATAGATTCTATAATGTCTCTGATCTCCGTTTTCTTTCTGATATACTGTGCTGTCTTGTGATCTCTCCATGTGAGGTTGAGCATGATTCTTTCATGCCCACACTGCATGCTTTTCAGTGTGCAGTGATGATTTACAATGAAATTCATTCAGAGATTGACCCAAGTCAGTGTTGACAGCAATGACAATGACTACGACAATCATGTTATCTGAGAAGTCCAGTGATAGTGGATCAGCTCATGGTCAGATATCTGGGGTTCAACAGTTGAATGTGAATTGCTTTATGACCTTTTCACCTTGTCTTCTCTCCTGATCCACTTTCTTTCAAAATTTTATTGTCCAATGTCCGAATTGTCCTAATTTGTTTTGTGTATCGCTGACCGTTTTGATAACCCCAAATACTGTGAGGTAGGTAAAGAGGGGCCTTTGGCTTGTGTTAATTGAGCATAGTGTAGGGATGGGTTTCCTCTTGGGAGGCTCTCAACATGCAGTTGCTTACATCTTATATATTCGGTTGGTCACCCATCTAGGTACTGACCCGGTTGCTTAACTTCAGTGATTGTACAAGGACTGATGTATCCAACACAATTTAGCCCTTGTTGCCCAGGGCTAGATCTTCTGCATCTGGTATTTGGCTGCTCTGTGATTAAGTATGTGGTTTTACACCTGATCGATTCAGTGTGTGGTTTTACATGATTGACTCAGTTTTGTGGTTTCACGCACCACTGGATCAGAATGAAAACTTGTGGTCTGGTTGCTTCGACTATGAATGGTTGCTTTATCTAAGCATACCATAAAGATGGCATCGGAAGATATTCATCTGAGCATGTCAATTGTCTTTCAATGTCATCAACTGATTGCATACCATTTGTGATAATCTCCAAGAGAGCATTAGTGGGATTAATATGTGAGGTCCCAAGGGGTGGGGGCCCCTTGAAGCTGATGAAGGCTGCTCTAGATGAGCTAATTTTCATTGATATCAATTTGATGGATACTTTCCGGACAGACCTCTTATATATGACATCTATAAATGTGACTAGTTTCAAAATACATATATTTAAAGAAAAAAGGAAAAAAACAACAAGAGAAATACGTCAGATTACACAAGCCATTAAGCGAAGCGCAATAGTAGGTCCGGTAGCGCTGACGTAATCTTATAAAAGCCCAGAAAGATCCCATGAAAATTTTCATCACAGAAAACAAAGTTATTGGCCTGGTGAACATGATGTTTAGCAGAGACAAATTTGACACTCGATACTTGAATGCTTTTTTGCGAGGGTGAAAAAAATTGTGTGTGTGTGTATATATATATTTCTAAGCAGTCTATAAGTTGAACTTGTGCACATTTATTAGGTTAAGGACAAGTGTGTCCTGTCACACTGATACAAGAATCCAAAAAGAGACCCCAAAAAAGAAAAAGAATATGAATTTTTTTCAAAAGGTATTCATTGAGGTATCCATGCACATTTACAAGGTTCTTGGTCAAAATGGTATGTCCGGTAGCGCTGACACAAGAAAGCAACAGAGAGAAAAGGAAGAATACTTGGCCTGTTGGTTGGTTGGTCGGGTGGGACGATCGTTATTACAGTGAGTCAATAATGCACTACTTTTATAAATTTCTCCCATGAAGTTTTAATGGTGAGCCAGTAGACTAGCAAGGAGACACAGTACCTGGGGGGGGGGACAAAGATGTATCGGAAGCGGTTGGGGGGGGGGCATCATTGATTTACATTATAGGCCAGAGGAAATTTTGCACCTCTTCACTGGGGGGGGGGGGGGGCAATTACCTCGCTCCCAACCTTCATGCAACGCCTCTGTGGTGAGCCTATCTAACCCGTGTCGTGACGTTCTTTTTTCTTTTTTTTTTTCTTTTCTTTTTCTTCCTATTATTCATTGCTTGGTGGCTATTTCTATGATACAACTCTCGTTGTAACGACACTCATTAATGACTCACGCGTTCTATCGGCATGTTTGTGTTTATATTCTCGCAAGACTGTTGTCAGAAATCGGTTGTAGTAACAGCTCATGAAGATCTCAGCGCATTATTTCAGGAACTGAGATTAGCAAACCTTTAAAATAATGCTGCCTAAAGTAACACAGAAATCAGAAAAGAGATTAAAAAGATGAAACGTCTTATCAATTAATGACAAGCTTGAAATAATTAAGAAGGAACGACGTTCAAGAAGTGCATTCATTTCCGAAGAGAACGTTTGGTTCTTCTACACTGTACAAAAAAAGTTCGAACCAGAACTTTCAGAAATTAATAACCATCTTTGATCCTCTGTAAAAGGGCAGTAAGTCATTTTTGTCTGATATCTCGTTATCAATACACTTCATGTAAGCTCGTCGGTTATAGTAGCTAATTCGTCGTAACGGCCCCCCCCCAATCGGGTGCTGTAATAACGGGAGTCTACTGTTGTATGATACGCCTATATTCTGTGAATGAAAAATGTGTTAATGTATTCCTTGCTTTAATTTTAAATTAAGTTTTCATCTGAACGAACTTCTGATTCAAACGGAATAAAAACCCATCTCATTCAAGTAACAAAAATGTGATGAATGGCTAATAGGAAGTTAAAATGTGATATTAATTTACTTAACATCAATGTAGCATTAAAATTGTGAACAAATTTTTTTTTTTTTCTTAGCAATTATTACAATGATGATGTTGATGATGATATGGGTCTCTACCTGTTTAAACTGCACCGAACAGGTAAAAATGAATCATGAAATGTCGGGTGGGATGAAAATAATTTTAGCTGCAATTTGAGATTTGTGCTCGTAAATTAGTCAGTTATGAGAAGACGAGGTTGAAGGTTGTTGAAACTGATTTCCTTTCTATTTTCACTCTTCATCACGTGGTAATGGTTGTCGTAATTGTTGTGGCTTTACGAGGGACAAAACGCTCGTTTCTACGGCTGGAACACCTGTGGCTACCTGTGTGGCTGGCTCTTTTGTTTATTACACTATGTAGGTAGTTATGGACATACCTGAAGGTGCCCGACACGGACATTATTATCGGTCCGGTTACAGAAAGAGATACACTTACATACATATGCCTATAAGCAGTGATGTAGTGCTGGAAAAAAAAAAAGTTAGGGTGCGTAGGGCTGCCTGCTTTCGGGGTTGGGGGGGGGGAGGAGATCCAACCTCTAACCAACTCGTCGTTGAAAATGGACTTCCGGGATTAGTATTCGGACAAAGAGTGGCTAATTTTCTTATCACTGACTTGTTCAAAAATCGGAATCGTCGCAGCATATAGATTATGAGAGAACACCATTTTTATTCCCCTCTCTCACTCACAAAGTAAGGGAATGCCGTTCCCACAGCAGTACACCTACTGCTCAGAAGGAGGTACCCTAACATAGACGGCTATTTCATTTTTCAAGAAACGGAATGAGTGATATGATTATTCGACATAAACAAAAAAGATCGACTATTTAATTAGCAAAACAATTATTTATAGGCATTTCGCTGCTTATATCCTGTAAAACACAACCTGATCGAGAAATAGTAGCGTGACAAAAGAGAGGGTAAAAGATAATTCAAAATTAGCCCAAGTCAATTAGAGTGGTCCCTAAAAAGGTGTGGTCCCTTCTACAGAGGTAGCAGTATTGCTTATTTCCGCATCTCGTATTCCAATGAGTGAGGTCTCGAATTACCCTACCGTACCCTCACCCCTAACCCTTATGTAGCACAACAGGTATGTCAGCAACATTTCGACCATATATTGTTGCACAATTTTCATTGATATGTTACGCCTTTCATTGTAATCAAACACGTTGATAACTTTGCAAAAGGCAACCTGATCTTGCCGGTCATTGAGCCAACCGGCCGGGGAGCAGAAGATGACCAAATATCGCTCACTGACCGACAGGTACGAGTTGGTACGGGTTGCAGCCTAGACGTCTTGCTTGATTGGCCTCAAAACATCAAAGCTTATCCGCCTGACTGGTTTCGAAGCCGTCCAACTCCTCGACAAACCGCGCGAGCCCGCCTGGCTCTTACTGCCTGTGTCAATGGCAATTTTCTGCGGTAACATGTCCTCCATATTGACAGCGGGGACGTAGCTGTCCGTTAAAGAAAAATGACACATTTTGCTCAGATTTTTTCAAAAAAAAATTAGTTGAAGAAGGGAAGAAATGACGTCCCTTTAATTCCATTGGAAAGTTAACGTAGACACTTGTTTGTTTGCTTGTTTTTCAATTCACATGCTATATTTCATTTTCAGTGGTATGTCACGCCTTGCATTGTAATCAAAAACATTCATAACTTCGCAAAAGAGTCCGTAGAAAGGATCCACCTGAACGTTGAAGAGATAGGATTAGAATTTTTTATTCTTCCAGCGTAAATTCTAGTTCTCATTTTATTTTCTCATCATTGATTTTAAATTACAAGTAGTGTGGTCCCTAATACAACACATGTTGCAATGCTTTATTTTCGCATCCTATGCTCCAACGACCGATTCCAATATACAAGCGGTAATCATCGATTCATTTTGAAACAATTTAAGGCGTTACGATAAAAATGAATTCCAAAATAAATTCCATGCAGTAATTTGTGAACAAAGAAAATAGAATGGAAAGCATAAAACTAAAATGAAGATATTATTGTTATCATTATTCTTATTATTATCATTATCATTATTCTTATTATTGTCATTGTTATCATTATTCTTATTATCATTATTATCATTGTTCTTATCATCATCATCATCATTATCTTTATCATTATTATCATCATCATAATCATTATCGTTATTATTATTATTATTATCATCATTATCTAATATCAATAACGAAAGAAAGTCTCTTACTTCCTGTTTTCTCTCCTTACGTATGTAACATCTGAAGAAGACTGTAGAATGGATCGGTCAAATCGTTAAACATAGAGATTTGAAGAAGAGAATCGACTGCCCGAACAAAACCTAGAATGTTAATTAAAAGAGATTAAAAATAATGATTAACCACCTCTTCATGCTTTTATAAAAAGAAATCTTGAAAGTATAAAGTTACCCGATTGAAAACGAGGGAGAGTTGATCTGTTTTTATTCAGACCATTAAATTCTCAAAACGATGTATATTTAATTTCTCTAATTAGGTGCCAAAGAACATGTTTAACAATTTTCATTCTAATCAGTGGAGTAGTTCCAAAATTCTAATTTTTTTTTTTTTTTGCATTTGGACTTATAATTATTTACATGTACATTATAAAATGTTAACAATTGGATTGGCGATAATTCGCCTTTTTCCAATTTCTGGCGTATCGCCAACTTCATAGGTAAATGTCAGTACAATCGGTCAAGATTTGAGAATTTTTCCCCAGTTGTAAACAAGAACAACGTTATTGCCTTTGAATTGTGAACAAAGAATCAGATCGGCCGTAACTCACCGCCCTCGGTTGAATATCTCCACAAGCCTACATGCAAAATTTCATTGAAGTATATAAAAAGGAATAACGAAGATTTCCAATTGAGAAAAGGGAGATAACGACGACTCTCATCCATAGCAAATAAAAGTCCCAGGCTTTTTTCCCGCTGAGGACAAAGTAAATCACAAGAATTAGTGAAGTTTATTTGTTTGCTGATTATTTACTAGTAACTTTGCTTGTGTAGGTCATTTAGTTGTTTGTGTATCTTCTGTCATCTCACATCTCATCTTTTCATTCGATAATTAAATCTGAGGAGTTCGTGAGCAACGATGTCAAAACTAATTATCTCCAAGAGTTTTGAATCCACCGACATTTGGACTGGCTTGATAGATTTAATTGATATTTTCACTTCTAATCTGATCAAAGATCTTTATTTTCCCGTATCCTTGAAGAAGCCATGAAAAAGATTAAGACGATTCAAGAAACTGAAATTGAAAATTCCGTTCATTCAGTTCAATATTCTCCTCTTGCTAAGGAAACACTTAATTATCGCCGTTTTCAAGGGGGTTTGTAAATTAAAATTTCGAAGCATGACCTAGTGGATAACGTCACACGTGCCGAAATCCGGCGGTGGGGGGAGTTTTTGCTCACTTATCCATAACGGGGAAGGCATGAAACTACCTCTCCTCCCATCTGTGGGTAAAAAGGTGCAGGGTGAAATGACGCCACTTCGGACGCTTGTCTCCTGTATTTCACACATCGCTAATGGGTCCCTAAGAAGCGATGTGATTTGTGGAGGCCAAGCCGGGGCGGTTGAAGCGTAGCCAGCGTAAGAGCACTGAAAAAAATAATGAAGCTTAATAAAAAAAATGAAATTTCAGTTTGAGAAACAGAAAATAATTGTGTACACGTAAAATCAAATTCAACACATCGGTGACGTTCGGCTTAAGCATATTTTCGTTATGATTTTTTCATTACTGTTGTAATATTAAAGGTTATTTGTCGTCCATTTAAAATTATGGAAACCCATAACTAGCAAAACGATGATTGTAAATCGCCTGGATGCTTTTATTATGGTAAACAACTGCCAGGGGCGTAGCTGAAGAGAGGGTTGGGGGCAATTTTAAATCGTCCCGCTGGGCCCCTAACGGAGGTTGGCCCCCAAAAGCCTTATGAATAGTAGTCCACTTACTGTATTTCTAATATTATACAAAAACATATTTCACTAAATGTTGTGAGGGCCCTTCATGAAGTAAAGCCCCTGGGCGCTCAAATCCCTCGGTACGTCAATACCTTCAATAGTAATCATTTTATGCGCCAGGTTTTTGAAAGGTCTGCCGTCTGACACCTCGTCAATACTTTTGTGAACCTTCAGAGATCTGCGGTCCCCAGGTTGGGAATCACTGTACTAAATGTTAGAAGGGGGCTGTAGGAACCAAATCCCCCGGGTCCCGGAATCTCCAGCTACGCCCATGTCGACAGTGATGTTGTTGCCGATCAATAGACTAGTGTTGTGATATTAGAAGTAAATAAATACTGGAATATAACTCTCTGTTGGTAGTAGATTTTCCCTCTTACTGGACGTTGAATCCAGTGCGAATTACATATCAATTATGGTGTTGAAATTGTAGAATTGATATTAATCAATTATCTATTCGGACTATAGTTCCCATCTTGGCCGTTACAGATGTCGTTATAAACACAATGTTGCCGTCGGATACGTTCCGGGTTTCTTCAAGTATATATTTGTTATCAATTTGACTGTCTTTGCTTATGGATATATTGAGTTAGTTGATTCTTATGTAATACTGTTTCCTTGATAGGTAGTTTGTATTTTCTATTTCTGGCAGAGGCCTAGCAAGACAAGGAGCGAGAGGGAACAGTCGTCCCCGGGGTGCACAATTTACTCTGACCTACAATGCCATTAATAATTATTCTCTCACCTACGATATAGCACGATTGCACCGGGGCGCTGCCCCTTCCACTGTTGGTGACGAGAACTCTTGTTAGGTCATTGATTATAGATTTTGTTTTGGATTAATATCCGAAATTGATTTGGTAATGTCTCTGGTCCAAATGCTTCTCTGGTTATAACAGCTAATTTCTTATGAAGTTAGATTATACTTAATATAAAAGAAAAATCATGGCATAACCTTTTTCATCGAAAATGCAAAATACGCTTGCACATACATGTTACAAATACGTACATGAACACGTGTGGTATATATATATATATATAATGTATGTGTGTGTAAAATTTGTAAATAAGTATATGTGTGTACATGTGTGGGAGCACGTGGAAGAATACTTTCAAGATAAGAACAAGCTCTCCTTAAAGTGCACGTGTTTTCAATGTATGTTTGGGTTTGGGTTTTTTTTTGTTGTTGTTGTTATTTACTCTAATGAAGGCGTTTTTTCTCCACCTCCTTATGTGTGTGTGTGCGTGAAATGTATGTTTATTTTGCATTTCCGATGGAACTTCGTCCGATAAAAGATCTCGGTTCAAAAAACAAATATATATATATATGTGTGTGTGTGTGTATCATACAATTTAAAACTTGAATTTTGAAGTGGATGCCAGGGAGTGGTTTTAAAGATTCCTTTGAAGAATTTCTTTTACATATATATACATTTTTTTTTCTTTTTAGTTGAACATTAGAGGGGAAAAGGTATTGAAATGCAGGCTCCAAACATTTGACAAAAATGTCGTCACAGATGTGTAACAAATACGGCACTGAATACAGTATTGGTATTACCAAAGGTGACAAATATCCACGAATTGAAAACGTTTGGCGTTTATAAGTACGAAAAATAAAAACAAAATGTACTTTCCGTAGTCAAATTAATTTTATTGTCTCAGTTTGTATGAACTTCTCAAGAAGAGATACGTCCAGTCTTATATCTCATATAACATCGTTTCCTTCATCTAACAGCATTTTTTTTTTAACGTGACTTGAAATTAGAACGACTGTTACCATTCAGTTATTCATACTCGTTAACAACTCAACAAAATAAGAATAAGAGAAGCAGATGGCAATTAGTGATGGCAAAAAGTAGTGTTGACTTGAGGGGGGGGGCTCCACTGCCTTAATGGGGCCCTAAGCAGAATTTGATTTGGGGGTGCCCCACGGCCTCTTGGATGTTCTCAGTCGGTCACTAGGCCCTGAATAGCCGTTTAGTTCGCCTATGTCCCGACTAATTTATTTACTTAATGATGAGCATTTTTACGAGCAGCAATTAGAATTTACTTATTGTCTGTTAGCAATTTATCAACTGTAAACCGCATTTATTTAAAAAAGAGAAGAAAAAAACAACAATGTTGGAGCTAACAGTTTAATGCGAGAAATACGTCAAAGCTGAATACGAATTTACTCACAGAACACACACATTTGGAAATATATCGATACATCAACCACCGTCTCGTGTGTATGTATGTATATATATATATATATATATATATATATATATATATATATATGAGTAATACTTTGAATACTGATGTTTTGATTAGTGCGGATTTTGTTGTAATATGTTGACTTATTGCTGTATGAATCAATATAACTAAACATAAGTTGATGGCAAAAACAGTGAATTATATTAAGACCTTGAATAGTGGTTTTGAACAAAATAGGAAAATTTGGATATATATATATATATATATATATATATATATATATATATATATATATATATGTGTGTGTGTGTGTGTGTGATACAAACACGTGTATCTTGATTAGTATGGTTAATTCGTTCCAAGGGATACTGGATTGTCTTTAGCCACACAGAAGAGTTGTAATACAACGAAGCAGCTGTTTGTGGATGACACTAATATATATAGATATATATATATATATAGATATATATATATATAGAGAGAGAGAGAGATAGATAGAAAGAGAGCGTGTGTAAAAAAAAAATAAGCTGTAATGTTAATAATAGTAATATACATGCAAATTACTTGTATAAAAACGTCGAATTAAGTTTTCACCAATGAAGCTTAATATTTTGAACAATAGTGTGGCAGTATTTATCAGTAAGAATCTTAACGATAAAAGTCACTGATTGTGTCGTAAATGAAGATGTGCATAAGTTTTCAACAAATTCAGTATTTCACAAAACGACTTCACAGAGCTTTCCCTGGATGCGCCCCTGAGTAAACTGTTGAAATGTACTTTGCAATTAGATTAGGCGATTAGATAAGATGGAGGAGACAGGTGTTTCAATTAACAGGTGTGTCGCTCTCCGTTTGCGTAACTAAAAATACGTTCAACAGTGACTTGAGCCGACAATTTTTCTTTGATCTCCGGCTGTCGGTACCCCTTATTACAGGTATTGTAATTTTATCTATATTATCTACCGTTCAGCTAAAAGAGATTTTTTTTTTTACTGTAGAATTGACTATCCAACTACAAGAAAAATGCCTCTGAAAATATTTTCTCGTTTGTATGTGCCAAATTCACGATGAGTTATTCAGTCAGGTTAGACTTGAAAATAATTAAGGTTAATGTAATATGCAGGGCCGGTCCGAGGTACCTGCAAAACGGGCAGTCACCCAGGACGCCAAGTGCAGGGGGCGCCTCTCGTGCTTCTGAGACAGTAGGACTTTCCGCATAAAAATGTACGAATTCAGGGAATAGATAAATCCAACAGAATAAATAAGGAAAAATAAAATTTCTTGCTGGGATATCAGATTTTTCAGGAATATCTGACAGTCGAATTATCAAGATGATGATATACTTGAATGATAAAGGTATATTTTGAGGAACCACAAACCATAGGACCGGATCTGGTAACGTACTTGATTTTCCAAAAGCTATCTGAAAAAAAAAAAAGTTGTAATTATCTTAAATATATTCAAAGTAATCTGAAAAAAAATCTATGCAACAAAGTCATCATATAAATCGTTAGGGTTAAAGTTAAGAAGTGTTGCACCTAAAAAGAAGTGTGGTCCCTCACACAGAGCTAGTGACATTGCTTTATTTTCACATTTCATGCTGTAATGACTGTAATCCCGAATTACCTAACCCTAAACATAACGTGCCACAACGGGGATCTCGATAATATTCGAGTATTAGATGGAGAAGTAAAGCAGTACTACTCTGTAGGAGGAGACCGCTAAAATTTTTAGGGACCACGCTACTTGTACCAAGCAATTGTACCTTCTCTCTCTATGAATATACGTTTCAACAGATATTGAACAACATTTATTTCATTCTCATTCTATGTAACAAGGAAATTGGCAACTCGTGCTGCCGTGGTCTTCAGAATGCAACTTACCCTCGTCCGTTAAAGTACATTAGTTCGGGGCCGGTCCATAAGTTAGGCGAATCTAGAGGGTCACCTAGAGTGTATAAAACTTTTGCACCGGCCCTGCATTAGTTTCGGATGAGAAAAATGAAATTGAAACAAAAAATAATAATTTGTAACATACTTCGATTTTTTTATAATATATTTTTACCAGAATTTTTTTTCGTTAAATCTAGTTATATAGGATGAATTTGCAAAAAAATGAATTGATTACAAGACCCGTCCTTAATACTCTATATCATTAACATAGCAAGATGATTGATTTTTTCTTAAATGTTCCGTAAATAACTTTTCAAGGAACATTAAGTTTTTGTGTTATTCATTTATTTATTTTTTTCAATACGGTACGAATAGTTTTATAACTTCTACTTCGCTAATTATGTCCGAACGTAGACTTACAAATCTTATGTAATGAACATGGAGATTATTTTGTTTTTACTCGAAGTTCGATTCTGAAAATCTATCGGATATTGCCCCAACCAGAGATGGGAGTGAGGGTTTGGGTTCGCTGGGACACGGCATATACCTTCTTTTCAATTTCCATTTTTTCCCCCTCGTATATTCAATGTCTACCAATGGAAAGATTACCGAGTACCTAGTTCCCAAAACCAAGTCTCACCGTAGACCTAGTTCTCTAAACCCATTTCTGTCACTGCGTCAAACAAAATTAAAGGGTGGAAAATTAATTGTGTAATAATTACAATCAGTTTCTAACTTTTTTAATGCAAAAATATAATTATCATCTTATATCATATTTTCAATTTTTTTTAAACTGCATACCTAGAATAATGGATTTTGTCACAAAACTTCATTATCATTATTTTCTCAATCCATTATTTTCCAATACAGCGATACCCTAATTAGGGCGATTAATTCGTTCCAAAATTTTCCGTACTCATTAAAACCACAGTTTCAGTCTCATCATAATATGATGTTTTTTTCTGACTTATATAAGTTAAAATAATTTTTGCAACAATAACTTATCTGCATTACTTCAAAACCCGCTCTATTCAAGTTATTCATATAGATATAAAACGAGCGCCTTGCCGTTGTGTAATGGTTAGCAAGATGGCCTCACTGATTCTATTATATTACTCTTAAGCCAAATCTGAACTATGCTTAGTAAATGAACTAAACTTATGTGAAATCAGACTTAATTGTGTGTTGATATTACAAATTTGAATTTCGTTTGAATCAAATTAACTCAACCCACTCCACACACGCGCGCATGTCATCGTAAATTTTGCGAAAAGTTTTCAAATCCCCAGAGATAAGCAAAATTTAAAGAATACAGTTGATGGTTCAATCCTACCTTTCTGGTTTCCTTCTAGTTCTTTTTTTTTTTTTGCAAAGAGCGAAGTGTAGTATCTGTTCTTTGACGTCTCTGATGTGAGGACTTTTGATATTTTTCCTTTCACGATACCAAGTTCTCAAATCTAATTGTTTATAGATTTATAAAGAAATAATTTAATTAATTAGAATGACACTGAACAGTCATTTTTGTTCAAGTCGAATTGTTTCTTCGGGTGTTTTTTAATTTCCTCATTTTAAATGTTTGTCTAAAATTGCGAGAAATGTCATTATTTTCTTGGTTTAAAGAAAAAATCAATAATTGTTGCTATTAAGTCATTATCATTCTTTGAATTGAAAGCAAAATCATTTGTCTTTTTCAAAATAAACTTAGATTCGAATATTTTATTTTAATTTTTTCTTTGCAATAATTCGAACGATGAGCTTTTTTTTTCCATTCAAGTTTCATTCAAAGCAGAACTTTCCAATCAGTGTGTCGCGGCACCCGAGTGCGTCGCCGATAATCGCTAGGTATGTCTCAAAATTGAGTTTAATTTTGTAAAAGATAGTTTACCTGCGTCAATTGTGAGCTGCTCAAGTGATAATATATATTTGGTTTATCTTGCAAAACTTGTTATATGTCACAAGAAAATTAATTTTTAAAAAGTCCATCGTGAATGTAAAAAAAATTGAAAAGCTTTGATTTAGGAAGAAAAGGGTTTCAAAAAACGATTTTCCGATGAAATAATTTCTCGATGTATAAGCTGATTTCAAAGACTTTTTTTGTTTCGTCAAATTTTTCTATCATTAAATGTTTTGCTCTTCAAGAAAAGATTCTTTTAACACTGAAAAACTTATTTGCACTGAATATTATCAAATTGAAAACCTTTGATGGAATTATTCGATTTTTCATCCGTGCGTAACAATATTTTTATCAAGTTATTTTTCTTTCTAACTAGAAATCAGAGCTTTGGTATTTTTTGAAAGATTATCTTGTCTTAAAATGTATCACACCCTAACAAGATTTAAAAGCATTTTATATTAAAGAACGGAGAAAAACCTGGTTATTTGGAAAGCCAACAAATTTCATTTTTATAAATTGCTCGTTATTGCCCGTGAAAAATTCACGAATGTATTTGAATTTCAATAAAATTATTATCTTAGAAAAAACTAGATATATACCTTTTAGAGGGCGTAATGCGTTTGGTAAAAATAACTACCCGTGTTTCTGTGAAGTTCGTGGGTTCTCTTCTCATTTTTTTTTGTGAACTCAAGATTTGATAACAGTTCATTAAGTTGTCGATAGTGTTAATGAATATTTACATCTTATCAGTTCCGTCTGAGGTTTTATTAAAAAGTGGCTGAACGCGTTAGGAGAGTCCATTGTTGCAAATAGGTAGATATTTTTTTATCAGCGAAATTTTAGTTACCTTTAAGTGGAAAAGTTCATAGTTAAGAACAGAGACAAACTGAGTAAAAAAACTGTTTATCATAGAGATAGATTCAATACATAAAGGCGTATAAATTTGAGGGGTCATTCCATTCTATGATCCCACCTGCATAAGATCAATTATTCGGGTTCTTTTTATGGGTTTTCTCGTGACAAGTGTGAAATTACATAATTTTTTCTAACCCTCCAACTGTTGAAAACCACATTTTTCTCTTCCCTTTCTCAGCTTAAAACTTGTTTTTATTATTATTTCAATTTTTATGACTATTTTTCTTTACCATTATCCTTATCTTACTTATTTCCTTTTACGATAAGTTGTGATAAAAGTAACCAATAAAACTAAGATGAAAATAAGACGTAGTCATACAAATTTGAAATAAAAACCAAAAATTTCCGGAAAAATGTCTGCTTTTTTTTTGTTTTTTTTGTATGAGTATGTCTATTTTTTTACACGTCTCTTTACTCACGCGTGATCATAATAAATGCTTAACTAGCAAGTCTTAATTTTATTAATCAGGCTACTTTTTACTTCAATCTCTTAATTTTGAGTTATTTTTTTATCACAACTTTCGACGTATTCTCTCCGACGAGGAAGAAAAAACTCCAAAAAAGCAAGTAAAAATGAAGGGGAATAAAAGTAGTTAAAATTAATAAAATATTGGATTACAATACTTCATCTATTTTTTTAACTATATAAACATGCCTCTACGGACATTTACGTATGCAAATTACCTTTAAAATACATCTCAATTCAATTGATGAAAATGTGTATGAAACTTAAATTTAAAAAAAAAATAAGGTTATCAGTACAAAGGAACGTTTACGAGGCATAATTTATCTATATTTTCTTCTCTAAATTCTTCTACATATTCCTGCTTATAACTCCCAAAATTCGTTTTCGGTCCCTAATGATTTAAACTTAATTTAAATCTGTTAAGAATAAAGGATAAAAATAGCGTAGTCTTAGTTGTAGCAGTTTTCTGAATGGTTAAAAATACTAAACCAAACTTGATGGGGGTCTAAAATGATTTCTGAAAATATAAACACTAACTGTGGCATAGTTTCACTACTGTGTGATTTTACACACTGGTTGGCAGTAAGCGTTAAAGTAGTTATGCTATATACACTCGCAAATGTGACACGTACAAATTACACACAGTCAGCAGCAGTAGCAGTCAACGTATTGGGTCCATTCATAAATTTTAGGAAAATGAGGCCAAATAGAATTTTTTTTTTTTTTGAGAATCGAGTATGCAAGATCTCTATACTTGAATAAAATGTACACTTCCTGGGCCTCAGAGTAAAAGTGTAGGTAATCTTTATAGAGAAACGAGGGGGTAGGGATACAACGGGGGGCAGGGATGGAGTGAAAAAAAAATTGCAATTGGACTGAGAGGGAGAGCGAACGGCAGATATATGTGTGCGTGTGTGTGCGGGCGCAACACGTATATCATGAGTATGCTTCCTCTCTCTCTCTCTTTTCTTCTCTGTTTTTGTGCCCCTCTCTCTATCTCTGTCTCTATCTCTCTCCCCCTCTGTCTGTCTTTATCTTGCCATCTTTCGCTCACACTCCGTCATCTTTCCCTTCTGTCTCTCATTCACTAGTAAACGCTTTGAGTTGAAGGGAGGAGCCTGGATAATTTATGCAGATAATGCCGCGTGCCGCTCATTCACAATCTTAGCCTAGCCAGGTAGGCGGGGTCAAAAGCGCACTTGGGTGTATCGTTTCTTGATCTGTATATATACACACACACATGTATACATATATATATATATATATCCAGGATATACACAGAAATATATGCGCACTTGTTTATCCCCCCGTCCCTCATGGCTCGCATAAAATAGGAGGAGCCTTATTTTTTTAAGAAAGAGAGCTTTACTTCTAATACTAAAAATAAAACACAAATAATGGTAATGAAAGCCAATACTACTACTGTGTGAAGAGTTTAGGGTTTCGTTCTTGCTGTGGGCGTGGCTCAAGTGTGTCCGGTGTTGTGTGAGTGCCTTAGTTGCCTTTTTCCCATTCATAATCGTCTCAGCGGGTCCCCCAATCAAACCATCCATGCAAACCGAGGCTTCTCTTTTCGCAGTCGGTGAGAAAAGCTTACTGTGTAGAGGCGGAGGCCAACGTCTAATAAGTAAAAAGAACCTCAGCCTGCTCACTCACTCATGGTGGTGATTCTGGTGAGCTAAACTTTTTTTTTGTTGTCCAGTCGTCATGGACAGGAACTAAAAACCACCCGTGATAACGTTTTTTTTTTTTACTCCTTGTAAGAGCGCACACACTTTTTTTTTTTTTACTCCTTTTCGCGTTTTGCTAAAAAAAATCGGATACGAAAACCAATATTTCAATTTGCATAAAAAGGATCTTCCTCGATGAATTTGCAAACCAAAGCCGCTTCGACTTTTTACGATGGTTAAAAAAGATTCAATTGCCTGCATTTGGAACTAAGACGATATCAGAAATGAGATAGTCGTTGTACCTATAATTTTTTTTATTCCCTAAGAAGAGTGTAGAAATCTGGCTTGCTCAAGTTCGCTCTATATCTAAAAGCAGCCAGTGAGTATGTGTGCGTGACTGTGTTGTGTGTATGCGATCTTTCAAGTTGTCCACTTCGACTACGCCGACACTTTCAGTCTCATAAATATATATGCTTATATTTATAATATAATTTATTTTTTGTGTATATACATATACATACATATATATATATACAAAAAAAAAATTTTTTTTTTTCATAATAGTTCGACTTTATATTGGTCGAGAAAAGAAAGAAAAGTTATTTTTGTTTAATCTTTGGATAAGAAAAAAAAAGAAAAGGAAAAAAAAAAAGGTAAAAATTCTAGATATAAAAATGATCACGTCTGGAACCCCAGCATCTGATCGGATTTGTAACGCTGTTCCAGCGGGTTCTAATACCAGTAATTCGGGAAATCGTCAAATGAGGGCTGGATATCACGCGCAATTTTGGTCTGTGCACGGACGATCCAATTTCCAAAATTTACGGATAGGTGAGTGTACCAAACAACATTTAACTATCTACCTACCCTACTTAAATTACCTTCTATCAAACGTTCAGCACGTTATCATATCATATAATATAGTACCTCTGTCCCATAATAGTTATTTGCATTGAAAAAAAATCACTATATATATGTATAACTAATTATTATAACGCAGAGGTTGTAATTGTTTTTGAGCAAATGGAAAATACTTCTTTCTAGCCTTGGACTTTCTTTTTTTACACCTTAAGTAATTTTCAACAAAAACATGTAATGTAAACATATGTTCACAAGTGTTGGGTCTCTCCGTCCACCTGTAAACATTAGTTAGATTTTAGTATTGTTATTATTATTCTCTATAATACTTTTTCATATCAGATGTTGCTTATACAGTTGTATTTAATTTTTTAATTATAACATTTCAAGTAACGAAAATTGAAGTTTTAACTAGGGTTCCTTCTGTAATCTTGTTATTAATTCTAAATCAAAAAATATTTCTGATTTCTTTGATATGCTAGCTTGAAAACATGTTTGATATTTTAAGATTTATTTGATTATGCAATTATCCTTTCTATTTTTAATTATTCCTTTGTTTTGATTTTTGTAATTTGCATCGAATGTTCATCTATTATGCCTCATTCTATCTTTCTGGGGATTTTGATGATTATTAATTAAGTAATTGCATTAAGATGCTCTCCTAATTCCGGCCCTTTCTGTTTTGGGGGGAAATATGTTTTTATTCCAAAATGATTATCATGATTATTTAATAACATTGTATTCTGAACGAAACAAATGATTTCAAGTGCAAAAGAAAATGTTTCATAACAAAAACTTCTCAAATTATTAAGATTGTCATTTGCAATAACAATTCGTTGTTTTCCTATATCATGAGAATTTAGTCAGAAAATGTTTATATTTTCCATACTGCTATCACTAATTAATACCAATTCTCACCAATATCATCAACCCATGCACTATATAAATATTGCTCTGATAGATGAGTTTTTGTTCAGAACCCTTGAAAACCCGACATTCTTACCCGATCTTTGATCTTCAAATTACGGTGGTCTTTAAAGTCATTTTTTTCTCCTCATATTTTTTTCAACACCAAGTAGATAAAATTTGAAATATACACCTATAAAAGCAAAACAGATTTGTAGCTTACTTGAAAATCCAAATAAGTTTCTCCACTACGTCAGATTTCAATTGTCCTTGGTCGGGATTGTGTGTACAAATATGATTGAAACCAGAAATAAGTAGAAATTAACAACCGTGTGATCTTCGCAAATAAATACTTTAAACGAATATGTACTGATATCTTCATCATGAAGTACTGAGATCCTCATAATGAGACCCAACTGAACAGATATCTTGAGATCCTCATGAAACCCAGTTTTCGCAAACTCCAGCCGTAGTAAACAAACTATAAATAAAACTTCCTTATTAAATTCCCTGTTAGTGTTTCTGAATACCATGAAGCATTTAAGTCTGTCATGATAGGCAAAAACTAATGTTGTAATTTAATGAAGTCTTATCTGTCTCGGCTATTTGGTTTTACGTGTTTCCAATCCTTGTTGCGAAGTTTTTGTTATTATTAGAGATCTCCAACTCTTGTATTTTATTATTGTTTATCCTCTTGTAAGTCAAGTGACAATTCAGAGCGAATGGTTCTCTGATATTGCTTGTTTTTTTTAATTATATTTCATTTTAATGCTTTCCTTTAATTGAGTTATAAGAAAGGAATTATCATATTACATCAACAGAATTCTGAAGCCATCTTTATTTTTGCTCCTTGCCAATAAATGTGTTTTAGACAATAAAAACGTTGACTATCTAAAGATTATGATAGTTTCCACTTTTTAAAAACAATTATTTCAACTTTTTTTTATGAAGAAAGAATCGTTAGTTTGCTGTAGCCACAAATAAACAAACGTCGTTAAATATTTATTCAGATTGGGGCGAATTTTCTCAGCACTTTTCACATAATCAGTTCTCATAGAATTACTCTAGCTCTCCATGAATAGTCCACATTTTGAGCTAAAAAAATGAGCTGCGTATCATCCATGGAAACACAATTTATATACATATTTGCATTCAGGGGATAATACGTTTTTGATTGAAAACTTGGGCTCAAGTGTGGATTATCTATGATAGATGAAGTACAGTAAATCTGTTCTGTTCAAGATGAACGGCTTATGTTGGATTTTCTTGCTTGAAATATTTTACATGATAGTTTTGAGTTTTGGAGTACCTTTTTAGATTCAAATTCCCTCATAGAAAGACGAATAAGCTAATAAAATGTGAATGAACTTGATGAATTGAAGTCTTAGCGGCTTTTAAAATTCTTAAATAGCTGATTCCTGATTTCTACTCTTTTCACTTATTATCTGTCTCCATCTGAAGATATATCAAACAGATGTAATAATTCAAGATGGGAGTTTTTTGTCTCTGTATACCATCCTTTGTAATGTTTCATCTGTGAGTTTCACTTGTCTTGAAAGTTTTAGAAATTTCTATACTCACATGATAAAGCGAGATTCTTATTTTTAAACATTTCAAGTGAAAGGGTTGAATGTTTTGATTATTTTGAGACTTCCAAGTACCTATTTTTCCGTCGGTAAGAATTGAATAAATCATTTGGTTTCTATCGGCACTACGTCCAAGTTTGTTTTTTTTAGTATTCTCAGTGTCTATGTACTTTAGATCTGAGATAAAGATAGATAAATAAGTAAGCTGCTAAAAAAAACTTGCTAATTGTCCTCTTGTCTTTTTTTTCTCTCTTACATTCTGCTTAATTACGATGATGTCAACACGTTTAAAAGCAAACAAAATCCGTTTTGTGACCTAACGACAATTTGTTTGCCAATCGTTTACTATTCTAAAATGTCTGACGTTAGTACCATTCATTTCTTTCCCAAAAGACGATGTTGTTTGTCCTTTACTGTCCGCCCGTACCTTTTTTTCCTCTGACCCTGGCGAATGTCGCCGTGCCACTCTCTCTCTCTCTCTCGCAAATACTGTCTTCTTTCCTAATTTGCCAGCAAAATGATCTATTCACTTAAACTGTCCTCCTGTCCACTGCTTACACGACAATCACCTGCTCCAAAGAGTGAGCAACAAACACGTTCCTCAGATCGTCACCCGAAGAACAGTTTTCTTTGACCAAACACTCTTATCACATCTTGTCCTCTTTCTCACCGTACGCCTTATCTTTCTCCAAGCCCATTTTAAATTCAACGTTGAACAAAAAGATAGTCCTGATGCCCTTTGCCCTATTTTAAAAGCGGGGTTTCTCAAAATTAAGTGTCGTTTGCGACTCCCGTGGAGATCGCTGGACCATCAGAAGAAAGAAATAACCTAGAATACGAAATTGTATATTTTTTTTAAATATGAGGGCGTATTGGGAAAATTCTGTTGTCGAATGAATCTCTGGGTAAATGGATTTCTGAAATTAGTTATGACCAGTTCGAGCTATTCATTGCAAGAAACTAAGTTCGAAATTTGCATTCTACTTCATGAATCGACTGTCTTTAATAGATTTTTCTGGAGGTTTTTTTTTTTTTTTTTTTTCAATCTGTATTTGTTTCTACGTTTAATTCTTGCTACGTTACAACAAGGGTCCAATTATTTAAAGTGCTAATGCCTATTGCTCTTACGCCATTGAGTGTAAATTCGTCTGATTCAAAAGGTTCACGAGTGAAAAAAAAGTTCGAGAAGCCCCTATTATGAAATATACAAAAAGAGGAATTTTTTTATTCTTGGACAAACGATCGTCCTTGAAATCTAGTCCGATTCCAATGAAGAATAAAAGGTTTCATAAAAGAAAGTTCCCGTGATTCATGATTCCAAATGAATAGTTGATAGATTCCAATCACCGAATTGAATGCAAATGACCAGCTTTGATATCAGATTTCGTTTTTTTTTTTTTGTTTTTTTTTTTCCAATTTAATTCTGTTATTCATTTGAACTCATTCAGGAAAAAAATTTCCACTGAAAAAGTCGAATAAAAAGACCTTTTACTGTTACATTTAGTCGCTAACCTTTAAGAGCTGCCAATACGAAGACATCAGGCTTCTTGCTCAAAAGGTCATTTCACAAAATCGTGGTCAGTAGCACAAGGAATCTTGCGATATTTATACAGGAATGATTCTCTTCATTCAGGGAAGGGTTTTTTTTCATTTGCTAAGGGCAAGAAATTTATCTAAGGAAAAATGTCTTTTTTTTTCTTTTTTTTTTCTGTTTCTGTTCTTTTAACAATGGACTCTTCCACCAAAAGGGAACAATTTTGCTGATGAAAATATCTTCTAAATACCGTTAAAAACAATGGACTCTTCCTTTCACTGAAACAAATTCAGTAGTTTCTTTTCTAGAATAAATTATCTCAGAGAAATACAAATACATTTGTGAATTTTATCAGAGAATAATAACTGGCCATTGAATAGTTCTCCAACTGGTAATTGGTTGAATTCACTGCAGACTTATTGATATCCCAAGCCTGGCATTGGCCACCTTTTTGATATACTGGGCCATGTAAGACATTTTTCATCTTTACTCAGGCCATATTTTCACTTCAAAAATGTCTGTTGTATCACTGGGAGTGCACATAATTTCTATCTTAGACAAATATGAATTACAATTATTATATCATTGATTTGTGGAGACAAAGCGATTGTGATTTCACAATATAGATAATAAAATTGATTTTCTGAGAGAAATAACATAAGATTTTCAATAAATGCCCGGATTGGCTGTGCGTCACAAAAAAAAGGTTGGTGTGGACCAATGGTTGTTCATATGTGCCCCTGTGTTGTATAGAGGTTGGGGGCCCCGCTTGTTGAAAAATTATGCCTTGAAGGTTGCACAAAACTATTAAATATATATGCCTCTGAAAGTTTATTTAGCTCATACTTTAATTCAGCACTGTTTGCATTTGATGGGAATATATATCAAGTCGCATTCTTATTTGAGAACACATGCTAAGAAAAATTTACTGAATAAATTCCTTGCGTTTTTGAAGAAATTATTATTATCATTATTATTATTTGGAGCAATAAAAAATATGTTTTATTATTTTAAACTATTACAATCATTAATTTCATTATTGAACAAGTTATAAAGCTTTCTCTCAAACCAAAATTTTCCATCTTGCTAGTCTAAATTTTTTTCAGAAATAGCATTATCTTTTCCTGTTCCTAATTCATGTTTAGGGAAAGAGGATTAAGCAAATTTATTGCTTGAACTGATAATCTATCGCATATCTGTTGGGCAGTCAATAACCAATTCCAAAGAAAGTAAAGTCTTCATTATTCCGTAAGTTTAGACTGGAAATCTCGTTCTAGTACAAATTAAAGGCCTTACAAGTTCTAGAATAATGACAACTCGTCTTGGAATTTTTCTTCTTTTTTTTTTTTAAAGCCGAGAACAAAGTCCAATTAAGATCATTTATTTAAATGGAGAAATGATTTTAAGTTCTTTTTGACTTGGATTCAAAATTTTATTGAATTTTATGTCTTATATCCTTCAAAAAATATGAATTTGAATCAGAAGTTGAAAATTAAGCTTTGTTTCAAGTAATCAAAAATACTTATTATGGTTTCATATTGGACTTGAATTGAAGAGTATCAGATTAATTTCAGTTAACTGATATTTTGATGAAAGTAATTCTGAACAAAACTTATTGCTGTGTGTGTGTCTCTCTCTCTCTAATGTGTGATTTTTACATACCGTGAAATACATGATTCTTAAAGGGCCACCTATTTGTGTGTGTATAAATATACATACAATGAAAGTTTTATCAATTTACCATTGATTTTAAATTTTCTGTAGGTCTCTGGTTTCATAATTTTATATATCTGGAAAATTAGGGTAGAATTTTATTTTGTGATCTTTCACCTTGAAACCAGTTTTTGAATCCATCATTCTTACATTCCATTATTCTTACATTCTTACACCAGAATTGAAATGTTCCTTGAGTGACCTTTGACCAAATCTTGAGAATATCAATTAAGCTGTCCCATTGAGTCTTCCATGTAAATACTGCCTCTGTCCCATAATCATTGTTACATTTGCATGTATATTTCATACACTGAATTTAACAACTATTATGGGACAAGAAGGTATTCCAAATTGATTGAAGAGTATATGAATAATGATGAACTGTTTTAATAAAATTGTTCATTTCTATGAAAACTTTATATAAATACTCGAGACAAATTATAAGGGAAAAAAACTAATCTGTACTCAAATGAGAAATAAAGTTCCCTATTTTTCAATGAAAGAAGGGTCAGTAGAAAATCTGTTTTCTATGAATAATAATGGACTCTTCCACTTCGAAGTAACAATTATACTGATGAAAATATCTCCTATCCACCATTTGGAACAGTGTGCTCTTCCACCTCAGACTTAAGTAGTTTCTTTCCTAGAAATCTTGAAAGATTATTTAAATACGCTTCAAGTTGCCATTTAGAAAATTCATTTTCAAAATCATCAGATAAAAGAAAATAAGACCCTAATGCAATGAAGTTTTAATGAATCATTTAATCTTTGAACATGGCTAAGGGTGGGTTGATGTTAATATTGAAATTCCATTGATCAATTTGATGTTCAGTTTTCAAACTAAAAGGGGAAAAAAACAATGAATGTTTTATCTTGTTTTCAGAAAAATAGATTGTATCATTCAGTTTTCAATGTTTTAATAAATTTACTGCCTTTTTATGAGTAAATATTAGTAAATTTACAATTTTTACTGTCAAGTACATTTGATAAACTATCTTCTGTTTGCTCTCAGTGTAAAAAAGATTTATTTTGTAAATACAAGAAAAGATTGCATTTTAAAAATTTTGTTTCATGCTTTGAAAATGGCAACTTGAATTATATTAAAATCTTGAAGATTTTTCCAGAAAAAAAAATTGAACTTTTTGTGTCAGAGGAAACTGAACTTTTTGTTAAACCACCAATTTGTGTCATGAGCCATTTTCTTGTGGTCTTTGTTGAATTACTAGCAATACATCACCATTATGACTGCAGTCATCTTTCTGGTTCTCTTAGAAGAAAGGCTCTAATTTCTACCCCCCCCCATCTCACTTATCCACTTTGTATTTCTTTGAAGCGCATAGATTCTACCAAAGATTAGTCACCGTACTCAGATGTTCTTTGACTGAAAAACCTTTAGATCCCACTTAGTATCATCTATTAAGGAAGTTGCTTATATTACAAAAAAGCAGTTTTGGACTTTGACTAATTTCCAAACTTCCTTCAATTTATAATAAATACTTGTTTTTATATGATGAAAGTATTAGCTTAGATCTATATCCTTTTGTTATTTGTGATATCTTATCATTATTGTCTCTACCAATTGTTACACGTATATTTTCTTGATGAACCTTATAATAGTTTCGAATTGAAAAAAATGGTGAAATTATATTATCATTGTATTTCTATCATTACGTCTTTGATATGACCTCAATTGGGGAAAAAGAAATTCATGTTAACATTATCGTTTATTCTCGAAGTATACTTGAACCTAAGTTTCTTGCAAAGAAGGGACTTTTCTCTCTGGATGAAGATCTCATCTATTTCTTTTTTCTTTGAATTATAAGTTAGGGTCCTCAATATCTATATTGCCTTTCATCCTATCTTCTGTTTCTTTCCTCCTGGTAAAACTGGACAAAACCCTTCACTTCATTAAGAAGTCACCATTGACAATGTTCTCTCGTTTTTTGTTTTTTTCTGTGGTCAATGGGCTCAAAAATCTTATTGTGCAAAACTTTTTCCTGAGACAATTTATGTACATATTTTTTTGACCTCAACAGAGAATCAATATTTTTTTTTCAATAAAAACCCAGTCGAGCTATTTACAGAACTTGAAATATTTTGTGTACACATTAATTTCCTGCTGATGAAGTCAACAATTTAACTATAGATTTCGAGATTGGAAGTGTCTGGAAAATGAGTGATAGTGAGATCAGAGCAACAAAGTGTCTGGAAAATGAGTGATAGTGAGATCAGAGCAACAAAGAAAAAACACCCAGTTTTTCTTGTTCTATCAAGCCAAAAGTTACCAATTCAGTGTGGGCCTTGATTCTCTCGATGATTCTCACCCACTCTTTGACACGTTTGCCAAATCTAACTTATTGCCAGGGTCTCGTCTCTTTCATCTCGATCCATCCTCTTTTGGGGTTTTTCTATATATTAATGTTATGAACAGTCACACTGACTGTTTACGTTTTGTCTCTTCCGCTTGAAGATAACAATTTTTGCTGGTGAAAATATCTCCTACCCACCATTTGAAACAATGGGCTCTTCCTCCTGAACAAGTTCAGTCACTATTTTTGATAGAACCTCAGATGAGATTGTTGAAACAAACATTAATAATAACTTTTAAATAATGAACTATTGAGTCATAAAATATGGGAATTTGAAGGAAGCAGGAATGCGGGTAGATATTTTTACTAGTTGCATTATGACCTCCAGTGTGTGTGTAAATGTATATAACTGTAGCAGCACAATTTTCTTTTATTGTTAGCTATATTTATGTTGTCTAGGCCAAGTGATATATTGACTGTGTAATGATGGGAGATCATTTCAAATAAGTTTCAGTATGAAACAATTTATAACCATTCTGTTAGATCATATGTCCATTTCTTTTTATATATATATATATATATATATATATATATATATATATATATATATATATATATATATATATATAAATATAAATTTTTTCTTTTTCTGTAATATCATTGCATAGAAATTTGAATATATCTCTCAATTTCTTGATATTTTGGAAAAAAATTTTAGCTTTAATTTTCTTCATAGTTTTATCAAATGATCTTGAAATGTTCAGTGAAGGAGCTTTTCATAGACAGACATACTCCTTGCTACAATGAAATATTTGAATAACCCTAACCCTCTTCCGAATAACTAGAGAAATATTGATATCATCATCAATTATATTATCTTGGAAAATCATCTTCTGTTAGTTCTCCTTGTTGGATCTAAATTCCTAATATCTTTGCCACTAGTTTATTAAAACAGTCTTGGCTTATCAACACACAAAGCCTTCATTGTGTGACGGTAAATAAATTTCACAAACCATTAGCTTGCATTGTGATTTCAATCCTCCCAGTCCCTTTATGGCCTTGTGCCAGTTAGTCTTAATAACTATTTACTCAATTTTATGTTGTGGCCAAATCTCTGAGTGGCACTTGATGTTACAGTATACATGGCACCCTCGGGGATTTAAGAGTACCGTTATAACGGGTGGATTTTATACAGTGTGTATATTATGAGAAACCAAAAATGACTTTTCTTCACTCTTCAAAGCTACGAATATGGGTTTCAGGTCTGAAATAGAATTAATGCACTTCTACTTATACCATCTTCAAAATTATTTCTAGTTTATCATGAATTGATAAGATTTTTCTTCAGAATTCTTTTCCAGATTTCTGTGTTACTCTCAGGGTTCACTGGTTTTAGATTTTGAAACGATGCATTAAAATCTTTATGTGCTATCAGTGTAAACTAATCTCCGACAATAGTCTCGCTAGGATATAAAAACAAGTTTAATGCGAGTCATTAAATAGTGCCGTTAGAACGAGTGCCATTACAACAAAAACTTAACTATGGTAAGGAAAGAGAAGGACAGCTAACCTAAACTTGAAAACGATTTGTTGTCAAGTTTAACTAATTCAATTTTTTAGTTGATAAGTATTTGAGAAAATTGGTTTACCATATTTCTTGGCATCGAGGATACTGCGGCCTGAAAGACACGCTCTGATTTTGACCCGTGAAACTTTCGGAAATAAGTATAAACGTAACATAAAACCTTCGGCCTGTATGACATAGATAAATTTTTGAAAAAAAAAAGGATAGTCTTTGATGCTGTGAAGTATGGAATGTGTTTATAAAGACTAAATTCTATGATACCCCATGCAAATCAGGTTTGCGAATTTCCTCACAAAATCTTCAAATTTGAACGGTTTTATTTATTTTCTAGTTTGCCTATGCTGTCAAAAAAATGACAGCTGTAGCTAAATAATTTTGCAAGAATATGAAAAACATTTCTGCGTTTTCTTGTTTATGCTCAACCAGAATGAAATCAGGTTTTTAATGTATTTGCCAAAAAAAAATGGAAAGGAGACTACTCTCTAATCAGCATTAATAGTGATCTCTCCTGGCAAATATTTCAGACTAAATGTGATATTATATAAGTAGATTTGACATTTCAAAAACAGTTGTTTTTCCTCCATTCAGTTTTGCTATATATCAGTCTCGTCTCTCTCGTGTTCGTGTGTTATTTATTTAATATTTCAATTTCCTCTCTTTGAATTTCGTATCTTCAAATTACAATTTTTATGAGATTAACATTAAATCTTCTGTAAAGGAGTATCTTGATTCGGTTGGTATTTTTGCGTATTTTAAAATGTTTGATTTTCAAAAATTGCAGTATTTTGATTCTCCTTTTAAACCTCGGATAAAAAATTGATCCTTTTTCAAAAAGAACTTTTAGTTATTTGCGTAATAACAAAATCCATGTATCTTTTATTAGATTTGCATAATCTAATTTCTGTTTATATCAACCGATTCTGGGACTAACTATGAGTTTGGAATATAATATACCATTTTAAAATTCTCTTAAAATTTTGATTACCCATCATCATGAAATTCCTTTTAACATGTCAACAGGAAGCATATGTTACTTCTTCCGTCAATTTTTATTAATTTTCTTGTTTTCTGGCAAAATATTTTAAACCTATGCTAGATTTCTTCATCTCTTTTTACAGTTCTGGTCTTAATTTCAAAATCTCTTTTTCTCTTGGTTTTCAGTGCTATAGGATTTTTTTTATACATATATATTTTCATTTATTAAATATTTGCAAATTTCTAAATCATCTATTCATGTACACTTTTCAGTGGATTTCTCATACCTTACTGAAATGCGTTGTTCTTTAATTTAATTTTCACTGTTCGAGACTAATGAGTCGTCGTCTTCAGGGAACTCATAATGAAGACTGTTCCTATGAGTTTGGTTAATTTTCCAAGAAACCATTTAAACCAGACTTTTATAAGAATGGTTCTCAAGGATGTTTTGAGTACTACAGCTCATTGCAACTCATCCTAATCCCAGAACTGTCCATATCGAGTTTTGGTAGTGCCCTCCGCCTTAGTTATAATACCTGCACATTGCATGTAATGTGATTTTTGAATTGTTTTTAATATCAAAAGACTGTGTTATGTACCAGTATATAAGGTATTGGCTCTTCTTTTCTTTCCGTTTTATGAAAAGGAACATATATGACAAAACGTAACAGGCGGTTATTTGAAAAAAAAAAAAATCCCCCCCCCCCCCCGGCACCCTGAATAGTGAGAGCACCCAAAAAGCTTTATAAATAGTTGTTCTTCTACTGTATCTCTACTGGCATTATTATAGAGTAACGAATCTCGCAAAATTTGGGGGGGGGGTTAAGGAGTCAAGCCCCCTGACCCCTACCCCCCAATCTCTAGCTACACACCCCTGGTCGTACAGTCTGTAAATGCTATTTGCTAAGCTGGCAATTGTGACTGTTCATATTGTCTAAAGCCATCTTACAAGAATCCTAAGCACTAAATTAACTTTTCTTTCTTATTAAAATGCTGTCAATGGTAATTATGCTGAGTGAAGTTAATATTGTAACATTTGGCCCTCTGTAATACATTTAGTAGACTTTCTCTCATAACCACATGATACATATATTTAGGTCCAAAGAAATGAGGCAAAATACAGTGTATGCATGCATGCATATATATATATATATATATAGTGGATAAAATGACATTTGAGGCCAGACCAGATGCAAAAACAGTGAGTTAAAACTATGGTATTCACACTGAAATTAGGGCCTCATCTTATCTCAAGCTTGCTCAAGCCGTCAAAATATACCGTATTTGATATTTATAAAAACTGGATGTTTATGAATAATAATGGTTTTCGTCAAAGTCGGAACTCACAAGAAATAAAAAGTAAAACTTGGTCCAACAATTCGTTGAATGAACGACAATGACAAAGAATTAGTCAAACTTTTAATAAATCAGCACCAATTAAAACTTCATAATATTACTATCGTGTAACTCACGTTTTCAAACTCTGTGTTGCTAATAATCTGTACGTGAAAAAGACAGAAAAATGTATTGTAAAAAACAAACCTAGGTGTGTCGTGAAATTAAAATATAATTTTGTATATCTTTCAAAAGATACTTCTCCTGAGTCACTTGAACTGCCGGGATGACATTATAAATTTGGCTTGTCTAGCAAAACTTGAGTAATGTGCTGTGAAGAATTTCATTTTTAAAAAGTGTGTCACCAATGCAGAAAGTTAACTAAGTTCTGCTCCAACTGTTGACTGGCTTCTATAAAGTCACACTAGAAGTAAATCATAAATATGATAAACTCTTTTTTTTAACGGCACTATCTAATGACACACATTCTAACGGCATGTTTTTTTATTCTTGCAAGACTATTGTCAAAGATTATACTTTTTACCAACAATTCAAAAAGTGAATAATTTGAATGCCGTAGTTTTTCTAATTGCTTGCTGTATTTTTTAATCCACTTGTTATTACATCATCCTGCGGGTACACAGTTATAACGCAGTCTGCTGCAAGTTTTTCAAAACTTTAAAAATTCAAGGATCCTTGTTATAAAGGAAATGTTCCGACAGGCCCAGCACGTAATCAATAAACTTCAATAATAAACAATTTTTGACCTTTAAAAACCATTTATTTAAAATTGATCCCATTTATCCAAATTCCAATGTATGGCATAGGTCTGTATACGACAATTGTTTTTTGATCGCCGTAAGTTTGATTGATACTGCTTCTCTGTCACAAGAATCACAATATCGGGTTCAGAAAGAAAACTGTTGTGGGGGCCCCCAGTTTCAAAACCACTGGTCTATTTAAAGCCTTGTGGCTCTCTGTTCGAGGCAATAATGACCAAACTTTCTGGCTATTGGCCAGATCACACCACACTGACTGACCAGCAAAAAGAATTGTTCAATAATGCACTTGATAGCGGGTCCTGGGAAAAGAGACTTTTTAACTGTTACGGCAATGGTTCCCAAACCTTTCTTGACCACACACACGTTTTACCATACTTCAGGTCATCCTTTTCTTCCGATATTGTCCAACTCAAAAAGTGCATTCCAAAATTATTATTAATAGAAAGATTCCAACAGTTTGGCTTTTCCCTGAAACCCTGAAATTGTAAACCTCCCTGTACATATATTCTGGATTGATTAATGCACATGTATACCTACTCACACTTGTGTCACACCCTTGAATAGTCAGCAAATGCTGGTCTTCTCAAGGTAGGGGCCAGTACTCCCCGGAGGTCATAAAAAGGTTAATGGAGTTTCAGAAATATTTGAAAATCTTTTTTATTAAGACTTTACTATGTAACTAAATTTCATCAGCTCCTCAAAAGAGGTCAGAAATTATAGCTTGAGAAGGCCTGGGCTAATGAGTTGACAAGAAACATTGTTTCAGTTCAACTGTAGACTTCGTTTTCATATAATTCTCTATTTCGGTTGATGAAAAAACACTTGAAGCATCTAAAAACGGGATCGGCCTTTAGGCCAGACACAAAAACAGTGTGCTAAAACCATGAAATTGGGGTCACATCTTATCTGGGGGGTTGCCTTATCCGCTGAGATATAGAAATATACAATATATTGAGGCCCCAGATCAGTTGATTTATACAAGTCCCCTCTTCATTCTAAGGGTGTCTGAAGATATGAGAGCTCGCAATTGTACAAATCCCTTTTATTGGTCTTGTAATCCAACGGTTGTATGAGAAATTGGATTAAAAATGAAATTCTCACAAATAAAGATATTAATGTGGGTAAAATAAAATCCTTGATAGGATCCCTAAATCATTTTTTGTGTAGATTAAGAAATTATGAACTGTAAAGAAAAAATATATATATATTGTACAAAATGGGGTGTAACTGGAGATTTCGAGGGGTACTTGGGTCCTGGAGTGGCCTCCTTCCAACATTTAATGAAATTTGCTATAGTATAATGTTAATAGAAATGTAGTAGGTGAACTACTAATCATAAAGCTTTCTACTATTGTTTTTATTCTGGAAGTAGTTATTACCTGTCGAAAAATTCAAAGATATGTTCAAATTTCTATGGAATTACCTGTTTTCTCAAAGAAGAAAAAAAAAACTGAAAACACTTACTGTAAAACTTGATAATTCAAAGCTGTAAATGTATATTGATATATAATCAGTTTCATCTGAGGATATATTAAAAAGTGACTGAACTTGTACAAGTGGGAGAGACCATTGTTTCAAATAGTAGATTAATATATTGTTATCAGCACAATTGTTGCCTTCAGGAAAAACAAAGGAACAGTCGCACTGTTCATTATATAAATAAATATAGTAAGCCACTAAAGACAGAATTCTACGACAGGTGTAAAAGGGGGGCAGCTGCCCCCTTCAAATTCAGGTGAAACAGTGTGAAGTTTCAGGCAAAATCGGGAATTTATACCCCTGCCTCCCTAACCAAAAAGTTCCCAAATGCCTATGATTTCTACCCCTTATTTTCTTCCTCTCCTTCTCTTTCTTGAATATTTTTTTTCTTTTTAAGCCAGTCATGCCCTTACGTTGACTATGGCTTCAGCCATCCCTGCTTAGGTTGCACATATCCCATTACTACTGACTCTGCCCGTTGGCGATATGTGAATTAGACTTTGAGGCGACAAGCACCTTAATTGGCCTCGTACTCTCCACCCGGCGCTATCAAACCAACAGTTTTAGAGGAGGGACAATTCATGCCTTTCCCAAGGGCATTAGTGTGAAGCAAACGCAATCTGTCTCAGCTGGAGTTTGAACTCCACTCGTTGAGCTCATTCTGCATGCAGTTACGCACTCTGTAACCCCATCCCACCCCTAAATACTGAGACTCGTTTAATAATCAATAGCCCCAACTTAACAAATGCCTATTTAATTGTAACGTAGCTGTCCCCTTTTTCTGAATAACCCGACTATTCATAGCCGTTTCAGTGAGACTATTCAACTTTTTTGTGTATGAATTATTTTATTTTTAATTATTAATGGACAAACGGAATGTTTTACAATTTTAAGCATCTAAATGTCATGATTACAGTTCAAATGGAAAGTATTGATATTTTTACTTGATAATTGGTGTCTACAAAAGCTGATTCCCCATTTATAATATCAGGGAAGATAGAGTATCTTTCCCTTTCTTAAAGAGAGAAAAAGGTTTTATATAGCGAACGAATCAATTTAACACAGCATATTCAGGATTCTATCACGGTTGTTAAAATTTATCTTTGTCACAATTTATTTTAGATTCAATAAATACTAGTTATTACTTGTGAAAAATTTGATGTATTCTAATTTCTATAAGATGATTTTTTTTTTTCTTTCTTTTCAGGGGAACTAGATAGATATTTAGTGTTGTTTTTAAATCCTCAAAACTGTTACATGCTAAATAACTGATGATCCCAACAAGAAAAATTAATACATTGTACCAAATATTTAAAACATATATGAAACTCTTTGAAAAGCTTATGTACATTGTATTGACTGAAATGATTTGAATTTTAGGAATTCATTTTCATCTTCAGTGCTTAAAGCTGCAAAAGCTTTCCAGACACGCACATACACTCATACGTGTGTATGTATGTATGTATGTGTATATATATATATATATATATATATATATATATATATATATATATATATATATATATGTATAAAATGCTTAATTGGGACTGTAATGCATGTGTTAAAAATATCTACCGTATTTCCATGGAGTTTGAATGGTTTCTCTTACTTGAAGACTAGGGTTCACTATTCCAAAGCTGTTGAGATGTAAACATATATTTACACTATTAAGAATGTCATCTGATCTTGTTACAGAAAGTGATTGAATTTATTTGAGTGGAAGAGTCCATTTTTCAAATTGTTGGAAGAAGATCTTTTTATCAGCAAAATTCTTACATTCAAGTAGAAGTCAATTATGGACAGAGAAACAAGCAGAAAGAGTAACACTGTTCATTACATCGATGGATACCAAAATGAAACGGTTCATCTTTTAATTGAATTAGTTTTTTCATTCTGTATTCAAAACCTATTTGATTTGAATGTTTTCAATAATTTATTTTTGTGCGAATTTTTTTTCCACTAACAATATCTACCATTGAAAGGAATTCATACATGTAATTGGCATGTATGCAAATTTCTCATTAGTTAGGGCTCAAATGGGATGCTCAGATTGGTTAATTCACTTCCATATTATGGCATAACTATGAAAATTACATAGAAATTCTTGAGACTCCAGTGTCTGATCATCAAACATTAAAACGGCTTTGAGATGAGTTGAGACTAGGAATAAAAAAACTCAAGTTTAGAAAACTTGAATTATTAAAAATGAATTACCTAATAAAATAATTTCAGACTCCTCAGTTCCAATCCAAACATAATCTCGTCATTTTTCTTACAAGTATATTCTAGTCTATATGATAATCGGATTTCTGTATCTTTGTTACTGTTACACAGAAAACAGGTTTCCTGTCCAATTTGCATCTAAATAATAAGTTTAGGGTTTGCCTTTGCACTCATGGTAATTATAGAGTTGTTTCCCTTTAATCATTTCTTTTGCAAATAATCATAAAAGAAATTCTTATAGGAAGTGGTTTCACAGAGTTTGATGGCTGCCAAAGGCAACCTTTAAGCTAGTTGATTTAAAGGAGTCTTTTTAAAAACCCAGTACAAAAGTTGAAATCTAATAACTTATGAACACAGATATTTATGCTAGCTATTAAGTGAAAGTTAAAATTATACGCCAGTGCTGACTGTTATTACTCTAAGCATGCACAACTAGAATTAGTCGAACACTGAGGTGAATGTGATGGGTATTTTGCTTTGCATATCTGACATATGAAGGAAGAGATAATGCAGTCCTCCTTTTACATAATTCACAATACAAGCCAAGCTGGAAAAATTCCAAATCCTAACCTCTTAAAGAAATTGTAGCCAACCAAACTTTTTTGTGGAATTCGTTTTACCTGGAGACTAACAGATGTAGGTAGAAGATTACAACAGCTTAGAAAAGATATATATATATATATATTCCTTCCTAGAAAGCTTTACAGCTTTAAACACTGAACATTAAAAAAGAATTTTCAAATTTTTTTATGACACTTCAGTCACTTATTTCCCAATACCTGTTATTGTAGTTTTTTTCTGTGTTTTTTCCTTTTAACATGAAATTTGCTATCATCGTACAATGCATAGAATGTGTCTTGTTGGGATCATCTGTTGTTTACCATGTAACTGTTTCAGAGATTTTAAAAACAAAATAGTTTTATTGACCGTACACCCCAGCAGTGTTGATCAAAACTGCCTCTTACCTTTCAGCTATGATTTCAATATAAAGCTTATGACGGACTTATAGTTTGTTATTTTATATAAGAACTCCCACGAAAAAGTACTTCAGTTGAATTTTTATAAATAGATCTATAAAAGTATGTTACCTTCTATTCACGTTCCAATAGTGCTCTGCCTTGTTCAGAAGGGGCCAAACTTCGATTTGTGTAGCATCCAGTCATAATTGTTATGTGAAATAATTTTCTGTCAGTTATGCCAAACTACAGCTTTGAAGTATTCAGGTACTTTTCTTCAGTGTTGTCAATTTTGATAATTCTAAAGAGTGGAAGTCATGGGAGTGATTTATTGAAACAAGAAAAAAGGTCCATAATCTAGGATTTAAAAGAAAAAAATTATTTGATTTCTCAAACCTCTGATTAAAAAGACTTCGAAGCTTGACACTACTCTGCCTTGTGTGCTAACTTATATATCTGGCAAATGTCCATTTTGTACAACGGCCAGTTGTTGAGTAATCACGGTGAACGCATGCGCACACACACACACACATACATTTTCTTCAGTTCTAGTGAGATTTATTCTTTTTAAATTTCCTTTCAATGAAAAGTTTAGAACAGAGCTTTCCGAACTTTGGGTATTGGCAACACTTTTTAAAAATTAAAATATACTTAGCATATTACTCAAGTTTTGTCAGCCAAGCCAAATGTGTCATCCCAGCAGTTCAAGTGACTCACGAAAAGTATCTTCTGAAAGATACAAAATTATATCCAATTTTGCAATGCACCTACGGATTATCAGTGACTTATAAGTTTGGAAACCACTGGTTTAAGATATAACGTAGAATTTATATTTTTTATTAAATACTTTGATTGATTCCTCTTGTGATTTTTACCTTTTTTTTCTCACCCTGTTTCTGTCGTATGCGTGCTCATATGTGAGACCCTGCAGGATGCAATGTTTTGCTCCTCTGAGGTCGTCATGGAATGTGAAAGCCAGAGAAAGCATGCCAACCCCCAACAGCTTTCAGGGCTCCTATCTTTGATCCCCCCTAACAGGGAAACTCTGACGGAAAGACAAAACATTATTGTTTTCCCAATGGCAAAACATACTTGGCTGCACGAGGCAGAATTTCTGATTCTGTCAACTATTTCGAGGAATAAAGATGATTTTAGAAGATGGAAGATTTTTCTGCCGCTTGGTAAAAAAGATTGAGTTCTCTTTAGAATCCATGGATATATAAAAAAAACAATGTCTAATGTGTGTGTGTGTGTGTGTGTGTGTGTGTGTATATATATATATATATATATATATATATATATATATATATATATAAAAAAAGAGAGAACAATGATAAAATATACAACAAATGTCTGTATTAATGTATTAGGTAGATTATGGTTAACAATAATTGCTCAATACCATCAGTAGAGCAGTTATAAAATGAGTAAAGATTTTGTCCAATTGTTCATTACAGATTGTACATGGTTTATTTTCCAAAAAAAGGTTCATTTGAAAATCTTTAAGTGAAACAATACACTATCCGTAATGAACCATTGAAGAAAATATTCACTCATTTGATATATATATATATATATGTGTGTGTGTGTGTGTGTGTATATTCTCTCACTATTCTTATACAGGCACAAGCCTCCCTTGTTATAGCAGAGCTAAATTGGTAACCATAGTAGTTATCAAGGCTTGGTTATAGTGCAGTTGGCTGTCATGGACCCCTCACCTACATTATAAAGGAGGTGTAGGGTACACCTGTACTACTAAAAATCTGTATTTGAATGATTCTCTGATAAAAAAATATTTGCCAGTATATATCTGAATACTCATCCTTCATGGACTCAAAATATCTCTGAAATCAGTTGAATTATTAAGAATTTCAAGAGTCAGGTTTAGCCTTTACTCTTTTTACTGGAAACTTCTGCGTTCACCTAATGTAAGTTTTTTGTCCCTCACACTTTTCTATGGCTGTACAGACACTACCCTGACCATATTGCAGAATTGGTGGAGAGCGACACTTGGATTAAAGGCAAGGCGCTCGGATGCTCTGAATCCAGGCAGAATTGCCAGTCCATTCATAAATAATCCCATGATTTTTTTTATGGTTGCTATGCTAATAGCTGTATCTAATCTCAGGTTTTGAAGTGATGAAAAAAATATTAAAAATTTTTTTTTTTTTTTTTTAATGTTTTGAAAGCTCTCGTTAACTGTGACTAAGCGCAAGTAGTAGAACTTTTATCCATCCCTAAATATCACACGTCTTTTATCTTCTTCAATAGGTGTGGCTGCTTTTGGGAAAAAAAAAATTTTTTTTTTTTTCATGTCATATTAGATTTTGTTGACTAAAAACCTGAAACTCACCATTTTTTATTTTATTTTTTTTTCCTCCCACAAATATCTCTAATACTAAAATTTTGTACGTCTGATCTTTAGCAGTCAGAGTTATTTTCTCTCCGAACCCCTAGATTTTCCTTTTCCTCTTTGAAGGAGGCTCAAGAGGGAACACTTCTCTTTAATCTTCCCAGCCACGCACGAGAAAAAAAGTATACAACGCAATAAAATTTCCAAATCGCACATAATGAAGAAAAATCAATAATACTCTGAATGATATCTTTCATTATACACTCTTTGTTTTGAGTAAGTGACCTTTTGATAAACTAATATTTAATTGAATCACCGTAGTCTCAGAAATGACCCACCCGATCAACCAATCAAGTGGGTTGCAGATTTTTCTCTTTCATCTATCTGTGAGTGACTTAGAGCGACCCTGGTCATAATTTTTTGGCTACAGCCATGAAAAATTGCATGTGTAAACCACTAAGCACCATCCTAGAAAAACAGCAATTAGGGGTGGGGGGGTTCTATGGTCATTTTTTACCAATCAAAAATCAGGGGGGGGGGGCTTTTTTTTTTCTTTTTTTTTTTTTCTCTTCTTAGATATCAAATTTTTTAGATGATCATTCCTGTACATGTGTGGGTTATGTTATTCATTTATACAAAGCACAGATATTGGTCATTTCTTTTTATTATACAGATTTATTGAAAGTAAACAACGTTTAATATTTGATTCATTCATTTTCAATTTTACTTATTAGTATTTTTGGATGTAGCATTGTAATAATATTTTAATCAATTATGACTTTTATACCTTCATCTTGATTATTTAACCAATGTTATGATCACAAAAATGACAAAAAAACATTGTAAAGCGAAATAATCAAAACTAATATAATAATTGACCCGTTTCTTTTTCTCTTTCTTTCTTTTTCTCTTTCTTTCTTTTCTCTTTCTTTCTCTTCTCTTTCTTTTCTCTTTTCTCTCTCTTTTTTCTTTTCTCTCTCTTTTCTCTCTCTTTTCTCTCTCTTTTCTCTCTCCTTCTTTTCTCTTTCTTCTCTCTTTCTTCTCTCTTTCTTTTCTCTTTCTTTTCTCTTTCTTTTCTCTTTCTTCTCTCTTTCTTTTCTCTTTCTTTTCTCTTTCTTTTCTCTTTCTTTTCTCTTTCTTTTCTCTTTCTTTTCTCTTTCTTTTCTCTTTCTTTTCTCTTTCTTTTCTCTTTCTTTTCTCTTTTCTCTTTCTTTTCTCTTTTCTCTTTCTTTTCTCTTTCTTCTTTCTTTTCTCTTTTGACGAAAAAAATATTTTCTGTTCACTCCGTTTCTTCGGACACTCACAGATTTCTTAATCCTGCACAAATCATGAAAAAAAAATGAAGAGAGATAATTCTTTGAGAGAACTTTTCTTACCTAGATTCTACGCGAATGCCCAAGAATACTTTCTTTCCCTGTACGCACACAACAAGAAGGTGGTCTAATTCCAATCAAAATCAGTTTTTATTTACTAAAGTCCATGACCTGTGTTTTTTTTAATCATAAGTGACAACAACAGACTTGACTGATGGTTGCTACTGATTCTATAAGTGGGACCCTGCCACAATGGGGTGGGAGAAAAGAGTTGGGTAGTTTAATTAGGCGAGAAAAGAAAGATATTTTATTTAGATGGTAGGATGAGAGTGGCTGATGGCCTCTACTGATACTATAAATGTTAGAGACATGGCTTATTATTAGTTTGCAATACCATTGATTGTATGATGTTGACAATCTTTTTATAATCTGGCTTAATAAAGATTCAAATTCAACGACTCTTGATAATCTTTGATTTGGCATTTGGCGTATATAAATCTGTTGCAGTGTTTAAACAGCATATAAAGGCTCCGGAAAGTCATAAAAAGGCTCCTAAAAGCATAATTCTCTATTAAAAACTATAACTAAGCTGCGTATTTTTCAGATCGGACAATAATAAAGTTAGGTCCGTCTTTCGTTCTTCAATCAGATTACATAGCATGAAATAATCAAGGTACGAATGATAACAGTGCTCTCATTAGGCCCAACTGATGTTTTAATGAAAACCAAAAGACAAGCTTAATTAATTCAATTATTACATTCATTTCTGATGAATGTTAAATTATACTTTTTAATGAAAAATACTTTTTGGAGCCTTTGTATGGCTTTTCAAGGCGTATGCTGTTCGAACACTGCCATAGGTTTATGTATGTCAAACTAAAGATTACCCAACACTTTTTTTCTCACAAAGTTGATATCTGTAATCCATAAATTTGACCCAGTTCTTGTGAAGAAGATAAGTCTCCTCGGGGCAACCAGATGATGTGCTTAGGATTCATTGTCAAGAATTACTTGATGGCTTATGGAACGAACGAACAAATGAATTATCTACAGAAATCATTTTGGACAGTGATATATTTGCTAGCCTGGTTTTATGCATGGAAATTAAAATCCTGAGAATATACATCCTTTCAAGAAAAGACAAAATTGATGCTTTGTAATGGACGAAGAGGTCATGAATATACTGTAGAAAATATATTAGTAAACTAGCATATACCAGTAAAAAATGACAACTAAGTAGGTACGGATTGGTCTTAGAGAGCCTAAGACTATTTTATCAGGGAATTTATTTTTCTTAATTCATGATCTTGAGGTTTTTAAAGTGTTAACTCAAGCTATTTTCATGTGTGATCAAAATCTCAATCTGTGACTTATTATTTATTGTTATACCATAGCAGACTACACCATTTTATTATAACCCTAGGATAATTTTATTAGTTCTGTAAATCTATTTCATATGAAACAATCCATCAACACTTCTAGGTTATTCCAGGGTTGTGACAAATATACATACTAATGTACTAATTTGAATATATGTTGTTCGTTTTTCGTTCTTGTTTTTTTCTTTTTCTTTTTCGTTTGGATAAATCCGTTTTTAGGTATTTATTTGTCGGTCTGTGGAATAATTTACCAGTGTATATAGTTCTCTTACCAGATGTAGATACTTATAGGAAGAATTGTCATATTTATTACAACACAAATAATGAAGTTTTCCTTTTATATTATGTAAATCAGATTTGTCACGAGGTGTTCCTGTGTAAACATTTTGGATATTTTTCCACATGAAATAAATGTATCATATGTATTTTGTTCGGTATCTATATTGTCAACCACCCCTCCATTACATTTTATTTATTATCACTCCATCTGTGGCGACTGCAAATACAAATTTTCACTGATATTTCTAATATTGAAAACAGGTTTTAAAAACATTTATTCATTAATTGCCTCTACGGGTATCTCAATATACAAATTACATTAAAAATACATATTTAACATTGAAATTCACGTCAATTCAAGCGGTGAAAATGTGTAGGAAACACAATTTACAAGCTTGTCAGCACAGAAACTTTCAACAATCTCGTTTAATATATATATATATATATATATATATATATATTACAGCTGATAACTTGTCAATTGATTTAATTTTCCTAATAATTGAAATTAAATTTAACCTCAAAGTTTTATAAATAAGATGATGAACTATTCCTGTATTTCGAAAATCACTGGTTGAAATCTGAATTACTTTCGTTTCTCAGCAGGATATATTAGATATGGATGAAACCTGATAATTTACCAAAACTCTAAATTGCAATTTCATCTATTGGTTCCAATCCCTAAGTGCAGTGAGTGACGCCACTTCAGGTGCATCTCGCCTTGAAGTCTATTTCACATACTGCAAACCGAAAACAGAAATTTGAGATATAAGGAACCCTGGCGGGGACGACTGGAGATGCAGTCAGCGTAAGGGCACTTTTACAGTACAGTAAATTCAAATACGACATTGAAATGGGGGAAAAAGTACATTCAAGCTTTTTTTTTTTTTCGTCTTGTTTCCTAGTTAAGGTTTTTTTTTTGTTCTAAATTTATGAATGAAAATTAAATTATTTTTTTTTTACGATAAGCTTCCTCTCCTCTTTTATATTTCAGCTGTTCTTTTCAATCGTTTTCTACTGCGAATTCCCATTCACAACTATTTCCATTTTATTTCAACATGCTAACTGCAAATTCCCATTCACAACTATTTTCTATTTTATTTTCAACGGGCCAACTGCAAATTCCATTCACTAACTCCATTCAGCTTTTTTATTCCTTTTTTTTTTTTCTTATCAGATCCTCCTTTTCCTCCTTCTTGTTTTCTTTCGTTTTTTTTTCTTTCTTTTCTTTCTTTCTTTTTTTATTTTTTTTTTTTTTATTCAACTAAATAAAAATTCACTGCTGTGAAGGTCAATGCTCCAACGCATTTCCTGGGGAGAGTTGCATTCACTTGTTACTGTCCTTCCCTTACTGAACGTTTTTCAGACAGTCGCTTGCTTTCTCTACCAACCCTTTCAACCCCCCGGCCCCCCTAGCCCCCCTGTCTATCGCACACATGCTCAGAACTTGGCTTGCCCTTCTCTGACCCCTTATTCAATCCTCATATTCTGATACCTCCCCCGTTCCTCTCTCTCTCTCTCTCTCCCTCCCCCAGTGTCTTACAAATACAACAAAAACAACACCGTTCCTGTCTTCTCTCTTCCTCCATTTTTCCCTACACCCTACCCCCACCCCGATCTCTCGTCTCCTCCCCCCCACCTTATTCAAGCAATGAAGTATTGTGTAAATCTCCACCTCCAACTTGTTGTTCCTTACCCTCACTCTGGTTGTCCTATTTCCACCGAAAGATAGTACAGAGTTGGAGGCTAAGAAGACGCGAAAAAAAAAGAAAAAAAAAGGCTCGTATAGGGGCAAGAGTAGAGGTGTATTTTTTTCTTTTTTTTTCTTTTTCGATGATAGAGCCGGGGTTTTTTATTTCCTTCCCTTCCCTTCCTTCCCCCCTCTGCTGGGGGGATACCATGACACCATAACCCGTCCATAGCAGCAGCAGAAAGGAACACATGTTGAACCTCGAAAGCAAGAGAAGCAAAAAGCAAAAATAAATAAATAAAAAGTGAAAACTGACTGCGGGGGAGGGTAGAGTAGTAGCCGCCACCGTCGTCTCCTCTCCACCCCCAAAGAAGAAGAGATGAGAGAAGAGACAGTGCCAGTTGTTGCCAACAACCCAGCATTTCTGGCCCACCAGTTGGTGGCTGCCTCTCTCTACTGTCTGTTATTAAGGAGGTGAAGGGAAAAAAAGACTAGCAAATCTTCGAACACTTTGAAAAAGGTACATGAATACAACCACTGTCAGAAAAACGGCGCTTCTTGGTCCATGGAGAATAAACATCGATGCCGTTGAATGTAAAAAAAATTAACAGCTGTTAATCGCTGCCATTTCTGGCGCAAGGGTTTCATGGGCCCTAGGCTAAACTGGAAATTGGCTCTCTGGTTTTCATACGCCCTGGGTCAGACTTTAAATGTACGCCCGGTTGTTAATTCGACTACTTTTTTCCAGTTCGAAGTGTGCCGTCTGCGAGATTTAAACGTTGCACAAGGGTTTTTTATTTGCCTTGGGCCTGACTGAAAAGCTCTACCTCCGTCTGTATTCTAACGACTATTTTTCCCCCCTGTTTACAATATGTTCCTAAAACCTTTGCGCCCTAGGCGACCGCGCAGGTTTGCCTTATAGACATGTCGACTCTTACGACGTTGATTGAAACGTCTCGATACAGCAGTCCTTAATTCTTTTCAGGGCTCGCACCCTTTAATCTTACGGCTAAAAAAATGAATTTTGAAAAGTCGACATTTGCTAAGTTATTATCGAAAAGTGTAAATGAAGAAAATGTTGAAATTCATCGGATGTCGAAATTGAAAAATCTGAATCAAGATGTTTATTAATGAATAAAAAAGAATTCCACGCACTGGCTGCTAATGCTTTAATTTTTCACAATCAACTTTGAAATGCGTGTCAATAAAACGAAAAAAAAAAGATTGTCTCCTACTCTCTTCAGGTTAATGAACACTTGTCTCTCTTGAAACTTCGGGGATTTCAAGAAGAAAAAACTATCTTGTATAAATATCCTCAACGATAAATGCTTAAAAACTCGCCTTTACTAATCTTTTTTTCTTTTTCTTTTTGTTAAATGCAAAATCTTATCAATGCAAAAAAAAGACCGAAGAGGCCGTTAGATATCTCTTTTTTTTCTTTTTCTTTTTTTTTTTTCCATTTTAGTTGCAAAATGCAATATTTAAATAAATCAATCCTAACCTCCCTTAAATCTATTCGGAAACCTACTAAAAACAATTAACTACTCTCCTGTATTTGATATATTCAACTCCCTCAAATTTAATTTGTCTTTCGTTACCATCAAATAAATTATTAATTACTAGCGTCAGGTTTTCCGAGTTGTATTATATTTTGTCGTTGATGATTTGAAATATTCAGAAATTTCTCAAATTACAAGTGGTTATGCCGTAATTGAATATCAAGGACAAAAAGTAAGAATTAATTCAGCCAACTTTTTTTCCCCATGTTTTTTTTTTTTTTTTTTTTTCGCCCTCTTTATTTATCGGAGTATTTCCAATATCATTTACAAGCTCGTCATCAATTAATTTCTATGAATATATATATATATATATATATATATATATATATATATATATATAATGATATGCCTATTAATACATACTCACCTCACGAACGTGAATAATAATTATTTCACTCACTGAATCGAATGCCTCATTGTGGGAGAGTGGTTTGCAAGCTAGTCTCCTAATTTGATGCCTCGTGATTGTGGCCTTGTGTCGGACAAAGTAACCCCCCCCCAAAAAAAATAAACATTGACTGGAGTGTCTCTTTTCGGATTTATCAAATTCAAATGGGAAAATGAATAAATTAACCAGAATAAGAAGTCAAAATAAGGAAATTTCCCGACGTGAAGTCAGATTTTTCAGGAATATATGACAGTTGCTTGATGATTTATGAACGTACACTTGCTGAAAGTTTAACCATGTTTGAAAACTATGATTCTTCTTTCGTTATTGTACTGAGAATGAGTTATTTCTAAATTGCGAAGATGTACAATGGCATCTTCGCTTATCTTGAGGGTAGAGATTACGATATTTTAATCCTAAACCCATTAACGGCAGCAGGCAACGAAAATTGACGATTATCCGCTGCTACCAGTCATAATAAAAGCTAGAAAAAAGAATGATTGAATTAGCCTTCGAAATGCAATGGCGATAATTCCCGTCATCAGCAGTTTATGGACTAAAATGGATTTATTAAAAACAATTATTTTGAAGAATAATGGACAATTTTATTTGCAAAACTAGATTTGTTTATGTTTACATTTTGAAATACTTGGGAAGGTTTGTTCGTTTTTTTCGGGGGGCAGGGATAAAATTATTTTCTAGTGACCAACTTAAGAAGTTATTGCAGCAATTCCGATGCTTTCTGGGCAATTATCACAGAATGTCATATTGTTTGAACAGTAGATATATACACACACTCAAATCCATATTCCAGCACCTCTAGATAATTGGTAACAGGGTCTGCCCGTGTATCAGGACGATCGCCTTGTGCGCCAAGATCGAAGGGGCTCACTTCCATCTCATAAGAAAATGGTTAGAGTACAACTGGGGCGTAGATTCCAAATCTGACCTCGGGTGCATGAAACCCCTGCACGGGCCTAGACTGACATTGGTACTGAACAACAGTTCGTTTTTGTTTTTTTTCTTTCAGTTTCTTTTATTGAGTGGAGAGGAACAAGATGGTCTGAAATATGACTCCCTGAAAATCGTCCCAGATTGCGAAATACATTCATCACAACGATTATTTATTGCTTATATTCATTGTTGTAGTTGTAATTGTGTAACCCTCCTTTCTCCTACCCCTCTCTGCTCTCCTTCCATCTCCATTTTGACTAGACCTGATGTAAAACAGTCTGTCCTCGGCTACTTTAGTCTGACGTTAACTTGTCACTTTTCTTATGTACACACACTCCATGGATTGTACTTGCTTTTTCTTTCTCTTTTGTTGAGTAACCGCGAATGAGGGTTTTTATGAAAAGTGGCCCCCACTAATGGATTCTACGATCACCTTCTCCAGTGTAACCATCTGTTTTTTTGTTTGTTTTTTGTTTTGGTTCTCCCTTTATATATATATATATATATATATATATATATATATATATATATATATATATATATATAATGATATAGAATCGGCGTATCCACCGTCTAATCAGAAAGGTGGAGTAAAGAGATAAAAATTGGAACCCCTGATTTTATTTATTATATATATATATATATATATATATATATATATATATATATATATATATATATATATATATATATATATATATATGTGTGTGTGTGTATTATACGCCAGAATCGGCAAATTTGCTTAATTGGCGTAGTTCTTTTTGGGTGTGTGGGGGTTAACAATTTTTGAAAAATGCGTAGTTTTAAATAAAATCAAAACAAGGGTGTGAAATAACCATTTTTTACGATCAAAAGTTTGTAATCAAACTGAAATTAGAACTGTTTTCTTTACTAACAAATGAGTAAATTTCGCTTGCTCTTTAGGCAATTTCACCGAGTCTGCGATGTGTGTGTGTGTATATATATATATATATATATAATCTGACCCACTGAACTAGTGGCCTCATTCTAAACGTGTTGTCTTATATCTACACACATTGTTGATAGGTAACCAACTCTTTTCTCTGTCTTTCATACATAACACATATGCTAGTTTTGGCGCCACATATCTAGCAATTGTAAATACGAGCATAGAAACAAGAGACTCCCAAAATGGTTCATAATTAACAGTAAATGCCGCTTGTGAATTTACTGCTAATAAAACCTTGTAGTGTTATTTCACTAGGATCGTGTGCTTTTTGTCGGCGAACACAGATTGGTTACTGCAAGAGCCAACTGTTAATAAAGTTTTCCTTTGATGAGAGTCACTGGTTCTCAAACTTTATTTTATGACCGCGTGCGCCAACTGTAAAAATGGAAAAATGTATCAGAAAAAAAATATATAGTAGTTGATACGGAACTTCTATATAAGCGTACTGATACAGTACTCGTTACCCATTTTTCTGTCACCCGACGCGAAAATATTTCAGAACCCACAAAATCTAGTGGTTTTATCACTAGATTGGGGAGTCTGTGGTGGGAGCGTGACAAACATAATACCCGCACTGGACAAGTTGAAGCTCGAAATACGTGTTCGCGTTTTTTAGGGGGGGGGGGGATTATGCGGCTCCCAGATTGAGAACTACTAGATTAGAGTAACTGAGAAAGAAAGAAAAAAAGGGAGGCAGGTGAAGTGAAAATCCCTGTAGGCACCGTTGCTTCTTCTTCCTCGACCGACCCCCCCAAACGCCCCCAACCGTCCTTACGGTCGGGATGTCCAATATGACAAAATGTCAGCTGTCTGCCTGGAACTTACTTATTGCATTAAGAGGTCATCTTGTTACTTGAGGAGAGAGAGAGGTGTCAGCCGAGTCTGGCTAGGCTTAACTAAATAATAAATAGCTTGCAAAGATTTTTTCTCTCCCAATACTCACCCTTCTTATACCCTGTAGAAGACTCCGGTTATTACGACCCCATCGGATTTGCCAAGTCAGAGCTGATGGATTGAAAAAATACGGCAGGCAAATTATTTACTTTCAAACTTGCTCTGAAAAAAAAAGCCATAATCTCCGAAAATAATCTTGTGTTTTCGAGAAAATAAAAGAAAAATGTGTGGGGAGTCATGGAATAGTGCTGTTAGAACGAGTGCCGTTATAACGAGTGTTTATTTATCTCTTTGTCCGCGTCCCTATATTTTTGGTTATCTTTGCAATAACGCCCTTGGAGAACGGCCATCTTGAATTGCTAAAAGTGGCTAGATTTTTCAACAACAGTAAAAAAAATGACTTTAATGTAGTAAGAAAAGATTTAATTAAAATGAATATTTTTACATAAATAGAAAGAACACCTTTAGATTGAACATAACGGTTCTTATAGATGTTAATATCTGACCAATAACTTTTATATTTATACTTTTTGACAGAGTTGCTAGTTAAATTGCGATTTTTCAATTTTGAGTTCTGGAAGTCACTCTAAGATTCGGAAAAAAATATATCAGAATCGGCAACACTTTAGAAACATTGAAAAAAAAATGTTAAAATCTACATATTGTCGACACGAATTCAGGGGGAAAAAACTGGCAACTCTGCCTTATAGAACCTTTTTATGAGTTCTTGGGGCGCTTAGTTACCTGAAATCTAAATCGGCCAATTTTAGCTATTTAAAAAAAAACTTTCTTATCCAAATCCAGCCGCTTTTAGCCATTCAAAATGACCGATTCAAAAAAGGCCGTTCTCCCAGTGCGTTATCTCAAAGGTTTTCTCATATTTTTTTGTGGGTGCTTCACTCACTTTTATTTACTTATATTTAAAAATCTTTCCCTTCCAACTTGACTGTTTTGCTTCCTTCCCTGCATTCACCTCTATTTATCTGCCTTCATATGCCTATCAACTTTTTTTTTGAGATAAGGAAAAAGAAATTAGAGGCCTTACAGATTATTATTACACAGACTTTTGTTGAGAGAATTACTCACTACTGCTGCTTCTTAGCCGTCTTTAACAGACAACAACATAGTCAATAAGGACATAGGTTTCTTCAGTTTTGAAGTTGGTGCGGTAAGCTATGTGTTACCAGTACAGGCTGCAATAATGGAGCTAGTAGGCTGAATTTGAACATTTCCTCATTATATCTCGAAAAAGAATCATTTAAAAAAAATTTTTTTTTTTTCTTTTAAATTTTCCTCCCGAATAAGTTTTTAGTGGGGTGATCAATCACAAGTTTATGCCAAATCAGTCCCTTAGTTTGTATCTGGCAGCGTTCACATTCATTCTTGTATTCAAATTTAGACTATATTTTAGTGATCACCGCCCAACGAAAGGCAAGACAGGTGACTTTTTCATCGATTACCTATTTTCCCTAATTTTTCAAAATTCATCACCTCAAAAACGTGTTGCCAGAAGATAGTGGTTATATGATGGTTTCTATTTAGTGACTAACCAGACATGTACCCTCAATTCCCTTGACTGCAGATATTGGCAACAATTCTGTTGTCCATTTTCACTTGATGTAAACACTTAGAATCATGGGGGGGGGTATATCTAGATGTCAGTTGTCAGGTAAGGGACTAGGAAATGACTAATCTGTGACTTGTCTTAAGCTGTCACTGTTCATGGTGGTCCTTCAACATCCCCCCCCCCCCAACCCTCTACTGGTCCTAAATGTTGAATCCCCTTCAGGGGCAGGGTCAAATGAAAAAATGAGCAGAAAACTTGGCAAAAATCTATAATGAATATAATGTGTATTTTCAAATTTGAGTCGACCATGAGTTTCTTAATTTTAGGCTCAGTTCCTGATTCAAATTGAAGCCAAGTCTGTTTCTTTCCCATAACGTCATCATAAGAGATGTTCTTTTTTTTGTAAATACACCAATTATTGCACTTGGTCAACTGTCACCAAAACAGAATTTTATCAATGATGATGAACCTAACTGAAAAAATTAGTTTAAAAGATTGTACACCATATTCTTTGTTGTACTTCTTGGTAATTTTTTTAAAATGACTATTCCATACAAAACCACGGTAATGAATTGAGTTAAAACCACAAATCTTATAGCTCCCTAAAAAGCATTGTTTATCAATGCTGTTTCCAGAATCAAAAATGGCCATTTTTTCATCATGAGTTGAATTGTAGATTTTGGAACATTTTTTGTTTTTAATTTTTTCATTAAAAAAAAAAACAAGCTTTCGTCAAATATTCAAGAATATAAAGTGCACCCTCTGAGAGTTCAAATAATCTGAGACTAGTATTAACTCAATGGAATGAAGGAGTCTTTTGGTTTGATTATTTAATATAGAAAATTGTTATAGAATGCAAAAAAAAAAAAAGATTTATAATGGATATTTGCTGTCTACAAATTAGATAAGCCTATTTTTGTTATCAATATCTAATTTTTGTGCTCTTGGAGAAAAGATCTTCCTTTGACTTTGTTTTCCTACCATAACAAGAACAATCCTCACCAAAATGAGGTGTGTAAAATGTAAAATTCACATTCCTCTATCACGTTTTGAACTTACAACCTGCTGAAAGCCAGGAGGCTGTCTTACTGATTGAGCTAAATTAACATGTATTTCACACATTGACAAAAATTTATCATACTGGTCTGTTCAGGTTTATTTCATTTTGATAAATGAATAAATACATTTCAAAAATATATATATTTCAATTTTCTATTTGTTATATATTCAATCCCTAAGTTGCTGTTATCATTTCCAGTTAGACTAGATTCTCATCTTGCAACAGTTAATTTTGTTCCTAATTTTTTTGTTATCATCTACCTACAACTTAGAATTTGAATTTCTCAAAGAAATCTAAATATAGGATTTTGTGTAAAGAAATTTCAATATTAATGGCAAATTTATAAAGAATAAAAAAATTTAATGGCTTATCGTACGTTTTCTGCTCTGAAAGGTTTGAACGAGTTCAGTCTGACCTTTGTATACTCTGTGCACATACATCCACTCACCCACCCTTTTATTTTCCTTCTTCTGAACATAGGAAAGATTAAAGAAGCTGAGAGAAAAAGCCACCCTGAACACATTTACTTGAAAGTGCATGTGTTAGCAGGGTGGGTTACTAACTCGAATATGGATTTTTGAGTTGCAATCAATTACCATATAATTTACATGGTGTTTTACATAATTTCAATTCTGCTCATCTAATATTCACAAAATATTTCATAAATGAGAAAAACGTTTTTAAAAAAATGAAATATGAATTAGGGATTAAAGTCAAGTGCTGACTTGGAAAGAGTTGAATGCTCTAAAAAGTTGTTTCTCACCATTATCACCCTCATGTGTGCAAATGCCTGTGTGTGTGTGTGTGTGTGCACAGATGTAAACTTTGTTTGTTTAATCCTGTAGATGATTTAATGGGAAATTTCCATTAAAATCGGATAAGTTGATTTTTAGTAAAGATTTTAATATCAGGGTGAAAGCTAATTATTACATTTTTTTTTATTTTTTATTTACATTCAAATTTTCACACTTTAAAAAAAAAATGTCTGTTTTTGCACACACCCATTAGGTGTATACAAATAACGTTTACACCAGATTTTTCTCTAATCCTTACTAATGATACAAAGGTTCTCTTTTTGATAATAAAATCTTCTTTATTATGAATTTTGCTTCTTTTTTATTTATTTTTTTTATTTTCTAACATTCAGAGAATCATTTAGAATCCCTTAATTTGATGGCATATCCTCCCCCACTTTTTTTCCCCCAAAAATAACTCCAAGAATATTCCACCTCACCCCACTTAGGGTCCTACATGCAAAGTTAGGGTATCTCATAGGCTAATATCTTCCAGTCTGACTTCCTGGTTTACTGGTATATTCATCTCTACTGGTAACTGGTTTCTGAAGGTTTTTTTTCCCCTGCTCGGCTACTTAATTGCATGTTTAGCCCTAGTGTCAGACCAGATCAGTCAACTTTTCGCACTATCACTTTCCAAAAATGCCTCTGCTTCTATAAGGTGTAAACAAATAATTTTTATATCAGATTTTTCTTCAGTCTTTCTTCTTACCACCTGAGAATACCAGGAAATGTAAAGGGAAAAAAAAAAAATTTGTCTGAGCAAAATTTAGTAAAGTACGCTCACTTCACGATACTCAAAGAGTACAATTTTGATGGCAGTGATATCGGAATTAAAGTCAAACAAATAACTGCAGTGTTCCCTCTAAACCTAACATAGCGGATCTCATGACCAAGAAACAACAACCAACATATAGATATGAAAAAACAAATATTATGCATTAACCATATATTAGGATTCAAATAAATACAATCTGTTTAAAATAAATATGATTTTTAAAGGTAAGAAATTGTTTACAGTCAAAAAACTAGATGCTTAAAATAGATTATTTCATTTATAGAAGGGGTCCTTGAGTTTTATATATACCAGCCGGAACATTTCCATAACAAGGGCTGAAGAAAGAAAAGGCTGAAATCTTATGTTGACAGCATCATGGATAGGAAGGAGAGAGTTGATTGCCTGTGTGCAAAAGTTGAGATGTTTTGTGATTCTTCTCAATTTTGAAACGAAGTCCAAAGAATCTTTATAATTTGTCTGGTATTATCATGGCACTTCCAGTTGAAAATTATAAGGTCATCATTGACAAGTAAAACATGTATTTTTCAGGCATGTAGGTTAGGAGAACTTTTTTGAATTTTCCGGGGTTTTCTTTTTCTTTTTTTTTTTTCATTCCTGCTTCCAAGTACAATTAAAGACATACACCCACCAGGGTTGCCAGATTTGGCTTGAAGGGGAGATAATCCAAGCTCTTTCTTGGAGACTTACGCAACACACAAACAGTGGAATATCATGGAGTTTGGAAATCGAGCGAGTGTAAACCTGACCCTCCTTGTTCAATATTGAATGCCCTCTCCCAGACTCACTCGATTTCTAAATTCAATGCTATTCCAATTTCTGTTTTAAGTGAGTCACTGAGATAAAGCTCGGATTATCTCCCTCCAGGACAAATCTGGCAACCCATACACACATACATACTCTTTTCCTTTAATTCATAATTTTTCTGTAAATTTCTATATCACCTTCATTGCTGAAATAGTTAGAAACATAAACCAAATAGAAATGGTCCTGCTTCTCAAATACCTACTTGTCCAAGCAGAAGTGTGATAATTCCCTACAGAATAGAAAGACATTTATCTAAAGAACTTATTCATGTAGGATAGAAGACAATAAATATCCCGTCTATAATTCTGAGAAGGACTATTATCATTCCAAAATTGTTTAAACTATTGGGCTCAGACTTCGTTGTTTTGTTGTTACAACATTTCAGCTAGTTACTTCGACAGCCTTCTTCAGCTGTTACAATCCATCATGAAAGGGAGAGTTTTCTTTGTTCAGTAAAGGAGGAATTGGAAAGTATCCCCATGAATTAATTACATGGAATCGCCTATGTTACACAGATCTGAGAATAAGTTTTATTAAAATCCAATAATTAGTTGATTTATGGTGAAATTTTTTGATGCTTGATATCACATTCATTCTCTGTTTACATTGTATCAACTTTTTAGCCTATTTTTAAAAACATCTCTGGGTCTGTAAGGTAAGGTGTACACAAATAATTTCCATATCAGATTTTTCTTCAATCTTTCTTCTCACTAATTGTGCAAGGATTTTTAGAACAATTTTTTCTTACAACAACAGATAATGTTATCAAACGGTGATAGTTGAAAATGAAAACCTATCCGTCCCAAATACTTTATTCAAAATTAAATAGAATTAATTAAAATCAAAGATAAATTTCTAATTAATCTTATGTGAAGTTGTCGATAACAATGAATTTAAGAACATGAAAGAGGGTGTAAATTGTTCCAATTTTTTACACCCTTTCTTTAATTGTTATCTAAAAGACCCCGTCCCAGATAGATCGTTTTGAGCAGTTTCCTCCGTAATTTTTATTTATATTTGCTTTTCACTAGATTTTATATTTACCTTGATACCAATACATACTATTATGGGATTTTGTTGAAAAAAAAAGACACCAATTCTACTTTTTCTTCATCTTCGACTTTCAAATCTTCTAAATTTACTTCTACTACTACTACTACTACTACAGAATTTGACTTGACTTCTCCATTTTCTTTTTGGGACATGTTGCCTCTAAAGACATCAAGAAAACAGTCCTTTCCTTTCATTCACAATTCCTAGGTTTGTAGTGTCTAGTAGGAAAGGCCTAGAATTGAATAAACACAAGGTTGGATTTATGAATGGGCAACTGCTGATTTACTCTTCAAATCTAAGCCCAAGGGGTCAGACGTTACTATAATGACTACCATAAGGTAGTAATGGTTGCTTTTAGGGTATATACCCCCCACTACCCTAGTAATGGTTAATCTGGTTAGGGTGGGAAGGGGGGGTAGTTTTTCTTTCCTCAGTTGGCCCAAAGGGTGAGAAAGGACACCTTATCTTAATTTTTTAGAAGTAAAAGAACTTTATAAATTTCAGCTGTGAATGTTTTAACAGATGTTACTAATGGACTTTCTAAAGAGGAAAACAGGAAATTATTAAATGGAACTACTTTTCTTGTATATTTCACCTATCAAAATAATTTAACGATATAATTTCACTTTATTTATGAATATTTGACATTCATGATATCGTGGATCCATTTTTTATTATTTTTCTTCAGTCCCCCACTCTTGCAAAAAAAGGACAAACTTCTATGATTTTTAGGAATTATTTTGTCGATATATTTTACGCTGAGTCGGTAAAATCGCCCAATTGGCGAAATTCATTTTTTTTTAAACTTATATTTCATTTTGATCACGAAAAAATGTTTTTTTTTTTCATCTTTGTTTTGATGTTTATATATATATATATATATATATATATATATATATATATAAACTATTGTAAAAACTACGTTTTGATTTTTCTGTAAAAAGTTGAAATTTCGCTGAATCGGCATAACATATATTAATTCAACTTGACTTTACATTACTGTATTCTGAACCCGAAATTGTTGAATGATTCTCTAACTTTGACTCTAACCCATTCAATCTTCGGAAGACATGTTCAGAGTTGAATTTTGCCACCGAAATTTGGTTGATTAATGATTTATAATGACTAGCATTAGAAAGAAGAGAGATCAGATTAAATGCAGGTTGGGAAAATTACCTTTCTAGGTGAAGTAGAACAAAAGTTATTCCCCTTCCAAATCACCCAGTAATTTAGAAGCTTGTCAATTCTCGTGACTACTTGTAGAAAGATAGAACTAATTATTAGCAAGCATCTGCCAGCACTTGTCAATTTAATTAATATTTATAATATCCCACTCATTCCATGATAGATAGTCAATCTGAGTTAGTAGCCTTCAGGAGGATAAGTTTTTCTCTATTTTTATCAACGGTTTTGGAAATCTTAACTTAATGCAAGGGAAGAAAAAAATCATAGAAGCTTGTGTGTGACTTGTGTGCAAAATTCTGAACAGGTCAAAAATGTTCTTATCAATATTTTACTAGAGTGAGTTTATACAAACGTTTTTGGTTTGGGGTTTGTTTTTGTTTTGTTTTTTTGTTGTTTTTTTCCTCCTACAGACCCTTTGTGGAGCATAGGGCCGCATTGCAGTTTGGTTGGAGTTTCTATAATTCCACACCGAAGATAGACTGATTTACAGAACTAAGGGGCTCCAATTGACCCGCCTTAACCGTAAGTGGGTGAAAAGTGGACTCCTGCTTTTTCTAAAGGGCATTAGTGCTAAGTGAACATAGGCTGCCTCGGCCGAAACTCGAACCCGGTTAGAGTTCGCTTATTTCATTTCCTGTGCCAAAAACCACCTCGTGCAGAAATAGTGATACTAGAAAATAGTATCCAATCTGTAGCTAGAAGTCCCAACTCCATACATTAGCTGGCGTCAATGAAGACTATAATGATATAATAATCGTCGTCAATAATGTGAACATGTCAGTTTCACATTTTTGCCCGGTCATTTAAAGAAAAGTCGGTTATAAAATAATCACTACCAATCATAACTCTACAATACTGGAGGTAAAACGCTATGAACTATTCAATCAGAATCGTCTTATTTCACGTCACTAACGGCATTATTAATTTATAGAAATAGAATGATACTTTTCAATATATTTCAAATATCTTATGTCGGCAACATTTACTTGAAAAAAATATTTTGAGATATTATTTTGTTACTATGAATCAAATAGATCGAGATATTACATATTTCGTTGAAGGTGAAGAATAATTCCTATGACTTTTTTCCTCAGCCAGAAAACATGAGTTGTGACTTTTTTCCCTACAACCCTCCCTCACTCCGAAAAAACCCCGAAAACCTTGACCCCTTTTTTACTATCTACTCGTTCATTCAGGCGCATTTATTTCCTATTTCACATTCGGAAACACGTTCCCGAAGCAAAATAAAATAATTACCTTTTTTTAGTATTCCTGATAACGATACCAACCCTTAGAATTACAACTAACTTAACTCATCTTCGAATTGAAAAGTATTCTTCCGTTTGTTTTACTTTTGAAAACGAAAAAAAAAAAATGACACTCTATACTTACTTAATAGATAAGTACTGGACATTCAAGAAGTTGAGTGTTATTACTCCATCTCTAATTAGTTTTCTCTCTCTCGTTCATAATTTTACTGGAATAATTAAATTCCAAATTGAATTATTAACTATTATAACCGTGACATAAAAAATGACGACGCATATGAAATATATAGATATTCACATTGCATTTTATATTTGTAACGGGGATGATTGAGATTTGAATGGTGTTTTGTTGACCATAAAAGATTTTTCTTATTTTTTGTCTCTATTTTCTTATTTTGCTTTGAAATCGGTATTTTATTACGTCATTAGAACACGAATGAATGTCTTTTATTACGTCTGTTGCGTATCTTAGCGGGACAGGAGACCTACGCACATTTTTAATTATGTGTCGATGGATGTCGATAGCTCATACAACTGAAGTGAAATAGCGACTTGCGTTACGAGTAAAGGATTTCAATTGGTGGCCTTTAATTTTGATGATTGTATTTTGACGAATCGTTTTTTTGTTTTTGTTTTTTTTTGGGGGGGGGTTGCCCCCCCCCCCCAAGGGGTGGGAGAATCTGCAACAAAATGGTATAAAAAAATTAATCATTCAAATAGAAGTTATTTTTGGTGGTGCTGGCTTTTTACAAACTTCCTGACAAGGGCATGTGTATTGATCCATGTCTTTCCGCCCATCTCTCCACACGATAGCTCCGAAAGTCCTCGATAATTACTATGTAATTTGATGGGCAATGGGCTACTGAAGAATTGATCGAAGTCTGGAACTAATTCGTGCCCTGTTACCACCCCTACATTCTAGCCATATGTCCAGAACACAATATCTCCAAATGTTCTCTCTCTGTCCATATATCTACTGTTTTCATTTGTTTTTTGTATACTGTACGGCGTTGTCTGAGGTATGCGTTCTCCGGGTGCTCTCGTGTGATGAGACTGGCGAACATGATAGACCTGTCATAGAAATGTTATATATATATATATATATATATATATATATATATATATATATATATATATATATATATATATATACGCAGTATATGTGGTACAAATCAGGCTAGTAGTATAACCCGAAGAGGGCAGAAACATGAGCTAGTTTGTGTAGCGAATCCACAATCTACTAATATATATATATATATATATATATATATACTTGAACTATTTATGATTTTCTTCGTGCTAACATTTAGGATTTCATTAAATTACATATTATGTATCTGAGAATTTTTTTAAAAACTTTTCATTTAAAGGTCAGTAGATAAAACATGGACAGACTTTTTTCACGCTTTCTTTTTCTCCTCCCAAATTTTTTTCTTCTTTAACCATAATATAGGCACAATCGAAAACCTGACGAGTTTCGCTTTCCACATTTTTATCATCAATTTAGCTCGAAATATAATGAGTGGGGTTGAATTAACCACCATGAAATAGTATTTTTCTTAACGTGCCGTTTTTGTTTGTTTTTCCTCTCTCCTGTGGTTCGGCATAACTTAAGTGCTATACTTAGAGAAGATGCAATCGTTCACCAGTATTTAGCTTCGACTTGATTAAAAATGTAATCATTCTAATATTATAAACCTTTCTTTTGCAAAACGATTATATATATATATATATATATATATATATATATATATATATATATATATATATATATATATATATATATATATATATATATATATATATAGAGAGAGAGAGAGAGAGATTCAACTAGCATTTATATATCAGTGTCGTAGCAAGGTTCTTAACACCCAGGGGGAGTTTCACTATATATCCGGGGGGTTCAAATCAGAGGGAATGTTGCGCCCAAGAGTGACTGCCCCCGTCTCGCCTTAATTTGAAATTAGCTGTTTCTCTGGAAGATCCATACTTGGTCTTTTTCCAGTGTCCAGCCACTTTATTTGCATTCTGATGCACTAATATTTCATTATGTGTAACTGATCATTATTGCGTAATAAGCCATTTTGTCTCTTTAATTCCCCGTTACTGCATTACGGTCTCTTTTGTGCAGTGTTGCCAACTTTATTTTGATGTTTACATCTAAAATAGAGTCAAAAAGCATCTGAACATTTGAAAAACATCGGGAGTCTCTCTATCTATCTATCTATCTATCTCTATCTATCTATATATCTTTCTATCTATCTCTCTATCTATATATATATCTCTCTTTATATATATATATATATATATATATATATATATATATATATATATATATATATAAAAATCAAGGAAATATTTTATTGAAAATTGAATGTGACCTTTGCAATATTTACTTGACTAAGGATATTACTTATTTTATTGAAAATATTTTATTACCATGAATTAAATATGAACATTATTTCGAGATCGAAAAAATCCATCTTATAGCAGCAACATCAGAAATCCAGATATAACATCTGAATTGACAAGTGCTTGCGTGTTTGTGCGTATCTCCCTCTTTATATCTCTCCACATGTGTGTGTGTGTGTTGTGTATCTCTCTCTCTCTCTCTCTCTCTCTCTCTCTATATATTATATATATATATATATATATATATATATATATATATATATATATATATATATATAATCTGCATGTGTGTATGTATGTGTCTGGTTTCTGAATGTGTGAAACATTTCGCTGTGGTCATATGTCACGTGGTGTGCGTCGGTAACTGTGCGCGAAATATCTGAGGAAATGGCAAAGTTTAAAATGGACATTTTTGTCCCTCTTTATTATTCCTCACGTTCCTCTTTCTTTATTATGTATTCCATTGAAATCAGAAAGTGGATTTTATTTTCACACTTTCATCGGTTGAAGCAAAATTTGAATTGTGTCTTCCCCTTAGTTTTGAATTAATTTTTTTATCTATCATTAGAAAACTCTATCAATTAAATGTAGTTCAGTGTTTTGCGATGATGATATATTGGTACCAGGAAGATTTTTTATTTTTTCCGGTATAAGAATGGTTCAGACTTCCGTTGTTAGGGTACCCCCGAGAATTCAAGAGAACCGTTATAATGAATTATCTGTTACAATGGGTGGATTTTTTTTTCAAACTGTATGGATTATGAGAAACAGAAAAAGCAGACAGAAGTGACTTTTCTTTCATAATCTGAAACCCCTTATACGAGTGTCCTGTCTACAGATAGAATGAATGATAAAACAAATGATAATCTCCGGCGGCCATAGTATTAAAAAAAAAAACATACCGTTAGAACGGTTGTTTTGTTCAATTGTTCCGTTTTTTTATTCTCTAAATAGTTCAGTGAAGAGTTTTGTACACTTTTAGAAAAGTTACTGGGTTAATGCTGCTTTTGTTTTATTCCTATCAGTCGCTTCCACGCACGATTTAATCAGGTGAGCGAAAGGAAAAATATTCTTTGGCTGAACCGAAACTTGAAACTATGTTATGCATCATTGTCTTGAGTTATCACTTTTTGACACGAAAACATAATACAGGAGATGTAGTTATTACAAATTTGAGAGTACCATTATAACGGGTGGATTCTATACAAGAGCGCTCACCTACCCCCAAAATACCCACAAAAATGAGTAATTACCCATTCGTTTTTAGGCAGCATTATTTTAAGGATTTAGTAATTTTTCTTTTTTTTTTAAATGAGGTACTGATATCTTGACGCAAATTAATCCCCAACTAGAGTCTTGTGAGAATTTGAAAAACTAAGGTGCCGTTAGAATGTGCCTGTCATTAAATAGTGCCTTTAGAACGAGAATTTGCTGACAGTAGGTACGTACTACTTGAAAGGGTCTCTGCAATAGACCAACTAGAAAAGATGAATATCGGTCGGGGGTTGCCAACACACACACTTTAGTTCCCTCTCCTTATCAACATGCCAAACACCAAAACCCCCCTTCCCAATCTTAGATCCAAATGGACGCGTTTGATAAGACTCTCTTAGGCGGTAGCTGTCATTGCGAAGTGAACAGTTTATCTTAGTCATTTTTATACACTCTCAGTAGTGGGGGCACTTCTACAGGTTGTTTGTAATTTCTACAAATTTCTTACGTGTATGTATATATTGTCTGTAACATTTGTCAAGGGAGATAACTTAAATTCTGATTATAGTTCTCTTCCTCTTTTTTTTTCTTCTTTTTTTATAACTGCGTAAAAAAAAATGGAGTTCATTCTGGTTGATCTTAAACGAGAAAATTCAGAGCAACCATATTGTTTTCCTTGTATTTCTATAGGTTCAATCATAATGCAATTGTAAAATAATTTTAATTACAGTTGTCATTTTCGGACAGGATGGGTAAATTAGTTTCTACTAAACATAAACTGGATGTTTTATTTTACGTAAAGTATCCATGAATAATGGCATCTAACGAATATATTTGCTTTTAAGTTGAAATGAAAACTGATTAGATTAAGTCTGTTTTAAATACAACCGACTCACAAAATCTATGAACTGTTGTTCACGGGTGATACTGTTCTGTCACAGCTCACCAGGGTGTTGGGGAAAAAAATGAACAGAACAAATCACATTTGAAAAAGCCTTTCTAATGGTTGTGTTGTATCTTTTCATTTTATATTAATGGGTAACTCCCTTACCCCATTTGTGTGCGTGTGATTATATATATATATATATATATATATATATATATATATATATATATATATATATATATATATGTATTATCAGTAAATCCATATTCGATTTTTGGTGGGTTTATTTCATGAAGTGCTCGATACATTATCAAGTTGAAGCGGAGCTTATATAGGCTCACGCGGGATATAGGAAATAACAATCGTTTTGTCAGTTCTGTTACTGAAAAAGTTGGCTCTGAACCCCAGCAGATTCTAACTGTGACTGAGATCGAATCTGTTGCACAGAAATCTACCCTTATATGAACAACAAAACTCAATTCTCAAACTTATTTTGATTTCGTGCTCATTTAACTTAACCAAATTCAGAAGTACATCTGGAGATATAGTAAATTACGTAAAATGAATCATTTGCCAAGGATATTAAAAATGAAATTTCTGGTGGAACGTAAAACAATTTTAAAAGCTGAAATATTTAACTTCATTTCATTTTACCAGCTAGGGGAAAGGTCATAGGTAAAATTCTATCAATAAAATACGTAATATTATAATTTATTCAATTCATGATAATATTTTAATAGAGTAAAAAAAAATACCATAAAAAATGTTTAAAATGTTTTATTACGAAAAGTTGAAATATCACTTGTATTGCAAGATTTCTCCTAGTGACTTATTTCCTGTCAGCGTGTCTGAATTGACTTATTCTGATGAATAAGTTCTTTTAACATGAAATTGTGTAAAACGGCAACTTCTAACCTTTCATAGACGAAGTGGGGTTACATATATATATATACATCGTTGTATCTGACCAACACAGATAACTACTATAAGTGCGGCTACCTTTTTGGACAACACCACTGTCATTTTCTCCTTTCCTCGGACCCTATTAGTTTGTTTTGGACATCGGGGGCGAAGCTGAGGAGGGAGTGGGGAATTTCAAATTAACTCCCGGGCCCCTAATGTAGAGGGCTCCTCATAAACTTCATGAAAAGTAGCTTACCTTCTTCACTTTATACAATAATAACAAATTTCAATAAACGTTGGCGGTGGGCCCCTCTAGGAGCCAAGCCCCGCATCCCAAGTCCCCAAGTCTCTAGCTTCACCCTCGTTAGCAATGATTATGAATTATTTCTTCAACAGACGTGAAGATTTCCTAAATGATGGAAAGGTCTGTTAGATACTGAAATTGATTAATTAATAACTGTCCCCCTATTACATCTCCCGCACCCGACCCCTGGGCATTACGAGTTCCACAACCACTCCCGTTGTGCTAATTATTTCATTCCTACCCAGATAACATCAACCAGCGCTTCTTCTTCTTCATTTTGTTTATTAGTTTCATACATTATTTTAGTAACACGTTAGTGGACACCAACGAACGTCTCCTTGTCTAATATCGCTGTCATTAACTGAATTATCCCAAATTTACTTCTCAGAGAATGGAGATTGGTAAATAACCAAACACGGCTTTTGTGTAAGTGAGATAACATTGATAAGTCTATGCCTATCTGTATATTTTTGGGTCTATATTTAGTTGCCAATTTAGCTCAGTTAGTAAAACAGTCCCCTGGTGATCACTTGGACCTGAGTTCAGATCAGCGTAGAGGAATGTGAATTTTACGTATGGTTTTACACCACTAAATTTTGGTGAGGATTGTTAAATTATTGATTTAGTCAACTCCAGTTTAGGTGTTTGAGTTAATGCACGATGTAAGGAAGTTGGTCTCGATTGTCAAGTTTTACACCTTCGCACGCTCGATGTAAAAAAATGGCGCATAAATAAATTCAATTATTTAAAAGAATTACAATTGATGTTTTCATTTGTTTTTTATGAATTCACTTATTTCTGTTTATTTGTGCGCAGTTTTAAAACATCGATTGTGCGAGTGTGTTAAACTCAACAACCACCTTCCGTTTCTAAATTGTGCCCAGTGGAAAAAAAAGAATTTGCATCTTGAAAAACTGTTTTCAATTTATATACTATTCATTTGTCAATATTTCTTCTTTTTTTTAAACCTTTTTTTTTGTTACTACCAAAATGACTTAAAGAAGGCTGTGGAAATGTTTATACATAACTTATTTCATTTTGATTGACGTTTCGAAAATGTTTTTATCTCGCCCATAAACATAAAAACTATCATTCAATTATTTCTCGGCAATATCTGAGGATTTTTAGCACTTTTTAATCCCTTTAAAATACCGATTGGTAAAATGAATGAAATAAATTCCAATATCATGAGGAAAGAATTATGAATCAATGTTTTTTGCACGGTAAAACAATATTTTCAAAAGAAAATGAGTGTATTTAGGGGTTTTTTTCCGCAACTGTGATTTCAGCAGAAAATTTGTATTTTTTATTCACTCTTTTTCTTATACTGTTCTCTCAGCAATTATTTTATTTCTGATCAAAAAGTGAATCGAGTTGGTCTTGTAATTTTAGAAACGAAGTACAATGGCCACTATCAACTACTCAATGAAAACGTTGAATTAGTCTCTTGAATTACTTACTACTTGCAAGTGGATTCTTTTTAATGGATTTTTATATTGTACACAAAATGATTTTTCAGTTCTAGTTGCATTAACTGTGCAATTTCGGCCTAAGACATAGGAGTCAATTTAATTAATACAAGTAGTGTTCACCATGTGTCAGTGCTTGTTCGTTGTTTTTTTTTTTCGTTTGTTTTTTTATCTTGAAAACTTTTTTCGCGCCTGGTCAGCGATCTGACTCAAATTCCTAACCAGTCAAAACAAATCCCTACTGGAAGAATTGATCACCTTAGGGAGTTTATTTATTTAAATTTATCAGATGGAGTATCGTTTATCAACTATGACCGCCTTCGTCTCATTTCTCTCGCTTTTCATTGCAATAATTTGGATCGTCATTCTACGATCATTTTGCTGTGCGAATCGGATATTTTCCGTTAAAAAAATTCTTGACTTCACATCAGAGAAATTTCTCCTTTTGACTGTTTTCACTTTTTATTCCGTTCGATTTCTTTTTTTTTTTTTTTTTTTCATTTTCCATTTGTATTTGGAAGGTCTCACCGCATCGGATACATGGCAGGCAAGCCCTTAGAACCTAGCGCCGTGGGCGATTGCCCGCGTTGCCGGATCCTAAGGCCGACCCTGGTAGAATCACTACCCTAGTGTTGGATTCAGAATTTTCAAATAAAAATATTCAGTGGGTCACTTTGCTCCAGCATAACACAACCATTAACCTATATTTTCTCTCTGTCCCCGGCCACTGACGATAAAGACCCCCCCCCCTCAATATTTTAATGTATTTTTCTATTCTCCAGTGACAATAAAAGTTACTTGCATTCATTCATGTGGCAAATTATATGATCACTGTTTTTAAACACGATATCAACAACCATTTTTTAAAAATTTTACTTAACGATGTGCAATTTCCTTGGCGGAAAAAAGCTATCTTATTTGAAATTGATAAATTTGAATCTAATTTTGGCGTGAGAAATAATGCACCTGTTTAAGATGCTTTTTTGGAAAACTATTGAAGCAAAATTGTGCCGTTAAAATACGGTGTTATCAAACTGAAAATATAAACAGGAAAGAAAACTTTCACGGCATTTCTAACTTTGAAAAAACGATACTTTTCATAATTCATGTATTACACGCAAATATTCATCGTAGTTTTTCCACCTGACACTTATTTATATAAAGTTACTTAAACATATAGTGCCATTAAATTTTCTATTCAACATCTCAACGAAGGTAAATTTATTCGACTGGGATTGAATTTAATTTTCAGTTGTAATGTTGAGTGACGATGTTGTAGTCGTATTATTTCATCTTCGTGAATCAATTCATAATTTTCTAGTTTAGTCGCGATACAGAAATTGATTATTAAATCTGTCATTTATGTTATAGACTGAATAATAACTGTTAGATCAACTTGTCTATCTCTTTAGTTTTTCTTGAGAAAATGAGAAGAAGGAAGAACCCATTGTTTTGTTCGTATGAGATTTCATTCATTAACTGGTCATAGGTGAAAAGATGAATGGGCGTCCCTAGCAGTTAACTCCTTATTTGGGTGAAAGTAGCTCGGTGGTTGGATGGATTTATTGACGCTTTCCTTATATGGCATACGCATTGTGATATCAGAGGTCAAAGATGAATGGGGCGGCCCTGACTGTGTACTCCTTATATGGGGGCTTGTATTTAACTGGTGATTACTACTATAGTAGGCACGGTTGTGTGCCATTCACTTTCTAGACGAGCTAATTCTCAACTATCTCGTTTGGCTTTTTGCGTTGTATGGTAACCTACATTTACTTTCTTTTTTAATACTCAATTATCTCTTAAATATCAAACTGGATTGTTTACCAGTTTGTATTATTCACTCAGGCTTTCTTTGTTGATGTTTGTCTCGTCGTAGTTATCGGCTGTTGTTTCTCGTTGATTACCTCATTAAGTCTTTCTTTCCGTAGACTCGTACCCAAGAGAAAGAATCGTTTGTACCCACCCGGTTTACATTGTTTCAGTTCATTCTCTTCTGTAAGCCCATTCGAATCGGTAAAATTGAATTTCCGTCTTCGGAAAAATCCAGTGTTAAAAATAGTATCACAGCAACACCTTGATAAGTGCAAGTTTTGATATATAGTATGATTAAGGTATTGCCGTGCAAATTAATGTAACTAACTATTGCCTGGGGCGGGGTATACGTAAAATTATAAGACCTTGAACAGTACGGAAAATTCTGGAACGATTTGACCGCACTAATCAAGGTATCCCTTTAGGCTGTATTTGTTGGTTAACATAATTCGCCATTTCCATGTGCGCTGAATTTAGAAGATGTCATTTGTTTTGAATTTAATGACTACTTTTTAACTTCATCAAGTAGTCATAAAATAAAAATGATTCATCTTCATCTAATATTTGTTTTTATTAAATTGAGATATATGTCATCTTTTGTGAACCCGGTTTGAAACCCGCTCTGGGACCTACCCTTGTCTGGTCCATTAAACATATCGCACTGTGATTTAAAATATTGCCATCTCAAATTTTAAGATTAAAAAAAAAAAAGAAATTAGCGGAATAACCATAAAAAAATGATTGCCTACCCACATTAATAATATCGCTAACTATAAATTATGTAAATATGGTTGTCTGCATATGTATTCCTAACCTTTATCGATTCACGTTTTGATTTCAATGAAAGCTTCAATTTGGTGCGATTGTGGGAAGGTTGAATTATACATCAGCGTGAACTCAACAAGAAAAATCAGTGCTTGTATTGAGAAAAATGTCTATATTTTTTTTAAAATCAATACTTTCAAGACTTTCATTTTCGTCTATTGATATAAAATATCATGGCAATGAAATTAACTGTGGTCAGGTTCCTTAGGTTTTAATTCAGACAAGAGCTGGCCCTAGGTACTAACAGGACAGTCAAGATAAAATTTGCTGATGTGAAGCCTGATTTTTCTGGAATATCTGACAGTTGAAAACTTTGTTGTGGCGATGACTTATTCTTCCTATATATTCATTTGTAAATTATAAATAAATCAGATATTACACTTATGAGGGCGCCTAAGTTCTGCTTGTCCGGGGCGCCTGGAATCCTAGGGCCGACCCTGCAATTAAGTAAAATCTGCTCAGCTTGGACAAACTTGGTGAAAATTTTAGTGAACCGGTTTTCTTTCGAAATAGGTCTGTCACTAGTTGATGATGGTATTATTTGCTTGCCCACCTAGACAAATATGAAATAAGGTCGGTTTAACGATTGGGGCTGTACATGTATGTCTGTACTAACGGAATATTCTTTAATCGACACAAAGCTGGGAAAGTGGTCCCCATTGTAAATTATGATAATTATGTAAGTTTCACATCTTCACTCGGTTGATGTTAGAAATAGAGCGCAAATAAAGAGAAATAAGAGAATTAACGAAAGAATAACATACGTAACTACATAACTTATATTGCGTAGAATGAATTATAATTATTGCATAGTTTTTATTTGTTTACTGTCTTTAATATCGACCGTGGGAGTGTAAAACCTAATTAATTAAGAACGTCATTCCAATATTGTATTCGGTTATTTTTATTTAGTTCTGTGTTCTGATATGGGGGTAAAGGTTCTTTTCTCTCGCCCACCCCCGAGGCTTAAGTGTCTAATATTCATAGCCAAAGGTCTGAATACATATCAAATAATAAGAATTAGAAGTGCCTCTTTTTCTTTTTTCTCTTTTGAGAACCTTCTGTACAATTGTAAAAAGACTTTAATTCTCTAGTATATACCAATGATGATAGTATTTAAATAATTTTGCAATTATACTTATAAAATACTGGAAACGTTTGTTCTATATTTTCTTGTTGGTGATCAAATGTGTTTAAAAAAAAAAGAAAAAAATTCCCTACTTTCTTTTTTTTTTTTTTTTTTTTACACATTTGCAAAATAAAAGGGAGACTACTCTATAATTGATATTCAGTAGATGTCTCCCTTGACAGATGTTTGCAGACAAAATATATACCTGCACGTAACCTATTATCAGTGGTTGAAGATTATTTTTTAGATTTTTTCTTCACATTATTTTTAGAATTATTTTTTTTTCAGATTTCTTTAATGTTATTTTATAAGATTTTCTTTGGGAAGGACTATGAATTGGTTATCTGCGAGAAAAATAATTTAACCTTTTTTTTTTCTAAATTACAACCCCCTCCTCACTTAGAAGAGGCAAGATGAACTTCGATGCATTTTTTTTTTTTTCGTCCAAAAATCCATTCTTTCTGCATTTTTTTTATATTTATTTCATTTTTCCATTTCTTTAGAAAATCCCTATCAAAAACGACAGCAATTCGCCAAAGGTTTGTTCATGTTTTCATTTTGTAATTATTTCTAATTCAATCCATGCATGACCCATCAATAGTTAAAAATACAATCATAGGACTAAACCTTTTTATGATATATTCATGAAATAGATCTTAAATCTGATTTGTCCAGATGTTTTTGTGGGGAAAGAGATCGTTGTCTTTATCTCTACCTGAAGAAGGCCATGGGTAGAACAGCCGAAACGTCGATATTTGAAAGATGACTGAAAACGAAGACAACAATCTGAAAAAAATCTATACATATTGATGGCCCCCTCATCTAAGAAACATTGAGACAAATCTGGTTATCTTAGAAGTAGCCATATTGTTTCAGATATTTCTATATCAGTTATTGACTGAAAATAATCAGTTTGGATTTTTTAGAGATGATTTTTTCCCCTTTCAATTGAACAGAAACATATGTACACACACACACTGGCACAGGGGTTCCCAGGAAAGAAATAACTACACATTTGACTGTACAGAAATAAAACAGTCTTCAATATATTTTTCTTACACTACACAATTAGGTGGGAGATGGTTGGCACGAGACAGAATTGATTTGAATTGACAAGTTGTGCAATCGACTGTTGGCGTGGGTGTCTCACATTCTTGGGCAGGTACACCCTTGGCAGATCTGTGCAGGCCTGCCCCCACCATCAGATAGGTCAACATAGTCTCCTCAGCTTTTCATGTGAACAGATACTACACTGTGCTCTTAGCTAGAAGGCCATGGAATAGGCCTGATAGACTGCACTCTACTCATCTAAATACTGATCATGTTTATCCGTGCTTAACTCCAGTGATCAGAGGGGAGACATAGATACATAATTTGTGTTTACTTACATAACTTGAGGCTGCTTTTTTATCTTCAATGTTTTCAACCATTATGGATTGTCACAGACTCCCAAGACTGATGCGTTGGTGCTAAAACTATTTCTGGTGCAAGGTTTTCGTGTGTCCTGGGCAAGACTAGGCCCTTGCGGAAGGGTTTGATGCACCCTAGGCAAGACCTGAAATTTGCTCCCCTGGATTGTGTTCAACTATATTTATCAGTTTAGTGTGCACCTCTAGGATCTTACTGCCCTAGCTGATTGCTTTGACTCACCTAATGGATGGGCCAGCCCTAGAGAGCTCACGTATACTTAAGCGAATACTTATATCCTTCTGTGATATCATAGGCTTTCCTGATAAGCTTATTTCTCATTTTATGGTTTAAGCTTGTCAAATGTTTCTTTTTTGTTATTTTCATATATTTTCAAGGTCTTATGTTGGTCTAACTAGTGTGTGTGTGTATGTATGTAACATGGCATCTTGGTTGTGGGTGGGGGTGATGTGTGTATTTTTCTTTGAAGTGTTTTTAATCACTTTAATGGAGGGCAAATATTTTTAGTGACTGTTAGCCAAAACTGTCAGCAAAGGTTTCTTCAGTTTTCATGTTGATCTGGCTATATATCACACATCCGGGTTGGATTAAGGGAGATTGCAGGCTTAAATTTCCAACATTTACTACTTATGCCCGGGGGGCTTATCCCCCCCTTCTAGGGGGGTTCAATTTCCAATGTAAGTTTATGCTAACTCAATCCCTTAGTTTGAGTCCGACTGCATTCACACTTATTTTGTATTTAATTTTTTTTGTTTTTAAGTGATTACTGCCCAAATTTTCTCAAATTTTAATTGATCACTCCGAACACGCCATGCTACCAGGAGATGTTAGTCACATAACAGTTTCTCTTGAGTAACTAACCAGACCTTTTTTTTTTTGTTTCCTTATTATTTCAATTTTTTTTTTTTTTTATACGTATGTTGATGATGTCATTCAGGGGAGATATGTGTATTTTTCTCTGAAACCCTTTGAGTGTTTTGAATCACTTTATTGTATGGCTACTATTTTCCTTTTTTTTCGTCTGCTTTTGTGGGAGAGAGTGAACTGCTCACAGAGATAGATTTGTCAATGCTCCCTCTGACATTGACAGAATGCCACTGTTACAGTCACTTCTTTCATAGACCCGTTATACCTACCACCTACACTGAGAGACACAGGGAGCTGTTGATTTTCCTTCCGCATCCGAGTGCCTTGTGTATTGATGACGATTCTTTACCAATGAACCTTGTTGTTCAACTGAATGGTTCTCCTTGCCAAAATGGCATCCATCTTATCTAACCTACAGAATGCATTTTGCTCCTTCTTTTTCTCCAGTTATGTAAAGTCTCTTTCTTTCCTGCAATTTCCATGACAAGAAACATGAAGACGAATCATAATAAATGCGATGTTTCATCATATAAATTCTTAGATACTCGTCTAAAGATAACATTTGTCAAGAAGAAGGGATAATGGATGAAATGTGAACTACAGAGATAACCAGATGAGAAATACGAGTTAGAAGTTCACTTTTTAGTTGAGATGGTGCCTAATGGACGGACTGCAACAATGTATACTATAGGGTTGTGCAAAATAAACTGACCGTTTTGATTCTTCAGGATCCCTGTTCTTGTGTGTGAACATGTGTTATTTTATCCCCCCCCCCTATATGTGTTTTCCTTTTGACAGAAGTTTTGGAGATTGTTTAGAAAGTACTTGCAGTGTAGCTTATTTAGATATGATTTTGTTCCACTCTGGAATTCAACAAATTTTTAAAGCCTCTAAATATTGTCAATTCTGGATTCACAAATTCAAAAAAAAGAAAAAGAACATCTAAATTGGCAACACACATACCTGATTATATGTCAGAAATATCATAAGATGTCCAGTGAAGAATTATGGTAATCTTTGTCAATTTCCAACCATTTCATTTAGGAAAAATGCGTTTTAATTAAAATTGATATTTTGTGACTGTCATTCAGTGCTGAACATACTAATGAATGTTTGCTGAAACTAAAAATCCCTAAACATTAGAGAATAATGAGTTAACATTTTGTTGTGCTATGATGAAATCTTTGGATTATTCTAGTTTTCATATAGTACAGTTATGGTATTGATGTAAAAACAAATGTTACGAAATATAGGTTGAAAATAAAATCACTTGTAGTTACCAGACCTTGAACTGTGCAGTGAGTTTTAAAATGAATTAACCACACTAACCAAGGCATTAGTGTCTGTGTGTGTGTGTGTGTGTGTGTGTGTGTGTATATATATATATATATATATATATATATATATATATATTTATATTTATATATATATATATTTATTTATATTTATATTTATTTATTTATATATATATATATATATATATATATATAGGCACACACACACACACTTTCTCTTTCTCTCCCCCATCTCTGTCCTCTCTTATAAGCATACAGGTTTGTATGTATTTGTTGATTTGAATGCTGTACTGTACTCTACCATCTGTGAAGTGCTGATAAGGTCACTTGGTACAAATCCTCCTACCCTCTCTCTGTCTCCAAAAGTTGATCAAAAAAGTAGTAGCAGATTACCCCCCAATCCCTGCCCCAGCAGTTGTCAAAATGCCTTGGAATCGAATAAACAAACAACTCCATTTTCCCTATTCAAGGTCTTAATCCCTCTAACTAACCCGCAACTACCAAGTTTTAAATTTTTGGAATGAGTGTTTTATTTCTAAAGTTGCTAGATTCACTTTTATGATTTTGCACATTCTCTCCTGGATCACTTTGTTAATGCCATATTGGCTATCAAGATAAACACCTCCATGGTTATCAGGAAAATGGATTAACATAGTTGGTCAATGGGAATCCTACCCTATTGATGTGTTATACCAGGACTGCCAGGGAGTCTTCAGAAAATGTACCAAATGCTTGATTTCTACTAAGGCTGCCAGAAAGACTTTAGAAAATACATACCAAAAGCTTGTACCAAATCGAGTAAGTACCAAATAAAAGAAAGTATCATAGTGGCTGTCATCTTACCTGTTTTCTCTATGAGGGATTAAACTGTAGAATTATATCATCTACTTTTAAATATCAATAACTTCCATAACTGCCTTGCCGAAAGTGAATTTAAGAATACTTTAATATTTTACTGTATGAAGTAAAGATTTGGAAGGAAATTGCTTCTTTTTTTTCTTTTCTTTTTTATAACGTACCAAATTTTTCAAGTATGGTACCAAACATTCAGTCTTGGGTCTTCTTTTCCTTCTACTGATCATTTTCTATGCAGCTGTATAACCTTCCCTTTCTTTATTATTCTGAGATGCCAATATTTTCTTTAATCAGCTATTCAGTAGCCCTCTTCAAGTGATATGCTTACCTTATATTCCTTTCTTTCAGTGGAAACCATTTATTATAACTATGGATATCAAAAGGTTATCTGATCCCTGACCCTTTATTTGAAGCAAAGCTCTCCAAATCAATGATAATCTGTAGGTGTGTCGCAAAATTGAGTATAATTTTAGAATATCTTTCAGAAGATAATTTTTCTGAGTCACTTGAACTGCAGGGATGATATTATATATTTGACTTGGCTGACGAAATTCATCTAATGTGTTGCAATAAATTTAAGTAAGTATATCTCCAATGCAAAGATTGGAAAGCTCCGATTTAAAATGATCACAATAAGTGGCTTTGTTATCAGCTGTTCAATGCTCCTGTCTACTTGGACCAAGTATTTGTTTAGGAGCTGGTATAAGTTTCAAGTCTCTATCAGCCATTGTAGGTATTCAAAATGCCTATTATGGAAATTATGCAAAATTACTATTATGGAAATCTGAACAGAATTTTTTCATAAAATATATATATTTACCAATGCCAACCTTGTTATTTCCCACTAAATCTTTATATTAGTGGGGAGGTGAAACCAAAACATTTTGACATGACCCTGTCTATTAACTCTTCACTAACCTGACCCAATGATTGCCCAAATGTGGTAGGGTCAGTCAGTCCAAATAGATATGGCTCCATCTGCTGTGGGTGATTGGCACCTGGGGCTCCCTGTATAAGCCCACTTCTCCCACTAATTTGTCTTCTCTATTTTGCCTGATACTTTAATTTTACTATAGGAATTGATTCAATCTGAGAAGAAAAAAACATTATTTATAACTTCCTTCACATTAAATGTCTATTTTCAGTTAAATGTCCATACACAAACAGACACACACACACATTCATGCTCACTTGCTCATGACATATTTTGAACATTAGATTTACCAACTGGATGTGTATAAGATCTTCTTTCTTTCATTTTTACTTAAACATAAATATAAAACCCGTTCATTTTACAAACCACTATCATAGCTCTTAGCTCACTTGAGATCCTCTGTGTTTTCGTTGGTTTTTTTTTTTTTTTTTTTTTCATGTATTATTACCTGCAACCAACATCAACAGGTCTACGAATGCTACAATCTTTTTCTTTCTGACCAAATTTGAATAGGTTGGATGTGTCCATAAAAAGAGGAAAAGGATAGAGAGTGAGTGAGGAGAGGAATATTTTTCCTCTTTTTTTATGTCACTCTGTTATATTGGGGGGGGGGTTCTTAGATTCATTCACAGAATGAAAAAATCAGAAGTGAGCGAAGCAGACCATACATGCTTATAACTAATATACGTACTGCTTATATATATATATATATATATATATTGAAATTCTTTCATTTCTCAATGAATCATACTGCATTTCAGACAATATTTTTTGTTTATTTGTGATGAGGTTTTGAACAGTGATTTTTCTTCTAACTCTGAAGTTAATTCAGTGATAAAGAATCTTTCTTTTTTTTAAAATGTGAACAATATTAACTAGGTTGTCACAAACTTCAAAGAAATATAATTTCAACTTGGAAATTTATTCATCTTACTTGCTGAACCAAATCAGAAAGTGACTTGAAAATTAATGTCAGAAAGAAATAGATTGTGGAGTAAGCTGGTTTGTTAATTCTGTTTTTTATGTTTTGTATATTCAAACTGTATATTTTAACAAGGAGTATTAGTGGAAAATGTTTATTCCTTGGAGTGGAGTCAAGGGACAGGGATATTTATGGCTAATGAATTGTAACTTTCATTCTTTCCTTCGTAATTCATTCCTGGTTGGCTTGGTGTCAATTCTTTGGTTAATCACAACTATTTTTTACTGGTCAGAACTTAGGCATTTTCCATTATATCTTGTACCAATGCTCTCACTCTCTCTCTCTCTTTCTCTCTCTCTTTCTCTCTCTCTTTCTCTCTCTCTTTCTCTCTCTCTTTCTCTCTCTCTCTCCTCTCTCCTCTCTCTCTCTCCTCTCTCTCTCTCCTCTCTCTCGCTCCTCTCTCTTGCTCCTCTCTCTCTCTCGCTCCTCTCTCTCTCCTCTCTCTCTCGCTCCTCTCTCTCTCCTCTCTCTCGCTCCTCTCTCTCTCTCCTCTCTCTCGCTCCTCTCTCTCTCTCTTGATTGCTTTCTTGCTTTCTCTCGCTCTTGATTGCTTTCTTGCTTTCTCTCTCTCTCTTGATTGCTTTCTTGCTTTCTCTCTCTCTCTTGATTGCTTTCTTGCTTTCTCTCTCTCTCTCTTGATTGCTTTCTTGCTTTCTCTCTCTCTCTTGATTGCTTTCTTGCTTTCCCTCTCTCTCTCTCTCTCTCTCTCTCTCTCTCTCTCTCTCTCTCTCTCTCTCAAAAAACTTCTCCTGCTACTCAAGAGGGAAATCCCATGTCTATTTGTGTAAAACTTCCATTCATGACTTTACAAGTCTTTCTTCACTAGCAATGGTCCAGGTTATTCACATGATTATGAGTTCACCGTTGCATTAATTACCTTACTCTTCTTTTTCTTCAAGTCACTGTCGGATAACGTTGGGCACACCAAATTATGACTTTTCATTCTATTTTCGGACAATATATTGGTCCAGATTCAAGAAGAGGTCCTCCACGTAGTGAGCGAATGAGTTAGTGGCACTACCACTCCCGTCAGATGTGGATGTTTTCGTTGTGGATAAGCAGCAACCATCAGAGACAGAAAAAGTGGAATCCCAAATTGATAAAATAATAAATAAAGGTGAAGATGGCAGTCTGATAATGTGTGCCTTTCTGTAGATATGAAGGAGCCATTTCTGATAGCAATCTGTGTCAGCTGGTGAATTATGTATGGTAATATAACATTGGGCTTATATCATTGTTAGTATGTACCAGTAAAGGTTCTTCTACCCTGCTGTTACCAAATACTAACACCCTCAAACACTGCCATCACCACCATCACCACCTGCTGCTATTAGAAGTAAGAGAGTGATAGTATTTGCTTCTTGAAACCTCAGTTTCAACTGAATAAACTGAAGCCCTAAATTCTATCTTGACTCTTTCATTCATACAAAAAAATTCGAATCTTATATTAAGGTGAATAACTTTCCTTTCACTTTATGGTAAATTTATTTTATTCTTTTAAAATTCAATCCACAATGGTTTTTCTTTCTTTTTCTTTCTCCCCTCCCCCACTCCATTCTATTTATTGAAGTGTTCCTGTGTAGTTACGGGCAGTACATGAACTTAGGAATAAGACTTTCTCTATCTTGAGAATTCACTTTCAAAAATTAGAATCCTGCAAAGTGTTATTCCTTCCTTGGTCTTTGTAGTCTTCATAAGACTATTCATATATGCAGATAATAGAGATTCACATTACACTGAGCTTGGAGAATAGCCCTCTATACAAATTGCATTTTATAAATGTGGATAGTAGAGATTTGCATTGCATGCAGTGAGCTTGGAGAATAGCATTCTGTTGACCAGATTCTGATTTATTTTTATTACTTTTTATATTTGAATTCAGCTCTTTCAATACATTATCGGAACATGAAATTCTATTTTATTACATCAAGTCCTTTAGCATGACATGTAGCAAGTATCAACACTCATTGATAATCATGTGGATGAGTTTTGTGTTATTTCTATCATGATGATCCGATTTCTGTTTATTTATTTTTACATTTATTGCTCTAACACACACAACAACAAAAAAACACATCGTAGCAAATCTTATTCTTGCCATCCTGTTAACATCTTCAGTTTCTCCATCCATTAGAATTGACTCTTCCTCTTAAAGGTAGCAGTTTTGCCAATAGAAATATTACAACTACAGCCCCTCCTAAATTGAAATGGACTCCCCAACGGAAACAAGTTCAGTGGTTTCTTTTCTTTTAAAAAAAAAAAACGATATTAATAGTAATAATAATTGTAATAATAATAATAAATATAATAATCTCTATCTCAGAGAAATTGAAATGTATATGAATTTATTAGCTGGCATCAACAAGTCTGTTATAATGATCCAATTTCTCAAAGGGTATAACGCCTAGGTGTATTGAATACTAATTTGCATTCCCAATGTCTTAGTCTTTCATTATTGCTTCTTCTATATTCATGAACTTCAGTTATTTGGCATGTGCTCACCAACATTCGCGTGAATTTTAAGTAATTAAAAACCTGACTCACTTATTAACGAAGCAGATAGAAGTTCAAGAGGTGTTAGCTTCTATACTTGAAGTTCGGAGTTTTTTAAGACCTTCAAAAGAGAAAATGCGCAGGAGATTTGAGTGACCACCTATGATAAGTGCCCAACACACCATTTATAATGAGTTGATATTTTCTTAATTTCTAGAGTTACAATGCTCATTTATTTTTTTCTATTTTGAGGCTTGAATTCTTGGAAAATGTTCAAGCTTCAAAATACAGAAATTACATTACCTCTGAGGAAAAATAATGAAATTTTTTTTTTTTTTTTTTTGTTCGTTGGACACTTATCATATGCAGCCATTATAGATTAAATGAAAGAGCAAAACTTCAAGCAGTAAGATATTTGAAAATGTTAAGAGCTGATAAACTAAGTTGGAAGTAATTAAGCAAATTGAATCTTTCATACAAATTGGGATAATCCACTTAACACTTTTGATTCTTAGGATAATCTTGAATTATTTTCTCTTTTCTTGAATTTTGTCCGGTTATGAGTGGATAATCCCAATTAGTACTGGAAGATTCAATTTTTCTGATTACTTACAGATAAGTATATAAGTTGTTTGTTTCAGTTTAAGAATCAGAATTAATCCTAATCCTTTCAAATGACTAATTATATCCTACACCTTCAGAGAGACCTGTTAGCTACCAAGCCTCATTCGGTCATTCACTTATGCTCCTTGGTCAACACATTTAGTGACTTCTTTTAATGAGGCCCTTTACCAACATTTCCTAATCCAGCTTAGCCTTGACCATTAATGACCTTGATCATTAAGGATATTTGTTCCTCTTTCTATCAAGATAAAATTTTCTCTTTACTGAGATAATATAAAGAATGTTAGCTTGACCTTTGAGGGGGTTCAACTCGACTCCAACTTCTATTCTGACTCAGGATGGTGACTGCAACTGTTGTATTGTGTGTATATAAAAAATGAAATATAAATAAAATGTATTTTTCAATATAAATATATTCATTTATAAGAATGAAATGAACCTGTAGGGAGTAAAAGTTTGTTAATATTTACGACTTGTCAAAAAAGCTCAATCAGTTTGGCGTAGGTTAGGCCTAAGTTCAGTATTACAGGGTCAGATTTATTAAGATCACGAACTTGAATGGCCCAGAATTTGAAAGTACACTGATGTTTGCGAAATACAAAGCATAATGTACTCTGGTCCAGAATTCCAAATGGTGTTCAGGTATCTTTATAAGTTATATAAATAATTGATTCTAAATAAAAATAATTATAATGATTGTACAATTCTTAGAAATAGTCGGTTTCCAGTCATTATCAAGTTTGTCCTTCTGTATAATGTTTCTCACTATTCTTAATGAAGGGAGAAATATATGGATTCGGATTCATAGTAGGATCATAATTGAGGTTTGCTGAAGAGTTCGGATCAACTTCAGGGTGATTTGCATTTGCCCATATTTTATATATGTTCAGAGAAATGAAAAATAGTAACAGTAGACGTAAATGATACGTTGAAAATGACTTTTTCCCTAATGAGTTTTGTTTCAAAATGAAACATCATAAACGTTATTTAGAATGGTTTCTAGTTACTGAAATTCCTGAGAGTTCATCTGTTTGTTTTTGTTTTTTTTTTTTTTTTTTTTTTTTGTTCGTTTGGGGTTGGGTTTTTTTTTTTTTTCCTGACCCCCCCCCCTCAACTGGTGTTGCCTGAATTTCGGATTCTGAAGGCAACGCAATATTGGCTGTAATTCAAATAATCATCCTATATTCTATTAGTGTTGTTACTTTTTATTCACTAAGGATTTTTTGGTTTGACTTGCATAAAGAGACATCAGTGTTTAACCTACTACAGAGTCTTCAAAAAGTTTCTCCTTTTGTCGGAAAGTATCCTTAAACCTGTTCATCAGAATTAAAACAAAAATTAGATTAGAAGCCCATCTTTTGTTCTTCATCAAAATAATACAGAAGTTAGGCCCATCGGATTCGCTGCTCCCGTCATACCTTGACAATCTAATGGTGCGCAAAATTATGTATACCCCACCCCCCCCAAGACAGTTTTTAATTTCATTATTGCCTTGTTTCACCCCTTTCGAAATTTTCTATTTGCTTCTGTGTGACAGAAACAAGCCAATTCACTAAAAAGTGACTTGAACTTTTATATTCTCAAATATTGTGATGAATCCATTGAATTCGAAAAAAGATGATTTGACTTTCCAAATTTCTCATAGCCATCTTTTTTGTGACTGTATTTTTATAAAATATTGCAAACAGCAGATACACGGCCATTTCTTGAATTGAGTATTCATTGCTCATACTTTATTAATAAGAATAATATTTCATATTTTGTGAATGAAAAATTGCTATCAGAATCCATTCATGAAATATCTAGACTTTCAAATAGGAGTGGAACTTCCCACTCTCTCCTGCCTACTTACTGGCCTCTTTGAGTTTAAGACTGGACACTTGAAGATTAAATTACAAGGCCAATTTATAGAGCTAACATTTATTAGGCATGTACTCCTTTCCCCAAAAATAACATCTGGTCTCTTTAATTTTAATCCCTCTCCACTTAAATCTAAATCCTGATTTAATTAATGACATACACTCTTTCTCCTGAAAAGCAAATGTGAATATTCTGTAAAGCATATTGAATTCCCCTATTTTTGATTGGACATGTGAAAGCAAAGCTTTGAATATTTATCCCAACCACCTAATTAAAGTGACCTCTGGTGGTCAAATTCGACCCTATTTAGACACAATCCTACAACAAGCTCAGATCATTTTCTGCTGCAGAAGTGATCAGATAGTTAGAGTTTTCTCTTCATGTGTGAAGGTCCTGGGCAGCTGGACATGAAATTACACACACAATTGAATTTGTATTTACAATTCGATCCCTTATTTTGTCAAGAAAGGGAATGAAAAATTTTCCTAGTCATCAGATCAATTTGTAGGCAGTGTTTCTATTGCAGGTGAGTGAATTCCATTGGTTGTAGCATGAAGTTTACATACAACTCAGACTTGAAGTATAACTAAGTATTTCTTGTGAAAATATTCAGATCTATTTGAATTTCCATGAGGTGATTTTTCTTTTTTTAATGTGAATTTTGGCAGCCATTTTTCTTTCAAGCAAGTTTCCTTGAAACACAGCTTATTCACAGACAAGATATATATATATATATATATATATATATATATATATATGATAATTGAGTCATCCACAGACAGATGTTTCGTTGGATCACAATATATATATAATATATATATATATATATATTCCATGGAGTTTTTTCACTACATATCTATTTTACACTGATGTGTGATCTTGATGCATATGGTGTATTTTTATCAAAATATATACACACACATACATATATGTATATGGCGCTGTATTTAATTTGATGAAAATCTTTCTATAAAATATTTGTTTACATCATACTAATTTCGTCTGGGGGTTCTATTTTGAGGTGACTGGACTCGTTTGAGTTGAAGAGTCCATCGTTTGAAGTGATGAAGAGATATTTTTATCGGCAAAATGTTACCTTTCAGTGGGATAGGATTTTTATAGACTGGGAAACAAAAAAGACACATTGTTCATTATATAGATAATCCACCAGTTAAGAAATTATTTATTATTTCACTTTACACGATATACTTGAAGATGTACTTCAGCCTTTTTTCCGATTAGAAACAATTTAAGCTTAATTGAGATCTTCTTTTGTATTCCATGGCATCGAAGACCCTATTTTTTCCTCCAAGAAAAGAAATGTCTCCCAAAATGTACCCTGTATCCTACAGACTGATCGTAACTTTTTTATAACCCTACTTGACGCTGGATCGTCCTTTATGCCACGTAACAAGAATTATTTCAAATTGTTTTATTTCTGGATGTTTTGTTTTAAGATTTTAATTTTTTCTGGAAAAGGATCTTGGATTTTGGAAAGCAGCTTTTCTGGAAAGCAGTTGCCAGAATCTGTTAATTTTATTTGATCGACAGAAGGATAGACGTTCTCTTTCCTTGAATTATCATTGTCATTCTTTTTGTTTTGTTTTGTTTATAGATTACTCTGGGAACCACATCCTCCCTCTAACACCCGGCACCACGCAGAAAGTGTCCCAAGCTCTGTTCGCCAGCTTCAAGAGTTTTGAAAAAGAACAACAAAGGCTTAACATCCCACGAGGTATGTTTTTGATATATTTTTAAACTGTTTATTTATCAATCATAATATAGATGAATGTTAAGTACAATTTACTCAAAAAACCTTTGTCTCATACTAGTTGATATATATATACCTATTCTGTACACTAAATGTAACAGCTATTATGAGACCGATTTTAGATAAAATATTGCTAAATGGTAAAATTTACTCTTCTTCTTCTCGAATGAAACTTATAGATTTTACATGTTATTTATTTTCTTGGAATGAGTAATTAAAGTTTCAATGTTTTAAAATTTTGGTACGGACATGAATGAAAATCCACCCCTAATCCCACCCTATGTTAGGAAACTTTCTATGTATCGAAAGCTCATGTTTTTCATCTTGAAAATTTTAATATTCTTAAGAGTACAAATTAAGGTAAATTCTACTGAATATTTTATTTGCCACATTATTTGACAAAATATTTTGGGGAGGGGGTTTGGTAGAAAGTCAACAGATGCGATATACTATCTGTGGTAATTTTTTAAAGCTTTCTGACTTCTTTACATGCAAAAAAATTTTATATGATAGGTCTATATATTTGTTGTTTTTTTAATTTCTTCCAATCTAGTCACGATTTCCTCTGCATTTCTGACTATTCGAGTATTTTTATCCCGTTTAAAATGTGTGGATGAGGCACAGAAGATGAAAAGGTTTTATATTCGTTGGCAGTCATGAAAGTTAGGGTTGGCTTCCTCTTTCTCGTGCGATGGGATTTTTTTGTTCCTGGGGAAAAAAGTGTTATTTTCTGATTTCTCATGTGTAAAAAGGATAGAATATTCCCTTTGAACTCTGTTTTTGTTCCCCTTTCTTCATGTGATTAGAAACGTGCAAATTTACCTGTTGTATAATTGAAAATAAGTAGATTCCAAATGATCAATGTCCTGGTCACGAAAGCAAAGTTTGAAGGGAATAACATTATCATATATTATAACACATTTATTATATTCAGCATATTATTATATTATTAATTTAACATGTCAATGAAATGACATTTTCTATACTTTTCAGACATAATCACTCAGAAAATAACACTTATTGCCTAGGCACAAAAAAATAGTAATAATAATAATTTTGAAAAAGGGAAAGAAAAATCAAATTATTATACAACCATTCATTAATGGAGAAGTGCAAATTTTTCAAAGTCATATTGTTTTGCACTCTCTTTGTATAAGGCTGGTTTCTATGAAATGCTCTGTTGAAAAAAAAAATTAGATTATAGAAAATGTCTATTGAAGAAAAAAAATTACTAAAACGTAGGAATCATGGTTATAGTGTGTGCATGTTTACTAAAACAATTATTTTTAATAAACTAACTCTTCATGTAACCCTTGATATCACTGGTAGGATTTGATGAACAAATACTTCAGTTTTCATTCACTTGAATTACTTGGTAGTTACGCAGCGAATTATAGCTGTAGTGGGAGTGGAATGAAATGATTATCGCTGTTCTATTTTAGCTGTGACTGCATTTGAGCCCTGTATACACAGGCAGAGATTTTGCTTTTCTAATTGTTGCCCACTGACTTTACTACTTCTCCACAACTCAGCTTTATTCATTTTCTTCACTAACAAAATGTTCATGGTGGTAAAGAAAAATTGTGATTAATTATTGAATTGTATCATCTTCAATGGAAATTTTGTTTTAGTAAGTTACAAAACACTCACTTTATTGAAAAAGAAGAAAGAGTCCTTGGCACCAGTTCAAAACTTGGAAAAATGACACGTTTAATTAAAACAGTTTAATGTAGTTTATTTTTTTTTAACCTAAGATATACTCACAAACAAGTAACCCTCACGAACAGCATTAAAACAGCAGTTCACTGTAGTTTCTTAATTCAATGTGTCGACACATTCACTTGAGTTATCTTTTTTTTCCTGTATTTTCCTCTAACTTAACATGTAATTATTTGACCAGATTTTGATTGAATATCACTTTTTACATTTAAAATTTACTTATTTTTTTCAATTACATCTTTTTTTAGATTAATGCTGTTTTAATTAAATATGCCATTTTTTCATAGTTGTTCTAATTATGATATTTTTACCAAGATTCTTAGTCTATTGAAAAGGAAGTCAGTAATCAAAGCCAGAATTTCTAATGGAATCACCTGATTATATTAATTAGTACTTGATACAAGTATAACAATACCTTAATTAATGTGGGTTTTGACAGAGTAATGGTCAAGGTATTGCTGTACAAATTAATATAACCAAGACTGAGCTGAAAAAAACATATTCAATTTCAATAAGGCCTTGGCTTGAATAGAAAAATTCCAGCTTAATAAACTGCATTAAGCAAGGTATATCTATATGCATTTAGCAATCTGGATGAAAAGATTTATTTACAAACTCCATTAACTAGACATCGTTTAGCCTTCTATTCAGACTGATACTTGTTCCTTATTTCAGAAATTCATTTCTAAAACATTAATTGAATTATTCAAGTTACGTTTAAAAATGAGAATTTTCAAGTTTTATGTTTGTACTTTTGTTTTTATATTCTGTATATTAGGGATGGAAAAAGTATTTTATTTTTGGGACCAGAGAAATTAAACAGATTTTCTCTATATTGAAAGTAAAATAAAATGTCTACTTGATGGTTACTCACAAGACTATTAAAAATTGAATTAACTTGCTTTTTATTTCTCAACAATATTTTTACATTCTTGAAAATATGATTAATTCAAACCTTTTTCATTGAATTTTCTATTGATCTGTCAAACATGATTAATTCATAGGAAAACATTCCATCCTTGTAAAACAAAAAAATTTCTGCAGACTTTGAAGGGAAAAAAAGGGGGGAAATTCTAGGATCATTGGTGCCATCATCTGCTATTATTTCCATCCACACTGTATATGCTGGACTAGAAGACGAATGGTTTACAAGGGTATTTAGAGGACTAAGCCTTATTGCAACCCATCCAAACCCCATAACGATCCAGATCAAGTATAGGTAGACAGCCCCCTAATCATAATACCGCCACATCAGATGCAGTGTAATATTTGAATTTTTTCTTCAATCAAATGCCTGTCTTGTATTCCATCATCTACAGTGCTTGTCTAAGCTGTGAGAATTGGCTTTATTTGAAATTTAGCAACACTGAAGAGTCAAGATTAACCTTAATGAAATATTGGATTACTTATTACCCAATATCTAAAGCAGTCTTCATTACACTGGTGAATGATTCACCCAAGAGTGAATGAATTTAGAGAGATGAATGATACTTGAAAGAGAAAGACTTAATTTACTCGGATATTTTTTTTCTATTCATAAGGAAAAGTAATTTTTGTGGTAAACTAGTACAATACAAAAGAATTATTTTTCAAAATCTAATCCTAAGAATGTTGTTCACTAAATTTATGCATCCATAAAAAAATCTTATTATTTTTTGTGTTAAATTTTTATCACTCCCGGTTTGTTTTCTTTACGAACAAATCAAATAAACACATGAGAAATTATTTAATTTATGCTCTTTCCTCATGGTTCAAAACAAATTAGATATAAAACTATATACAAGGGAGAATGAGGTGAAAAAGATCAAAAACATAAACAAATATATTTAAGGGGGAATAAGATTTTTAGTAAGGACTCGAAGATGAACACTGAAATAGTTGGAGAAACACTAGAATAAAATGCATATAAACTCAAGATTTTTTCACTTTGACCTGAACATTTGAATGAAAGGTTCATTGTGCTTGCAGAATCATTAATTCTTTTTAGAAAATATTTAAAAAATGGAATAATTATTGGATATCCTGTGAGGATAAAGCTATTTCAAAACTACTATATTCAACAGCATATATATTAATGGATTAATAAGATTTTTGATGAGGACTCAAAGAACACTAAAATATTCAAAGAAAAACTTGGCTGGACATACCACTTAATCCCTAAATAGGGATACTTTGAAATAGATTTTTTTTTTTTTCTCCTAATTTTTTAAAGAGTTGAAGATGAATGAAACCAACATAGTTTGGGTCTGAATTTTTTTAGACGAAGGAGTATCATGATGTAATGTGTTTTGCGGACTTTTGTCCTCATCTTGCTTCATTTCTTGAACATTCGTTGGCCGCTGTACCCCACAGACGTCCTCAGGTGATGAGTGAAAGATAAAAGTCTGCAAAAAAAACACTTTACAAAATGACACTGAAATAGTCAAATAAACATTGATCTGAAGACACCACTTAATCTCTGAATAGGGAAGCTTTAAAAAAGAAATTTTTTTTTTCCTATTCCTTTCAGATCCGGTCCAATGGAATAAACTCCATGTTATCCAATGGTTAGATTGGGTCATGCATGAGTACGCCCTGATTGGTATCCGAACTGACCGTTTCAACATGAGTGGCAAAGAAATGTGCCAGTTGGGAAAAGAAGCCTTTCTAGAAAGAGCCCCACCCTACGTTGGTGACGTTCTTTGGGAGCACCTGGAAGTCATGAAGCGGGGTAAAGAATGATTATTAATTCTCATGGTCTACAAATCTTTACATCTTTGTACAGGGTGACGCAAAATAAGCTGACCATTTAGATCTTTTTGGACCACTGTTGGGTTTCTTTGTTTGTTTTTTTTGTTTTTGTTTTGTTTTTTGTTTGTTTGTTTTTTTTTGTATGTTAGTGTTATGTTTTTTCCTGTGACAGAACTTTCAATCGTGAAAGTCGGGGAAAACTCTGTATTCTGTACCCGGCAGGTTATTCCCAGTAGTTGTTGTTATTGTTTGAGGCTGTTGCAATCATTTTCGTTGCCTTTTCAAAGCATGTTGGTTATAACAATTTTTTTAGAAGACTGGTCTGAAAGAATCGAAATGGTCCACTCATTTTGCGCTACCCTGTATATAAGCGTAGTTTTAGTAGTTTGTTTTTTTTGTCTCTCTCTGCGTGAGTACGTGCTCAATTGGATTCTATAAGTCTAAAAATCTATCGGTATTTGCTTCATATTTTGTTCAAATGTCACCCATACTCGTCAGTTGCAAAATGATTGTCTTAATTTTTTGTTCATGTTTTAACAAAAAGAATGAGGTTTATCATACTGACTCATATCGGTCAAAAAAATCTCTGAAGGAAATCTATTATAGAATGACGATTTAAACTTTCAAGATTTTCACTCTGACCTGAACATTTGAATGCAAGGTTCAAGTTGCTTTTTGCTTGCTGAATTATTCATTTTTTAGAAAATATTTTTTAAAGAAAAGAAGTGATTATTGGATTTCCTATAAAGATGAAACAATTCAGAAACTACCATATTCAATGGTATATAAGGACCCCTCCCCGTTTTTGCCCCCCTGCTCACCCGATGATACAAAAGGTAAATGTAATCTTCACTGCTCAAAGTCACGTTAGCCTCCAACTTGATATATTGAAAATACTGGGTGATGAATGAGAATTTGGGGAAATGCATTTTTTTTTTTTTTAAATTTTTTTTTTGTTGGTGTGCCCTGCTGAAATAATTAATTCAACCACCTTAAGCCAAGATTTACCGTACGCCTGTGGTCCCATTTGCCATCAAATACTGTAAGAGTGGAAAATAAGTGTTTAAGCTTTCATCTTGTTTCAAAAATGTTGAGATGAAATGAACATGGCCGCCAAAAACAGAAAATATTATGGCTTCACTACTCTTGCAAATACTCCCAAGAAATGATTGAGTCAGTCTTTTACCACCTCTCCTGCCTAAATTATATTCTTGTCTGTTTTTTTTTGTTTGTTTTTTCCCCTCCCCCTTAATTTTATTGACCTGAACTTTACAAAACATTGTTTAATGATGCAGAAAAATAAAAAAAATGGTTTTCAGTCCGCCTCCTCCCCCTCAATTTTTTAGACACAGGGCAAAAGTCATAGCTAGAGATTTAGGGACCCTGTGGGGGTGGAAATGTTTTCAAATAGCCCCCTCCCTCACTACACCTCTGGCATGGGGTTAGCTCTAGTTTCACCTGAGATAGGCTTGTTTGACTTTTCAATTGTCTTATTGCTTTGTTACAGTGTATGTGCTGATAATGTTTGGGTCAGACTTTAAATGAAGTCCCCTCCCCTCAGTCTTTCTTTCCCAAATTCAGACAAGCTTCTCCTAATGTACTCGAATGCCCCCACCTATCATGTACCCGTTGACCTGACCATCATACCTGCCAATTTGATTGATGACTTGTTTATATAAACACAGTCTGTTGCTGTCACAATGAACTCCCCCCCCCCCCGTCGTTGACCCCCCCCCCACACACACACTTTCTTGTCATTGCCTTGACCTTTTCTTCATATTCTCTTGTAAGGTTCAAATTTTATCCCTATACCGTAATTACTGATGTATAAATCACACTTTTTGGTACCAATGTTTTCAATTTTGAAACTTCTAATTCAATTTTTACTCTGAGTTGAGAATCCTATTGTTATCAGTAAAAATTAGAATGGAAATTTCGTATCAAATATTTTAAAAAATATGAAAATAAAAAAAAGGAAGATGCTCTTGTACTCGAGTGAATTCAATAAATTCATTTTTAAATTCTGTCTTGTTGAAAAGTTCATAAGACAGTCCAGCAATTGCTTTGTTTGAATCAACTACGAATTTTGGAGTTTTTTTTGGTTTTTTTTTTTGTTTTGTTTTTTTGTTTAATTGGAGATTTGAGGATTTTTCTTAGTCACCTCTCCCCTGTCCAGCCCAGCCCAGCCCCTTTTTTTCCTGAAGACTCAACGGTAGAAATGTCATGGGTGGGGGCAGCGTATACCTTTTTCTAGGATTTTTTTGTATGTTTGATGTCTACTAATGGGGACACCAACGTGTGCCCCCCTCCCCGCAGAATATTTACATCTCTGCTAATTCTTCTGTTTTAAATCTTCTTTTCATTTCAAAGTTCAAAATAGCTCTCCTTATTATTGTTCATTCAAATTTTAACGAATTTTTCATAGAACACTTAATCTTCGTTAATTTTCCTGGGAAAACTTGGTGTTTCCAAATCCATTTTATTTTAACCTATCGGCTTTCTCATCTCTTGGATTTTTTTTGTTTTTTGTTTTCCTTTCTTTTTCCTCTTCCTCTTCGGTAGTAAATAAAAGCTGTACCTATTTGACCCTTTGGTTGCTGCTGCTGCTAATAGTTTTAGCAGACACCACAACTTTTTTTTTATTTTAACATCAGCAGCAGCCGTGAAAGAGATGAATGAATGAATAAACTTGCTTTCCATTCTGACACCCCCCCATCCCCCACCCCTGACGTCACAACCAACAACAAAATTTGAATATGTACAAGTCTCAACCTTATCTCACTTCTACCTTTAAATTATACAGGAACACCTTGAATAGTGCAGTCTTTGATGTATTATGGTTAAGGTATTACTGTACAAATTAATGTATGTAATTAGATATAACCTGTCGAAAAATTGAAAGAAAAAAGTATTGAATTCTAAGACTTAAAACGATGCTGTTTTGGATAGTAAGGAAAATTTTGGTGCGTACTAATCAACGTGTACCTGGATATAATCTTGAAGACGTTTAAAATTCAAAACAGTTATTTGTTCTACGAGAATTCTCAACATGAAAACGTTTGTGTGTGGTTTATATACGCTTCACGAATCCTCGCTTCTTTTCCTTGTTTTGGTCTGATACCATTTTGTTTTTGTTGGAAAGATTCACTTTTAACAGCACGAAAGTTATTCATCCAGGTGAACATATTAGAAGAAAATATCGAAATATGAAAACATGTTACTCCTTAAAGTTTTTAAGGAAAATGTTTTGTTTTTTTTTGTATTCCATTTTTCTATGAGAATAGCTAATATATCTTGTTAAGAGGCTAACAAATCTATTTTGAGCTCATGTTTATATATTGTATCTATCAAAATTCAGTGACAGAATTTTTTTCTGCCTTATCAATTTCTCTATGCATTTATTTTAAAGTTTACAAACTTTATATTTTTTTATGGAAAGTTCGTAAGAAAGAGTAATTCGGCCGGCCTACCAAATAATATTCGCTTCCATCGGTCAATTTCTTTCTATCGAAAAAAAAAAAAAAACAACCCCAAATAAGGTCCGTTTTAATCATTAAATAAAAATTGTCACATGACTGATGTCTTTTGGCAGCAAGCCATTTTGGGGGCGATCAATGAATGCTACTTTTCTGACCTTTTGGTAGATCACTAAAAAAAAAAGTCCGAATTTTTTAATAATTATTTTGGAAAAACAAGCATGAACACTGTCAGACACAAACTATGGAATCAATTAAGCATAAACTTAGATTGTAAATTGAATCCCAACAAATAAATTTTCAGAGAGGAATTTTCACCCATCCCTCTCCATCAGTGTCGCCTGTATTCCTGACACATATATGAATTGATAGCCAACCAGGCAGAGTCAATTGGAAACTGAAGAAACTTGCTGACAGTTTTGTTTGATGGTTTCTAATATTTTTATGCTTCAGCTTGATTGCTATCTTTGGGGAAGTGGATTCATGTCTTTCCCAAATGCATTAGTGGATGTGAACATGAGCAGCCTTGGCTAAAATTCAATTTGCCAATTGGTTGCAGTGTGAATTATTTTCCCGAACCCCTCAACAGATGAATTATTTTCACAAAACCTTTCATTGTGGAGCATATTTGGTTTATAAGATAAGAGAATGTAACATAAGTATTATAAAATATGTTTTACTAATACTCAGTTTTTGGGTTTTGAAAAAAATGCATACTCTCTCATATTTTACTCTTTTCTGAACATTAAAATTTATTTCGTTCTAATCTGAGAAAAGCTTGGAATACTCTATTGAAAGAGGCTTCCACTAATTCAAAATGTTACTACCAATTTAGTGAGAAGTTTCAGTATCAAAATATAGAACCCTTGAAATTATTTCATCAAGATAATATATATTGGTCAATTGTGAGGATTTTCTAGGTTATTTTATATTTTTTTCCTTCATATATTGTTAGGAATTATCTTTGTCTCATAGGTCATACAAAATAATTTGTTTTCAATGATTCAATACCCATTTAATGGGGTTTAGGTTTTTAATGATTCAATACCCATTTAATGGGGTTTAGGTTTTAATGGACATTAGGTTTTTAATAACACAAGACCCATTTAATGGGGTTTGGGTTTTTAATAACACCAGACCCATTCAATGGGGTTTAAGTTTTTTAATGACTCAAAGACCCATTTAATGGGGTTTGGGTTTTAATGATTCAAGACCCTTTTTAATGGGTTTAAGGATATGTTGTTTCTTTTTTTGTTTGTCTCATCCCAGTCCCGTCATCCCCAACTTTCCAGTGAATCCTAATAATCGTCTCATTGTAAACAACTTTTTCTGCTCCAATTAGCTCCTTTGAAATTGCACTTTGCTTCCAATCTGTTGTTCCTATACTTCTCTGCTTGAAGGTAGAACGTTTTGTTCCTATTTCAGAGGCTGCCCAAGAAAGAGCTTCTCTCTGCAATGTGCCTCCAAACTTCAGTGAGCCTGTGTGCATGCCAGATATCAGCGAGAACTATCTCCAACAGCAGAATAGTGAGTTATCTCCCCTATGTATCCACTCTTCCTTAGATAAAGGAAATCAATTTTTAAAGATATATTGTTAGATAAAAAAATTTTTTCAAACACAGAATTACTAAGATATTGTTTTTTTTTTTTTTTTTTTTTTTTTCGATTCTTAAATATTATAAGATTAAATTGATTATCATTGTAAAAAGAAGAAAAAAAAAGAAAAAAGATTTATATACTGCTTGTCCCTAAACAAATTTAGCTAGTTTAGATATTGTATGACTGATGTGTGATTGACAATTTAACCACTTACAACTAACAAATCTACAAGGATAGAAGATAAAGGAACAACTTTTTTCAGTGCCTTCCAGTCATAGGCCGTTACTGGTGACAACAGCCATCACTGCGATTATATCCAAATTATTATCAGTCTTTTTCTCTCTCCACATGTGAAAGCATTCATTTTATATTTGAATAAATTAACGAAAACCTGACCATCTTTCCTGTGCTCAATCCATTTATATCAATAAACTTAGATCGCTCACTCACGTTCCCACCCTGACTCCACACAGTTCGCTGTTTGTTTCACTTCAACCCTGAATCAAATTCTTTCATTCAATAACATTCGAGAAACATTTCAGAAAGTATTGCCGACTCAAAGAATATTTTTTTCGCTAATTCGACTGCCAAAAAGAATTGATCTCAGAAAAATGGTTAAAATGGCCAAATTGTTTAAGCACCCTTTTTGTCTTAATGATTTTCACATTGCCGAAACATGCTAAATTCAGCAACACTGATTTTAAATGAATTCTGTCTTGATTGAGCATATCTTATTTTTTGCTTGAAAATTTTGTAAATTTAAAAATTAGGTAAAAAAATCCCAAAACAGTAACATAGAGGATTCCTTTTTCGAAAAGTAAAGCCTTCAACTGATGGCGTTCGTACTATTAAAACAACAAATACCTGTATAATAAGCATTATTTTCTGATAATGTCTGAAAAGTATAGAAAATGTCAATTATTCTCTTTAAACTTTTCATTTGTGACCAGGACAGTGATGATTTGAAATCTTATTTATTTTCAATTTGACAACAGGCAAATTTGCACGTTTTTAATCCGATGAAGTAAGAAAAATAATTACATGTGAATAACTCTATCCTGGCCACGAGAGCTAAGTTTGAAGGGAATAATAGCCATTTTCTATACTTTTATGCTTAAGCAATCCGAAAATAATACTTACAATCCAGGAACAAAAATCCTGTTGCGTGGTATAATGATTGAAAAATATTTCCAGCGGTGGTTGAGTGTCACCTGTGCTTTATAAATTAAAGCACGGTAAATGGACAGATGGTCCCAGGTTTGTTTATACCATTCATGATCTGATTTGGAGTTGAACTCAGTCTGCGAAATAAACCGAAAGATTTTCAAGAGGAAAATCTCACTGTACTCTTTAAATTGGAACTGTTTGATTTTCTTGGTTGACTTTTCTTTCTGCAATAGTGTAAACTTCTGATAATCTGAGAAGCTTACTGTATTTGATGGAATATAAGACCCCATTTATTCCAACAGGGATATTGAGAGAGAGAGGAAAAAAAAACACATTTCCCTGAATTCCTCTCATTTATCACAGTGTCTTGTTTTTGTTCTGTTTTTTTTTTTTTAACTTCTCTTCAAATTCTGGCCAAAGTGAGGGTGAGCAATGAAAGTCAAAAATCATTTTTTTTTTGTATTTTTATAACAGGAGAAAGTGGTGTCTTATGAGCCATCAAATACTGTATTTTCTTGGGACAAAATCTTGCACGAAGTCAAGACAATATAAAACTTTAGAATTAGGAGAAAAAAAAGATTAACCTTGTGTCATTTGTGTATTCTTCAGGTTACCATACTGAATCGTCGATTCCCCACCAGTTGCATATGGCATCTAACAACAACAACAATAATCAGGCTTATTTACCAGAAGGTTTGTTTCAATTTGTATTTTTTCTTTTACTGAACAAAACTCATTTGCATTTCAGCTTATCTGTTACAAAACTTCTTTTTTCTTTTTTTTTTTTTTTTCTTTCTTTCTTTCTGGAACATTAATCTTATTTTTGATTTTAATCTATCTTTATCGGATGAAGAATTGTCTGTTTTATTAATTTTGACCAGTTTTTATCTCCATCTTGATTACATTTACCATTGCTGTAGGATTAGTGTCAGAATCGAAAAGTTATGAAAAAAAAAGTACTTAAAAATTAATATATTAATCATTCGGTAATGAAAATATCTCCAATTCGAAATTTTCCCAAGTCAAATTATTAAATTCTACTGCATTGATATGTATAATAGTCTAGAATAAGTCATCTTTGTTATGAAAGATCAATACCAGGTAACCAAAACTGAATCGTAGTGTGGATGTCAAATCTATCTTCAGGTGGAATTCCGTCTTTAACAAATGAAAAGATAAGCAGTACTAATATTGGTAAATTGACGTGGAAGTGCTTGAACGTTTGGCCAATTTTTTATCATTTTTGGCATCTTATTAGTGCTCGGGGGCAATTTTTTGCCATCATACTAGTGTCAAAATACTTTTCAAGTTGGCAATACTGATTTTCAGTCTTGCCAATTTTTTCTGCTAACACCCATACCTGTGTAGAAATAATAATTAACTATTTATGCAAGAAAGAAAATTGATTTGAAAGGTATTTTATGTGTTTGCAAAAGTTCCCAGCGCTCTCTTTTGAAAACGGTCAACTGAATTCAGTCAAAAACTTTTTTTTGCTGGAAATGTTGGCCCTCGCCTAATGATAATTTTCAGTGCCTAAAATGGCTTTTAACTTATTTGGCAATTATTTTCAAGTTAACTCTATCAAAGTTTTAAATTGAATTTAACGTCTGAAAGAATTTTTTTTTTTTTTTCTTTGAAGAATTCGTTTTCTTGTTGTCAATTCTGCTTGTTGAGTATGTTTTGAAATTTCAGAACCAGGGGCGTAGCTGAGAGAGTGGGTTGGTGACCCCCCCAAAAGCTTTACGAATAGTAGTTCATCTCGTTCATTTCTACTAATATTATGCATTAACAAATCTCACTAAATGTTGGTGGGGGCCCTCGCAAGGAGCCCAGCCCCCCTGACCCCCGAATATCCAGCTACGCCCTTGTTCAGAGTTTCTCTCCCAAATAAACCTTTGTTCAACTTTCCCCGTAAATGTTTCTTGTGTAAGAAGCCATTAATTCCAACCACATTGTCTGATGGCTTTTCTGCAGGTTCCTACCAAATCTCTGAATCCATGCAGACCCTAAATGAAATGAATGGGGAAGGCATGATTCCTGTGGGCAATCTTTACGAAGACAATTCCGATTATCACAATTTAGAGAATATGCAGCAACATGCAGCTTCCTGTTACGATCATCCTGAATTCTATCCCATAATGCAAGAGCACAAGTATCGTCCTATTCCAACCAAGAACATGTGTCGAGGTAAGTAGACTGTGGACACATTTTGACTCACAATACCTTTGTATTTATTTTTGTCGAACTCTTAGAGAGTTGACTCTATTATCACAATTAGTCAGGCGTAGAAGGGACAGGTGGGGAAGAAAGAGTGATTCTATGACATTGTGTCGTTCCAACTCTCGTTTGACTTTTTCTTCCTTTTTCTTCATCTTCACTTTTCTTTTTTCTTTTTTTTTTTCCCTTCCTTCTCTACTCTTCTCGGCCCTTATCATCCATTATTGAAACTTGAAACAAGTCTCAAGTCTGGTCAAGACCAGGACTTCATGGAATCTTTTATGATTACCTCCTTATCAAGTCCACTGAAGGGATATCTCAGTCCTACTTAGAATGTACTCAATAAGCTGCTGAGTACACGGGGAAAATTAGTCCTATTGGAGATTCAATGATCTTAGCTAGTACCGGGAATCCAACCCAAAACTTTCTGTGAAGCAGATATGCTAACCATTACACTCTCCAAGCAGACATAGGATAATTGTATGGGATGCTTTTAATCCTCTCTTAACAAATCTATAACAGACCAAATCCAGACCTCAAAATTGATTCTGTCAGGTTTCTTTGATACACAAAATGAATTGATCCATGGTCTCAATTAGGTCAAAATCCAATTCAATATAATCAAAATAGGGATCTTCTACATCCAAGCAATGGTTTGATAAAACCCTTTGCAGCACTCTATAACACTTACTGCATCTACTAACATGATACAATGGCAAATTTCTCTGAATGTTGGTTGGGACCCCTCATGGAGCCAAGCCCACTGTCTGGGCCCTCAAATTTCTAGCTATGTCACTGCCTTGGGAAGGACTGCCTACTTTTAAAAGGTCCACCAAAGGACCCCCCGAGTCATACCTTTGTAAATCCTCAGAGCTGTAGCACCCAGGTTGGAAAACATTGTACTAAATGAGGGAAAGGTCCCTCAATTAGCCTACCCCTATCCACAAATCTCCAGCTACGCCCTGCTTGACCCATGTCATTGGTACTGTTTGTCGATTTATCTCAAGGTGATTCTTCATTGACTGCATATTAGTGCCCTACAATCCTTATAGGTAAAAAAAATTTCTCTATAGGAAGGAAATAAAAATTGCTTGTTAGTCTCGTGTATTCTCTCCTACATTGGGTGTCAATTATTGTCTAAATTTGTTTTACATCAGTAAAGTCTCTACTTTATTATCGTATTAATTATTGAATTCTGTTCTTGATTCTCTAGGACAGTACATTCACGATGTATCTGCAGACAACTATTACGATCATCAGCCTTACCAGACCGTGCCCAGTATAAAAGCTGAATGCTCGTGGTCAACACAGGAGTATGGTCAGGACATCAGTGGCCAAGAGACTTGGTCTATCAACAACGAACTGCGCTCAAGCCTCCATCCTGCTGGCTTTCGAAGCTTGCAGACATCATCTGCTGACAACACCAACCCTGGTTCTGATGGCAAGCCTGTTATTCAGGCAGCAGCACTTGCTGGCTACTCAGGTACGTAATTATACAATAATCCTTATATATGATCATCATTGAGATCCGCTGCCATATTGACCGGGGGGGGTGTTGTAGAGGGAGATAGGAAATACTCAAGCTGTGTCTTATCCTAAGCCGTCATTGTTTTTAGTGACCCTTTAATCTCTGGGCCTGTTTGAGGTTTCTACCTTCAAACGGGGCATCCGGCACAGAAATCCAGCCCCTACCTCAAAAAAACCCAGATAACATAACTCAATAAGGCAGTTTTAATATGAGCATCATGTAAAAAAAAAAAGGAAATTTCATTGCAGAATAAATATGGTCAGAATGAATTCTATTTATGACATCACAGACATTTTCTACTGGAAAATTTCTAAAATATAGTCAAAAGAAAAATATCTAGATTCTGTAAAAACTAGATATTATTAACCTGTCAAAAAAGGTTTTAAAAGAAAAAAAAATTTTATTTTATTTCATTTTTCAAATATCCAAAAGAACACATTTTCAGAAAATGTCAAAATGATGCCAATTTTAAAGTCTGTAGATGAAACAGTATGGCCAGGAGCACTGGAATACACACACACACACACACACACACACACCAATAAAAAGTGATAAAACTTTTTGCCATCTTTGGATACAACAGTTACTAGTTAGCTACTTCATAGTGTTACAACTAAACATGACTGATATTTGATTTTAGTACTATTCATCAGATTCTTCATAATTGACGATGATTTTGTCATAATTCTGAGCTGTTTTGAGTCTTATAGAATATTTTAGATATGCAGCATCTTCTTAATGAATGGATTGTTTCATAACATGAGAGGAAATGAATTTGACCAATATAATGATATTTGATATAGCAACAATTAGATGTGCGTAAATTTATTATTCACCTAAACTTTTTGGGGATCAGGAGCAACACTACAAAATATTGTTTAGACGAAAAAGATTTCTGGGTACGTCTCCCCACAAATATAAGTGATAAAAAACTTGAGTAAGTGTAGTGTATGATAAAAAACCTAGAAACTCAGAGAGAAATAGAAAAATGCTGATATTTTATTCTATCTTTTTGCGGATTCCTTTTTTCATTTAATTTAATTGTTTTTTTATATATTTTTTTCAATTTTAGGGAGTGGTCCAATCCAGCTTTGGCAGTTTTTGTTGGAACTTCTTACAGAAAAGTCGTGCCAGCATTTCATCAGCTGGACCGGGGACGGCTGGGAATTCAAATTGTCTGACCCCGATGAAGTGGCCCGTCGATGGGGTATTCGCAAAAACAAACCTAAAATGAACTATGAAAAGTTGAGCCGTGGTTTGCGTTATTACTACGATAAGAACATTATTCATAAGACGGCAGGCAAACGCTATGTTTATCGTTTTGTCTGTGACCTGCAGGGTCTGCTCGGCTATTCCCCAGAAGAACTGTTCGACGCATGCGACATTAAACCACAGAAAGATAAGGATGATGAATAGGTCGGACTTTTGCAGGTTTTGTGGATAACTCGGAAAAAAACTGAAGAAAATGAGAGAAATGATGAATTTCATTGTTTGGTTTGGTGAATGTCCCGTGCACGCACAATGGATACACACCTAAGACCGTTGTTTTGATGGTACAGGTCTGTAGACAGGAAGGAGTAAGTAGGGTTTTATGAGAAAGAGAGTGACACTGCTAATGAATTCTCTGAGCGAAATGCTCCACACCTTACTTGACGAGGATAAGAGGAGGTTTCAGCCTATATTCCGGAAACCTCTTTGCCTTTGCGTGCGAGTGACATGGGTAATTTTGGTTGTGTGGAAATTTCTACCCTTTCTCCGCCGACTTTTTAACAGAAGACAAGTCTTGGCGGTGACAACCATACTTTTTGTATCAAAATCTTCTGAAGAGGAAAGAACAACAACAAAAAAAAAAGGGCTTTTTCTTTTCTCACTTGAACAAAATGTTTGTTAAAAACCCAGTGATTTGCAGCTAAAAAGGCTTTCAAGCCAAGCCAGATGCTTTCACGAAAGAGCATCTCTACTTTATTTTATTTTTTAAAGCCGCACTGGTCGATTATTCATACAAAAAAAAGCCTCATAATTTGGTTTCTCTGTCCTTCTGACTTGGATTTTCACTTGCCCCTCTCTTCCCTCGACTAAACTGACCACTATTATTTTTAATTTAAAATTTGCAAAACTGAATTTAAAAAAAGTATTTTTTTACAATGTTGAATTTTTAGTATTTTTTCATCCCATTTTCTGCCTTTTCCTAATCTTTGTTCTGGTCTCGCATCGTATCAGCCAAGACAAGTTTTTTTTTCTTTTCAATTTAACCCTAAAAGCAGGATGGAATCTTCGTCTTTTCTTTTCTTTTCTTTTTAAAAACCTAAACATTTTAGTTATTAAGGTTTTTCTTCTCAAATGTTTGAAAATCAAATTTCTTTGTAACTGAATGTTTTGCTAGTGTAATTCTCTCTGAATGTACCCTCTTCCATCTTTCCACAAACTTGAATTTTCCTTTGTGAGGTTAACTTCTCGTTTTGCTTATGATTTCTCTTCAACCCTTTGCTGAAATATTTTTCCCTTGACTCCGTGCTTCTCAAACTTGTGAATGAATCATCATAGGGTTAGAGAAATTTGGGGGTTGAATGAAACTGGAGAGATGAATGAAGTATGGATGACTTCATTTATCATTTTCCATTCTTGAAAATATGAATTGATGGGGTAAATATATACAATAAGAAAACATTATTTTTAAAGATTTAATTTTAAGTTCTTCTAGTGTTGTTATCTGAAAAAAATTAATAATTCTGTTAATTTTTGTTTCAATTCTAGTTTTCTTTACATATTTTCAGAATGTTAAAAAAAACCAACTATAATAAACACTTCAGAAATGAGTTAATTTATGCTTTTTTTTGCTCAAAATGAAGATAATATAAAATCCTGTAGAAGAGAAAATGATCAAAAACAAGGAAATTGAGTCATGGGTGAATGGAATTTTGTTATAGACTTGAGGTTAAATGACACTGGAATGGTTTCAGAAGCACTGCTTTAACTGATTGGTCTCACTGAGGAACAAAGATTTTCAGACATCTTAGTTATTCTTCCACAAATTTTTAAATCAATCACTGCCTTTTACGAAAGAAAGAAAAAAAGTAGAAACCCATCTTTTTTTCTTCAACAAATGCAAATATTTTTATCCTCTATCAACTTAGGAAACTTCCTTCTTCCCTTGTTCAAGTTGTCTCGGAACATTCCTCTTGTAGCAGCAGCATCCACTATTAGTAAGTATAATCGCTGAATCTTGTGTTGAGCAAGAACAACTGTCTTGACTTTTTCTCCTTCCATATATATCATCCTGTCTTCGGTCGAAGTTGTCAGGGTTTTTTTTTTCCTCTCTTTTTAAGAGAAATAAACAATTTTGATACATCCCAATTCATCTCTTCAAATCATTTCATAATAAACAAGTCTGTATCATTGCTTTGCTTCCAACAAATGGGAAAGACAGATTTTTGATTTAAAAAAAAAAAAAAAGACAATTCTATTTTCAGGGCTAATTTTAACTTCCGCTGCCCTCTTTCTAATTTGTTGAGAAAGGAACAAAAAAAAAAAAATTTAAAAATGGTATGAAGTGAAATTGAAATCCCTGAGATAGTGAATTTCTACTTGATTTTCTTTTTCTGTCCGGTCTTATTAAAACTGGGCAGTTTAGTACCCCTTCACCCTCTGAACCCCACCCCCTTTCTCTTGCCCCCCTCCCCCAATGTCATTTGGTCAGTCTTTTTTCTTGTTAACAAGTATTTACAGGCCAACTAGCTTTTTCAACAAATTGCATAGAGCAGTGTCTCTGTGACAATAAATTTTTTTTTTCTTTCTTTAATTGAAAAATATTTTTAAAATCTTGGTGCAGAAAGAAGCTGACCAAAATTGTAAATATGAAAACATTTTACACGTGCATACACATACATAGGTATATATATATATATGTATATATATATATATATATATCTTTTTTCAATTCTACTAAGTTTTCAGTTTTAAGTTTTTTATTAAAAATAAAATTTTTGAAACAAAATTTTTTGTTTTGTTTTTTATTCTAAATATGTTTTTTTTTCCTTTTGAGGGTAGACAAAAATGTTCTGAATTTTTGTGATCTCAATCTCATATTGTCCTCTTAGAGGTGATGACAGATTTCCTCATTTGTCAAAATTGGAATCGAAGACAATTGCCAGAAACTGCCATTTCATATGGGACAACCTAATATTTTCTTCGTACGAATTTAAGAGATAAGTAAAGTTATGTTATCAACATTTCGACAGATGGAAAACCACTCATTTTTGGGTAGGTAAACAGGTTAGAGTAAGACAAAACCTAGGTTTTCATTTTTTTTTTTTCAATTGCAAAACTTAGATGGGGTTAACTTTAGGAATATAAGGCTTTTTAATCCCAAATTAGCGTTAGTTCTCTCCTGAGAATTCGAATAATCAACAGTAGACTTGCTGTGACCATTATGGGACGGTCATAATACTTGAGACAATCTTTTGAAAATCATAGCTGGCTGTGTCTGCCATTGTCAAAAGCGAGTATGAAAGGCCAGAATTGTTACTTGTCAAGGATATTGATTTTTTTTTCATCACATTTTTGATTGATCAACCTCAACTTGGTATGCTGCCAATGTTGGTCTCATGACAATTTCTATTGAGTGAATAACCAGACCTGTTATTTATTCTTAGTTAAAGTAGTCAAAATTATCAAAATATGAGGTCATTTGAAGATGTTCTTGAATGCGATGTATGTTGACAGTTCAAAGAATGGGATAATTTCATGTTAAGACCAGATTTGAGTTGGTTACCAGCATTTTTATGGAAAGAGGGAGTGGTTGAAGAGAGCATTCCCTAAAAAGAAAGAAAGATATAAGGGGGAAAAAAAAATTGTCACACTCAGTCATATTCTTTCTTTTTCTCTTTTTTTTTTTTTCTAAATCGATTCATAGATGAAGAAAATGGATAAAAAGAAAGCAGACTAAAGTGTTTAAAACTTATACATATATAAAGCTTTTCCTTTTGCCTATGAATTATATTTCATCTCAGATGATATTTACCCTTTAATTTTTGATGCAATGATTATTTATTTTTGTTTTGAATATTTTAACAGGGATTTATTGGGAAACTATTCTAAATATTGATATTTTTCTCACAGAAACCTGTTGCAAAATTCTGTCAAAAATTGTTTTATACACCATCACAGTTTTTGAACAGTCTGTTTTGTTATCTTTTTCATGTAGTCTGTCAGATGAAATCAAATTGTCCAAACATGTTTCTGACAAAACAAATTACTGTTAGAAATAGATCTTTCCCAAGATCCACCAGTTATCTTGAGTGTTACGGTGCCAATATCTTTCACATATAGTCTTTTGGAATTCAGTTGGGTCATGTTGTCCTGTGATTGTCTGATATTCTTGCAATATGGTCTGCCCATTGCCATTTAATCTTTCTAATGTCTCTGACAATACCTTTGACCCCAGTTTGCCTTCTAATGTTTTTTTTTTTTAATATAACTTTGAATCACTAAATCCTTACAAATGGAGGGCCCGAGTGACCAAACAGCTAAGTTGGCTAGATTCTCCTCTCAGTGTGTGTGTGTGTGTGTGTTTTGGGTGCTTTTGGTCACATTTTGGGGGCTACAACCTTGAAAATTTGCTTGAGTATATCACTAGGTACCATTCTATCTCTCTATCTATCTATCTCTCTTGCTATCTATATCTATCTATCTATTTACCTATCTCACTTTCATAGCCAGCATATGGCCTCAGAATCAATTATAGAAAGCATGATTTTTCAAATTACTGCATTCTGGCGTCATTCTTTCCTTAGTTATTTACATATAGCGCATAATGTATTCACATAAACCTAAAACAGATTTTCTTTTTCATGAAATTAATAATTTAACTCTTATGGGACACTGGTAGTACCCAGTGTCCCATAATAATTGTTTAATTTGTATACAAATTTCATCCACTAAATGTAACAATTATTACAGGACGGGCATAGTATTTGAGACAATCTTTTGAAAATCATAGCTAGCTGTGTCTGCCATTGTCAAAAGCGAGTATGAATGGCCAGAATTGTCTAAAACGTCTACGTCTCTCCTTTTCTTTTGCCTCCTCTCTCTCTCTCTCCCTTTCTTTTACCTCCTCTCTCTCTCCCTTTCTTTTACCTCCTCCCTCTCTCCCTTTCTTTTACCTCCTCTCTCTCTCCCTTTCTTTCGCTTCCTCTCTCTCTCTCCCTTTCTTTCGCCTCCTCGCTCTCTCTCCCTTTCTTTCGCTTCCTCTCTCTCTCTCCCTTTCTTTCGCCTCCTCTCTCTCTCTCTCTCCCTTTCTTTCGCCTCCTCTCTCTCTCTCTCCCTTTCTTTCGCCTCCTCTCTCTCTCTCTCTCCCTTTCTTTCGCCTCCTCTCTCTCTCTCTCCCTTTCTTTCGCCTCCTCTCTCTCTCTCTCCCTTTCTTTCGCTTCCTCTCTCTCTCTCCCTTTCTTTCGCTTCCTCTCTCTCTCTCTCTCCCTTTCTTTCGCTTCCTCTCTCTCTCTCCCTTTCTTTCGCTCCCTCTCTCTCTCTCCCTCCCTTTCTTTCGCTTCCTCTCTCTCCCTTTCTTTCGCTTCTCTCTCTCTCCCTTTCTTTCGCCTCCTCTCTCTCTCTCTCTCCCTTTCTTTTGCCTCCTCTCTCTCTCTCTCTTTCTTTTGCCTCCTCTCTCTCTCTCTTTCTTTCGCTTCCTCTCTCTCTCTCCCTTTCTTTCGCCTCCTCTCTCTCTCCCTTTCTTTCGCCTCCTCTCTCTCTCTCCCTTTCTTTCGCCTCCTCTCTCTCTCTCCCTTTCTTTCGCCTCCTCTCATATATATATATATATATATATATATATATATATATATATATATATATATAAGTGCATCTCAAACTTCATAAATGTTGATAAACACCTGCAATTATTCAGTTTTGTGAATATAACATTAGTCCAAATGGCTCCATTATCTTTTCAAGATGTAATTCTATAACAGAAAAAAGCCTTTTTATAATAATTTTGGCCTCATCAGTTCTAATAGATATACTTTAAAGTATGAGGTTGGATCAATAAATACATAGTCTCACAAGTAGTTATTGCAGATTGTTTTGAATAGTGGAAGTCATGTTGGGATAAGTGTGTGAGATTCCAAGGAGAGTACTTTGAAGAACTAAGGTGCCATTACCCTAGGTAATTAATTTTCGATTAATGTCAAATGGCTCGATACATTCCGAACTGAGATCGTTAATTACAGGTTTTTAAAATATTGGATCAATTGTTTAACGCACTTTCCGTGGGTTGAAGTCAATTCTCTTTCCTTACGTGAATTCAACTCTTATCAGCATCTGGAAGCGCCATGCTCCTTTTCTCTTTACTAAACTGAATGGATGTTTTTACGGATGAATCTGTTTCTCAACTTTTGAATTCATGGACCGCTTGTAATTCACTGTAGAACTATTTTCACAGAATGGTCAAAGGGAGATAATTGCAATCAGACCTTATTCCCCTAGATTATGACATTCGATTTTCCTCTCAGAATTATGCTGAGATTTTTCCAGACATAAATAGTTGATTATCAGAACACACACACATATATACGACACATTCCTTGAAGTAGATAAGTCTATCTGATCTGTTGCAAATATGATGCTTGAGACATACCAAAATTGAAAGTGCCGAGGGAACTAGATAATCTCTTGAACCATTCAACATTACGTCACATTCCTCCATGGGGAGCAAATGAATACCTATATTTCAATTTCTACGAGATGATCTGTTTTAGAAAAGAAACTACTGAATTCGTTTCAGTGGACGAGTCCATTGTTCGGAGGTGGTTAGATATTTTTATCGACAAAATTATCCCTAAGTGGAAGGGTCCAATGTTGCAGATATAAAAAAAATTGAGTTCTTCGGGGTTATGCTAAGATCTTTTCAAGATATTGCTTTCAAGGATTGTTGGCTTTCATCTTTATCATCAGTCTTTTAACGTCCGTTGTTGGACATTGACCTTCCTCAGGATTCGCCATAATTATCTATCATGGGCGTCGCGGAGCCAGTATTTTCTGAATTTCTTCAGTTAATCATCTAGATCAGTCATTCTCGGCGGGTGGGGGCTGGGGCAATATTGCCCACAGAGGGACGAAAACTGGGGTGGGAGCTATTGACTGTCACAGAGACATTGATTTTTCTTGGAACAATAGGCAATCTTCAATTATACGTCGGTAAAGTCAAAAAATGTTTATTGTTTTGCTTTCCAACTACATATTTGGTTGATGGCTTTAGTGCAGTCAATGAAATATTGACAAAAGAAAGTAACTGTTATATGCTCATGAGGAGACATGCGATTAAAACTCAAATATCAGTTCAAATATTGAGAAGGGTCACATTGAATGAACTACTTAGGTCATACCTCTTTTTAGTTCCATTGAGAATTGCTTTTTAAAAAAGCTAAAGGGTAGGGATGAAGAAAACAAGAACCATAAGTTCAACGAAGCATCCACCATCTGTGGTAATGGTACTCGAAGGAGGAAGAATAAGTAGTCTTTCTTTGGGTCAATTGATTCTCATACTTGTGAAATATTGTGAGTTATTTTCAATAGAAATCGTAAATAGCAAGTTTTAGAATTTTTTTTTTTTTTCAGACATTTTTGGCTTCTCTTCTTTCTTTCTTGTATTCTTTCTTATCTCAGTACAAAAGATTAAATTCTATTATGACATCATAGCAGCTGGTTAAAAAAATGATGGGTAGATGTTCTTATAATGACATCACTCCTCCCTTCCTCTTTCTGTTGATTAACATAATCTGAACCGACTGACCAACCAACTGAAAAGCATCTTTATGGAGATGTGTGGACACTTCTAAAAAGGCTGGGAAACACGGATCTAAACATTCTGGTGCAAAGTCATCAGCATGATGAGATTGATTACTTTTTTTCAATACTGACACTTCCAAATATAGACTTTTACTTTATACTTACAATGGATCTCTCCGGGCGGGGCCCCAAACGACCCACAACACAGGTGGGTTGCAAGTGTCGAAGGGCCCCCTGTCGTATGTCCAAGACTGTAAGACTTTTTAGATTCAAAGAGAAAATAGAAAGATGAATAAATTTACAGAATAAAAACATTCGAAGAGTTTTTTTTGACAAACTCTTTCTTGTTATTTGTGTTTTTAACAACGCAACAAGTTGTTGTCACCAAAAACAAAGAGATTAATCGTCCGAAAAACTCATTGAAAGTTAACAACCCTTCTCAAAATTATGGATGGAAGAGAAATAGAATAAGAATTAAATGATTTTTCAGGAATATCTGACAGCTATATGCTTTCTGTTTGTGGTGAAACCAAGAGGCACTTCGAGCTAAAATTCTCATGACCAACGGAGAGCTCAAGCAGTCTTTTGTAATTTGGTAAGATAAGGTGTTCTCAACAGTTCGGGCCTGGGAAGGAAAGTAAATGCTGTGGAATAAGGTAGCCAGATAATACTATTCTTTGAAAGAAGCCGAAGTGCAGCTTGCCCAAGGCACAAGGAAAATCATGACCGGCCCTGGTACCTCTCAACTCTTAGTTCGCTGTTGTACTGCTGAACTGAACTCGTGAATGGATTTTTTAAAAAAGTCATGTCACCACACCCTACAATTATTCAAGTACCAATCAAAACCCTTTCTCTAACCTCTGACCTTTCTTAACCTTCAGCACTGAGTTATTTTCGGGATTTAGAAGGGGTTGTTGTCTGCTTGGTAAATTGTAGCCATAAAATTACTTTTCTTGGACATCGGGAACAACAACCCCATTTTTCAATCTGTCGACGAATCTTTGGGGTTGGGGAGAGTGGATTTCAGTTTCTTATTTTTTAATCTTTCACTTCTACTCGGAACGTTGGGGGTAGATGAAGACAGCGGTCGCGTTATTTTATTAGTCCGTTTTTATACTCCTTTATTTCACTTGAACGATCCATCATAGTTCACTTCCTGCTAGGCCCATCGAAGCTACACCAGAGCCTTGTTAATCACACACTTCAATAACATAATCCTTGCTCTGTTTGTTGCCCCACTATGCGATACTGAAGGAGGGGTTTGGCCTTCCTAGTTCGGAATCAGAGTTGTCTGTTTCCTAAACTGGTTGACAACCAAGGCTGGAGAAAACAAGTTTGTTTGGGGGGGGGTTGTTTGTCTTCTTTTCTTGTTTTTTTTTTTTTTTGTTTTTTGTTTTTTGTTTTCTTGCAGTTGGCTTTTGTCTTACTTTGGCCTGGTTATCTTTTAAAATTTTTCCCCTATTGCAAAGCTTAGGGATCACGTATTTTATGAACATAATACAAAAAGTTCTTTAATCTCGAATTGGTCTTAGTGTCCGTCACCTGCGCAAGTACCAATACTAAACACCTAAAAGGCTACTTAAGATCGTCGGAAAAAAAAAATTTTATCAAAAATAATTTTTTAAAATTAGATCTTTTATCGAAAATCATCTAACAAAATACCAGCACGAGATTAGGGCACAGTTGGCCCCAAATGACCCCCGAAGCCCTTCTTTTTTTTTTTTTTTTTTTTTGGAAAAGGAACAAAAAATCGTCTTTAGAAGGGGGCTAGTGGTATACTGATGCCAATTTTCAAGGTTGTAGCCCCCCCCCCCCAATATAACCAGTAGGGCCCCAGAGACTCACATAGATGGACAGCCGGAGACATTCCAAGAGAGAAGAATCTGTGTCCCACTTAGCTGGTTGGTAGGGCCATTCGTGGAGCTACGAAGAGTCGATTCTCTCCTGAGAATGGTAATAATCAGTTGACTGGTGACCAGCTGTTTGGCACTTTTCTTCCGTAACCAGCCAGAATATTTATTCATTTTTATCACATTCTAAGGATTGGGTATTCGAATTGTATGTTGATCGCATTGTTTTGATGACAAATATATGATATATACATATATTTTAGATTCATATATGAGATACGAAAACACGCCTGGGTTTTACTGGGTTTAACTACACTCCTATTTCTATTCCAACAGAAGATGACCACTGTGTCTTTTGTATTGTACGTATGATAAATGAAAAAAATTTCGTATGAATATATTTACTTATTACAAAGGTTCAGTCTGTAAGAGGGCCATTTGAAATCACATGAAGGGTTTTATACATCGGTTTGAATTAACGTAACTGGACGGACAAACAGTGAAGAATTTATTCCTCTAAATTTGGTGAAGATTGTTGTTGTTGTTGTTGTAAAACGAAGTTAATTCCTAACGTGTAAAATTAGGTGTGGATTATTGTTATTGTTCTATAGTGGAAAAATAAAGTCAAATCCATACTTGAAAAATTAGGTGAGGATTGTTGCTGTTGTTGTTCTTACTATTATTACTAATACAATTACTACTATAACTACTACTACTGGTGTTGTTGAAAAACAAAGTTAACTCCAGACTTGGACTAGAGTTGGACAATTAGAATCAATTTTGTTTAGGTTGGATTCTGCTAACTGAGGTAATTTATTTGATAGATTAAGCCAGTTCTTCTCAAACAAGTGAGTGATTTACGTAAAGGCTAATGAAATTATTTTGTGGGTGATTGAAACTGGAGGTAGGGGACGAAGGAAAAATATTTCATGCCTTAAAAAGTCATTGCCCTTAAAATGGTTAGAAAGCTTTTATTGTTTTTGATAGAGTTGTAAATTTCACAGTTTTGCCACTGAGGCTTTTCTAATTCCAAAGAAGCAGGATATTTCCTAAATCTGATGTAATATATAAAATTCTATGGCTGACCCGATGAGCTCATAATTTTGAATGAACGACGTATAAAACTAGGAAACACTTGAAGAGAACATACCTCTGTTAATGACATTGTCAGGGGAGTAATTATGCATGGATCCTCCCCAAAATTCAATCACTTCTGTAGTCTATTGTACACCCGTTCTAGAGATTTCATTGAAATTCATTGAGAACTTCTGGAGATATCGTGTGGAGAGACAGTGGATTCGACCAAATACATATACCTCGGCCAACGAAGTTGGTAAATTTCATGCATGCGAGAAAAAGATTAAAAAATCAAAAATAAGAAATTTAGTTTTGGCGAATGAAATTTCCTGACGAAGACTTGTAAGAGAGCCATTTGAAATCACGTAATGGATTTTATATATCGGTTTGATTAAACGTGACTGGAAACAAAGAGTGAAGAGTTCACTCCCCTAAATTACTAGCGCTTCCAAAAATGGCACAGAAACCTTTCAAGAAAAACTGGATTACGATTTTCTTGAGGATTTCATTTGAATTAAGAGCATTGTATTTTGTGGCCAATATCCTTTGCTAATGAAGAAAAACTGATTACGAGGAACATGTATGAAGATAAGTATCGATTTTTCACACCAGAATGGCAAGATTTGATAGATGGTTAGTTTTCGAAGTGATTACGTGGGATTGGGGGTAGGTAGTCATCATGCAGGAGGTGGGGATCACCCAGGTCTATTTGGGATGCCCCTGGCATCAGGGATTGACACTACCGTCTTAAGTGCAGTGTTAACATTCCAAACATTCCTGCAATATCAGACTTGAGGAACAGAAATTGCTCCCAACCTTTAACCATCGAAACAAAATGAAATATTTGTTAACCAAAAAATTACATTAGCATTTCTGAAATTGAACACTGTCCACAACTGCAAAATAAGACAAGACTGACTGTTGCAAGGGCAAACTCCACTCCTTCCGACTATAGAGGATCAGTGCAACTTTCGTATTGTATAAATAACGAATGTAAAAAACCATCATGAAAACATAGGTTTTTAACTTCAGTTCGTATAAATGTATCCATCTATTAGAATGGTATAAGCCCATGCTTATTTGTATGATACATTATTTGTCAATATCTAGGACTTGTCAATTTAGCTCAATCAGCAAGACAGCCTCTTAGCAATCATTTGTTCGTGAATTCAAATCACAGTAGGGGATATGAATTTTATATATTGGTTTGCACCCTTAATTTTTGCGAGGATTGTTCTTGTTCTTGTTTGTGTTATGGTAGAGATAAATGAAATAAACTCAAGTTTTGGATTTTAACAACTTCAGTAAACAAAAAAATATATATTAGCCATCACAGTCAATAATTCAGCACATGCAGTGTCAAAAATTGAAGTCATGTTAAAAAATTTCGCCGAAAAATAAATATGTTCAGAATAAATTCTGTTTATGACATCGCTGTCGTTTTCTAATGGAAAACATCTAAAATAGAGCAAAATAACATCTAGGAACATCTAAATTCTGGAAAACCAAAATGTTATTTATAAACCCATCAAAATAAGGCCCTAAAAGGTTATAAAAGCTTTTTTTCCCCACGAAAAAAAAAATTTAAAAAATAAAAACATCTAGTCAAGTGGTTTAATAGAGAACTGATGCCAATTTTCAGTTTCAGGCAGGAGCGCTGGAACAGTCAAACATATAAACAATCTCATCTTCAAATACACGCACATATAAATGGGGATAAAAACCTTCGCCATTTTGGTGGCTATGGTCGTTCAATCTGCATTTCTGAAATTGAGTACTTATTACCACTGCCAAACGATAAAAATGCTAAGTGATTTTTGAATGCAGTTTTCCTTATTGAAATCAAAACTAACACTGGATTGTTACAGCGGGAGAAAGACTGGCTCTTTGTAGCCAACTGACAAAGAAGTTTGTATAGACTTGAACATACAGTCTGTAACGAATAGGGAAAATATTTATATTTTGAAAGCTGAATAGGAAAGTAGAAAATCCTTGGGGTAACTGAATCAAACAGCTGCTGCCCTCTATCAGCAAGTGAGAGGAGCCCAGACCTTATCTCCCCTGTCCAGATTTTAATACAAGTGGCCCGTGGGGTTCAAATTGCAAAGTGGGATTTACTTTTCTGATTATTCTTCACCAAAAAACAAGCCGCTTCTGTTAGTCCCTTACTTCAACCTTAATAACTGTAGATACAAAACAACATTTCCCATAAAGGATCAATTGACTAAGCCGACTTACAAAATGGCCGTTCAGGACTTCAGTTCAGGAAATTCTAGAACGAAGTATAGATTTGATGCAGGGGTGGAAATGGGATGAGGATGAGCGATGTATAGCGTATACCTACTTCTCAATTTTCAGGGTTTTTGCATGTTCACTGTCTGCTAATGTAGACATTATCGTATACCTAGTTCTCCAAAACACTGATCTGATGTAGATGTTATTTTTACAATGAATTTCGAGCAACGTAATCGTAGATAGGAGGTGCAGAGTGGCCAACCGACTAAATACCCTTTGGAAAGGCATGAATCCATCTCCCTCTCCCTAGGAATGGGTGAAAGAGTGCATGTTGGGGTCAGTGACGCCACTTCAGACGCTTGTCTAATTTATAAATCGCAAGTGGGCTGAGTGAGTAATAATATGATATTTTAAGCTCGAGCTGGGATGGCTGAAGCCATAGCCAGCGCAAAGGCACTAAAGAGGAGAATAGCTACACGTTTAAAGCGACCGTATGTGCTGAACTGTGTACTCAGTGCGCCCAGGAAAAAGGGGAGTTGGTAATTTGTAAAGTGCGATGAAGAATTTGATAAGATTTGAAATTACTGTAACTAAGGCAGTGTCCGTTCAGGAGATACATGTTCGCAAAGGGCCGGACTTCATGGTGTGTTGAATACCCAGCCACAATCATCATCATCATCATCATCATCATCATCCTTTCAACGTCCGTCGTTGGACATGGACCTTCTCCAGGATTTGCCACGCTTCTCTATCATGGGCGTCGCGGAGCCAGTACTTTCTGAATTTGTATAGCTCGTCTCTCCATCTAATATTCTGCCGGCCTCGGTTCTGCATGTGATCTTTGGGGATCCATATCGTGAGCCGCGATGTCCATCAGTTGTCCGCCATTCTTGCAACATGGCCAGCCCATTGCCATTTGAGATTTTTAATGGATTCTATGATGTCCCTGACTCTTGTCTTTTCCTGGATGTACTGTGCTGTCTTGAGGCCCAGCAATAATGTACAATGAATTTCCGTCCGTCGTACGAAACTACTGCTTCAAAGTACTTCGGTTAGTTCTCTCCAGTGTTGCCATTTTAGAGATTTTTAAAAAATAATCTAAATTTAGATATTTTATATCTTAATCTAGATCTATGATTTTAGATAGAAGATCTACAGTCTGTAATCTTTTTATTTATTTTCATTACATTTCTTGGGAACAGCTGCCCCCCAAAACTTCAAATTCAACATAATATCACCAAAAGTTCCGGTATGTCCAAAAGTTCTCAAAGAACCTCAATGGAATTCAGTTTGAGGTTGGACCACAGACTACCGATGAAGATATTGAGTTTTCCTTATTTCCGTACCATGTTGCTTATTTAATGCTGATTTGGATAAATAGTAAGTAACCAGTCAGGAAGACGGACAACTCTGAATTCACGCCGGGGTAGTCTAATCCTCTGTCCAGTGTCGTGAGATATTGGCCACAAAAAAAATTAAGAACATCCTTTTAAGAAAACATAGGATTAACGGGGCTTTGGTGAAGCTTCGACGGACTTTAATAAGTCGGAAGTGGATTATAATAATTTGCTGGAGTAAATCTAGGAAGCACCCAGGGAGTGCATACTTCTACCATCGTCATTGTCAAAGAAAGTAAGTACAAATGGATCTTCCTCAAAATGTAATCACTTCTTTTGTAGTCCATCGCACACCTTTCCACTAAATTTCTTTGAAATTTGTTCAAAACTTTTGGAGATATCGTCTTGACAAACATAAATTTTTTTTGCTATAGTATGTGGTGTGGATATATAAGTACATCGTAGGAAAGATAATTGTGTATGGATCTGCTCCTTATCTAATCACTTCTTTTGTAACCTATTCAGCCTTCCATACATTTTCATTGCGTTAATTATTGTGTCATCCACAGACAGCTGTTTCGTTGTATTACAACTCTTCAGGATGGCTATAGACTATCCATCATACCATCCGGTACCTCGAGATAGGATCGAAACCTTTGTTTCAGACCTAGAGGCTGGTATCCTCCCTCTGCTCCACGGGACTGGATAGTCAGTAAAGTTGAATCTAAGCGATTTATTTATTTACGCAAATATTCCCCATCCACCAGAGTGCTCCATTCCATGTTGGAAAACCATTGCATAAGCTTACAATGAATGATATATATATATATATATATATATATATATATATATATATATATATATATATATATATATATCCTGGATCCACCTCAAAATTCAACCCCTTCGCAATTAGCCAATTACTCACCCTTCCACAAAGTTCCATTGAAATTCACTGTGCAGTTTTGGAGATACTGTGTGGACGGGCGGAATGACAGAAAGATGAAATGACAGACGGAAAGACACGACCGAATACATATATCTCTCCAACTTCGCTGGCAGAGGTAATAAAAGAGAATTTCAAAAAATTAACAGATGAACGCGACCAAAACCTCCACTACACCGTGTCCAAGTAGGTTAGACAGACAGACAGACAGTCAGAGACAGAGAGACAGAGACGGAGAGACAGAGACAGAGAGAGAACAAGAAAAATTTCCAGACTCATTTCATCTTACACAAGAATATTCTCAACTGACATATCTGTTGTACAAGACCGGGACTCGTAGAGATCGCATATTAATTGCCAGGCTCCAGAGTTCTACTTCAGGTGGGGACATCATTGAAGATCTTTGCTGTAAGCGATAATATTGAGTGGCGGATTAACTTTCAAATAAAAGTGTTTAAAAACTGGATTCTTATTCCAAACGAAGTTTTCAAAGGACGAACTTGTTGCCGACGATGGAGCCGTAGAATCTTGCAGCTAGAATTGCATTCATTGGGTTCCGTCAATGAATTTTTCGCCAGTGTGACTTACAGTTTGAAAACTTACTATAATTAAAACAATATGGATCATTCACCCAGCAGAGAAAAAATATACAGCAAACTCTCGTTGTACCGGCACTCGTTCTAATGGTACAATTAAATAACACATCCGTTATAACGACATTCTCGCAGGATAAGACTATTGTCGAAGATTAGTTTGCGCCAAGAAAAGATTCCTGAGCAATATTTGGAAAACTAAAACTGCATACGGGACATTAGACTGAGAAAGGTAATAAAGAGTAATCTTTGTCTGCAGGGACATAGCCGGAGGAGGGGGTTGGGGCGATTTTAAATCGTCTCCGGGACCCAAAGGGAAGACTCTCTCAAAAACTTCACGAATAGTAGTTCACCTACCGCATTTCTACTAACATTACAAATCTCACTCGATATAAGAAGGGGGCTCCTTGATCCCCCGTCCCCCAAGTCGTTGAATCCCTAGCTACGTCTCTGAACAAACTTACGGACCCCAGGCTTTTGAAAGGTCAAAATCGGCACTTTCAAATTCCCGCCGGTGCCATAATAACGGGAGTACGCTGAATAGTGAGTTTCCATTTTGTGAGAATCATCGAAGCGGAAAGATTTGGATTTGATTGACACGTGTCAGTGTGTTGGGGATTAAGGTGAGTGAGGAACTTCGGCGAGGTAAGAAGAAGGTGCCATCCAGATGCCATAGATATTTGTCAGGTAAATTTAGGTGTGAGATTTTAAACATGGGTGTGTCATGTATGTGTGACACGACGGGGTAAGTCATGATTGAGTGTAGAATACATATGTGTGTGTGCACGTGCGTGAAATCTCTGTTGACAAAAATAATTGTAAACTAACTGAACCCGCAAAAATTGTACAGGGGTTGCCGGTAAGACATGGCAGAGTTTAGCACAGTCACGGTCGACACAGGAAGGGCTGGAAAAGGCCATTGTCCAGTAATGTACTTGAGACGGCTGCTGTTGATGATGATGATGATGTTGGAGGTTGTGGTGGGGATGATGATGATGACCAACTTGAAAATGTGTGAAGATGGATACCGTAGAAGGGTCACAGAACCCAAGTACTATTGTAGCCCGTGGACGCCTAGGACGCAAAAGTCACCGGGGCGCACTCCAAACGGGGAAAAAACAGGCGTTGGAATACAACTGTCGCTACAAACTTTATGTTTTGCGTAGGAGGGCACAAGAGACCCCTGCACCGACCCTGTCAGTACAGATCCTGAGGGGAGGTTGTTGTGATTGCCATCAGAGGTTCACTAAAACATCCGTATGCACCCAATGACCCGATAGACAACAGGGTCTTTTCTTTCGAATGATTAATGTCATTTAATTTCAGCAGGTAATCGCAATGATATCTCTAATCCTCAGATACGGGTGATAGAAGACGGATTAGCGCAAGGGGTGAACGGAGTTATTCTAACTTGCCCGACAAAAGGTCTTGCCGATAAGTTTCGAACCGACCACATCCATTAAAGGGATATATGAACTTGGACTGTCAGTGGCTGTTATGTACTGATAGTTATTTGGATTCAGTTATAGAACAGTGAAGATGTGTCCCTCCACCCTTGGAAAAAAAAAATAGCCGTGGACGCCCAAGTATATGTTATGCTGAATTGACGAAATTGCCTAAACGGCAAAACTCATTCAAAAAGGAAAGTTTGATATCATGAAGTTTTGATTGTAAAAAAATAGTTGTTTTTTTTTTGTATCCTTGTTTGGATAAATGAACTTTTAATCAAATTAATACTATTTATTTACTTATCAATTTTTTGTAAAAAAAAAAAAAGATGTCAAAACATTGCCAATTATGCAATTTCGCTAGATCGACGTAATACGCACACATACGCGCACACACAAACACAAACTATATATATATATATATATGTATATATATATATATATATATACATATATATATATATATATGTATATATATATATATATATGTATATATATATATATATATATATATATATATATATTACTCGATAACAACTTAACTTCATGAGTAAAAAGTTGTATGTATCGAGCACATTAATCCATTGCATTTCAGAAGTGGCTTTATATTATTGATTTATTATTATATTATGTTATACTGCAAGCCTGATTTGTACCACACACACACACATATAAATATATATATATATATATATATATATATATATATATATATATATATATATATATATACATATACATATATATATATGTGTATATATACACACATATATATATACATATATGCATGTATATATATATATATATATATGCATGTATATATATATGTATATATACGTATATATATATATATATACATATCATGTATGTTTATATATATATGTATGTATATATATATATACGTATATACATATATATATATATACATATATATGTATGTATATATATATATATATATATACATACATATATATATATGTATATATATATATACGTATATACATATATATATATATGTGTGTGTGTGTGTGTGTGTGTGTGTGTATCATGTTTGGGTGGGTGTATTATGTTTGGGTGGATGTATGTGTGTACGCGGGTGCGTATGTCTATAACCATTTTCAATGAGCACACAGAAGTACTAAACCCTTGGGTAGAGGTGCCGGAAGGCGACAGTTCGACCCTTGACAGAGCGCACAGGTACTCGGGTCTAAGGTAGAAGTATCGAGTCCATACATAATATGGCCAACCTTGAACGTAACCTCGATTCATAAATAATCCCCTCATTTTTAACAGGTACTATGCTAGTACATCTTTCAAAGAAAGGATTCTTTTTTACTTTTGATCAAAATTGTTTTTAAAGAAGCAGAATCTTATGGCCTGAAAAAATACAGAGAGACAAAAAGTTCACCCACTAAAAAATCTCTTCGTGAAAAAAGTCGGAAGTATATGATTCGGGACTAGCACAGCCTTTTTAACGCTCTTTTAAAACGTATAGCAAAATATGGATATCTTGTTTCAAGTTCTAATTTTGGTTATCATTTCAAGAAAAGACACGATAAACCAGCAAAACGTTCAAGCAAAGGTGCCAGATATGGTTCCTTATTTGTAGCCAAAACTGTCTTTTTAATGGTTAAAATCGGCTAAATTAGATATGATATTTCAGATGTTACATGAGTTATACCAAATCAGTTAAATTGCCTGATAGGCGATTAAAAAAAAATACAATAAATAAATGAATGAATAGATAAGTAAATAAATACGTAATTTTAATTTGATCAGAAGTTCATTTAATCAAAACAAAGATAAAAAATTGTTAATTTTTTTTTTTTGCAATTAAAAATTCGTGATAACGACCTTTTTTTACAAGAAATAACTAATTAGTAGTTTTAACTTTTTTTCTCACAGAAAAAATACGTTGCTTTAATCGGATCAAATTTTATTTAACGAAAACAAGGATAAAAAAAACAACTAATTCTCACGATCAAAAGTTTATATAATCAAAGTGAAATCAAACTTTCCTTACAAAAATAGTAACAGCAAATTTCGCAGAAATAGGCAAATTACTTTACAAATCATTTACAGCCCGCTTATCAAATACAATAACTCAATACTAAGACTCAAGGAGAAACAAACACCAGCTAGATTCAGTCGAAAAATGGCTAAATTGGCCACCTTGAATTCAAGCCTACTTTTCAAACATACTCGGGTCTCTGCAATGTACCTAAAATCTGCCAGTCGTGATGAAATGTTAACAAAAACATATCATCAAGTGACAAAATCTGCAAAATCTGGCACCAATCAGGTCAGCAAGTACAAACCTAGCCTGGGAGGGAAGGACCGCAGAATTTTTATTGCTTTTCACCTCCCACCCCCGATTTTGGTCTTTTTTTTTTCTTTCTTTCTAGTGCATATTCCATGAGTACTTATGTGGGGGCCCCCTTCACTGGACTAATACCCCTCCACCCAAGAAATTGGTTATAGATATCAATAACACGGAAAAATTACTGACTTTATTAGTACAAGACTAATTACTGAAAAAGGAAGGACACTTACTTGGAATTACAGGCTTCTTTCATACCGAGAATAGTACTATCTTTAAAACAGTCAAACGTTGAAGAATGCAATTTTGATTAGTACGATTACGGTATTACTGTACAAATTAATGTGATCAAGTAGAAGCTGAAAAGAAAAAAAAAAACATTAAATTATAAAATACCTCGAACATTGCGGTTTTCAACGGTACAGAACATTTTGGAACGTATCAACCGTACTAATCAAGGTATACCCGTAAACCTGTTTTTTCGAAAGTTGGCTCTACGTCATTTTTCACTTTTCCGAAAAAAAAGGCGGAAAGCGAAAATAACATCCAGTCGTTATCTATCCCTACACCCCTGTCTACTGTACCACCTACCAACCCAAGATCTGGCGACTACGCCTAACATACCATCATCACCATTTGGGGGGTCTGGGAACGCTAAAAAAAATCCTATATAAATATAATGGTAGTTGCTTCTCCGCTTCACACCATTTCGGCTTACGAAAGGTTTTGATGAGAACGTTTTACTTATGTATAATATGGGAAACCTGTTCTTCCGAAATTGGTTGTAAAAAAGATAGAATACATAACCACGGAAGACAAAAAATAATCAAAAAACGAAAGAAGTTGAGGCCTGGGAGGCTTGATGCCTGTTGAAAGGGCTCCAACATTTACTTAGCTTTATCAGTAGATGAAAATTCGTTAAGTGAATAATTAAACCATGGGATTTCAGTAATCCGTTCCAAATGAATATATCAGAGTCCGAAAACTTTAATGATGATATTGTAAATAATGTATAAGGTGCTGATTTTCTTCTAAAAATGTATTAATTCAAATAAGCAAATGAATTATGTAATGGATAAATAATCTTATTATAATTTACCAAGTGTCTGTCCGTTTAGCTGATAATTAGCGCCTAGATACTAGATATAAATCTAGATAATTATAAATCAAGTCTAAATGATTTTGGATGATTTAAAATATCTTTGTTGATTTTAATCCTTGGAAAACTGAAAATATTTCAAGAGATTTTTCGGCAGTTAAGACTTCTTGCAAAGTGAAAGTTCGTTATAAGAGTTCTTCGCTATGAGAAGTACCACAGTTCATTGATGGGTGAATGGCTTGGCTCCGTGGACAAAGATTTGGGGAAGGTTTTCCACGAATATGGGATCCTCAGACTTGTGCGATGGAGTTTCAAGTTGAAGTCCGACGTGCTCAGAGCGGATCCCGCCATTAAACCAAGGATTTGCATCTTACGGTCCACCGATGTGACGCGCGAGGCCTTTAGGTCGTAGGTTCAACAGGAGTTTCCTTTTCCTGGCAGATGCCCAAGCTAACTATCGGATCGCAGTGTTGCTAGGTCATTTGATTTTTTTATATCCAGAATCGAGTAAAAAAAATATCTACAGATATATAATTTTTTTCTAGAAATATCCGAAAAAACATCGGAAAACATATCACGTATTTGCTGAGCCTTTTTTCGCCGCAAATGATAAAAATTAAATGTAATTCCACATTTGTGACCAATGAGATCTAATTTCTCGAAAAGAGATAAATTAAGATTGAAAAAAAAAAAGGTCAGACTCACTATTAGTCCCTATGAAGAAATTCTGATCCATTTCAATTTGTACAAGGTTATTAAATCTTGCTTTTTTTTCCCTGATCCAAACTTTAAGATATTTTTAGACGAGTATCTAAAAAGGATACTAAAATGAATATCTAAAAATTTTATCAATACCTGAAAAGTCTTTTTTTTTAAAATTATCCAAATCTCATTTTAAAAATATATCTCTAGGAATGCAATATCTATACACAATTTTTCACATCTAAGCGCATCCAAAAATATCCAGATCTGGGTGTAAAAAATATCCTGAGTGGCAACACAATTCAGAGGTCTGTCCTCTGACGGCTGCCTGTGTGTTACGTTGTAAACAAGTTATTGGCCAGCAACACAGACATCGTAAATAAATAAGATGTTTTTGAGTTTATCAGTCAGCGCTAAACGACATGGTCTACACCAGTGTGAGACGTCTAACAGCACAGCTGACAGACGGCGATTTGAGTTCCGATTGAGCAGAAGTTACGTAAGTCGAATAACATGGCATGTTCAAAATGCCGACAGCAGTTTTTGGAAAGACACAAATATTCTGAGCTAATTGTAACACTTTGATGCGTCTATTTTACACACTTGACTTATCTCATCACTGTTTCACATTCATCAAGATAGCAATCACTATTTGACAAGTCCCTTTGCCCTGGATTGATGTAAACAGAAACGACATCTTACTTTAATCTTAGCATCATTACCAAAAATCTGCTTTTATTATACCAATAGCTATGGACGTCAGTGGGAAGGGTGCAAACGGGACATTTGACCCTCCACCCACCCCTGATCAAGCCTGCTCACCTAGGGTGAAGAGGTTTGAATGATTGAACCTCATAGTCGGATGAAGGATAACGGTGTTGCACAAACATTTTATGTGACCCTTATTAAAAATGGCGTTATTCTTCGAGTGGCTAAGATGTATTCGAAATATATATCCTTTAGTCTCCCACAATCGGAAAAAATATCCCTTTGCCTACCCCCTCGAAAAGTGACAGTGGACGCTCATGCCAACAGCCCTTATTCTTTCATCATCATCAGTCTTTTAACGTCCCTACTTGGACACAGACCTTCCCCAGGATTCGCCACAATGAGCCAGTATTTCCTGAATTTGTCAAGTTCATCTCTCCATCTTGTGTTTTGTCGGCCTCAGTTTCTTATGTGATCTCTGGGGATTCATGTTGTGAGATGTGATGTCCATCGGTTGTCTTTCATTCTCGCAACATGGCCTGCCCATTGCCATTTGAGTTTTTTAATAGTTTCTATGATGTCACAGACACCCGTTTTCTTCCTTATATACTGTGTTGTCTTGTGATCTCTCCATGTAAGGTTGAGCATGATTCTCTCATGCGCACATTGCATACTTCTCAGTTTGTAGGCCTGTCTCTTGGTTAGGTTCCATGTTTCAGCCCCATAAGTGACTATCCGGAGAATGCATTGGTTGTATACTCTTCTTTTTAAGATTATTGGGATAATCTAGTTCCTGAAAGTTGAGCTTGCTCTGCCGAAGGCTTGCCACCCCAAAGTGATTCTTCGCTTGATTTCCTCCTCTTTTGAGGGTCTCATGGAGATTCGTTGTCCTAGGTAGATGTAGAGGTCTACCGTGCCGAGTAAAATAAGATTGTGGAGTCTCGAAGTCAAAATATAGACAATTTTCAATACAGTCGTACGTCGATTAACGCCCGATCGAATAATATTCGATCAGGGAGACGAGAGCTTAAAAACTATTGAGTCAATGAAATCGTCGAAAATTCCTGTCATGGTATCGTTAACTTGTTCAAAAGGACGCAGCATCGCGTTTCTTTAAAGTTCTCTAAACAGAGAAGGCGGGAAAAGAGAAGATGAAAGAGGAGTTGAGACACCTTGCTGGGTTAAGCTTATGACTTAGTACAGTCGTTCTCGACGTGTGCGTCAGCGCCCCCCTGGGGAGCGTTGGCTTATTTCAAGGGGGTTGCGGTGATTAAAGACGCGTTTGAACTTCTTGGGCGTCTTGGAGCTTCTATAAACATCAATGATTCTTATTTACAAATGGTTGTTGTTTAGAAATTCATTGATATACTCACTATAACATTTTCCTTAAGAAAACTTCTATCATTATTTTTTTGCATTTTCACACCAGTTGCCTGGTGATCATCGCTGGAGACTGAGTGACAGCAAGTCTTTTCAATTTTTCAGATTATTATTATTATTATTATTATCATTATTATTATTATTATTATTATTATTATTTGGAATCTCACACCAGTTGCCTGGGGGTAACCGCTGGAGTTTGAGTGACAGCAAGTCTCCTCAAGTCTCCAGCCCTCCTCTCCTAGTACTCATAGGTCGCAGTAATTCTACGATTTACAGTTTCACACCAGTTGCCCAGTGGTTATCGCTGAAGGCTGAGTGACAATAAGTCTCCTCAGGTCTTCAGCTAACGTCTCCTCCCTCTTTCGCATATCATGACAGAGCTACTATTCGTTGCAGTACTTATATCTCTAGCACCTTCCTCAGTATCCGTGCAGTTCCCAGTAGTGCTGTGGTCTGTACGGTCTCTATCCTCCCCCTAATCATGATCTCCTCCAGTCTCTCCCTCAGCGTTTTGGGGACAGTTCCAAGTGCGCCCACTATGACCGGTACTACCCTGGTTTTCATGTTCCACATTTTCCTTAACTCCCTTGCTAGGTCCTGGTATTTTTCCCTTTTTTCACCCTCCTTCTTTTTTACTCTATGGTCCGCAGGTACAGCAACGTCTACTATTTGGCAGGCCTTCCTTTTTTTTGTCTACTATTACTATATTATTATTATTATTATAATAATAATAATAATAATAATAATAATAATAATAATAATAATAATACAACAACAACAACAACAACAACAACAACAACAACAACAACAACAACAACAACAACAACAAGAAGAAGAAGAAGAAGAAGAAGAAGAAGAAGAAGAAGAAGAAGAAGAAGAAGAAGAAGAAGTAACTGCTCCTTCCTATGCTTCATCACCGTCTTCTATTCGCCTCAGGGCACATACTGTTACTGTATTGTTTGTGTGTCACACTTTGGGTAGTTCAATAGGAGAGTAGGAAAAAAGAGGAGAGTGGAACAGCTAATGCTACGTCGATGAAACGGAAGGAAGGTGAAAAGAAAGAAAAAGAGAGGAATTGATGATAGAGAGAGAGGGGCAATGGGTCTATAATTTTCGTTATTGCGTAACATACGCCTGATTACTAATGACAAGAGGAAAAGTTAGCATCTGATTCAAGATGAAGTTTCGTATTGGATCACTTATTAGTTCGGAGCTGAGCTTAAAAGTTAGTATTCTTCCTCGGAAAGAAGTTGAATTGGTTGTAACCCTTTAATATCATTATTCTTTTCAAGGCTGAAGTGAAAATCTAACAAACCAAAGAAGATTAAAAGAAAATGGTATGCAATAATCTCGAACAATTCAAAAATGTACAAGAAAATTTCGTTTGGAAAAATACTGCACAATTAATCCTCAAACTTTTAATTTTAAAAAACGTTGTTTGGTTTAAGGTGTCGAAGGTCCTTTCTTCTCCCTTTTTTACAAATCGCTATCCGATAATTCAACTTACGTGTCATTTATTAAATAATTTTGAATTTCTAACATCTTCATCTTTTTTTAGACACAGCGTTGTAATTACCGATGTTGCTTGTTTTTGACTGAAGAAAAAATGGTAATTTGTGCCATATGGATACTTTTAACGAAGCTTTATCTGAATTTTATGGAATTCAAAAAATGATGAATTTTTCGATGTTCACCCATTTCATTTCCCCAGAGGCTAACCATTAGGCCACCTGTACCCCCTAGTTATTATGTTTGCGTAGGAGTAAAGAAGCTCGTAAGTTTTCATCTGCTAGCACTGAAAATAAGAAAGAAGGTGAAAAGAAAATCAAATTCCACTTTTTAAATCAACCCTCAGAAGATATGAACATAGCCATAGCTGCAGATTACTATGTTTAATTTTATGTTAGGATCGTTGTCTTTTTTGTCCGAGTCCTGTTATAACCTAAAACTTAAAATGTTTTTTAAACGAGAATTAGATTAACACAGCTAAAAGAAGAATTGTGTTGTGTTTAAGCAAGATGGACAGTAACAATTCTGATAAAAAATACACCACAGAAATGCTGACCATTTGAAACTAAAATAAATGGAATAAAAATAAATAAAGAGTGCATATGTTTATTTTGTTATGTAATAAGTTATATTCTTAATAAAGTAAGTTTCTTTCTCGGACTTTTTTAATACCGTGTGATATCTGGTGATTTTTCTTACGTGACGTTTTGTCTTGAGACTTTATTTCCGATCACCCTTCAAAACAGCCTGAGGTGGGTAAAGGCTTTAAAAATCTTAAATTTAGAACACTTGAATTATCAAAAATAAACTACCGAATTGGATAACTTTAGGCTCCTTCATGCCGATAGATAACACCGTCATTTTGGACAGGTATATACTCGTTTCAATTATATAAAAAGACGTGGTCACCTTTTTGTGTTTGTTGGTTTTTCTGTCACGTTAAAACGAAATGAAAGAGATGAGAGGGGTTCTGCGAACACACAGACCCAAAATGGACTGCTGCTGTGTGTGTAACTTCGCTGAAATAACTGCTGATAATATGACTTCTACTATTTCTACTGCAAATGTGTCAGTTTCGTTTTTTATCCGATTCCGTTACCTTGGTGATTTAAAATTATCAAAAACAGAAGATATATAGATCTGGTCAGTCACTCTATAGAAACCGTCACGTGACCAACGTCTTTTGACAGCGTGCTGCGTTGGGGTGATCAATTAAAATATTGGAAGAAGGGGGTGATCAATGAATAATTTAATTCTCCCATCTTTTGTTCGGCAGTAATCGCTTAAAAGTCTGAATTTTCAACAAAAAAAAACATGAAACACAAACTAATGATCAATTTAGCATAAACTTATATTGCAAATTGATCCTAGTTAAAAAAAAAAAAAACTATTTAGGGAGGATTTAAAAGAGAGAAGAAAATCGTTTTTCGTTGAAATAATAAGTAACAAATGTTGAAATAATCAGCCTTCCTATGACATTGGCCCATGCACCTGATGCACATACACACACACATACACACACACACACACATATATATATGCATGCATATATATATATATATATATATATGCATACATATATATATATATATATATATATATATATATATATATATGTATCTATGTGGACATGCGTGCATATATATATATATATATATATGTATCTATGTGGACATGCGTGCATATATATATATATATATATATATATATATATATATATATATATATATATATGCCCACATATATGCCCACATAGATACATACAAACATACATACATAGCCCGCCAAACCGACTTGAAAACTAAAGAAACTTATTTTGACAGTTTTGGTTTACGGTTTCTAAAAAAGAGTTGTAGAAATTCATTGAAAAAATAAAATCTGTACGTGGTATGCATTTTTTTGTTTGTTGTAAATACATTTATATCAAATATTTATTTGTATAATTTAGCCCTGCGTAAATTATTCTGTCATTTTTATGGTTACTCTGTGAGTGTTTGTATATTATGAAAACAGCTCTGCAAACTTCCTTCCTGTTCCCATATTTAAGACACAGGGTTGATTTCTACATCATGTGAATTTGATTTATTTACCGCATAGATAACCCAAAGACAAGTTTCCTCTTATTTCACGTGTCATTCTCTTGAAAACGAAATCTGTTTTACGCAGAATACATCATGAGAAATCAGCTCGAACAGTAAGACGATTTTAGTAGTGGTGGTCTTTCTTTTCAAAACCATCCAGTCATACTCATTTCTGAGTTAAAACCTCTGGGACCAAATTTCGGATTTCACTCACACACACACATACGCGCGCGCGTGCACAGACACATGCGTACGCGCGCACATACACATGCGTGCATGTGTGCACACACAGTATTGTATATACACAGAGCCGAGACATAAGCATACTAAGTAGCTACTTAGGGCTCCGTGGCCCTCAGAGAGCCCCAAAGAGCGATGGGACCCCAAGAGGTGGTCAGGACCCCCAAATCAAATTCTGCTGAGGAATCCGTAGAGCTGATCCAGAGCGTCAAAGTTAGGGTTAGTATCGCTAGAGTTTGTTTAGTTAGACTTGGTATTTTTTTCGTTTATGGTCAGGGTTAATATTTTTACGCTTCTGGGTGAGTAGTTTTTTGGTTATGTTAGAGTCAGTTCGTCACCAGCATCTATTATTCTGCGAACTGGGACGGTGACCATTTGAAAACAGGAAAGGTAACAGTTGCCCATCTTTTCTCCACCCACGGGTGAATAGCACAAAGCTGACTGGACTCTCTAGTTATGGTTGACAGCAGTATAGATGGACAACTTTGGTTCCAAATCAGCCAGTCTATATTAGCCCCTGAAGCACCCATGATGAATTCATCGGTGGTGCCCAAACGACTTTGCATTGGGTTATGGGATGAAAAATATATTTTTTTAATTACCATCTCTTAGCCACGTGAATATAAGCAATAAGGAATATTTATCAACCACTTCAAATAAAAGTTTTATGTATTTCAATAAGGCTACTAAGACCCAAGTCTTTTTTTTTCTAAGAAGAAATTTGACTTCAATAATGTCAAAAATTGAAATTCATATCCTTGAACTTGCTTGATCTATTGCTGGGAAAACGTTTGACAAATTACTTGACCTTGAAATTGAAACTACAAGAAAGGTTTGTAACAGGACATGCGACCAGCTGCTGTTGGAAATCAAAATCTTAGGGAAGCTGATAAATGATGGACCATTCCAGTGGCTGTCAAATCAGACAAATGACCAATAAGAATACAGGTCTGGCTAGTCATTCAATAGAAACCATTGCGTGACCAACGTATTATGGCAGCAGGTCGTGTTGGGGGTGATCAATTAAAAATTGAGAAAAGTGGTGATCAATGGATAAATTTCGTCTCTAGCCTTTTGCTAGGTACTGATCTCTAAAAAGTTTGGATTAATAAAAAAATTAAAAAAAAAAACCTTCAAGTGTGAACGCTACCAAATGCAGAGTAATTAGCGACCTTCACTAAAAACCCACTTTGGGGAGTTATTTTCGAAAAACAACAATTAAAATAATCCGTTTTATGCTAAACATGACATACAAAAGTTTTAATTTTCAGTGCCGAGCGGTCTGTACGCGCGACTTGCCACACAGACAGGCCAACTCTAAAGATGAAGAAACCCATGTCGACAATTTTGGTGACAGTCTAGGTTGGTGGTTTCTAATAATCATGCAGTTTTTTGTGTTTTTTCTACAAAGAGATTTCTTTTTTATGCAATGAAGGCTGAAGTATTCTTTGAAGAATATTAATAGGTTGTTACACATGTAAGCATGGCTTTCTTTTTTCACTGAAGAGAATAATACGAAACAGGGTCAGGGCCGGTTCAAGCCTACAGGACCAATTGCTCCTAATCGGATCCTGTGCCTAAGCGGATGGGATGGGGGGGTTCACTCGGGTGTATTTTAGTCTTGTCAAATGCACACAACGACATATTGCGATGTACGCGTGACACCATATTGCAAGTTGTACAGAGGATAGAAAGAAAATCAATTTTCTACTGAATTCACGAAGATTCAACAGCGTTTGTTTATACAGTATATATTTTGAATGCTTTTTTTTTAGTGTACTTTGATTCAAATAATATTAATCAATTACAGGACAGCGTGAAAATGTATTTCTCTGAATATTTAAAGCCTACATAATAAAAAAGTCCAATAACTTTTTTTTTACTAGATCAATGGTCTATATACCTGAAATTGTTTTTTAGAGATTTCATATTATCATTTAACGATCGTCGGAAAAGAGTTATTGCTTAAAATGAGTTATATTTTGATTAAATATTTACCGTTTCGTTTTTTTGTTGATATCATCCTCCATGTTACTTCTCAAAAAATGATATTTCATCTGTATTAACTTAGTAATATCCATTTACCAAAGCTTGAAACTCTTTAATTGAACCCAGTTTGACTCGGGACAAACTGCATTCAGTGTAAACATATCATTTACTAAAATTGTAAAGTAACATTTCTGGAAAGTTAATTAACCCAAGTTTAATCTTACTTGATTTTTATTAACTTTCAACTAATGTTTCTTTCATCTTAATTCTCTTGCTTTTAACACATCTCTCAATAAGACAGTTGCGATGAAGGAAATTTAAATCAAGAAGGAAGAAATTGTCGATCCTTTACACAAAATGTCACTGAAATTCATTGAGAACCTTTGGAGATATCGCGTTGACAGAAATGAAGTTTTGGCGATATCATGTGATTTGGATATATGAGTACAATGTAGGGAATGCAATAAGCCACGAAACCGCTAAAAAGTTTACTCAGTTTTTCCGTACCCTATTATACACCCGTCCATAGAATTTTATCGAGATATCGTGTGGATAGTCAGAAGCGTTAACTTAAATGTATGGAAAAAACGGAAAAAATCTCTCAATTGAAAAGATCTTCCTTGATCCACCCCTAAAATTAACCAATTATTCCTTACACCATTGCCTACCCTTTCGCGAGATTTCGTTGGAATGTACTTAGTACTCTCGGAGATATCGTAGGGACGGACGGAAAGATGCCACCAAGTACATATACTCCGTCAACTTCGTTGAGAGATGAAAATAGTCAATTGACAATGCTTCACTAAATAACGAATTCAATATAATTTAAACTCGCAGAAAAATAATTAAAAAGCCTTATCTGAATATATATATGTATAGGATCGAAACCTTCGCTTCAGACTCAGAGGCTGGCATCTTACCTCTGCGCCACGCAAAACTGGACGGTCAATAAGGTTGAATTTAAGCGACATACTTATTCACGCATATATTCCCCATCCACCAGAGTGCTCTATTCCGAAGTTGGAAGAGTATTGCATAAACTTACAATGAACGAGTTACCTCACTTAGAGCGTGCTCAACCTCGAATGAATCAACTATATTGTGTTTCAAAAAGGAAAGACACATTATAAAAAGATTATAGAAAGGTGCTAATCACTCATATATTTTAACTTTAATGTAGATGTTGAAAGTGAATCCTTTTTACCTGGGTGCAAGTTCGATCCCATTTCATTACAGTTACAGCCGCTTTTCGCAATGAGAACAAACATTACTTATGTTCAAAATCTTCCTTCCGATGTTGACCTTCAATTCAAAAAGTTTATTTAATATATCTTTTTTTTTTTAGATTCGTCTGTTGACTTTCTGAATTTTTAAGCTCAATTAAGAACTCGCCTTACATTCATGGCCGACTTATAATTTTAAAAAAATATACGGTAGTTTAGATAAGACACAAATTACAAAAAGATTTCTAAAAGATGCAAATTACACTTACATTATATTTTTCACGATAGAAGTTGAAAGTGATTCCCTTTAACTTGAATGCTGATTCCTATCTGTTTCATTACTTTGGAAAACAACATAGCTAGCACAACACAAAGAAATAGATGCTCGAATGATCGTAGCGCATGATGCAATCATTCCAACTGTTAAATATTGTTGCTTCTGAGTACAGTGTTGCCCTCATAATCAGCCTTTTGACGCCCGTCGTTGGACATATACCTCCCCCAAGATTCGTCACGGTTCCAATATCTCCAAAACATGTCTCAATCGTCACGCCATCTTATTTTCTGCCGGTCACAATTTCATATATGATCTCTGAGAATCCACGCTGTGAATCGTGATGTCCAGTGGTAGTCTGATATTTTTGCAACCCGACCAGTTCATTCCTATTTGAGTTTTCTAATCGATTCTGTGATATCTTTGAATCCTTTTTTTTTCCTCTAATATAGCACGCCGTTTTGTAACCTCTCCCCATGATATTAAGCATGATTCTCTCATGTCCACATTGCATGGTTCTGTTTGAGGGTCAATCTTTTGGAGAGGTTCCGTGTTTCAGCTCCATAGGTGACTATCGGGAGGATGCTTTGGTTGTAGACCCTCCATACTGTCATGCGAATAACTGCTTAAACCTGTTAATATATTGATGAACAAGAAACCTGGTTTGGGGTACTCCGTACTCTTTTCTTTTTTTTTCTTTTTTTATTATAGTCTCAACTTCAGTTTACCTGAGGAGGACTGGGCCATCATCCCACTCGAACCCAAGGGTGAGTTGGGCACATTTGCGACGTAACTCTTCCAGGTCAGATGACACCTGAATCCCTTTTTGTTTACGGATTCCGAAACAGCAGCCCCAGCAGTTGTGTGGGCGACACCCGTCCGATCTTTTGAGTCTAACCCCCTGAATGTCACAGAGGAAGTGGGGACTGACAGGCCCCAGGATGCCAAGGAACCGAACAAGATAGAGGCGTTAATCTCCCTGAGGTATCTCTACGTACCCGCACACCAGGATAATATTAACAAAATGAAAATATCTAATACTTAATGAAATATCATGCATACAATTTAATGCTTTATAAAAGGAAAGCCGTCAGATTATTGATACCCAATCCATGTGAATATCTTTAGGTATAATTTTCCAGAGTTGATATTGACGCTTTCTGTTTAATTTTTAAACTGATTTCTATTCTTTCATGTAGGCTAATAGTAGGACGTAGCCAGGTTCCAAAGTTAGGGATGAGCAAATAAGTGCAAGGACACGTACGAAATACTTTCAAACTAATTCATTCTTTATTCTTATTTTATCTTTTTATTTCAAATCATAACATAATGGCGATATAGTTTCAAAGAGAGCACGTACTTTTTATCGTCAGACTCCTACTATTGAGTTCTGACTTCATATGAGACAACAATTAGAATGACGATGATTAAACCAAAGAAACAGTGACGTCAGGTATAAATTACAGCGACACTGAGACGTATGCAAAAACTGATGACGAATTCACTCCCAGTTCTAGAAACTAACTCAGGTCGACTTTTTTGGTAAAGTTTACCAATCGCATTTACAGGATCCCGTAATAAAGGAGTTGAAATGAGACACGCCGTTTTCGAATAAAATTGTACGGAAAATTGAATTCAGTTTTGTTTACTTTTAAGATTTTAACGAAGCATAGGAGTTTAACCCTAGCGCAACCAACCTTTATTTATATTCAAGATGAAAACTCAACAAAAAAAAAGTTATATAATTGGCTCATCAATCTGTACCGTATTTGAAATCACAACATCGTGAAATTGGTTGGTTTTTAATTATTCGACATCAGCAGCAGCAGCATCGGCATCATAATCATCATTTTAACGACCGTCGTTGGACATGTATGTTGGAAAGAAAAACCGTCAGATTATTGATACCCGACCCATGTTAATATCTTTAAATATAGTTTTCAAAAGTTGATATTGACGCTTTCTGTTTAACTTTCAAACTGATTTCCATTCTTTCGCATGGGCGAAACGAAACGAAACGAAATAATATGAGAAATATATTCAAAACCCTGGAAGGCTGGTCCATTAAAGTAATAAGTCCAGAAAGTTCTTCCAAAGCCTTGCGATAAAGTAAAAAAAATACCAATAAAAAAAATACTGTGGTTCGACTTTTATCACACAAGGGGAACTGAAGAGAATAATTTTTTTTTTTTAGAAAAGTCACCACTCTTGAAGAATCTGCTCAGTGGGGTGGCGACTGCCCCTTCTAGCTACGTCACTGGCTAATAGTGATTATGATTCATCAGTTGATACTAATGGAGTTGAAGGCGGACTTGAAAAGAGTTGGAAATGTATACAGTAAACTCCTGTTGTAACTGCACTCATTCTGACAGCACTGTTAGAGCACTCGCGTTTTAAAGACACGTTCGTTTTTTTTATATTCTCGTAAGAATACCATTGTTGGAGCGCATGGAAATTTCAATGCATTATTTCAAGGACTAAAATTAGTAAACCTTTACAATAATGCTGCCTAGAGTAACACAGAAATCTGGAGAGAAAAAAATCAAAAGAAAAGTCTTATCAATTAACGATAAACTTGAAATGATCAAGAGGATAGAAAGACGTGTATATGTTAGCATAATTACTTTGTGGTTCATTCATTTTATTTGCCAACATGTAACCCGTATATGGGGCATTAGACTGTGAAAGAGTGATAAAAAGTAATTTTTGTTGGTACTTTTTGTTTTTTTTTATCATTAATACCCTTCGTATAAAATCCAGCCATTATAACGGGAAATTCATTAAAGGCACTCTTAATTCCCCGAGTGTGCCGTAATACCGGGAGTCTACTGTATTCTATTGGGGGGGGGGAGAAAGAGAGAGAGAGAGAGAGAGAGAGATGGGACCATAAAAGGAAAGATCTGAGGACATCAACCCCTTTTGAATTGGAGCAAGAACTGTATAATCTTTGAAGTTGGAGGCCTGTGTCTAAACGAACCCACTTGTTGGAATGTTCCTTTGAGGAGTTTCTTTTTGGAGTATTTTCGCTAGCAGCTGGGCATCATTCTCTGATCCAAAGCCACTAAATACACTTAATGAACCCATCAAATTGAGATGCAAGAGATACACACCGTGGTTCTAGCAGGGGAAAAGGCAGTTGGGTTCCATTTATTATTACAACACGCCACTAATAGCTGCAGTATGTGTCACTAAATGGGGTTCCTTGCTCGGGATGATCAGCATCATCAAGAAAAGATATTGTCGTATTTTTTTCTTTTATCAGGAATCATGGCAGTTTTAGAATGTCCATAAACAAATGAAAGGTGTAAACACCAACCAGATCTCCTCAGTTAAGTTTTGATCAGTGCGGGTTTAGCTGTAGCACAAATCTAAGTAACTAAGTTTGTGGTATAATGGGGTTTCTCTGATGTATATTACATACCCAGCCTATTTACCTCTGCCGACTAAGTTGGAAGCTATCTATGTATTCACACGTTTGTCTATTTGTCCAAACAATATCCCCTAAAGTTCTCTGCGAATTTCAATGACACTTTATGGAAGGGGGGACCATGGGTTTAAGAATAATTGATTGAATTTTACGGCGGATCCAGGATCTCTTTTTCAATTGAGTGATGTATTTTCATATATCTACGTGTATTCACTCGTGTTTGTCAGTCCACACGATATCACTAAAAGTGAATGTTAATGATATTTTGTTGAAGGTTGAGCCACGGGCTAAGGAATAATTGATTGCATTTTAGAGCAGATCACGTTTTTTTCATATATCTATATGTTTTCACTCCTGTTTGTCCACACAATATCTCCAAAAGTTCCCAATGACATTTCATGGAAGTGATCTAATTTGGGAGCGGATCTTGGAATCTTTCCGTTCCAGAGATATTTTTTATATAATAAGACAATTGCCCCAAATACTGGAATTGAAATTTACAGTTATCTACCCTACATCGCGACTGTGTATGGACTGATTTTAATTCAGTGTTAGTTAAAGTTGGCAGATGTATGCTCTCTTTGAACGCTTGCAGTTTGAACAACCGTTGCCATCCAAGATGGCAAAGAGTTCTATCCCTTTTTTTAGATATATTTGTGTGTTCGTTTGTTTATGTATTTTCCAGCGCTCCTGGTTATACTGTTTTGTCCAAAGACTTGAAAATTGGCATCAGTACTTCACTAGATCCGTTCCAAATTTTTTTTTCACTTTTGGAAAAAAAAGAAGCTTTTTTTTTTACCTTTTGAGGGCTTTAATCAGATGGGTTTAATAATAGCATCTAGAATCTCAGAATCTTAATGTTTCTAGATGTTTTTGTACTCTATTTTAAGTGTTTCTCATTGAAAAACGCCAGCGATGTCATGAATAGAATTCATTCTGACCATATTTACTTTCTGATTGAATTTTTTGTACACAACTTCAAAATTTGGCGCTACAGTCGTTCAATTATTGACTATGATGACGGGTTATCTCTAATTTCACACTCTATTCTTTACTTACCGGAAACCCCTTTGATTCCGGACCCATTTATCACAAATGAGAACATTTCAGATGTCAGTAGCTTTTTTTTTCGATCGGCGAAAAAATGTATTTTTGTACGATTCTTTTGTATGTATAGAATGAATTACAGAAATTATTAATACACTTTTAACTATTTGTCAGAAGTGATGGTGTAACCACTACGCTATGTGTCCATCCATGTCCACGTGGACATGGACACATAGTGTAGTGGTTACAGCATCAGACAAAATTACTGCAAAGTAATCTGATGGTTCTAGGTTCAATCCTAGTGTGAGACGAAAATAATAATAATACTAATGCTAAGAGGGGAGTGCAGTCAATATACCCCCGTTGGATAAATAAAGGGTCCGGTTCGTTACTTCCTCACACCTACCAGATGATACCTGATGAAGAGTAGAGTGCAACGGCCGAAACGTTGTATGAAAAAAAAACCAAGATGAGGATGGTCCGAATATTAATAGAAAAACGTTGTATGAAAAACAACCAAGATGAGGATGGTCCGAATATTAATAGAAATAAGCTTACGCCTACTTTTCAATTTGCAGCTTTCTTTCTATGTCCAGTGTCTACTAATGGAGACATTACCGTATACCTAGTTCCAAAAACCAAGTATTACTGCGTACCTAATTCCCCAAACCTATTTCAATAACTAGAAGAAATTGGGTGAAGAATCGCTCGAATTTGGCAAGCTCCACTTTCAAGAACAAAAAAAATCTCATTATGCCTAAAAAGAAAAGTCTACAACCAATGCATCCCTTCGATAGTCAACTATGAAACTTGAAGGTTGAACTAAGCCAGAAAATTGATTCCTAAACTAAGAGTCATGCAACGTGAATAGGAAAGAATCATGCTCAACACCACACGGGGAGATCACGAGACAGCACGGTATATTGGTGAAAGAAAAAAACAAAATAGGGACCAGAGATATCATAGAATCTATCAGAGAATTCAAATGGAGATGGACTAGACACGCTGCAAGAATGTCAGACAACTGCTGGACATCACCACTCCCGACATGTATCGCAAGAAACCATGTGCGAAACTATGACCGGCTAAATATAAGATGGCATGACCGAACGGACGATTTTAGAGAATATTGGCTCTGCAACGTCCATGATAGAGAGGAAAGTCTATATCAAACGATGGACGATAAACAGATGATGATGAATAAGATGCTATTTAAGACAGTCCACCCTCAAACGATAATTGAGGTACTTTTTCATGGCCAGACATTGTCGTAAACGTGACTAGCATGCAATGCCCTTTTCTCATGGATAGCTTAAACGTGTCGTTTGCTATTAAAATAAATATCAACAGGTCACAAAAACTAGAGAGTTGAAGTATATTTTCTTTGTCATTACTAACATTTTTAATGTCCTTTTCCTGATATTGTAACATTTTGAACATTGATAGTGGTCTAATAAATCTTTCACATCGTTCTTACACGTTCCGTCTACTTAATACGCCATGAAATCTGCCCTGATACTCTATTTTGCCTATTGTGACGACAGCAACAGACAGGGGTTTTGTCAAATTCAAGTCCAAGTCTGGAGTTGACTTTGTCTACCGTAACAACAAGAATAAACCTCACCAAATTTAGGGGAGTAGACGGGACATTCTCCTCCCGTGATTTGAAACCACGAGCAACTGATCACCAACCGACTGAGCCAAATTGACTAATCTTACTTATCTACGAAAATTATTATTACAGATATATTAGGGCTTATTTCATAAATAAATCTATGCTAAAATATATTTAAAAAAATATTTTTTATTGATTATATATACAACACTCAAGTTGTAACAATCATCTTCTAACGGAATAGAATTAGGAATGAAGTTTGATCTTGCAGTAGCCAGGCACCTCCCTCTCTGTCTTTCGATATATATATATATATATATATATATATATATATATATATATATATATATATATATATATATATATGGTGGCTAGCAATATAACATAATGTAACATGAGCTAGTTTGTGTAGCGAATCCACATTCTATATATATATATATATATATATATATATATATATATATATATATATATATATATATATGTATATTTTATTGTATCATCCACACACAACTGGTTCGTTGTATTACAACTCTTCAGTGTGGCTATAGATTATCCATTATCCCATCCTGTACCAGGAGGTGGGATCGAAACCTTCACTTCAGATGCTTGACAGGCACCTTGTCTCTGTCCAACGGAACTGGACGGTCAGTAGGGTAGAATTCAAGCGATATATCTACTTACGCATATATTTCCCATCCACCAGAGTACTCTATTCCTATTCGTTGGAAGTGCATTGCACATACACACATACACACACACACACACACACACATATATATATATATATATATAGCAGCCCATTTTCTTGAATTGTTTATGCTATTCACGTTGTCGAGGGCGTGTGATACATTAACCATGTAACGATGGGAGATCATTTGAAATAAATTTCTGTATAATATAATGCAATTCATATCTCATATATTTATATATATATATATATATATATATATATATATATATATATATATATATATATATATATATATATATATCGTTTCAAAAAATAGCGTTCACCTCACGTCCTGTGTCATGCCGTGATGGACAATAAATATCTAATGTCTGACTTGTACATAACGTCCCGATGCAGAACGTGAGATGATCGCTATTCTTTGAAATAACCATTTTTTTATCATCAAATATAAAAAGTATCATAATACTTAAATATTTTCGGATTTTATATCCAATTATTACACACGAGTGAGTATTGTCAACAATGAGGAAAAGAAGTTTACATCATTGTGTATGATATGGTCAAACTATTTTCCTCATCTATTTGTCCACGTTTTGGCTGTGTACCCTCCGACAACCGTCGGATGTTCCTGATTCTAGAAAGTGGAATTACTTTCTAGAATGCATGCTTATATAAGAATCCCAAAATATGTATGGACTATTGACTTATAAGGATTAATAAACCTTACCACCAAACACTTCACTCCCGAGTCTGTCTCACTCTCTAAAGTACACATTATATATATATATATATATATATATATATATATATATATATATATATATATATATATGTAGTCTATGAAACTTTACATCTTTAAAATCCAGACATTATAAAACTTTTTCAAAAGATTTTTTGTATCATTTGAGTCACCTATTTCCCAATATCTGTCAATGCAATTTATGTAATTTTCTTCAGTGCATTTTCCCCTGTTTCACGTATACTTATTTGTTAAGATATAATGAATAAATTGTTTTTTGCTGGGATCATCACTTGTTTACCATGTAATTTCCCGGTGATTTCGAAAACAAAACAGTTAAATTAATCTGGCACCCCAGCAGTGTTGATCAAACACCAACTCCCTTTTTTCGTCATATAGTTCATGTCATACATGTGATTTGTCGTCTAATAAAATGTTTTATGTGTGTTGTACATTGATATCATTTAAAACTACACATTCATTTTTTGAAACAGGGTTTTCTTACGTAGGTTACCCAAAAAACTTTTTCAACGATGACGGATCGTTCAGTAAAACAACAGACGTGATACTTTGTTCGTGTCTTTTCTATCGAATGTTCACCCCTGTAAAAATCAAATCTGTTGAGTCGGTCTTAATCTCTGTGAGAGAGTGTGAAAACTTTCCAGCTATGGAAGTGAAGGAAAGAATTATAGTAAATCATCATCATCATCATCATCATCATCATCATCATCATCATCATCATCATCATCCTTTTATCGTCCATCGTTGGCCACAGACATTGCACAGGATTTGCCACATCTCTCTATCGTGGGCGCTGCAGAGCCAGTATTTTCTGAATTTGTCTCGTTCGTCTCTCCATCTTGTATTCTGCCGGCCTCGGTTTCGCATGTGATCTCCAGGGATCCATGTTTTGAGACGTGATGTCCACCAGTTGTCTGTCATTCTTGCAACGTGACCTGCCCATGGTCATTTACGTTTTCTAGTAGATTGTATGATGTTTTGGACTCCTGTTTTCTCCCTGATATGCTCTGCTGTCTTGTGGTCTCTCCGTGCGAGGTTGAGCACATATTTATTTCCACTCCCAACGGAGCAAAATGCAACACAAGGTCAAGCTTAACGTGGGAAAAATGGAGCGACTGAGGTGTTTGCTAAAATGTGAAAATGAATTTTCCTAAATCTTGTAATACTTCAATATTGTCAGATGTTCAGAATTTTTTTAAAGTCTGATGATATCCAAGATATTTTATTGTCCACAATTGAGAGAATTGGCCACGTATCTCCAGTGACGTATTTTGCTGCACGGAAAGTAGGTTCTGGAATACCTGAAGTGACAACAAGCCGAGATGACTGAAAACTGAAAATGACTATACGGAAGCATCGTAAAATCAGTTTAACATAATTGACACACCAATCCACCGAAAAAAAACCCGGTAAAACGTAGCTTACGCACACAAAAATGCATGTTCTGTTGTAAAACATTATCGAATATTTAACTTGCAAATTATAGAATAAAAGAGTAATTGCAAAGATTTAAAAAAAGCTTGGTTCATTATTTGACAAGGAATAAACATACGAAGTAAATAGACTAACTTATCTTACATTATGATTAATACTCCCCGTGTGACAAAATCCAGATGAGAAAAGAAGGAGTGTTGTTTTGAAAAAACTGTTTCTGTGATCATTTGAGCTTGCTTGTTTCAAGGTCAGTAAAATTTCAAATGAAAGTTTATAAGAACAATCCTTCTGCATATCAAAAATATCCATTTTAGTGAATCAAACTAGGAAGTACTTAGGGGGTTCACACGGCGTTCACTAACCAAAACTGAATGGAAAATACGCATCTGTGTGGGTTCTGATTTTTTCCAATTTTCGGATTATTGTGGCGATAAATGGAAAAAAATATCTCCCAATCGAAAAAAAAACAAACGAAAATCCTGGATCTTACTTCAAATCTAATCGCTTCTTCCTTCGACGATGGCCTATCTTTCTACAACATATCATTGAAATTCGTTGGGAACTGTTGGAGATATTGTGTTGACAGACAGAAATTGGAAGATTCGATACATTCACTCATGTTTGTTTAACATCATTACCATCGACAGTAGCAGTAGCCTTTCAGCATCTGTCGTTGGACATAGCCCTCCTCCAAGATTCAACAGATCTTTTTATCAAAGGCGCCGAGGAGCCATTATTTCCTGGACTTGTCTCGTTCGTCATGCCATATTATTTTTTGCCAGCCACAGTTTCGCACATGATCTCTGGGGATTCATGTTGTGAGCCATGATGTCTGGCAGTTATTTGACACTCTTGCAACACGACCAGTCCGTTGCCATTCGAGTTTTCCTATGGTTTTCTATGATATCGTTGACTCCTGTTTTTTCTTTAATATATCATTCCGTCTTGTGATCTCTCCACGTGTTGTTGAACTAAACCCTAGTGTACATGATATCATTGCCGTTCGGAGATATCGTTCGATGTGGAGAGCCATGATCACCCAAGTGTGCAAAGCGCAGGGCACCTGAAGAAGATGAATCCCTAATGAATGTACTGCATTTGCCAGCACATGACATACATTAGAAACAATTACGCAGATATAACACTGTGTCCAATCCAATGATATATTGTGTCGTTTACTAAAGTTGAAGATAGATAGCTATAGGACTTGGACTAGTTGGAATTAGCTGTAGTCACATTGTTAACCATGCGTCTCACAGACCGTTGTGATTTGATATGTCCAGCGGTTGTCTGGCGTTCTTTCAATATGGCCAGCCAGTTGCCATTTGAGTTTTTTTTAGAGCCTTTGATGGTATTTCTGAATCCTGTTTTTTCTTTGCATTCGAAATGAAAGAATCGTGCTTAACATTACAAGGTGAAATCACAAGTCTGGTGTTGAAAACGACAATGAGTTTCCCACTTTTATTGGCCTGTGAGAACTCTTTGGTCAAATAGGGGAGGGGGCAGAAACCTTGATTTTTCCCAAATTGATGGGGGGATACGTACGCCTCTGCTCACTCTGAATTGGTCATTTTCTTGACAATTGAGACCGATCACTAGAGTCTACTGTTTGTCTTGCTCACCAGAAAACTTCTATGTGCAATGAAGGGCATCAGTTCAGAAATCTACGTATCAGTCCATATTGCAACAAACACATATTGTTAGGTATCCGGGAATAATTTTAATTCTTAGTACATCATGATTCCATTAGGAGTTTTACAATATAACTTTTATTTTAATGTCATGCATTTTCTGGTCATACAGCAAAGGTTTGACCAGAATGTTGACCATACAAATCTGAGAACCAAAGCTTCAGTTTTTCTTACGCGTAAACTACAGAGATGCAAGGCCAGACAGTACGTCAGGTGGACCTAGACGGTTGCCTGAAGCGCAAAGGTCCTAGGGTTGCACTCGAAACTGAAATTAAATAGTCATTAGAATACAATTGGGGGCACCAATTCCAGCCTTTGCCTAGGGCACATGAAACCACTTCACAGAAGCACCAAAAGTAGTTGAATAAAACTCAGCGTGTCTACTGACTCGAAAACACGAGCTTTTCAAATGAAAAATCTACGGAGAGCAGTTTGGAGTCTTGGATGGAAATAGTGGCCTCTTGTGTTAACAGCACTAGAGTCAAGGGAGCTAATTTATAGAAAGTACGAATAAAGATCTGTAATCTTTAATTTCTGCAAATTAGATTTCCTGAGAACCACTGATCCAAACAGCTTCAAACTTGACGCAGAACTGCTTTGTATGCTGACTAATATATCTTGTGAAGATCGTATATTTGTGCAATTCGCAGTCGTTGAGTAATCGTGGTGTACGCGCACACGCCCACGAAGATCTCTTCAATTGTGGTGAGATGCCTATGTCATAAAAAGAGTGGTAGTGGAGTAGCTCACTTCCGCTTAAAAACTCGCCTTTAATTGCAAACACATTTTACGACCTTTTTTTATACATCGCAAACATATTAGTCGAAAAATATTGTAAATTCTTTATTGATTTCAAACAACTGAAATAAGTTGACTTCTATTTTCTCAAGGAATCGTCATCTCTTTGTGTCTCAGATTTAAAGAGACAATAATCCCACGAATTTTTCTCAGTGTCTGCAATGCAGTCATGGGCGTCCACTGGGGAGTCAAACAGGATATTTGCCCCCGTCCAACCCTGGATCAAGTCTCCTCACCGTAGGGGTTTGAAAGTTGTAAACCTATAGTTAATAAAGGATGGTACACTGTACAATTGCTTTGTGTATCCCTGCTCAAATACCAATACAAAAAAATGGTATTATTCTTCGCTGGAAACAGGGTTTATGAATTTTTTCGGGTATATTCCGAAAATATCCTTTTACGTCCCCAACCCGGAAATATATCCTTATGTCTCCACTTGGAAAAGTGGCAACAGACGCCCATGAGTGCAGTATTAGTTTTCAATAAAGACAAGTCAACGTTATCTGGAAATAGATAGATTCTCTTTCATCCGTCATTAAGTATCGTGGGTGATATTTTTATAAAGAGTAAAGTTGTAAATACGTCGTCGGAGCCAGGGCGAAGAGAAGTGATGATTACTCATATATCCGAAACGAAATTTTAAAATTACTCGATGTCTGTTCCACCAAAGAAATGTAATCTTCCCTCTAATATTTGTTGTCAGTGGGCGCAAAAAACCTTATGGTCCTATTTACAAGAGGTGACACAAGGTTAGTTTAACTTGGAGATACTACACATGCGAATGTGTGGGTAGTAACTTCTCAAGAAATTCTCTTTAGTCCTCACAAATATTGTCGTAAGGACATGAGATTGCTGGTCTTCAGATCTGAGGACGAATCCCGAGCCGCTTGAACTAGATTTCACAGATCAGTACCACGCCTCATGGAGTAATTATTGGCTTTGACAATACGTGCGCGCCTGGTCTTGAACGGTCTGAACTGTGGCCCAGAAACCAGAGTTCTGTAAAAAGTTCTGCAATTTTTGAGACAGACCCGTAAATTGAGAACCATGCAACGTGCACATGAAAGAATAATGCTGGGCCTCACATGGAGAGACCACAAGACAGCACAGTACACCCGAGAAAAGACAAGACTTAGGGACATCATAGAATCCGTTAAAAATCTCAAATGGCGGTGGGCTGGCCATGTTGCAAGAATGGCAGACAATCGATGGGCATCGCGACTCACAACATGGATCCCCCGAGACCACATACGCAACCAGGGCCGGCAAAATGTTAGATGGAGAGACAAGCTAGACAAGTTCAGGCAGTACTGGCTCCGTGACACCCATGATAGGGAAGTGTGGCAAATCCTGGGGAAGGTCTATGTCCAACGACGGACGTTAAAAGACTGATGATAATGATGGTGACATTGACGTCGGGGGGCGTAAGAATGCATTTTCTGACGGAAGAACAATATTGAATTAAACAATCCCTTAAGTCAGACCATAGATGCATTAATTCTTTTGTGTCCTTGAAAGCCTCCCTTAGAAGCCCATTCCTTTCAAAGCTCACACCTTTAAAAATCCTTCCCCCCGAAAGAACCTTTTTTTAAAGCTTGTATCGTAGAAAAAAAAGATTTTATTTATACAATTGACGCGTGTTTGACATCAACTTGGCTATACAACATTTCCTGTCTATTATAAGTAATTCTTCTCGAAGAGGGGAGTGTTCGCTCTTTTCTCTCCAAATATGGTCAGCCATTCCAGATCTCACCTCTGATTACTGCTTTTGCATGCTCGTTAAGTCGAACCCTGGGGGGTTTGCCAGTTTCTCCACTATAGACATTTCTACATTTACACAGCATAGCATAAAGGCAGTTATTGGTTTTCAAGTTTCTCTTGCAAGCCTGTCACAGCTTGCAACGAAGTATTCGTTGATGATGGACATTAAATGTGATTACAGATAATCTTCAAAGGTAGAGATATTCCAGAATCGGGAATGTTTCCATCTTTGTGCCATGGTTCTCTTTAAATAAGATAAAACTTTTTATTACATTGCAACGTATGCTAGGCATTTTCATACTACGATGGGTTATGACCAAAACGCCCTGGATACACCTGTTCTAGTACGGTCATCGGTCGAGCTAAGCAATGTCGAGCTTGGTCAGTACCTAGATGGGTGGCTAACTGGTTATAACAGGTTGTTTGAGCAGCAGGGAATTATGTAGAGAGACGATTCTGTTAACCCTCCTTGGGAGGAGGCTGATCTCTGCACTATGCATAATAACAGTCTCCTGGTATTTGTAAAACCTGTGATGCTCGCATAAGAATTTTAAAAAATCTCAATTTCAAAGTCACAAGATCCTGTTACAGGTCTGGTTAGTCATTCAATAGAAACTGTCACATGACCAACATCTTTCTGTGGCATGCCGTGTTGGGTCTGATCGATTAAAAAAAATTAGATAAGGGGTAGATCAATGGATAAATTACTTTTCTCGCCTTTTGTTGTGCAGTGATCACTGAAAGGCATAAATTAAAACAAGCATAGCCAGTCAGACAGACCAACTTAAGAACTGAAGAAACCCATGTCGACAGTTTCTGTTGGTGGGTTTCAACATGCAATGTTTGAGGCTTTGGCCCTATCATAAAAGAACTCGATTTTTTTCATGTCATTAAACGCTTCTTCTTCTTCTTCTTCTTCTTCTTCTTCTTCTTCTTCTTCTTCTTCTTCTTCTTCTTCTTCTTCTTCTTCTTCTTTTTCTTATTCTTATTCTTATTATTATTTGCAATCTCACACCAGTTGCCTTATCCCGATCCCCTCCAGTCTCGCTCTCAGTGTCTTTGGGACAGTTCCCAGTGCGCCTACTATGACCGGCACTACCCTGGCTTTTACGTTCCACATCTTCCTCAGTTCTCTCGCTAGATCCTGGTATTTTCCCCCGTTTTTCACTCTCCTTCCTTTTTACTCTATGGTCTGCAGGTACAGCCACGTCTACTATTTGGCAGGTCCATTCCTTGGATGGTCGAAGAAAGAAATCACGTCAATAGACCAGCGAACAAGACACGCTCAAGGCCTTACACCCAAGAGATGACACAGATAGACTGTACGTGAAGAGGAAAAAAGGTGGCAGAGGATTCATCACCATAAAAGACTGTGTCTAAAGGCCTGAAACGAAAGAAAAGTATGCGCAAGCACATAGTGAATACATTATAAAATGCGCCCAAAACAGTGCAGCGAACAACAAGAACGTAGCAGACGAAGGAACAGCACAGTAGACGAAGAAAGAAAAATGGGAACAGAAAAAAAAATAAACGGGAGCTCCAAAAAATAGATACAAGACAAGACGAGAGACATGGCTATGCAAAGGAATCCTGAAGAGAGAAACAGAATTCCTCTTCATGGCAATCCGAAACAAATGCACCAGGACAACCTATGCCAAGGGTCAAAATAAACAGCAAATGTCACCTATGTGGAGAAACCAAATGACCAGTGAATGTCTACTAGCCCAGAAAGAATACAAAGACAGACACAATCGGGCAGCAAGGATGATACACTGGGAACTTAGCAAACGAAAGCGATTCGACCATCGGCACAAACCGGCAACAGCCCTGGAAAATAGAAACCAAATTACTGTGAAACTCTGACATTCAAACTGACCACCCTATCCAAGCGAGAAGACCAGGCATGGTAATCATGGGCAAGAGAAGGAGATCCTACCAAATAATAGACGTAGCTGTGTCAGCAGATCACAGAGTAAATACGGAAGCAAGCGAAAAGCTAAGGAAATACCAGGACCTGGAAAAGGAACTGAAAAGGTATGGAACATGAATGTCAGGGTAGTACCAGTAATAGTAGGTGCACTCAGAACTCTACCAACGACACTGAAAACGAGATTGTAGGAATTTGGGATAAAAGTTAGGATTGGGACTATGCAGACAACAGCACTACTTGGGTCTGCACGAATACTGAGGAGAGTACTGGAAATATGAGATCGACGACCCAGGCTGTTAGCAATGGCTTAACAGCCAAGAAAAAAAGCATATTGAGACGATACAAACTACAGCGCTGCTATGATAGGTGAGGACGATTTGAGTAGAGGGCTGAGAACTTGAGGAGACTTATTGTCACTCAGCCTTCAGTAATAACGTCTTGGCAACTTGTGTGAAACGGTAATCCACAGCACTGCTGAGGACTGTGAGAGTGCGAAGAGGAGAGCTCGAGACTTTAGGAGACTTGCTGTGACTCAGTCTCCAGCAGTGACCACCAGGCAACTGGCGTGAAAATGCAAATAATAATAATAATAATAATAATAAATTGTCTGAATGAAGGCAAAGCACCAGAATGGATGACTAAAGGCAGAACCACCCTCATCCAAAAAGACCCGGGAAAGGGGAACATAGCAAGCAACTATAGACCAATCACTTGCCTACCACTTATGTGGAAAATCCTGACCGGGCAAATAGCAGAGAGAATATACATGTCAATGGATAGAAGGGGGCTACTACCAGAAGAACAGAAAGGGTGTAGAATAGGAACCAAAGGGGCAAACGATTTACTCTACATAGACCAGATGATCTTAAAAGAAGTAAGGAAAAGGAGAAAGAATATCGCAATGGGATGGATAGATTACAAAAAGGCATACGATATGATTCCACATAGCTGGATACTCGAATGCCTTAGGATGTTCAAAATTAGCGAACCGGTGGTTAAATTCATTGGTAATTCGATGGAAGACTGGAAAGTAGATTTGACAGCCGCAGGGGACAAACTAGCCGAGGTAGGGATAAAAAGGGGGATCTTCCAAGGGGACTCGTTGTCCCCACTATTATTTGTTCTAACAATGATACCGCTTAACAGAATCCTGAAAAACAGCAAAGGATACCACTTCTCTAAAACAAAAGGAAAGGTCAATCACTTAATGTACATGGACGATATTAAATTGTTTGCGAAAAACAGGGGAGAGCTTGAGACTCTGTTCAACGAAGTAAGGGAATATAGTGAGGACATAGGAATGGAGTTTGGGATAGAAAAATGCGCAATCATGGTAATGCACAAAGGAAGGCTTTCAATGACTGAGGGAATTGAACTTCCGGACAACAACAAGATTAGGGCATTGACTGCACAAGACCGATACAAGTACCTAGGTGTCCTTGAATGTGACACGATAAAACGGGAAGAGATGAAGGAGAAAATTAAGAGGGAATACCTTAGAAGGATAAGGAAAATATTAGAAACCAAATTAAATAGCAGAAATCTAATAAAAGGAATGAACACCTGGGCTGTGTCAGTAGTTAGGTATACAGGACCATTCCTAGGATGGACAAAGGAAGAGCTCCAATCAATGGATAGGCGAACAAGGAAACTTATGACGATGCATAAAGCATTACACCCTAGGGATGATACAGATAGACTATACGTTAAGAGAAAAGAAGGTGGTAGGGGGCTCATCAGCATAGAAGATTGTGTCCAGAGAGCTAAAGTAGTCCTAGATAAATATGTGCAAACAAATAGTGAAGAAATCATAAAGAGCGCGAGGGATAGTGCAACAAACAAAGTAGAAAGCAATGGAACGGTACAGCAAACTAGAAAAGAAAAGTGGGAAGGGAAAAAATTGTACGGCGAGTTTAAAAGACAGATAAAAGATATAGCAGACGAGAAATCATGGACGTGGTTACGAAAGGGAAACCTTAAGAGAGAAACAGAATCGCTCATCATGGCAGCCCAAAACAAAAGCATAAGGACAAACTACATAAAAGCTAAAATCGACAGAACACAGGCAAACAGCAAATGCCGCATGTGCGGTGAAAGAGATGAGACAGTAAACCACATAACTAGTGAATGTAGTCAACTCGCCCAGAAGGAGTATAAGCATAGACACGATAGAGTAGCAACGATGATACACTGGGAACTAAGTAAACAAATGGGATTCAACCATGGGGAAAAGTGGTATCAGCACAAGCCAGAGGCAGTTTTGGAGAATGACAACCACAAACTACTGTGGGACTTTGACATCCAAACTGACCACCTCATCCAGGCAAGAAGGCCGGACTTAGTAATAGTAGACAAAAAAAGGAAGGCCTGCCAAATAGTAGACGTGGCTGTGCCTGCAGACCATAGAGTAAAAAAGAAGGAGGCTGAAAAAAGGGAAAAATACCAGGACCTAGCAAGGGAGTTAAAGAAAATGTGGAACATGAAAACCAGGGTAGTACCGGTCATAGTGGGAGCACTAGGAACTGTCCCCAAAACGCTGAGGGAGAGGCTGGAGGAGATCGGGATTAGGGGGAGGATAGAGACCGTACAGACCACAGCACTGCTGGGAACTGCACGGATACTGAGGAAGGTGCTAGAGATATAAGGACTGCAACGAATCGTAGCCCTGTCATGATATGCGAAAGAGAGAGGAGACGTTAGCTGAAGACCTGAGGAGACTTATTGTCACTCAGCCTTCAGCGATAACCACTGGGCAACCGGTGTGAAGCTGTAAATCGCAGAATTACTGCGACCTATGAGTACTAGGAGAGGAGGGCTGGAGACTTGAGGAGACTTGCTGTCACTCAAACTCTAGCGGTTACCACCAGGCAACTGGTGTGAGATTCCTAATAATAATAATAATAATAATAATAATAATAATAATTAGAGAATTTCATATAATGTCCAAAGAGATTCGAATATATTGTTTGGGATATCGAAATCATTTGTCTGCGTCCCTGTCAACCGACCCATTCTGCAGACCTCTTCAGATGTACAATCTGTAAGGAAATGCTGGGGTTTTCTTTTCTATTGAAATAAGTGACGAACAGGAAGAAAAAACAACATAGCCGTAAATATATCTACAGCTCGTCTCATTCCCGGCAATGCAAGCCACAGAGGTGATACCATAAATCACCAAAATTTTTTTTCAGATTACGGTCTATTCACCAGAAGAAAGAAGAATTAGGGAAGATGAATTAGAAACATTCAAAATAAATAAAAGGTATGGATAACAACCCAGTTAAAAACATTCTTTACGATGGACAGAAGAGACTATATATATATATATATATATATATATATATATATATATATATATATATATATATATATATATATATATATATATATGTGTGTATGTATAAAGAAGGACAGTACAAAAGAAAAAAAAGTATCTCACAAAGTAGTATCAACAACTGGAACTCCCTTGTACAGCACGATAGTGAAAGACAAAACTGTAAATAACTCCAAGAACAAATACGACAATTAAGCGACTCGTAACAAAACTGAAGACCTTTGAAGAAAATGACATGAGTGAAGGGGCGATATACAAGCACAAATATGTGTACCATTTTACTCGCTAAATTTTCATGCCGTTTCATGTGGTTTATAACGGAATGATAATGACTCTCCTCAAAATTATAGACAGTACCCGTCCGGGGGTGGAGTGGGTACGTAAGGGTACGGCGTATGCCTACTTCTCAATTACTAGGGTTTTTTTGTATATTCAACGTCTACTACTAATGGAGACATTACCGTGTACCTAGTTTCCAAAACCCAGCCTTACCGTATACCTAGTTCTCTAAACCCAGCCTTACCGTATACCTAGTTCACAAAACCCAGCCTTACCGTATACTTAGTTTCCTCAAACCCCAACCTTACTGTATACCTAGTTTCTAAAAACCCAGCCTCACCGTATACTTAGTTCTCCAAACCCGGCCATACTGTATACCTATTTCTCCAAACCCAGTCTTACCGTATACTTAGTTCTCTAAACCCAGCCTTACGGTAAACCTATTTCTCCAAACCCTAACCTTACTGTATACCTAGTTTCAAAAAACCCAGCCTTACCGTATACTAAGTTCTCCAAACCCAGCCTTACCGTATACCTAGTGCCTCAAACCTATTTCTATCACTTTATCCGTCCAATAAGAATATTACTCAAGTCGCCTATACCAAAGCATCCTCATCATGTCACACTCGAATGTTTTCAAGTTTTAAAACCAATAATCTGCTAAGACTAAGAGTTTTTAATTTATTTTGGGGAACAGGGCCCCCGAGGAGAATTTCATAAGGCAGTGCACGCCCCCTCCCCACCTGCACGCAGCAAAATATCCTCGTCTTTTAGCCATCCTGTTCTCATCTGCTACAACCTCTTTAGCACATCATACTAAGTTAGTCCGCAGGTAATCCATGGAGTCAACCTATTTCAATAATGGATACATCTTATCCACTTGGATGTTTCGATACGCAGCTATATCCAAGAAACTCTTGGGGCCCTTTTCGGCACCCAGAGGCCCTGTTGGGGAATACTGTTTTACTGAGATATTCCGCTCATCTTTCCGGTTGAATGATGCACCGAATTTCTGGCCTAAAAGATGCGTTGTCTACAAAGCTATTTATGGGACTGTAGATCATAGTAACTCACCGAAGTCCCTTGGCTGTCTATTTCCAACTTCAGTAGACGACCCGATATAATACCATCGCATTGGACACAGTGTAATACTTGCATAATTTTTTTAATGAATGTCATATGCTGGCAAAGGCGGTAGATTCATTAGAGATTCATCTTCTTCAGATTTTTTGCGCATTGCACACTTGGACGATCACGGTTCTCCACATCGAACGATCCATCGCAAAGTCAATGATATCTCGTACACTTAGATAGAAACTGTCAACCAATACTGTCACCCGAACTGTCAACGTGGGTTTCTTCAGTTTTTAAGCTGGTCCGGTTGGCTGTGTATCTATTCTGCGTATAGGCCGCACCAATTGAGCTAGAGGACTGAATTTTTAACATGTACTCATTATGTCTTAAATAAACGCCTTTTTATTTTTAAAAAAAATTCCCTTCCCCATTAAAAGTTTTTTTATCGAAAGATTCAATTTGCTATGTAAGTTTATGCTGAATCAATTCCTTAGTTTGTATCAGCACTTCTTTTTTTTTTTTTGAAAATTCAGATTTTCTTAGTGATCATGGCCAAACAAAAAGTGAGAGAAGTAACCTATTCATTGATCACCTTTTTTTTTCAGTTTTTCAATTGATCATCCCCAACATGACATGCTGCCAAGAGTCGTTGGTCACGTGACGGTTTCTATTGTGTGACTAATTTGTATACCTACTTTTTAAAAAAAAATGTATGTCATATGCTGGCATATACGGTAGATTCATTAGAGATTCTTCATCTTCAGGTGCTGTGAGCATTGCACGCTTAAGTGATCATAGCTCTCTATATCGAACCATCCTGCAAAGCGTCAGCGATATCTCCTACACTTAGTTTTATCAGTTCTTTCAAATCGTCCGTATTTTTGTCTTCGTCTTCCACCTAGCCTCAGGTATACAGCTTTGAAATGTAAGGCATTCTATTGTCAAACTTACGAAGGCTCCAAAAAGTATATCTATAGAAGGTATTGGTCCGATATCATAGTTCAAATCCAATGATTTGTCGTTTTTTTTTTTATCTGACATCTACGACCTTAGAAACCTACATATGCACCCCCTAAAGAAATTACGACGGCTGTTTGGAACGTGCGATGCATTTTTTAAAGTCGTACCTCAACGAATTCATGAAGTGCAATATTCTGATAAAGAACAAATCAAAGGCTTTTAACTTCATTATTGCGTTAATATCGAAACAATACGTTGTTGTTTTTTTATATCTTTCTTGAGCTTTTGTGTAACTGGTTTGGAATCAGACGTGTCTTCCTCCTTGACTGATTGTCTTCCCAAGGCTTGGCAACTTAGTCTTCCTTGTTATTTCACCTATAGCTGGGTGTTACAGAGATGGACTCACGATTTTCCCAAAGGTATAAGTTGAAAGTGAACGTGAACAGACTCGACGGGAGTTAGACCTCGGCTCGCCGATTCCATTGTCTGCATCGTTACGCCACTCACACTTCCTGAGCCCATTTAATCCCAGCGTGTGCGTGTGCGCGTGTGTGTGAAAGAGAAAAAAGAGATAGACAGAGACAGAGAGTTACGAAAGGGATGGGTTACGGTGCATGGCCTATTTAGATGCGCTACCATCTGTAGCATCGATTGCTGTCACTGACTGACATACCGAAACGTGAGTTACGTCCCTTGCTCAGTTGACTTTGTTTTCCTACCGTAGAAAGAACAACAAGAAACATCCTCATCAAAATGGTGATATGTAGGAGGGGGATCGTGACCTTGTTTTCAGTCTTCCTCTGAGATCCTCCCATTCCTACTGCTTCTACGTTTCTATCGATAATGCAAAATCCACATTCACCTCCCGTGATTTGAGCTCACGACCAACTGATTGCCAGGAGGCTGTCTCATTGATTGAACTAAATTGACTAGCCGTCGGAGTTAATGAAAGTTATCGTACTAATCCGTTCATTTCATTGTGATAGATAACATACATTTATACTAAAGAAATGTGTTTTTTTAAAATTATATTTCATTTATCATGTATACAATTCTGAAGATGCAGTGATCATCTTCGGTTGGTATAGAAGTTGGGGTGGAATATGACCCTACAGCAGCAGGAATTCAAACTTTCTCACATTCAATGTACCCAACGAGGATCGTTTGTGGGGGCGCGTACGATATTTTCAGCATTTTTCTGAGAAACCACATTCTGCTGCTACCAAGTTTAGCATTTCATTTTTCAGGGGCATCACTCCTCTGAGAGAGTCGCAGACCCCTATAGTCAGCGCACATCTGCTCCTGTTGGAGTGTCTACGATCTGTGCACAAGTTGACAGATAGTTACACTGTTCTAAGGATCTTTGCTGGGAGACACAGGCGTTGCCCCCTCCTTTTAGGGTGAAGGGTTTGCAAGTTGGAACCTCATAGTCAATAGAGGATAATGGTGCGGTACAATTGTTTTATGTAACCCAAACTTAACGTGCCCATATAAAAAGATCCTAAAAAGAAGAGTATACGACCAATGAATCCTCTCGATAGTCATCTATGGAGCTAAAACATGGGAACTGACCAAGAGACTGATCTGCAAACTGAGAATCATGCAACGTGCACACTAGAGGATCACGCTCAACACAACATGGAGTGACTACAAGAGCAGCACGGTATATAAGGGGCAAAACAGGAGTCTGAGTCATCAAAGAATCCACTAGGATACTCAAATGGCAATGGGCTGGTCATGTTGCAAGAATCATAGACAACCGATGGAAATCACTACATACGACATGGATCCCTAGAGATCGAGTGCAGAACTGCAGTCGGCAGAATATGAGATGGTGAGACATGCTGGACAGGTTCAAAGAGTATTGGCTCTGCGACGCACACGATAGAGAGATGTGGCGAATCCTAGGAAAGGTCTATGTCCAACAACGGACAATAGAAAACTGATGATGATGATGATGATGATGATGATGATGATGATGATGATGATGATGATGATGATGATGATGATGATGATGATGGAAAGAACGAATTATTCTTTGCTGGTAACAGGGTGGATGCCTAGATGTATCCTGAATATACTCTTTTGTCTCACCTTGAAAATATACCCCTAAGGCAACGGATGCCAATGGCTGTAGATATTTCTCTAAAAAAAAAGTTGAACCTTTGACTTGCCATGACCAACTATTTTCTCTTCGGTTTTATCTGTTTACCAACAACAGAAAACGTCCATCAACAGAGATCCATTAGGAAACAATGGCAAATGTTCTCTTCAAGCCTTCCATATTTACCCGTTCCTGACACGAGAATGTTTCCATTTCATCTTGTTCTCTCATATTCTTTTTTCTTCTCCTGACATTAATAGTCAACAGTATGAAAACTTTTGTAGACTTGGCAACATTTCACAAATAAAAATTCCCATTTCGACCAGCTTACTTTCCAGCAGGGCTGCCAAAGTTGGTACGTCCGAATCCAACCTGGTACCTTCCTGGGGGTTTGGTACGTTTCGCACCACAAATGAAATATTTGGTATGTTTTACATTCAATAGCATCTTCTTGGAGAATTTAATGGTTAGCACGTCTGTCTCCCACGCAGAAGGTCCTGGGTTCGATCCCCGGTATGAGCGAAGAGTGTAGAAAACTTCATCAGGACAAATTCACCTGTGCACTCAGCAGCTAATTGAGAACATGCAGAGCTGTTTAATTAGCGAGTATGAACATCTTTGATGGACTTGTATCCTACCAAACTTGTAGATCTAAAGTCCTGGTCTTGACCATACTTGAAACTTGCAAGGATCACTAAGCTGATGCATGCGATAGAAACCTGAGATTTGTCACCGGCTTTTATGCTCCATTTGGGGATTTCTCTAAGGAAACAGGACGCCTTACCTTTTTACATTACAGTTATTAGTAAAATTATCGTTAGTAACTTATTGTTGGCAGAGATCATATTTAGCTTTGAGCTAACGTTAGTCCCATCTTGTCAGTTCTATGAACAACACCCACAATCTTTCAAGCTTGTTAGTTGCGTTAGTGAAGGTTGTATTTTGATGATATGGAGAGGTCATTGCCAAAATAAGACTTGAATTCTTCTACTGTCGCAGTATTAACTACGTAGGTGGTTCCAGGAGCTGATACTTCTTGATAAATTTGTGGCGGATGCCTTGATGGTGATCTAATTGGACAATATCTCTGTTTACTTTCTGCTTAACCATTAATCTCTTGTTAATCTCCCGATTTCTTACAATTTTTCTTACAAAAATGTTGAATCTCCTTTCGTAACCCAACTCTTTGTCCGTCGTCGAGAGAATATTTTCATTATTAAACAAGATTCAAGTAAAAAAAAAAATGGCGGCTCTTTAAACATTGAAAGCATGAACGCCTAACTGAAATAAAAAAAAATCCTCAGAAAGGATTTGTTGTTCATCTTCCGTTCTTCTACATAATTTTCTTTGATGCTGAATTTACTTTCGTTTCCCAACTCTTCTGACGCAGTTGAGAGAATAGTTTCTTTATTAAACAACATTGAACAAAAACAACACAGCTCTTTAAAATATCTTACTAAATTCGAAAGGTTTCCTAGAAAGGACAGACTGTATATACTAAACGGATCCATCACATGATCTCTATTAGAAGATGAAAGAAAAGAAACGATATGATATGAAACATAAAGTAGCGAAAGAAACATTTTTTTAATTAAAAAGTATTTTGTCTATTAAGTTTCCAATGAAAGTGATATACTAGCTCACTATAATTAATTTTCTTCTTTTCTTTTTTACATGTGTATAATTTACCTCTGCCAACAAAATTGGAGAGGTCTAAATATTCACTTGTGTCTGTCTATCCGCCCGTCTGATTGTCTGTCAACACGATAGCTCCAAAAGTTTCGTGGAAGGATGGACAATACGACAAAAAAAAAAAAAAAAAAAAAAAAAGATTGGTTAAATTTTTGGGAGGATCCAGCTGGGATTCTTTTTTATTGAGAATTTGTTTTTTTTTTGGTGAAAATGTGAACAGCAGGCTATGGAAGGACTGAATAAATTTCGGGGAGGATCCATCCACTATTACCTCTTCTACATCGTAGTTATGTGCCAACACCTTATAATATGACCACAGTTTTATGTCTGCCCACACGATATCTCCAAAAGTTCTGATGGAATTCAATTGAATTTTGTGAAAAGATGAAAATAGGCCACGGAAAAAAAATGATTGAATTCGAGGGTGGATCCATGCACAATTACTTTCCCTGACAATGACGTTAGCAGAGATATTCGCTCTCTGGGTGCTTTTTAGTTATATAATAAGGATATGGTACCTTTAAACAATTTTTTTTTTAAAGATCTGGTACGTTTTAGGCTGTAATATTGATACGTTTGATAATATTTCCTTTGGTAGCACTGCTTTCGTGGTGAAAACTATCCTTCGTAACTGACAAGTGCGAAAAACGATTCTCTCTTCCTTCTAGTGAGGTCTGTATAAGCAATGTGTAAACACTCTGAAGGGTCTGCAAAGGACATAAGAAGCTTTGTCCTGGTTGGCTGAACAAGAGTGCTTGAGCTGTATGAAGTGGCTCAAGAGACCCACACAAATCTTCTGGCTCAATATTTACACATGCTTCTACACCTGCTCTATGCTGCCAGCCCACAACTGGTAAACGATTTAAAACACAATCTCTAGCGAACATGTGTTCAGGGATGCAGCACTCTCTATCTATCACCATCAACAGTATTCTTCTATTCAATATCATCAGTAACACCCCACCCCACCCGCCCAAGATGATGATAATGATGATAACCCTCTTAAAGTACGCTAATTTCGAGAAAAAACAAACAATTCTCGAGGATGAGATTCTAGCTAGATACTGTCAACCAAAACTGTCAACAATTGTTTCTTCAGTTTTCATGTAGGTCTTGCTGGCTATGTACGTATCATACGTCCGTTTTTCGAAAATTTACGCTTTTTTTTTTAGTTGATTTCTTCAGTTTTCATGCTCGTCTTGCTGGCTGTGTACGTATCATAAGTTCGTTTTTTGAAAATTTACACTTTTTTTAGTGATTAATACCCAACAAAAGGCTGGTCGGCTATAAATGTGTCATGCATTCAAGCAGCACCGATGGAGCAAGAGGCTAAAATTTGCAATATTCACTCCTTATTATGTCTAGAAAGAACTTTTTTTTAATCCCCTCCCCCTAAATACGTTTTAGGACAGGGGGTTCAATTTGCAATGAAAGTTTGTGCTAAATTGATCCCTTAGTTTGTGAAAATATTTTTTGAAAATTGAGACTTTGAAGATCATTACCAAACAAAAGGTGAGAGAAGCAACTTATTCACTGATCACCTCCAACACGACATGCTGCCAAAAGTGACAGTTTGTATCGAGTGACTAACAGACCTATTTCAGTCTCGTTTCAAGATATCAGAAGACTCATCAGACTATGAGATGTTCATTCCCGTAGACTCTGGAGCATAGGGCCACAACCACTCTACTTTTGTCTCAGTGGCAAGTAGTTTTTTTTTTATGGGGTGAAGTTGCTTGCTCCTCTCCCAACCCTCAACTTTTACCCAAGCTGTATTTTTTTTCAGTCATTCCCTTGGAAAGGCTCCAATTGCCCTGCAATTTATCCATAACTAAGAGGAGAAATTGTTTCATGTCTTTCCCAAGGCATCAGGGAGAATTGAGCATAAACAGCCTTAGCTGAAACACAAACTCTGACCACTGATTCTATTTTCTGTGCTTGTAACCCGTAAAGCCTCTGTTCCTCATTGGACTAAAAGGGAAACATTAACTCTCTAATTCATAAACCGCTTGAAACAGCTTGTAATTGACTGTGGGATTCTACTATGGATAACATGAAATCAAGTGGATCTTTTCTGTGGACTAAAAGGAATCTTTTTTTTAAATTCACACAATGGTGAAAGAGAGATGATTTGAATCAAATGTTATTTTCCTCAAAATTGACACTCTATTTTCTTTATATGAACTTAAGAGTTGAAATTTTTCCCAGAAAAACTTCACAAAAAAGCAGATAAGATTTGATGGTTTTCTATGAGAAAAACTCTCAATCCCAAACGCATCTTTTTAAATTGCTTCTTGGATTGGTTTCATCAAACATCAGTCACTGATTCGAAAATTACTAGGCCAGGACAAAGGGGGACAGGAGGCAGTTGGTAAAGCGTAAAGCTTACAATTTTGAGGGCGGGGGGCTTAATACCCCTGGAAGTGGCAAACACTATTGCACTTACGGATTCTTATTACAGTACTCTATTCTATTGTCTTACATACATTTTGAATAAAATTGCTTTCCATTTTTTTAATGAATCATCTTAGCTCTTCTATTCTGTTCAGTTACTTGTAAGTATATTATGTACACAACATGTATATGTACATACTGATCCATATATCAGATGTATACAGCACTGATTACACAAATACTTGATGAGCAGTTTAGAATGGGGCCTACATTCCCAATCTAGCCTGAGCCTATTACCTGCTTTACATGGGTCTGAAAATCACCAGGAGTTATTGTCTTTCTGGGATCAGACAGCACTCTGCTTAGTGTAGCATAAAATGTAAATCAAAAATTCATTTTTATTCACTTTTTCTATCAATGCATCTTTTTTGTAATTTCTGGATATATTAAATGTCTTATTATATTTGTTTTATGATAGAGATAGAAGGAGCATGAAAAACATATATAAGGGAGAGCTGAAAAAAGAGAAACAATGTCAGATCTCGGCCCAACAAACTTCCAGAAATCTGAGCATTATTTTATCCCTGTAGCTGGAAAGAGTGTTTTTTTCTATGTTGTGGAATGCCAACTTACCTTCATTTTTAAAATTTCTTACTAGGTCATTCCCTTCTTTGTTGGGCAGAGAACTTTTCAACTCACCTTTGAAAATATAGTTGGCCAAAATGTTTGTTGGGTATCAAGTGAAAATAAGAACCAATTTTTTGTTCCAAATTTCTTTTTAAACAATCCAATCACTTCCTCCCATTTTTGATGTCAACACAATGTTCCTGCTGATTAATTCTGGGGCCTTCTTCATGTGTAAAATGCAATATCTATTAGGAAAGAGAGTCTCTCTTTCTCTCCAGTGGTGCAAAGTGAAAGAATGGTATCAAACAGAAAAATTAAACCTTAACTGCAATGCTTGTGAATTAAACATCCTTTCAACATCAAAGATGATAAGAAGAGATTGGATCATCTGAAAAAAATTTGGATTGCTACTGAATATTTGCAAACTTATAAACAAAAAATTTTTCATGATTGAAATTAATTCTATTGAACAAAATATTTATTCCAATTTTTTATATTATTTTATCTATTTTATCAGATCAAGTATTATAAACCATTATTATTAATTTTTCAACTATTCAGTTCAATCCTTTGTTGCTTTTTATTGCAACTAAAATCAGGCTTTAGATTTGGACTTATACTTGCCTCTAAATTTCAGTAGTGGTAGGAACAGTTGTAAATGAGCTATCCTCTGGCATAGAATGTTGTGAGTTCAATTCTCACCTGGAATTTATCTCTTATTCCAATGCATGCTGGTAATTTATTTATTCACTGTTGAAGGGAAACTGGCTTGAGTTTAGTTGCGATAAAAAAACCCAACAGAATATGAGGGTAAATAGTAGCAATAAAAATGATCGAATATTTGATGTCCTTTTCAACCATCTTCGATATTTCAGTCAACTCTATATTTCTATCCTCCTTGACTTTTGGTGCCTTTTGCAGTTTTCCAGGGAATTGAATTCCCATTTCCATGAAAATCATTCTGTAAAGATCAAATATAAAGCTGCAATATTTGCTGAATATGGCAGATGAGTGAAAACTTCCCATTCAAGCTGAAACAATTTTTTGCCTGATCACCAGAGAAACGCGTGGTCCCCAGAATATTACGCCCTTTCTCTCAACAAATTCTCAGCGTTCTTTGTGAATTGCTGCCTTCAGTGAGTCTAATTGGGGGCAATTCTTCTTCAAATAAATCGTTTGCTTTTTCGGGAGGAGCCCATAATAGATGACTCCATTTCAATCCCACCATTAACACAGCATCACTTTCTTTGGATAGAGCCCATCCTCTGATACAGTTAGCGGTAGGGCCCTCAATATATATGCGCTAACACACACATAGATCTTTTTTGATTTGCTTTCCAAGATGTGTCCGTGCCAATGAACTGTGCCAACCAAACATTGAAGATGGAACCCTACAAGTTTTGTTTTGTCAGCTCTACCCGGTGAATCTACTTGTGAGCACTTGAGTCTATAGAGCAATGATGTAATAAGTTGAATAATGAGGCACATAGCAAGTGTTTCCAAAGATGACTGAGCTTTACAGCATAATGGATGCTGTAACAAGAGTCGGCAAGCTTGTTTCTTTCCTTACCACTCGCATAATTTTCCCTTTGTTACTTGTCTGCGATATAAGCGAATACTTTTCGCTGATTCTCGGATTGGTAAAATTCAGCTGGAACTCTTTCTCATAGAAACGGTTTCGTTATACGTTGAACAGTTGGGGAAATTTGAAGTGAGTGTAAAATGCAGGGCGAGGGGTGGGTGGGGTGGGAAGAGGAGGAATGAAAACAATGTTGTAAAGTAGAAAGAGGGAATGAAAAAGAATAAGAATGAAAAAAAAAAAATGAAAATAACAGGTCTGGTTAGTCAATCGATAAAAACTATCATGTGACCAATATCTTTTGGCAGCATGTTGTTTCAGGGGTGATCAATTATACAATTGGATGATCAATGAATAAGCTACTTCACTTGCCTTTGTGTTGGGCAGTGATCCCTAAAAAAGTCTGAATTTGAAAGAAAAATAAAGTGTCAGTGCTTCCAAACACAAAGCATATTGCATAAACCTACATCACTAATTGAACCCACCCGTTAAAAACCAATGTAGGGAGCAAAATTTGAAAAAAAAACAAAAAAGAACAAAAGTATTTTCTTCTCATAATAAGGATTAAATGCTGAACTTTTCGGCACTTTAGCTCGATTGGTACGCACATGATACATACATAGCTAGCCAGCCAGACCATCTTGAAAACTGGAGAAACCAACATTGACAGTTTTGGTTGACGGTTTCTAATGACAGAACTTTTGTAAAAGAATAGAGGGAGGGGAGAAATATAAAAATGAAAAGGGGTGAGGAACTAAGAAAGAAGGAAAGAAAGCAATGGATAGAAAGTAAAAAAGAATAGACGTGAGTTACCATTATCCAATATGAAAACAGATGATATGAGTAATTTGTTTTCTCGCAAATGTCTTTCGGGACCACCCACTGCTTCACAAGCTGTTTTGTATAAAAGGATCCACTTTCATGAAAAATTATTTGTTCCTTATAAATGAAATGAAAACTGATCCGATGTCTGCAAATAGCAGAAAAGATTTCGTATTTGGGTTCTGTCAGATATGGCAGTTGGATTGTGAATATTATATCAATCAATTTGATTTTCGTAGAGATTACACCTTGTTTTTTATAAAAGTAAATTCAATTCGAAAACTCTCGACCAAAATTGTCAACATATGTTTCCTCAGTTCTTAAATTGCTCTGCTTCGCTATGTATGTATGTATGTATGTATTTGTGTAAGTATCATCCAAGCAGGTTGCAGCAATGGAAGTTGCAGGAACTACAATTTGGGAGTGATTTTTCAATCGTTTGATTTGGGAAATCACTCTCAAATTCAAAAATTAAAAAAAAAAATATACCTCAATTGGCAACGGAAGACTTTGAAAGATGAAAAAAAATTTTTTTTTCAATCTATACATTGTCAATACTGAGCTCACAAATTCAAAGAAGCAAAATGAAAAAATATATGAATTGGCAACCCTATAAGGGCTGAAAAAATGTAAATTGACAACTCAATAAAGGGTTGAAAATTTAGACATTTACTTCTTATAATGTCAAGAAAAAACTTTTTTCTTCTCTAAGATTACCTCCTGAATAAGTTTTTAGTGGGGGTATTCCATACATAATGCAAGTTTATGCTAAATTGGTCTCTTACTTTTCACTCTTATTTTTTGAAAATTCAGACTCACTGTCCAACAAAAGGTGGAAGAAGTAACTCATTTATTTATAATTACTTTTTTCCAACTTTTAATTGATCTCCCCCAACATGACATACCCTCAAAATACGTTCATTATGTGATGATTTTTACAGAGTGACTAATTTGCTATGTTAGCAAAACATACACAAAGTTTACGTGACTAATTCAAGCTTTGCATCAAAGCTGCTGTGACCTGTATTCGTACCTGCAAGATACGCAACCAACAAGAAAGAAGGAAAACATGTCATGAACAATTATGAAAACAAGATGAAAAATTGAATCATTCCAAGAGGAAAGAAAAGAACAAATAAAGATCTGAATTTTGAAAAAATTCCATGGCTAATTTTCAGCACCAAACATAAAAGCTGAAAAATAAAGCAAGAATTCATCCACTTTTTATCCGAAAGAGGAATCTTTTTTTCTCCATTCAGAAACAGAAGAGACAAAAGCCAAGAAACAGAAAGTAAAAATGTCTCCACAAGACAAAATTAAGAACAAAAGATTAAGTGAATCTGTTGCAGAATTTTTTAAGTTCTCGCAGACAGCTGTTTGGCCTTTGAGTAAGAAAGAAGAAAAAAAAAGTGATTCTGAAAACTTTGGGTGGCTGTAAGGGTGGCTTGAGGACCCATCTCCAAATGCTCCTAATTTGATTGATGAGGTCAGCAGCTGTTTGTAAAAGGTAATAAAATTTTACAGCTTAAGCCCAATCTTATTCTTGCTTTTGTCTTTTTCTCACTAATGGATGATGAGTTGAAACCAAAAAAACACTCTTACTTTACACTCTCCTTAAAGGTGAGCAAGGAGGATTTTTCTGTGTTCAGTGGCGCATGTCTGTGTATTTTAGTTTTCAGGTAATAAACGATTATTTCTTATCATTTACTTCCTACAATGATAATTTTTTTTCTCTTCCTGTTTTCTTTTGTTTTGATTAGAGCCATTTTGTTTCTCATCTCTCCAACTACTTGTCTTATTTCCACGACAACACATTTGCGTACGCATATACATGCATACAAACATGCTCACGCGCACATCATGGGTGTCAGCAGAGAAAAAATTCCCCAAGACTGAAACCCAGTATTGCCAACTAAGTCCAGTTTGACTGCCAAGAAGCGCTTTAAAAAAAAAGAAACTCGAAATGCCAAAAATGGCCCCAAATCAATAAAAATGGGCAAAATGTTTGTGCTAATTTAGTGATTTTTTAAAAGAAAAAAAGAAAAATTGGGAGATTCAACATGCCTGTACACAACACATACACACACATATGTATGCACATGCACACAATTACACACACACATACACATGAATAAATGACAATGTGTTTATGAGTATTTACTATGGTCAACATGATACAGTACAAATCCACCTGTGTAGATCACCCTGTGAGGATCGAACTCATTACATTGATAATAGTTTGCTAGATGATAGATATATTTCTATTCCGAGCCATTTAATATCAAAAAAAGAAAATAGCCTACCTAGGGCAATAGCGACTTAGTCCCTTCAAACTATTCTACTTATCCCAGTGTCCCTTTAACTTATCAAAAAAAGTCTGCAAAGTCTTCTTTCAAGATTGCCATCAGCTGACTCATCACATTCTCCTTAACCTCGTCTACGATCTGAAATCTCTTTGGGAGGAGCCAAAAGTTGCATGGAGCAAGATCTGGACTGTTAGGGGCGCTGACTAACCTGAAAGATACAATGTTTTGTCAAAAACCCTGCATGAGATGTGATTGGGCAAGATTAGTCATCGTGAATGAAATGGTCACACATTGAACAAGCTCATTTAATGGTGTATTATAGGTGACTGAGTAACCCCAGTGGAGAGTATTGATACACACACAGTATCTTACCCTCTGTTTGTTAGCCAAGTTACCTCGAAGCCACACGGCTGCTTCTCAAATCTATTCAGAGTGGCTGGATACATTTTAGACTGACCAGAATTTTCTTAAAAGTGATATTTTTCTCAAACATGATTCAGTTTGTATGCAATATTGATTACAGCTAGTTCAGATATTGGTCATTCATGTGGTCTGACATTTATATGTATCTATGTATCTGGACTCCACCCAGCCCTGACCACACATAGCTGAAACTTGAAATATCGCACACACACTCCACTCAATCAGTACGGAAAAAATCTTTTTTTTAAATTCCCACCCAAAATAAGATTTTCGAAGGGGCTTCAATTTTCGATGTAAGTTTATTCTAAGTTTGTCCTTTATTCTGTGTCAACCCTTGTTTTTTGAAAATTTGGATATTTTAGTGCATATCAAAAGGCGAGTGGAGTAATTTAATAATTGATTACCCCTTCTTTCCAATTTCTTAATTGATCATGCAAACACAACATGCCGCCAAAGGACACTGGTCAACAGAAGGTTGAGAAAGAACACCTTTTCACAAATATTCCATGTTATACACGTAATCGTTGTTGTTGCTGTTGTAGTCATTAATCACCACTACCCAGAAGAAAGTTTAAATGCTTTTGCTGGGTCTAAGTTATTCGTGTGCTCTGACAATTATATAGATGTATTTATCTATGTGTCTGGACCTCGCCCAGCTCTAAGCATTCAGAGAAGAAACTTTGAAGAGGAGGAATGAAAACAATGTTATAAAGTAGAGGGAGGGAACGAAAGAGAATAAGATATAAAGGAATGAAAGAAGAAAAAATTACAGCTCTAGTTAGGCACTCAATAGAAAATGTCATGTGACCAATGTCTTTTGGCAGCAAGCTGTGTTGGGGATGATCAATTATACAATTAGAAAAGGGTTGATCAATTAAAAAGGTACTTCTTCTGCTTTTTGTTGTGCAGTGATCACTAAAGAAGTCTGAATTCTTAAAAAAAAACAAATGTGAGTGCTGCTTTATACAAAGGATATTGCGTAAACTTACATCGCAAATTGAATGCACCCACTAAAAATATATTTATGGAAGAAATTTTCTAAAAAACAAAAAAAAGAGTGTTTTTTTGAGACTAAGGAGTAAAAGTTTCAGCTCTGTAGCTGAATTGGTGTGACCTATATGCATGATACATACATAACCAGACAGCCAGCCAGCCAGCCAGACCAACTTGCAAACTGAAGAAACCTAAGTTTATATGAAAACTTGTAAAATGAAAATTTCCATGTATGAATAATCTTTCTGTTTTAATATAATCTCAGTCAAACATTACCATATTTACAGATGGATAATACGAGAAATTCTCCGTTAAAAAAAAATCATATTTGGGATAGCACTATAACCAAGTGTAAAAAAATGATAACATATATGCATGGGGGCCCACTGAGGTGTGTGTGTGTGTGTGGGGGGGCAAATTGCCCCAACCCCATTAGATCAGGCTTTCTCACCTAGAGCTTAGGGGTTTGAAAGTAAGAACCTTATTGTCAATAAAAAGATAATGGTGCAGTGTCGTTGTTTTATGTAACCCCAACTTGATGTACCCTTTTAAAAAGATGGTATTATTATTCACGTTCTGCTGAGATATATTCCAGATATATCCTTCTGCCTGAACCTTTTTTTTTGAATATCTTTTAAGGGATATTTCAGTTTTAATTCATGACTGCTATTTCAGACATATATCCAGGATTTTTAGCAGGGTGGGGTCTGAATAGAATTTTTTTTTTGTACAGATAAAGAAATATTTCTATCATAAAGTAAAAGAAAATAATATGTGATTGTACATTTTCACAAATATTTAAGTTGTGTTTTTTCAGCTCTAGAATTGATAAAAGAGTAAAGTAAAAATAATATATAAATCAAAGAAATTTACTACAGAACCCATGTGTGTACAGTAACTCTCAGGCTAAACAGGGTGCAAAGGGTTTGATTAGCCCCCATATTTACAGTTTTGCCCGGGTTACACTGAGTTGCCTAAAATTTTATTTTGGATGAATAGCGTGAATTGCACGTACAACGGAACTAGCGAACTGAAAATTTACAAACATTAGGGTAAAAGAATTTTTACTTTTATTGGATGAAAAGCAAAATAATGAATTTTTCTTTTAAGGTTAATTCATTATTACTTGAGATTATTTGGGTTTTTTATTTATAACATTTATTTATCTAGATATCAAAAAGAAAAGTTCAATCGTGCTTTGCCCGAGCACAGGAGGGGCTGGGATCTGGAATCCCTGGACCTGGGTCTTTATCTTTTATACTTTCTCTTCTGTTTTAACTATCTATTTCTGACCATCCTCAGTACGTATTTAATATTACTTCATAACTTATCTGGATAATCAGGTTTTGGTATTTAGCCCAATATGCCAACGTGAAATTGAAGCTTGTGAATACAAAGAGCGAGAGGAGTGTCCTTTGAAATTGTATGAATCTTGCACACTTATAGGACATCTTGTTTGGTTAATTAGCAAATGGGTCTCTTAGTAGGCCACATACTGAATGGCGAGCTTGTATTTTTCTTCTTCTTCTGGCATTTAACAAATTTGCTTCATATTGCAGCTGCAATATACAATGTACATTCATTTTAACCAGATAAGGCCAAGTTTATATCAATGCTCGTAAACCACACTCCCAATTGTGGTTGGTGAGGGGTTAAAAAATAAAAACAACATTGGAAGGTTTAATTCACATTGCATTTGTTTTGAGACTTAAAAAGATAAAAGAAGTTTCATTTCTGGGGAAAAAAATGTTTGAACAGCATTTTTTGAAAATTCATTTATGGAAAAATCCACATACATAATAATTAACAATGCGCAGATGTCTTCAATAAGAAATCCCATTAGTCCAGAAAAGAAGAGAATATAACCAATGCATCTTACCGGTAGTCACCTATGGAGCTTGAACATGGAACCTAACCTAGAGACAGATCCGCAAACTGAGAAACATGCAACGTACACATGAAAGAATCATGCTCAACATCAAATGGAGACAGCGCATTGTATCAAAGAAAAGACAGGAGTCCAAGATATCATAGAATCCATTAGGATACTTAAATGGCAATGGGCTGGCCATCTAGTGGTGGAGGTTGTCTTTCCTTTAGGCTTTTTTTTTTTCTTTCTCTTTTTCCGTAAGAAGAATGATTACAAATGTTTAAAGTTCAATACTATCACCAATCACTTGAATGTTTGTTATGTTTCAAGGGGGATTAATTCTGAGGACAAGCGATGGGGGATCAGTCCTCAATGGGAGGTTTGTCCTACTCTTGGCTTCTCAATACTTTTGCAATTGGGAAAAGCTTAGATAACGTTATGATCTATGGATATTTCCTTTTTTTTTCCCAAAGAGATTGCAGTTAATAATTTCTATGTTAGAAATCCTCAACCAAAACTGTCAATACAGGTTTTTTTTCAGTTTTCTGGTTGGTCTGGCTAGCTGGCTGTGTATCATACATACAGGCTGCACCAATAGAACTATAGGGCATAAAATTTCAGCATCTTTTCCTTGTCATGTATGGAAAGAAGTGTATTTTTAGTTTTCTTAAAAATTTCCCCTCAAGGGGGGTTTAATTTCCAAAGTAAATTTATGCTAAATTGGTCCCTTATTTTTTTTGAAATTCAGACTTTTTAGTGCTCACTGCTGAACAAAAGGTGACATCAACCCTTTTTCCAATTCTTAACTGATCACCCATACGTGGCATACTGCCAAAATATCAAGTGACTAACCAGATCTGTTTCTATATCAAATCTATTTTCTCCCTGTTTTCTAAATGAGATTTCACTTACAAAATGTAAACACACAGAATTGAACTTATATCCATTTCCGCACCCAACTGAATAAAAACAGATTTGTTTTCAAAATAATAAGTAAGTAGTAAGCATGTGCTGGCTATGACTTCAGCCATGCCTACTTGGGCTCCAAATATCACATTACTACTTACTCGGTTCCCATTTGCAATATGTGAAATAGACTGAGACACAAGCACCTGAAGTGGTGGCGCTCACTTCACCCTGTGCTACCTTACCCATAGCTGGCAGGGAAGGAGAGATGGATTTATACATTTCCCAAAGGTATCAGTGCAAAGTAAACACAAACTGTCCCAGCTAGAGTCCGTTTTCTGGGTCATTATCTATTCAGCTACCCCGCACCTTCTTGTTCAACTAAGAATGAACCGTTAATGGTCTGTTAGTTCAACATCATCATCATCTGCCTATTTGCATCTGTCGTTGGGCATGCCCCCTCCCAAAGATTCGCCATACCTCGCTATCATGGGCATTGAGGAGCCAGTACTTTCTGAATTTTTCTAGCTCATGCCGTCTTACTTTCTGTCGACAACAATTTCATGTACGATCTCTGTCCAGTTTGTCTCGTCATCTCAGATGGCCTCGGTTCCGCACATGATCTCTAGGGGTCCATGTTGTGAGTCGTAATGTCCAGCCGCTGTCTGACATTCTTGCAACATGTCCAGCCCATGGCCATTTGTGTTTTCTAAATGTTTCTATGATATCTCAGACTCCTGTCTTTTCATTACTGTCTTATGATCTCTCTATGCAAGGTTGAGCATGATTCTCTCATGTGTACGTTGCATGTTTCTCAGTTTGAAGATCAATCTTTTGGTAAAATTTCATGTTTCAACTCCATAGGTGACTATCGGGAGGATACATTTGTTGTATGTTCTTCTTTTTAGGATTAGTCTGATTTGATAATGTGTTGAAATTAACTAGAATGAGATAATGTTATATAATCAAAACTTCATCATTTTAAAATATATAAATTTGGTAATTTCATGATCCAAGCATAACAAAAACTGGTTTATTTGTCAAGAATTACTTGGTCATGACAGTGGGGGCCTAGGGGGCAGGGCTGTACCCCCCAAACTTTTTGTAGATCAATAAAAAAGGAAATAACCGAAGAACAAAATATGAAAGTAAGAATGAAAGATTTTGAGGTGAATTATGCAATTATTACTATAATATAAGCTTTTTTGATTAGAATGATGTAAACTTTCTTGTTCATATAGTCTAAGCTTTTCTTATAAGTGTAATCCAAGCTTTTCTTATTGGTATAATCCAAGCTTTTTTCATTGGTATAATCTAAGCTTTTTTCATTGGTATAATCCAAGCTTTTTTCATTGGTATAATCCAATCTTTTTTCATTGGTATAATCTAAGCTTTTTTCATTGGTATAATCCAAGCTTTTTTCATTGGTATAATCTAAGCTTTTTTCATTGGTATAATCCAAGCTTTTTTCATTGGTATAATCTAAGCTTTTTTCATTGGTATAATCCAAGCTTTTTTCATTGGTATAATCTAAGCTTTTTTCATTGGTATAATCTAAGCTTTTTTCATTGGTATAATCTAAGCTTTTTTCATTGGTATAATCCAAGCTTTTTTCATTGGTATAATCCAAGCTTTTTTCATTGGTATAATCCAAGCTTTTTTCATTGGTATAATCCAAGCTTTTTTCATTGGTATAATCTAAGCTTTTTCCCAATTGCAAAGGTATGGAGAAACTGAGAGTAGGACAAGTATCCTCCTCAGGACTAAAACCCCTAGGACAAAATCCTCTGGATCAAAATCCTCCTTAGTTAACGTTGAAGTTTCGTTTGAATAACACCAAAATTGCAGAATGTACAAGATTTTGCCGGGAAACCAGATTATTACATTTTTTTTTGGCAAATATTACATATCTGAAAATGATATCTTTTATCGTCTCAGACAGCTAAAATGTAAGGAATTTGTGTCTTGAGTTGTAAAGAAATCTGAAACCCTCATTTACTTTTGGTTTGGTCACCCCTTGACCCCCCCCCCCAATATTTGGTTACCCCTTGACCTCCCTGAACATTCTTCCTTTGTTAAGACCCTGAATTACAAATTCAAAGTTGCAGTTTCATTATTGGATGAAATTATCTTTTATAATGAGTATCAATTTTTAAAATTTGTTTGAATGAATTTCCCAGTTTTTGATATTTTAATTATATGCTTGTATTTTTGTTTATTATAAAACTTACCTGGTTAATATTTTGAACTTTTGAAATCATATTTTGGAATAAAATGTTTGTTAATTGCATTGATGTTCATCTCTTATATTTCACAAAGACTCCCGTGCCAACCTATTTGGGCCCCTACTCATCCTTGGATAGGTCAATGTAGTTCACATGGCTTTTCCTGTGACCATAGTTAAAATGTTTGAGAGTGAAAATTTCGATTTAAGATTCTGATGATATGAGAATTATTGAAAAATTATCTCTATCTTATATGATGTTAGATGATCTTTCACTTTGTGAGAGCAGAAATTTCAATCATTGTCAAAAATCGATTTTGTGACTTAAGTAAAATCATACATAAATGATTTATTGTATCAAATGATTGTAAATTGGAAAGTTCCACACACTCACTCATACAGTGTTAAAAATGATGCGTAACTTTTGCGTTCTATTTCGAACATTGACCGAGTTACATTGAGGAAAATTCATGAAAAGAAAACAGAAGTTGATACATAAATTATATTGTTGATTTGAATATCACTCGGGGTTATGGAATAATTTTTGCCCTTCTCTACATCCATAGTAAATTTTGACAGCGGTTAAAATTTTTGCTTTCACGAAATGAAGGATGGCCTGAAATTTTTTTTCCACATGATTGACAGAAAGTAATGGTCCAGTGTAGCATTATAGATACAATGCAAATACAACCCCACTTTGAAGACTTGAAAAATAATTTCCTAGATACTGAGTCTGACTTTCGTTTCTTTGGGAAATTTCCAGCTTTTGGAAAAGTTCCCACTGGGACTATTTTTCTGAAAAATTTGTTCAAGTCAAATAATCGAAAAAAATTAAACAACATTGGTCGTTCAAAAAAATCTATTTACATTCGACTGATGATGGTTTGCTACGCCTGATAAATCAACATTAAGAGTTCAGCTTGAAATCTTATTGTACTTATCAAAAATGTCCCCACGGGATATTCGGTAGAGTGTCTGACTGATACCAGAAAAGTCCCACACTCATATCCCAGCACAATCATAGAGAACTTAAAAATCGAAAATTTAGAAAAGTTGAAATAATCATCTGTGTATTAATCTGTCGGGTTTTTTATGCTTTGTATATATCTTTGAGGAAGTATCTGATTTATTAGGCTTTGCCATAATGACGGATTTCATCTGCATATTTTGTATCTTATAATTTTTTAGAATAACAGTTGCCAGAGGTCTCACCAGTATATATATATATATATATATATATATATATATATATATATATATACACACACATATATATATACACATATATATACATGTACATATATACAAATATGTGTGCATATAGTGTGTATATATATATATATATATATATATATATATATATATATATACTGGTGAGACCTATATATACATACATACGTACATACATATATATATAGTCGAATCCTGGTGGAATTCAAATTTCAGTGGGATTTGAATTCTAACAAGGGGGCACCTTTAGCAAATGTCCTTATCACAGCCACGGGTCGACCAATCTTTGTGAGTGAAATTGGGAGAGGAAAGTGTGCGGAAACCCTCGGATGGACAGTACCTTTAGCTGCAATGCTGCAGCCTTGTCACATTTGTGTCACGCTGAGTTCATCGTTGTAGTTGCGTGAAGGGTACGAATGATTGTAGTCTAGTCAGCTACCTTCACCATAATTCAGTGACTGGGTCGTTCCACTTTGTGGAACCCTCATAAGTCGAAATCGACGGGAGAGTCCATCATATATATATATATATATATATATATATATATATATATATATATATATATATATATATATATATATATACATATATGTATACATATATATATACATACACACTCACATGCACACACACACACACATATATATATATGCGCGCACACACACACATATATACATATACACACACATACATATGTATACACACACACACACACACACACATATATATATATATATATATATATATATATATATATATATATATATATACATACATATACAGACACACACACACCACACATATATATATACGTATACAGGTATAGATATATATGTATATGTTATGTTGAATTAGTGAAATTGCCTCATTGGCAAAATTTACTAATTTTTGTGAAGAAAATTTTGATTTCCCTCTGATTACATAAAATCTTTATCATGAGGAATAGCTTTTCTATATCATTGTCTTGATTAAATAAACTTTTGATCAAATTAAAACTATGTATTTATTTATGTTTTGCAAACCTACTTATTGGGTAATTTCATTGTTTTGACATCACCCCCCCCCACATATATGTATACACACACACATACACATACACTTATATATATATATATATATATATATATATATATATACATATATATATATATATATATATATATATATATATATATATATATATATATATATACGTATATATATATTTATATATATATGTATATATATATATATATATATATATATATATATATATATATATATATATATATATATATATATGAATATATGTATATATATATGTATATATATATTTATATATACTATAAAGACTATGGAAACATCCATTGCTGAAATATCCATTCACTTCAAAAGTTTTTTTTCTCTTGGTTGAAATTAGCTGTATTTATGATTTTAAAATAATTCCTGTATAAATTTTGTTTTACATTTCCAACACTTTGGAAAAGAAGCAATTAATTTGAAATAAACACAGCTATAGTAAGCAGATTTACATCATGATATCATTTTTATATGTATTCAGCATATGATCATCATCTCTTATATTCAGAAAAAAACCTTATGACTAGATAGGATTTCTTTATTGCTGGCTGACAACAAATTTTAACTTAGAAACTATATTTTGAAGCAGATAAACATAGTTACTTCCCTTAGATTTTGACTGCTTTTACTCTGCTATCAAATGATTATTATTGAAAGTAGTGGTCTACCAGTTTTTATGTGTGAGGGAATTCACGGATACATTCGAATTTCTGATAAACTATTTCTTAGGGAGAAAAATAGTAAATTTGTTCCAGTCGAAGAGTTCACAGTTTCAAATAGTTGGTAGGAGGTATTTTTTTTTTTATCAGCAAAATTTTTATCCTTTAGTAGATGAGTCCAGTGTTATTGACAGAAAAACAATATGGTCACACTGCTCATTACTTAGCATGAATTGGTATCAAACCATCCGTCCTGGGAGATCAGATGAAAATTGAGCCCTCTGACAACGGTGAGCAGGACCAGCTTACTGATTATTACTATACAACATGTCCAGATCTGTTGAAAAAAAAATTAATAAATATAGATGTTTTGATTTGGACCATAGATAGTCGGAGATTCAGTGCTGATTGAACCCACAGATGATAGCCAGCAGGTTCAGCTTGTTGATCATTGCTATACAACGTCCATCCTGATCCAGTTTTTTTTTTTTGGTCTTTTTTTTATCCACTCGTTAATACCAGTGGAAAAAAAATTCACAGATACGTTCAGAATGGGATTTCTTTTTCTCCTTTAAAAAAATATTCTGAATTTGTTTACCAGGAGGAGTTAAAAAGAGGATAGGAAGTATTTTTTTAGCAAAATATAATCCCCCCCACCCCAGTGGATGGGTCCAGTTTTATGACGAGCGAACTAAGAAAATTACACTGTTTATTAAACAACCGTAGCCACCAAAGATGGTGACAGGTTATATTCTTTTTTTTCATGTGAATGTTTTAGTGTTTGCTTAATTGTTCCAACACTCCTAGCAATACTGTTTTGTCTACAGACTTGAAAATTGGCATAAGTACTCCACTAAACATCTTCTAAGAATAATTTTTTTGATTTGTGGAGAAAAATTTTCTTTGACCTTTTGGAGTCAATAACAGCTAGATCCTCCAGATTGTAGATGTCTGTAGATGTTTGTTTTTTTAAACTCCATTCTACATGTTTTCTGGTAGAAAATGCCATTGATGAGATAAATAGAACTTATTCTGACCATATTTACTCTTTGATGGAATCTTTAAAAAATTTCTCCAAATTTTAACGCTAGGTTTGTTCAATTACTGACTAAGATGTCCAGTTATAGATTGTCTTTACAATGGTTAGATTCATAGCTTTCTCAATAACAGCTTGTATAAAGGTTCTAAAATTTCATCTTCATTTCACATTGAGAAATATAAGGTTGTTACACATGGAATGCTGAGATTTTTTATATCACAGAGTAAATCAGAGTATTAGAGTAAAAGTTTTTCAATTGTAATCGCATTTTTCTTGTAACTTGGTGTAAATATAGATATTTTTTTTTACTATTGGAGGTCTTCAAGTCTTTAGCAGCAATAATATCTACCCAAGAAGTTAGACTTATTTTCAAGTACAATTTCAATTTAGGACATAATGCTGCTCAAGCTGCTGATAACATGAACAAAGCATTTGGGATGAATGCAACTACAGTGCAAACTGTTCAGCATTGGTTCAATATGCTTAGGTTTAAGTTTGGAAATATTGATACCAATAATAAATCTCGAGGTTGGACCAAACCTGTTCTTAATGATGAAGAATTATTGACTGTAGAAGCCAATGACTCATGAACAATGGTTTGAGCACTTTCTTGAAACGTTAATGTCTCGACAGTGACCATCTCAAGGCAATAAGAAAAGTCAAAGAGTTAGAGAAAGGGGTCCCACATGAACTGAATGAAATGTTCCATGACAGTGCAAGACCCCTCATCTCTCAACTGATTGCATCTAAGCTAAGAGGGTATGAAGTCTTGCAGCATCCTCCATATTCACCAGACATTTTTTTTCCTACAGATTGTCGACCTTGCAGATTTTTCGAACTTTATATCTGTAATAAAAGATGGAATACTAAAGAAGCTACAATTTGTGCTTACACTGAATTTTTCTGACCACTGAACTGATAGAACTTTATAGAAATGGGATTTTTTCATTGGAGTATTGCAAGAAAGAGGTCATTGCTTTAAATAGGTCATATTTTGATTAAATATTTTCTGTTTTTTGTATTGTCATATCACCCTTCATAATCCAAAATATGTAATTTCATATGTAACAGCCTAATACAATATACAGTGGTATCTCTCATAGCAAAGGACTCAAACAAATTTTCCTTCAGTGAGATATCCCAATTGCCAAGAAAACTCTCCTGGTAAAATATTTTCTGTCTGCCAGAAATAAAAACTACAAAACTTCATGAAATTATCCATAATCATCGAGAATCTATTCATGGTTATCTAGATTTATAATTAGTATCTAGGTGCTTATTTTTGAATAGACAGACAGGCAGACGCACATTTGATGAATTATATTGAGATTATTTGTTAATGGCTTTTATGCCGCAACCTTTTTTGAGAAATCTTTTGATGATTGCCGTCATACATCTTCTTTTGTATTTTCTCCATTTTCTTTGGAAGGTTTTATTTATTTGATTGCTTCATTTTCTCTCTTGTTGGCAGTGGTTGGAGATTTCTGCGTTCTTCCATGAGGTTCCTGGTTACCTCTGAGATTTTACTGATTCATTACATTATTTGCATGTTTATTTGTATTTATTCATTATTTAGAAAGTAATTAGTACATTTTGCATTACTTATAAGGATTTCATTAAGGTCTTGAGGGTCCAATATCTTTATTTGGAAGGAATTACTGAAATACCATAGGTTTAATAATTCACTTAATGGAATTTTATGTATTGAGACATTTTGTGGAATGGATTATCCTCATCGAGAGAGGTACTACTGTAAAATGTGGATGCTGATATCTACTTGGGACACATTCGTTTCTAATTAGGGACAAGCAGGACAATTTTCTAATGGTACTAATCACTAATCTTCTTGGTCCTTTCACTATTCTTGTCGGTCCTTTCACTGATGTTGTTGGTCCTTTTAGTAATGTTGTTGGTCCTTTCACTAATACTATTGGTCATTTAACTAATGTTGTTGGTCCTTTCATTGATCTTGTTGGTCCTTTAATTATTCTCGTCTGTCCTTTCACTGATGTTGTTGGTCCTTTCTCTATCCTTGTTGGTCCTTTCATGAATGTTGTTGGCACTTTAACTGATTTTGTTGGTCCCTTTCATTAATGGGTCAGTACTTTAACTATTCCTGTTGGTCCTTTCACTAATATTATTGGTACTTTTATTATTTTTTTTGCTGTTTCACTGATCTTGTCAGTACTTTTCGCTATCATTGGTCCTTTCATTGATCTGATTGGTCCTTCCGCTTATTTCAGATGTTACTTTAATTTTGTTGGTTCCTTTCACTGATCTTGTTGGTTCTTTCATTTATTTCAGTTGGTTCTTTCAGTGATCTTGTAGGTACTTTCACTTATTTTAGTTGGTACTTTGATTTTGTTGGTACTTTCATTATTTTTGTTGGTCCATTCACAGATCTTGTCAGACCTTTCACTAATGTTGCTGGTTCTTTCATTTATTTCAGTTGGTACTTTTATTATCATAGTCTTTTCACTAATGTTGTTGGTCCTTTCACTGTTTTTTTTTTACCTTTCACTACAACGCCCATGATAGAGAAATGTGGCGAATCTGGGAAAGGTCCATGTCCAACAACGAGGATAAAAGGCTGCTGATGATGATGATGAAGATATTTCTTTGACCACGGACATCTGCTACCACTTTTCCAGGTGGGGGGGGGGAGGATACATTGGGGTCAGGGGCAAAAGGTGATATTCAGAATATAACTTAGTGGCAACCTTATTACCGTATAGTCTTTTTATACATGAGTATTAAGTTGGGGTTACATAAAACAATTGTACTGCACCATTATCGTTTCTTGACTAAAAAGTTCCAACTTTCAAACACTCTTGCCCTCAGTATTTGTCTAATATTTCTTCCATCTTAATTTCAGTTGCTTTTCATTGCAATTACTCAGACCATAATTCAACAGCTATCAAAATTAAAAATGCAGGATGATTTTACAAGTAAATCTTTTAAGACAAAAGTCCTTTTTAAACGTTGAGCATTTAAAATCAACTCTCAAATTCATTGGAAAGACGGAATGTCATCATCAATGAAATAACTCGTGATTAAAATTAGCACCTTTTCACTATTTGATGATTCTTTAATTTTCTCTCTATTCAGTTCATTGAAAAGTTCCATGATTGTTATTCAATGCATTTAAGAGTTCCATTGTTGGTTACCAGAAGACCATGAATTTAAAAGTTGATCGAGAAGATTTTGAGCATTGCCTTCATTTCACTCGTGAAAACAAGGTTTTTATTAATTGAGATCTATATTAAAATACAGGGAGTTCCCCAGGTTATGAATGAGTTCTATTCCCAGGGCTGTTCTTCAGTCAGATCGGTTTGTTAGTCAAAACAGTTATGTGTGGTGAATATCTAGTGTCAGGTAGTCAAATGTCTGTCTTGGTATATAGTACCTTTTTATGCATAAAAAACATGAAAGTAACAATAATGATTATATTGTAATAATGAGATTAACATTATTATTAAAAGCATTCACTGAGTTTTCAAGATGTAATAATTATGTAACTAAGAAGTATGTATGCATTCATGATGAAAATAAATAAGATAAAATGAATAAAAGATGTTTAATTTGTAAATGGGGAGGGGTAAGAGACTCTTTTCAACTAACACTGGCATAAGTTTCAAATATTTATATTCTTCACCGAAACTTAGAGCCATAAGAATCTGCATAAAATAATTTCATACCCAAATATATTTTTCCTCTGCAGACATCCAATGTTTTGATTGACATAATTTTAAAAAAAAGATATCTATGACAGTTCATCTGTAAGCACAAGTTGTTCGTAAGTTGGGTGTTTGTAACTCGGGACTCCCTGCGTATAATTTCGCCTTGACTTAGTCTTGCAAGAGGTTAAAAAAATAGACCTAATTGTTCATTATATCTTTGCCATTACAATATAGAAACTAAGCATGTGGCTAAGTGATCTATAAAGATGTTTATACGGCAGAAGTTATCTTTATAGATATCTATAATGACTTGGGAAAATTATGTAAGATCTTTTGTACTGAAATGATTTTTAATAGCATTAAACGTTCCTTTCATTTTTGTTCTTTTCAATGTTTGGGTTGGTCATCGGAAATGAGATGTGAGATTTTGACTGCACAAACAGAGTTCAAAATCCAGAGATAAAAATAAGACAAAGTTTATTTGTTTTGCTTCAGAAATGTAAACATGATTTGCTTGTAAAAATTTGAATCAGATTTCTCAATTTTTGACATTTGAAAGGCTTATGAATTTGCAATTATATTCTATGAAGGAAAAAGTAAAAACAGTATCAAAATACACACGCATCATGACTGATTAGAGAGAAATAACATGTATACTCATGAATAAGTCAGTTTTTTACCCCCAACATCTACATGAAAAAATGCACGCGACTTATCTACCAAACCTTACTTACTAAACACTGTCAAAGACTAACACAAAAATGTTATTAACAAAAAGTGGGGGCAACTTATCTATGAGTGTATACAGTATTGACTAGCACATTAAAATGTGTGAAAGTAGAAAAAAAGTTTAAAATTCTCTCTCTCTCAATATTGTATATATATATATATATATATATATATATATATATATATTAAGAAATTGATATATGTGTTCCAACAGAATGATTATGAATTGCGTTATATCATACAGAAACTTATTTGAGATGATCTCCCGACATTAAACGGTTAATGTATCACTCATGGCTACCCTATCGGTGGCATGTTTGATTCCTGCAATAGTCCCATTTTAAAAAAATTGTTTATTCTATTTGTGTTGTCTAGGGTGAGTGATACATTAATCATTTAATGATGGGAGATCATTTCAAATAAGTGTCTATATAATGTGACCTAATTTATAGTCATTCTGGCGGATCACATATATCCATTTATTAATACATAACTGCTGCGTTGAAAGAAGTGAATGGACCAAGAATAAACAAGATGAGAATTTAGGTTGGAAGCAATTATTTGGGTCTTTGCATTACTGGTGGGTGTTTGGCATGATGGCTAGAGCATCACTGTATGGAAGTGGCTACCCTATCAATTCCTGCAGCAGCCCCATTTACTTTAATTGTTTATTCTATTTGCATTGTCTAGGATGAGTGATAGATTAAATGTTTAATGATGGGAGATCATACCAAATAAGTTTCCATATAATATAATGCAATTTATGAACCATATATATACATATATATACACATATGTATATATATATATATATATATATATATATATATATATATATATATATATATATATATATATATATATATGTATATATACATATATAGATAGATAGATAGATAGATAGATAAATGGATAGATCTCTCTCTCTCTCTCTCTCTCTCTCTCTCTCTCTCTCTATATATATATATATATATATATATATATATATATATATATATATATATATATACTCTTCCAACTCTGGCACAGAGCACTCTGGTGGATGGGGAATTGTGTGTAAGTAAATATATCATTTAAATTCAGCCTTACTAACCGTCCACTTCTGCGTGGGGCAGAGGTAAAATGTCAGCCTCTGGATCTGGAGCAAAGGTTTTGATCCTACCTCGTGGTACTGGATGGGATAATGGATAATCAATAGCCTCACTGAAGAGTTATAATATAACAAAACTGCTGTCTGTGGATGATTCAATTATTTAAATAACTATATATATATATACATATATGTATAGTACATTTAATACAGAATAGCAATGTCTGATGTGTGATGGATTTATTTCATAGAGTGCTCAATACAGAGAGTCAAGTTGTTTGGGAGTAGAGCTGAAAATATAATCAGAAGTGGGTCCACTACACAAACAAGTTTATGTTTCTGCCCTCTCTGGGCCTCATTTGTGTAGTGAATCAACTTCCTATTATATATATATATATATATATATACATATATATATACTGATATTTCCGGTGCATCACTGAGCATATGTGTATGTGTATATACACCATGTACAAACAAAATAAGAAGAGAGTAAGGAGGACAAAAGGATGATTGAAAGTTTAAATTTAATAACATGAATATAGGTTACCTATTCATTTTATTAGCATTTGTTTTAAATATATGCAAAAATTTTCCAGTTGAAAATAAACAATGGATCGATTTTCAACTGTACACTCTATCTCTCGATTTCAAAAAAGAGTGCTGGGTACTTTTGTGCAAATCTACTCCATTAGAAATAAGAAATACTCTGAGAATATGAATAATGTACTATTTTATAAATAGGATGAATAGAATTGAATCAATATTCCACATCAGATCATAATAATACTTTCCTCACATCTTTCTTATTATTGAATCACAGTAGCCCCACAAATGGCCAGCCTAACCAACCAGACACGTAAGCTACGTATCCTTCTTTCTTTGCTCATTTGTGTCTAAGTATGTATGTGTGTGTGTCTCAGACTCTTCTTGATCACTTTTCTGGGTCTACAAACCTTGAAAGTACAACCTTGTATGAGTACACCAATTTTTTTCCCCAAAAAGTGCTTTTGGGGTCTCTATGGTCATTGTGGATCAAAAATGCCCAAATCTTGTGCTGATATTTTTAAATTATTTCGATAAAAAATCTATCTTAAAAGTTAATTTTTGATAATTTTCAAACTAGTTTTAGTACACATGTTGGTTACAGTGATTGATTCAAGCAAAATATTGGCATTATTTTCTGTTATAGTATAATAGAATACAAAAAAAAATGTAGACAGGTCAAAGACTGCTAAAACCTTTTTCTTTCACACGAAATTTGTAAAGGTTCTGAGCATTCATGAGATGCCAAGAAAGAGGATTTTTTTTTTACATCACGCTATGTCATATCCTTTTTTTTTAAAATCAATTCTCGAAATAAAAATAATGTGACGCAAGGTGTGTTTGTAATTTAAGAAACTTGGACATTTTTCAACATGTCTTATAATTGAAGGGTAGATTTATGGGGAACACAAATGGTCACAAAATAAGATGTCACCAATTCCAGGAAAATCAGTCAGTATCCATTTTCAGAATCTTTTTTTTTCATTCCTTTATCAATCTCAATTGGAAACAAATATTGCCAAAATCTGTCAAAAATTGTGTAAACAATGTTGCAGGTTTTGAACAGAGTCTGTTTTGTTTTTTTCTGATGTATGGTAATTTCAATGTGTATACTACATAACTTTATGGGATGAAAATCTCTAGCCATGCCTCTGGCAATAACGTTCAGAGTACAAATCTCCTCAATAATAATAATGATAATAATAATAATAATAATAATGATGATGATGATGATGATGATGATGGTGGTGGTGGTGGTGTTGGTGGTGGTGGAAAAAATCATTTCAAAAATCATATCGAGCGGACAGTAATTCATGAATATGATTCAATGTAATATTTTTGGATGGTTATTTTGAGACCACTTTTGCTTATGTTCATTAGATCCATTCTTGAGGGAGAAAAAAAAAAAATTATGGAGTTATTTGAAGCAAGTATTGCCTTATGTTCCTTACAATGTCTTCCATATTTTTCTGTGTTTATACGTGTCGAAAATAAAGAGCCTTTTGATAAATTGCTAGTATTAATAGAGCTTTTTTCTATTTAAAAAGTTGAAAAAAAAAAAAAAAAATTTCAAAACTGTCAGGAAGTTCTTGATTGGCATAATCATGAACTAATAAACAATTTTTTTTCTAAGTTCACCCTATCTTTTTCTTTGAGAATTCTCATGAGTTTGTGTATCATATTCTCCAACAGTGGCACGAAAATAAGTACCCTCTAAATCAACTACCAACTGCTTCTAATCAATACATTGAATCTTTCAGTAAAGCCTGAGTGAGTATGCACTTCTCTGTGATGCAGAATATATCCAAGATCTATAATCAAAAGGGAATTTTTTTTAAAGTAAAGTTTATCCTTACAAACTGCCAGCATTTTTTTTCTCAGCTGAGAAGACGGCATGAATAAGTAAGTAGGCCTAATTACCAATGATTTATGCCTTTTTCTTTTCTTTTTTTTTTGACTTTATTCTTCTGAAATTAGCCAAAGATACTGGTGCCAGAATCACTAACTGATGAGAGACTGATAAGGAGAGATAAAAAGAAATTAGATGCCATGACTTGTATATTCCCCTCGTCATGGAAGATACAAAGTTATTGAAGTTGAGCAAGAGTTGATAATATAATATCAATTCAAAGGTTTGACACAGAGGGTAAGCAGCTTTGATATAATCCTATGAAAAAGAAATAGGATTTTTATTTTATATTTATTTTGTGAATAAAAGTATTCACTTAAAGAAAGATACTCTTGCATGACTGTACACAAGTACAAATAATGACATCTGTAAACATATGTGTATAAAAACAAATCCATTTGTACGAATTTACAAATAAAAAAGATAAAAAAATATATTGACACACAAATACATACATACATACATACATACAAATATATATATATATATATATATATATATATATATAGATATATATATATGTATATATATATATATATATATACGTATTCATATCCACCCTTTTACTCACAGAATTGTATATGTAACATCCACACATGTCCATATCTATGTGTTTGTAATTATGCTTGCTGTATGATTTTTTCGGTGCATTTAAAAATTTAGTTTTCATTTTCTAACCACAATTTCAGCACCCCATCATATATATATATATATATATATATATATATATATATATATATATATATATATATATATAAATTCATATAGATGAATATTGTCCTTATGTGTATATATATATATATATATATATATATGCACATAAGGACAATATTCATCTATATAGATTTATATCTTTGTGTATATGTATACACAACCATTTATACACATATATGTATACACTTCAACCGATTGAAACAATATCCATCTTAATAATAAACGCATATGAATACTGAAACATAAATCATCGCGTAACAGTAAATAAAAAATCTATAACTATAAATCTTTAAAGATATATATGCATTGTGGACCTGTTATGATTTGAGAGCTAGGTTCCTTAATTTTCTACTGCATTTAAATGAGTCTGTGTTGCATCAAATTTTCTATTTTTACTAACCTTGATCCAAGTTTTTCCTCCTTGGTTCATAAAGAATGCTGAGCTTCATTTCCCGACGGAGAGTAAAAATAGGTGTCAAGTTATATGAAATAATCTATTACCGACCTTTATAATTCGTGCAGAAATGAAGAGGAAACCATTAGGGCGGAGGAAGGTTGAGGCTAGTCCAGCAGGAAAAAAAAAATAAACATAAAAATTTCTAAAAGAGACATCACCCGAAGGTTACATTTTAACAAAACTTTGATACATATGTAGTGAATGTTGATGAGTTTTGTTTATTGACTGCTGAGATGTTTTCATCTAATTCATTCCTTTTTACAGTTGGTGTAACCTGATATCAGTGACTCCAATTTAGCCCTTTTCAAGCTAAATTCAGTGCTTTTTAGTAGTCATACTACTGCAAAAAATGTTTAGTGAGTTGGTAACACTGACCTGATTGACGTCTTTTGTTTCAATACTTCTGCTAACATTGATCCAGTGCATAACATTTTTTATGGGTCTTTCACAGATCTTTCCAATTTTGTTCAACTATTATTTTCAGAGCCGAATTTAATGTTTTGAAAATTGGGGTCTAGTCTCAAACTGCATTGTAAGCATTTCAATGTTATACAGAGCAATTTTTATAACTGGTCGACAGTGTTTGTTTAATGGATATGATAGTCTATAGCCACACTGAAGAGTTGTAATACAACAAAACAGCTGTCTGTGGATGACACAATGATTAACGCTCCCTTATTCAGGGTTGAGCACTTTTTAAATGAGGTGACTCGTTCATTATAAGCTTATGCAATGCTCTTCCAACCAATAGAGCACTCTGGTAGATGGGGAATATATGCGTGAGTATATGTATTGCCTAAATTCAATCTTGCTGACCGTCCAGTTCCGTGGAGCAGAGAAAGATGCCAGCTTCTGGGTTTGAAGCGAAGGTTTTGATCCTACCCGGTAGTACTGGATGGGATAATGGATAGTCTATAGCCACACTATATATATTCATGTATATATATATATATATATATAAATTTGAGTGTGCCAGAAGGACATAAAAGGTGTTAATCATACCAGAGTGATGCCACAGTGCTCTACAAACCTCTGACCATCATTTTGTCCACTGAGAAATCAGTTTTCATTTCAAACCAAAGCCAAAGGAGGAGACAGGCACTCAGGAATATCCTCTGGCTTGGCTGCCTCCAAAGTAGGAAAACTAGGACAAACTTCCAACAAAAGCTGGAATCCCAACAGAAAGACGTCAACTGTTTGAAAGATACTTCCCCTGATGCTCTCTGGAGAAACCTCGAAAAGTGTCTCAGGTTTTTCTACACAAATTCTTGGGCTTGGGCTTCTTAACACAAAGTCTTGGGCTTGAGCTTCTCTACACAAAGTCCTTTGCTTGGGCTTCTCTACACAAAGTCTTGGGCTTCTCTTCACAAAGTCTTAGGCTTGAGCTTCTCTACACAAAGTCTTGGGCTTGGGCTTCTCTACACAAAGTCTTGGGCTTGAGCTTCTCTACACAAAGTCTTGGGCTTGAGCTTCTCTACACTAAGTCCTTTGCTTGGGCTTCTCTACACAAAGTCTTGGGCTTCTCTACACAAAGTCTTGGGCTTGGGCTTCTCTACACAAAGTCTTGGGCTTGGGCTTCTCTACACAAAGTCTTGGACTTAAGCTACTCTACATGAAGAAACCATGTCCGATTCAACAGAAATAACCTAAAAATCCAAGAACTACTGACTAAAAACAAATCTACACATCAGGCAAATCAGCCAACCATCCTGTCTGTGTCAGAAATCCTCATTGGTCAAGCATGTTGGATCCTCCGATGTTGTGTCCCTGCTATACAAAACGAATAGTGGAAATTTGAACAGATAAACTATTCTCAGACTGTGTGCATATATCTACTCATACATTTGGACACATCTCCAGTGACATGTGTGGAATCATTTATTGTCTCGTGTTGTCCAACATGATATTTTCCCGTCTTCCAGATGACCCATACTAGGCTGATCAGACCTCAGTTTGTATCCAGAAAGCTACCTACTTATAAGTCTCTGACTCTCCACTTTTGAGCCATGTCCCGTTTTGACGCCATCTCTGCTACATCGGCATTATAGATGGTTCTCCTCTCACACTCTACCTCGCTACCCAAATATCTGGAACCAATCTCTAGCCAAACAACAAGCAGCAGATACTCTGCATTCAATTTCCACCAGGTGGCACTCACTTTCCATCAGCTTGCCAGCAGTTAATAACATAAATATATAAACTGACTTTATTAATTATTTTGACGAGCTTTTACCTTCATCCTAATTTTCAGTTGCTCTTTTACTGCAACTTTGAATCGAAACTATAATTCTGCGACAAGGATTAAACAGCGTAATCAGAAATAAAGAGTAAGATGATAAAGAGTGAGAATCAAACTTACAGCCTCTAGCAAGACCGAGTTCAATATAAGTCTGGCTGCTGTTTACGGTTCAGCCATGGGGACTTCATTGTTAAACAGAAGCTGAATTTACACCCCAAACCTTACTCCCTGGAAAACTGATTGTCAATGCTGATTGATATTTAGATTTGTGAGTAAGACAAGGTGATACCAGCTCACCCAAACTCTTTACAGCCTGCCTTGAGATGATCTTCTGAAACCTGAACTGGGAGAATAGAGTAACCAAAATAGATGGCGAATACTTGAGCAACCTTAGATTTGCAGACAACATCGTCCTTTTCGCAGAGAATCTACACAACCTCCAACTAATGCTAAATGATCTAAACGAAGAAAACAAAAAAGTCGGCCTATATATGAACTTCAGTAAAATGAAAATCATGTGCAATAATCATGTTGAGAATAAAAACATAACTGTCAAGATAGAAGATACAAACCTCGGCAAGGTAGACCACTTCATCTACCTAGGACAACGAATCTCCATGAGACCCTCAAAAGAAGAAGAAATCAAGCAAAGAATCACTTTGGGATGGCAAGCCTTCAGCAAGGCAAGCTCAACTTTCAAATACCAGATGATCCCAATAATCCTAAAAAGAAGAGTATACAACCAATGCATCCTCCCGATAGTCACTTATGGAGCTGAAATATAGAACCTAACCAACAGACAACCCTACAGACTGAGAAGCATGCAACGTGTGCAGGAGAGAAACATGCTCAACCTCACATGGAGAGATTAGAAGACAGCGCAATTTATCACACAAGATGGAGAGATGAACTGGACAGATTCAGGAAATACCGTGATAAAGAATTGTGGCAAATCCTTGGGAAGGTCTATGTCCAATGACGGCCGTTAAAAGACTAATGATGATGATGAGTCTTTTTTAATACAAAATTTAAAATTTTTTGAATTTATTTGATTAAATAAAATTACAGTCTGATTCAGAATTGTGATAAAAAAGAAATTTTGGATGAAGGTAAAGACGGATCAAAATTAATGATAATATTTGTATTGCTCCATCCAAAAATGAAAATGAATTTGAAAAAATTTGAAATATTGTTTTAAACAGAATTTACTTTTATTCTTTTTGAGAATATCATATTAGAAACTGTCAACTAAAACTGTCACTAAGAATGTCACCAAAACAGTCAACATAGGTTTCTATTGGTTTTTAGGTTGGTCTATCTTGCTGGCTGTCTATATATGTATCATGTGCTCAGAGCAAATGGGGCTAGAGGGAAGAAACTTTCAATGATCTTTTTTTTTTTTAAATCCCTTCAAAAAGTTTTTCTTGTGGAGTTCAATTTACAATGTAAGTTTATGCTAAATCGACCCCTTAGTTTATGTCTACTTGTTTTTTGAAAATTCAGAATTTTTTATGATGACTGCCCAATAAAAGGTGAGAGAAGTAACTTATTCATTGAATAACCCTCTCCCAAATTTTCAATTGATCATCCCTAATATGGCATGCTACCAAGTGATGGTTTTTATTGATTGATTTACCAGATGTGTTGTAAAAATTTTCATATGAAATTCATTTTATGACCAAGATTATTTGATTTAGTTGAATAGTTTTTCCCTTTCAGACAAGATATTGCTCATATCGACAGTAAACACTGACCATGAGATATTTCGTTTTGTATCTACACTAAGTTTACATTTGAATTGCTCACTGCTACCCACGATATACTGGTTTGAACACTGTTTCTGGGTTCAAGTTATTCATGTGTTCTAACATTTATATGTACCAATCCGGACTTCACTCAGCCTTTACCATTCACAGTGAAAATCTTGGAACTTTCCAATGAGTAGGGACAATTTTTTTTTGTTTCTTGAAAATTTCCTTCCAAAATAGGTTTCTGTGTGTGTGTGTGTGTGTGTGTGTGTGTGTGCGTGGGGGGTGGGGGGTGGGTTCAGTATGCCATGTAAGTTTATGCTAAGTTGGTCACTAGTTTGAGGCCACTAGTTTGAGGCCATTCTTTTTTTTTTTGATAATCACAGTCTAGCAAGAGTCAAAAGAAGTAACGCATTCATTTATCACCCATTTTTCCAACTTTTCAATTGATCGTCCCCAACACAGCATACATGGTAGGTGGTGATTCATGATTTCCATTGGAATGCTGGTTTGGTATTTTTCCAGACAGTGATGTGCAAAAAGGCTGCTATCTGGTTGCAGGCATGATAAAATATTTTCCCATCAACAAATTACCCACATCTGCATTCATGAATAGGTATGAGGTAATCAACATTCTTGGATTTGATGGAAACATATTTACAAATGATTAATGACAAGTAATTCAAAATCAATCATCTTGGCTCCAGCATGATAATCATCATCAGTCTTTATCGTCCATCGTTGGACATAGATCTTCCCCAGGATTTGCCTCATCTCTCAATCATGGGCGTCGCAGAGCCTATACTTTTTGAACTTGTCTAGTATGTCTCTCCATCTTGTGGTTCTGTCGGCCTCGGTTCTGCATGCAATCTCTGAGTATCCATGTTATGAGCAGTCTGCTATTCTTGGAACATGACCTGCCCACTGCCATTTGAGTTTTCTAATGGATTCTATGATGTCTCAGACTCTTGTTTTTTCCGTAATATATTGTGCTGTCTTGTGATCTCTCTATGTGAGGTTGAGCATGATTCTTTCATGTTCACATTGCATGGTTCTCAAGTTGTGGGTCTGTCTCTTGGTTAGTTTCCATGTTTCAGCCCCATTGGTGACCATTGGGAAGATACATTCGTTGAATATCCTTCTTTTCAGGACTAATGGGATTTTCTTGTTCTTGAAGGTAGAAATTGCTCTGCGGAGGGATTATATTAAATCTACTTTCCAAGTATTCTACTTGTATCTTAATATGTAATATCATCCTCAAATCTATTTCGTCAAGTGAAAATGACTGGGACTTCCTTATAATGGTTATTCACATTTCATCATCATGGTCACAACTTTGGTGGTAGAGTGCTGCTACCGCTATGACAAAAATATGAAAAGAAGAAGATACTAAGACCACACCCGGGGATTGAAAAACAGTGAAACATAGTTTGAATTATAGCAAAACATCTTAACAAGAATTGAATGAATTAGAAATTCTAGTATGAAAATTGAGATTTTCCTGACCATATCATTGCTGGGGTCTGGTAGACTTAGAGAAGTGAAATCTTGATATGTTTAGCTCAAACATAGAGCTTTCCAAAATATTACAATATGCCATCAGATAACGATCAAGGTGTATATGAATAATTATATGAACAAATGAAACTAAGTATTAGTTTACATTCCGCATATATTTTATATAAAGCTTTGTGTCCAAACTACAAGATATTAAATTTTCAGCTCTCTAGGCTGGTTTTCTAAGCATTTTAAAACAAACAAAAAAAGCAAAAACAAACAAAAGAAAAAAAATGAACTGAAACAAACAAAGTTACTATAATAAAAGTTATCGGTTATCTCTGCTTCCGCTAAATTTTCAGTGATTTATCTGTTTAGAGTTTTCGTTAGCTGTTCCTGCCATTGTTTAAAAGTTAATTAAAATCTTTTATAATGAAGATTAATGTTTTCATGATATTTTTTGGGAAAAGCATTAGATATCCAATTTTATGGTGTTTGTTCTGGCAGTCAAAGAGTTTATCAACCCAGAGTATTATGATAAAAAGCGACAATAATGAGTTGGAGAAAAACTCTAAAAATGTGATAATACTGGAAAATACTTTATGAAAAGATTAGAAGAAAATGATGACCCAAGTACTATTAGGAAGCAAAACATGGCATTGAGAATTGGGAAAAAGGCTGTGGCTGAATGACTACAGATTTGTGCTCTGCTAAATCATTGACGTGTCTGTGGCTGAAGTGGTTATAGTAACGTCCATGGAAAACATTCTGAGGTATGGAATGTCTGTTTAAATATTGTCGACAGTTTCTTTTTTTCTGAATCACTTCATCTAGCGGTTGGAAAGTTTATTGACCCAAAGTGTTGTGACAAAGAACAACACGATTGAAAATGCTTCATCTGAAAATTGAAAAAGCAAGAAAAGAAACAGATGTGGCTCAAGATATGCTTTTTCTTTTTCTTTCTCTCTCTCTCTCTCTCTCTCTCTCTCTCTCTCTCTCTCTTATTTTTTGTACTTTTTATTTTTTCATTTAAATGGTGGATCTAAAAAAAAGGAATGATATGACGTAGTGTGACGCAAAAAAGAAAAAGAAATATTCTTCTTTCTTTACCCACTCTCCATATCATATATTTCTATCTTTACCAACGCTATGGATTGATCAAAAAAAGAAATGCTGTCTATTTACTGTTCAGCCATTCTCTCCTCAGCTCAGGTCATTCCTTACAAATGCTGTTGACCAATTTGAAAATTAAGTGGAAGTGACGGTGACTGATCAGTTAGTATTGCAGAAAATGGACATGAGACCAAATTTCGAACTCTGACTGAAACTGAAACTGGCACAAATTTCCTTGGGAAAAGCATGAATCTGCCCCCCCCCCCAGCTACGGGTAAAATAGTGCATGGACGTCACTTCAGATGCTTGTTGCCTATAAGTCTATTTTCACAAATCACAAACCTCAAAGAACTAGTCAAGATAGTGATCTGTGAAGCCCGAGCAGGGATGGCTGATGCCGTAGCCAGCCTAAGGGCACTACTCACTTACTGATTTCAAGTGTTTCAAAGGTTCAGAAAATAGAAGAATTCTAAGCTATTTGTCTGGATAGTCACTCAATAGAAACCATCGCATGACGAATATCTTCTGGTAGTATGTCGTGTTGGGGATGATCAATTAAAAAATTGGAAGACAGGTCTTTGTCAATGAATAAATCATTTCACATGCTTCTTGTTGTGCAGTAATCACTAAAAAGTCTGAATTTTCCAAGAATAAGCAGGCCCCAAACCATGGACCAATTTAGCATAAACTCACCTGACCCTTTTCACCTCTCACTAAATTGAGCCCCTAACTAAAAACCTATTTAGGGGGAGAATTTGAAAAAAAAAGTTTTTATAGACATCATCATCAGTCTTTTAACGTTAGTCGTTAGACATAGACTTTCCCCAGGATTTGCCATACCTCTCTATCATGGGTGTCGCAAAGCCAGTACTTCCTGAACTTGTCTAGCTCGTCTCTCCATCTAATATTCTGCCAGCATTGGTCCCGCATGTGATCTCGGGGGATCCATGTCGTGTAATAAGGTGTAAATGTTTAAATTGGTGTGGACTGTACACATAATACAAATATACATGCATATAGTGAGTCAGTCGGACCGACCTAAAAACTGAAGAAACCTATTTTGGCAGTTTTGGTGACAGTTTTTATTCAACTGATAGATTACATCTATATTTTTTTTCAGTCAAAATTATAACACCATTAAAAGGGCTATGTTAGTGTTTGCTTGAAGCTGTTATTCTTTATGTTTAACTTTCTAGTAATAACCATTACGGCTATTAAGTGTGTTTACATTTTTGGGATGACCTGTATACTAGAAACTGTCCCTCAAAACTATCAACAAAACTGTCAACATTTTTGGGATGACCTGTATACTAGAAACTGTCCCTCAAAACTATCAACAAAACTGTCAACATTTTTGGGATGACCTGTATACTAGAAACTGTCCCTCAAAACTATCAACAAAACTGTCAACATATGTTTCTTCAGTTTTCAAGTCAGTCAGGCTATGTATGCAAGTATATATGTATTACATGTACAGGTGGCACCAATGGAGCGAGAGTGCTAAAAATTTGAACATTTACTCTGTATTAAGTCAAGAAAAACCTTTGCTGTTCTCTAAAATTCCCCCAAGATAGCTTTTTAAAATGTGTGTGCAGGGAGATTTTGCAATATAAATCTATGCTAAATCGGTTCCTTTATCTGTGTGTGGCAGTATTCACGCATGTTTTTCGGAAAATTCAAACTTTTTTAGTGTGCCTTACAAGAGGCGAGGAAAGAAATTTGTTCATAGATTACACCTTTTTCCAATTTTTTAATTGATCATCCCCAACACAGCATGCTGCCAAAAGACATTGGTCACATGACTGTTTCTATAGAGTGAATAACCAGAATAGTCATGAAAATGTTCAACTTTTTAGTTATAACTATTGATGCTATCGACAAATAAAGAGTGTTTACACTTTGGTGGGGGCGGCCTTTGCACTTTTAACATGTGTTGACTTGAGCAAAAATTTCCATACGTATGTATTTAAACACATCAATTCATACTTATCCAAATAAGTAAAGAGATGTAAGCAATTCAGAATAGAATTTACTAGGTGAGTATGATGCTTATAAACAAACGCCTATTTGAAAATATGCAGTATCCATTATGTAGCAAAGAACACATGCTCTCACATATGTAAACCTGGTCAGGGATGGAATTTATTGAAGGCAGAGAAATACTCTCTTTATAGATCTGGCTAGTCATTCAATGGAAACCGTGACATGAACTACATTCTTTGACAGCATGCTTTGTTAGGGGGCGATCAATTGAAAAATTTGGAGAAAGAAGTGATCAATGAATGTTACGTCTCCCACCTTTTGTTGAGTTATTAAAAAGTCAGAATTATCAAAAAACAAGCCTGAACCCAGCTAGACATGAACTAAGAGATTCATTCTGATTCTCATGATCTCATTACATCTCTTTCTTCGCAGGCTCTCCAGTAAGGTTTCAACCATGAATTCATAATTATGAAAAAATGAGATAAGATAAAGGTTAGTCATTCAATAGAAACTATCATGTTAACAATGTCTTTAAGCAGTATGAGGCGTTGAGTGTGATCAGTCAAAAATTTGTGAAGAATGGTAATCAATGAATAAGTAATTTTTTCTAACTATTTGTTGGGTCACTAAAAAGTCTGAATCTTTAATAAACAAGCCCAAATGCAGCTGGACACAAACTAAGGGACCAATTTAGCATACACCTGCATTGTAGATTGAACTCTCTACAAAAGGCCCGTTTTGAGTTGAGAATTTTGAAACGAGAAAAGAATCTTTTTTATGGACATAATAAGGAATAATTTTTAAATTTTCGAACAAAGTATATTTAGATTTTGGGGATAGCCTTTATATTTTCACACGTGTTGGCAGGAGCATAAATTTCTATATACATATATTTAAACATATTCATTCATATTTATTCAAATAAGTAAATAGATGTAAGGAATTCAGAATAGAATCTACTGAATGAACTTGATGCTTATAAACCTCTGCCTATTTGAAAATCTACAATATCTCTTATAGAGCAATGAGCACATGCTCTCACATATGTAAACCTGGTCAGAGTTTGAAATTACTGAAGGCAGGGAAATACTCTCTTTACTAGTCGGGTTAGTCACTCAATAGAACCTGTCATGCAAGCAATGTCATTTGACAGTGTCTTGTGGGCGGAAGGGATGATCAATGAATATTATGTCTCTCACCTTTTGTTGGATAACTAAAAAGTCAGAATTCAAAAAGTATAAATGAAGGTGGACATGAACTAAGGGATCAATTTAGCATTAACATACATTGTAAATTGACCCCCCCCACCAGAGAAACCTATTGAGGGGATTTTCAAAAAACAAAAAAAACATTGAAAATTTTCTCCTTCTGGCTCCATTGGTTTGGCCTGTACACATGATACATATATAGCCTCTACACTAAGAAGGGAATTTCGTAAACAAACTTTTTTTCTAGACATAATGAGAAGTAAAAATTCAACCTTTCAGCCCCGTTGTGCAATTAGTACAGTCTGTGTGCATGATATATAGCCAGCCAGCCAGACCTACTTGAAAACTCAAAAAACCTATGCAAACAGTTTAGTGAGAGGTTTAGGTTGACAATTTCTAATCAGTATGAGTGAATGTGTTTAAACATGGGCATGAAGAGATTTATGTCACTGGCTGCACGTATATGAGATATCGAGGCTGTTCCCAAAATGTGATGAAATTTTGGAAAAAAAAAAAAATTTTTTTCTAGGCATTTTTATCATTTTATTTTTTAGGAGTAAATGTTTAAATTTGCAGCCCTTTGGCTTGATTGGTACAACCTATATATACAATAGATAGATAGATAGACAGATAGATAGATAAATAGATAGATTGATAGAGAGATAGAGTGATAGATTGATAGAGATAGATAGATAGATAGATAGATAGATAGATAATGAATAGAATTGGAGATAGATAGATAGATTGATAGAGAGAGATAGATAGATTGATAGATTGATTGAGATAGATTGTTAGATAGAGATAGATAGATAGATAGATAGATAATAAATAGAATTGGAGATAGATAGATAGATTGATAGAGATAGATAGATAGATAGATAGATGGATAGCCAGCTAGATACATACATACATAGATAGCCAGCTAGCCCAGCTTAAAAACTGAAGAAACCTAAAATGATATTGACTATGATGACGTCGACAGTTTTGGTTGATGGTTTCTAATAGCATATGGTATTGCAATATAGCTCTGAAGTTCATCTACCAGTATAATACCAAGTTGAAACATAAAAGGGTAGCACTGACCAAACAGGCATCCATGGATTAGGGTTTCAACCTTGCAGATGTGACACAAACTCTAATAATACAAGTGTTTTTCATGGTTTGCCTTGGTTCCTTTCTTTAACAGTGCAAACATCTGGAATCATAAGCAAACATATGCCAGCATGGGTTTCTGGTTTTCGACAGTGCCATGGGCTCTGTCTAACTCTTTCACCTTGCAGCATACATATTTTCAGCCCAGGTTTTTGGGGAGAAGGGTATTTCATGAACCCAGTGAACTTTGGTAACTTCTGATAAAACAAACAGATTCCCCCCCCCCAAAAAAAACAAGAAAAAATTGAGAGAGAGAGAGAGAGAGAGAGAGAGAAATGGTAGATGGGAGGGGTTGCAAAGAAAGAGATATAATTAGATGATAGGAATTAAAATGAATCCAAACGAGAAATAAATGGTAGAAAGAAATAAGTCTGGTAGGTCACTCAATAGTAACTGTCTTCTGGTTGTCTTCTGGTTGGCAGCATACCGCGTTGGGGGTGTTAAACTTTAAAAAATCCGAAAAGGAGTGATGAATGAATGAGTTACTTCTGTCGCCCAGAGTAAGAATTTTCAAAAAACATGCGTAAATGCTGCTGGATACAAGAGATCAATTTAGCATAAACTCACATTGTAAATCGAATTTTTTTCTAAAGCAAGCATAAATGCTGCAGGACACTAAAAAAAAAAAAGGATCAATTTAGCATAAATCTAAATGACAAATTGAACTCCCAACTAAAAACCTACTTGAAGAGAGAATTTTCAGAAAACAAAGGAGATGTTTTTTTGCATACATAATGGGGAGTACAAGCTGTGATTTTAACCTCTCTGGCCTCATTGGTGCATATGATAGTCAGCCAGCCAGCCAGCCAGCCAGCCAGGCCAACTTAAAAACTGCAGAAACCTATGTTGACTGTTTTGGTGACAGGTTTTGTTGACGGTTTCTAATATTGTGGATATCAGGAAATTGCAAGAAAGTTGTGTAAACCCGAAGAATAGTCATAATGTATGGAATGAAGCGAAAAAAGAGAAAAACAGCGAATGAAAAATGGGATTAGGATGAAAAGCATAGAAGGAATGAGAAAAAGGAAAGAGTTGAATGAGGAAGAATAGAGGAAGCATGAATGAAGGAAAGGAAAGAATACAAAAAAGGGACGAAAAGAAGAATGAATAGAAAGAAAAGAAAGTAGAAAAGAGAAAAGAAGCATGTATGAAGAAAAAAAAGGAAGGTGAGAGAGAAGACAAAAGACAGGGGAGGAAGAGAAGAAAGAAGGAAAGAAAATAGAAGAATGTATGAAGAGAAAAAAAGAAACGTGAAAGAGAAGTAAAAAGAGAGGTGGAGGGAAAGAAGAAAGAAGGAGAGAGAAAAGAAGCATATATGAAGAAAAAAGGAATGTTAGAGAGAAGCAAAAAGAGAGGAAGAGGGAGAAGGAAAGAGAAGAGAAGAATGTATGAAGAAAAGAATGGGATACAAAAGAGGAGCGAGAAGAAATAATTAGAAGAAAGAGGGAAAGAGAGAGAAGAAAGAGTACGGTGCGAAAGATACGGGGAATGAGTTCAGCAAGAACAGAGCAAGAAAAAAAAAAAGGGAAGAAAGATAATGAAAGGAACGAAATCAAACTCAGATTTGAATTAAGAAGAAGACAGTGAAGAAAAAAATTGGATAAAAAAAAAAAGAAAAGAGGAAAAACTATGTGAGAGGAAAAGGGAGAAGGAAAAAAAGAGGGGAAAAAGAACAAAACATTTTTCAATTTTGTTCCATGCAGTTCCGTTCTGAGACACACATAATCATCACCATCATCATCAACATCATCAACCTCTTCATCATCATCAACATCATCATGATAGAGTTGTAATCCTGAGGTCTGGGTCAGGCGGTGCATTGAACTTTGCCAAGGTGCTATAATTGCTCCCGGTGTCAAGTGGGAGTGGGTCTAATTGATATCATCCTGACAGTGCTTACAGCTGCCGAACACCCACCCTTCACCTTCTTCATCAGACACTATTCACATACATATACACATATGACCATTATTTGGTCGTTGCGGTGCAGTTCCTTGGTCTATTTTTTGTGTGTCTCTTACTTATTGAATTTCTTCTCTTGTACTTCTACCAACTGGCAAACTACTGATTGCCATAGTGCCAACGTCACTAGTTGTGCACTGTCAACTGTCACCAAGTGAGTGGCCATTGTTGTTAGCAAGGACACTTGATGACAGGCACCTGACTTCACGCTCTCCACAGCCCCCTCGAGCCCCCTAGAGCCCCGGCTCCCCAACACTGAAACTCTTGTGCTGTTAGTTTGTTTCCACAAACAAACACTTGCAAGAAGACTTATAGAAGCTGGTGGAGAAAAAAAACAAGAAAATACTTAGAAGACTTGGCTCAGTGGATCATGTTAACCAAAGGTCTCCTCTTCCTTCCCGTTCTCATCAAGTCAGTTTTTTTCTCATTTTAGGGGTTTTGCTTTGTTCAAAGTTTATATTGTCTGCTGCCAAGTTAATAACTATTCTGCCTAGACATTTACACCCACTCAATCCTTCTCGTCTGGGGTTCTAAGATGAAAAAAAAAAATAATCAAAAAAAAGAAAACAAACAAAAAACAAAAACAAAGACAAAAGGATATTCAACTTTATTTGTCAGAAAATCCATTTTTGGTAGAGTGCTTATAGTTTCAATTTATTTATGCGTAGGGGGAAGTCGCTTATTGTGATCACTTTGGAACAGGGTCTTCTGCAATAACAGTAACTGGCTGATAACATTAAGTGATAGATATACAGTGGAAGCTGCTAATTGTTATCAGTTTGGGACAGAGTCTTTTTGGTGATAACATGCTTATAACATCAAGTGAAAGACATGCAGAGAGAACATTTTATTGTAATCGCTTTAGGACAGGGTCTTTTAGATAATACTCTGCTGATAACATTAAGCGAGGGATATGTAGCGGAAGTTGCTTATTGTGATCACTTTGGGACAGAGACTTTTGGAATGCAAAAACCAGCTGATAACATTGAGTAATGGATATGTAGTGGGAGCTGATTGTTGTGATTACATAAGGGCAGTCTTTTTCAGATAGTATCAACTGCCTGATAACATTACGCAAAGGATACGTTGCAGAAGCAGCTTATTGTGATAACTTTGGGACAGAGGCTTCCAGATAGTAACAACCGTCTGATAATGTTAAGCAAAGAATCTATAGCGGAAGCCCTTTATTGGGTTCCCTTGGAGATGGGTCAGTTAGATAACAATAACGGGCTGATAACATTGGGCAAAGATATACATATTCAGAAAATTTACATTCATTGTTATAAATACATTTTCATATTAGATTCATTATTGCAAACAACTTTAGATTACAAAGAATTCATCATCATCGTCATCATCATCATCATCATTATCATCATCAGTCTTTTATCGTCCGTTGTTGGACATAGACCTACCCCTGGATTTGCCACAAAACTTATAGCATGAACTCTGACTTTTTGGATACGGTAAAATATGTCAGAAACAAAAGTTCTAATTCAAAAATTGAGAGCTTAACTGGGATAGGGTTAGCGGAAATACAATTTGAAGTAAATGGTGTTTCAGAAAGGATGCCACCATCTTTTTGAAAAGTTGTTTTTAAAATCTAAAAAACATGTTTTAAAAACGCTGATTACAAAAAGATTAGAAAAAATTGCTCATTCATCATCATCATCATCATCAGCCTTTTAGCGTCCCTCCTCGAATATTGACCCATCCCAGGATTAGCCGGATCTCTCTATCATGGGTGTCGTGGAGCAAATACTCTCTGAACCTGTCTAATTCGTGTCATCATCTCATATTCTGCCGGCCTCGGTTGTGCATTTGACCTCTAGGGATTCATGTTGTGAGTCGTAATGCCCATTGGTTGTCTGTCATTCTTGCAATATGACCAGCCCATTGCCATTTAAGTTTTCTAATGGATTTTGTGATGTCTCGCACTCCTGTTTTTTATTTTTATTTTGCTGTCTTGTGATCTCTCCACTCATATATTTTGACGAAACAATAGATGTTGAAAGAAAATTTAGGCTGGTTGCAGATTTGAACCCATTGCATTTGAAAACGAAACAACACAAAATAGATGCTCAAATGAGGCTAGAACATAATGCAATCATTCCAACTGCTAAATACTATTGTCTCTGAGCACAGAGTTGTCACTTTCTGCCAGGGATATTAGACTGAGACTTCAAAAATGAAAGAAGAAAACTTCATAAAGCAAGCTATCATTGATGTCTATTGGGTGGGGTCGTGGAGCTACAGGAGCAGGGCATTCTCTCCTTTCTCCGGATTAGGCCTTCAGACAAATGTGAAGAGGATTGAAAATTGGAGCCTCATATGAACAGTGATGAATCAGGACGAGTCACAGTTTAGGTTCTCTCTAATCCCTTATCTGACGACCAATATCAGGATATATCTTTGACCCAGCCTAGATATATCCTTCGGCCATGAAAAGTAGCAGCAAATGTCCATAAAAAACATTACTTTTATGACTGAACCCTTTACAAAGTGAAATATGTTTAGGATTTCATTTAGATTTACTTTTCCTTTGGGGCTATACCTGAATGAATACAAAATGCTTTCTATCAGTAAAGCTTGAGTGCACCGACAATGGCTCAATGATTTTTTTTTAGTGTAAAAGAATTTTCATGGATAGCTACGTGTTTGTCTTTTTCCCTAAAGCACCAAGTTCAAAGAATTTAATTTTCATTCCTACATTCACTTTATCTTAAGCACAAGTTCATTTTTTTTAGGAATATTAAAATAATGACTAGAGATATTTTCCTACATTGTAACACATCAGAAACAAAATCTGTAACCAAATATAAGCCATGTAAGATGAAACAGCTTTTTTTGTTATCAAGAAAAAAGGTAAATGATTGGCAAAAAGACATAAGTATAAGATATTTTGCGAAATCCAAATAAATTGTGTTAATAAGTTCAGGATTAATTACTCACCAGACACAAAACTGGTTTTAAAAACGTACATGGCAAAAATGTAACAGGAATCTGCTTGAAATACTTTGCATAGGCATAAAACGAATTGCATCCAGTCATATTAACGAATATTCTTTCCATTAGCCTAGATTTATCTCATAATAAACCAAAAGAATTCATAAAATTGTTGATCAAAATGTTTTTATTGGTTTAAAGCCAAAAGTTTCAAACCTAGGTATTCAAAAGAACACCAATATACAGTACGTCTGATAACATGTCTAAAATGTACTTAGAAACCATATTTGAGCATGAATACTTATGTTTTGGATGTCTCTTCCTGAATCTTACCTGACCCTGGGTTCATTATTTACTGAAGGTTTTCACAAGGAATACTACTGCAAATGTCTCATGAGACTGTGTATGTGACTTGCATAAGTAATTAAGCAACAAAAATGGAGATGGGCAGGTCGCATAATGAGAAGAATAGAGAAATAGCATATCTGATTGATGCTCATGGGACGATAAACATAGTAGGAAGAGATCAGAAACAAGATTATGGAGATGAGATAGAAAAGTTTGCCAGTATGACATGGTAGAGATTAGTGCAATCCCATTTGTCATGGAGATTGAAGAGGCCAATGTCCAGCAGTGGACTCACAATAGCTAATCATGATGATAAACTCACCTTATATATATATATATATATATATATATATATATATATATATATATATATATATACTTTATATTGAAACTCTTATTCAAAATAATCTCCCATTACTGCATGGTAAATATATCATTTGGCCTAATCAATGTGTATAGAATAAACAATTAAAGAAAATGTGGCTGGTACAGGAAACAAACCTTGACATTTCACTATATGATAACGGGAGATCATATCAAATGAGAGTTTGTGTATAATATAACACAATTTATAATCATTCTTTCAAAGCATAAATCCATTTCTTAATAACATATATATATATATATATATATATATATATATATATATATATACATATCACTCACCTTATGAATGTGTGTATAAAATCTCATATCGGTCAATGTATAAGCAAAAGTAAAGGAAAGTGTGAATGCCAGAGGGAATATGTGTGTGCATGTGTGTGCATACGTGTACATGTCCGGGTATGCGCTTGTAGATATCCAGTTGTGAATTCGCATAGTTTTAATTAGTTGTCTCCCCAGTGGAGCACTCTAGCCTATCCTGGGCCCCATACCATGTGTGTGGCTGGATTATATTCTTACCAGATGGCATTACTTACCAGCTGTCTTGATCTACTCACAGCAAGATGGCTATGTGTTCAACCCCACCCATCCACCACCAAAGCGCGTTATCTTCCAATGTAATCAACAAAGTAACCCTTACAATTTTATGATGGTCAGGTCATCAACTTTCTCATTACCCTTTTCTCCTGAAGATCTCTCAATTGCTGGAATTCTAGGAGCAGGAATACTACGTCAGTTCTGATAACACTGTGCAACGCAAATTTTCTTCCTGGAGAGTGAATGTTATTTTGTTATTGCTTACGTGTGAAACGTCTAGAAAATGGCTATTATTCCCAACAAATCTTGCTTTTATGAACAGAATAGTGATATTCGTACGTAATTGTCTTTCATACTTCATGCGATTAAAAATGTGCAAATTCATCTTTCGTTCAATCGGCAGTAAGCAGATTTGCAATTATCTCTGTCCTGGTTGTAAAAGCAAAGTTTGAAAGAAATAATGGCCATTCTCTACACATTTCAGGCATAATCACTCAGAAAATAAGACTTATTACCCAGGAATAGAAAAAAAGTTTAAAAAGTTGTGCAACATAATCGCTAGAGAAAAGAAAGGTTTGGTTAGTCACCCAATAAGAACCATCAGGTGACCATTGTCTTTTGGCAGCATGCCATGTTGAGGTGATCAATTGAAAAACGGGAAAAAAGAATGCTCAATAAATTAGGTAATTCTCTTGCTTTTTCTTGGGAAGTCAAGGTCTGAATTGAAAGGAAAAAAAACAAGTATGAAGGCTGTTGGACACACTGTGAGGGACAAATTTGGTGTTGACTTACTGCACCTCTTGCAATAAACCTATTCAGGAGGGAGAGATTTTCAAAAAACAATATAAACAATCTTTTCTAGTTATGATAATGAGTAAATGTTGAAATTTTCAGTCTTCTAGCTCTATTGGGACAACCTGTATGCATGATACAATGTACATGCATAGCCAGTCAACCAGACCAACATAAAAACTGAAGAGTTTACAGTTTTGGTTGATGGTTTTTCTCACTATATTAAAAAGAGTAGAAATTATTCAGAAAATAAACATCCATAAGAGTTGTGGATTGATCTATTTTACCTAGCCTTAATGATGTACTGTGTCCGTTCAAGAATAATTCAAAAAATGTTATACCACATTTTACCTCAAAATTTGGAAGTTGCATCATATATAATGTAAATATTGTACAAATTTTATTGGACCAGCATTCAAGATCTGAGAAAACAAAAAAAAAACACGGCACAGTGCATAACAAATTGAGCATATGGAAGCAGATAATGAGTCTAAAGAGAAATTTCTTCATCCTGAGTCATCTTACTCTGATAGTAGATCAGATGGTGATCTCAGACCATTAACCATTGTCATCAGCAGCAGCAGCCTTTCAGCATTCTTTGTTGGACATAGAACTTCCCCAAGATTCGCCAGACCTCTATGGGGATAAAGGCAGAGAATACAATGATTGCACTGGAACGGCTGACAAGATAGCTGAAAAGGAATCTTCTAACAGTGGATTGGCCAGTAATTTAAGACAATTTGTAGACAGTGATAAAAGCAATGAATGCAATGATTGCTTGGGAGTGGCTGACAAAATATCTCTGGAGAAATTACTTTGTCTTGAGTCATTCTTATAATGAATTGGGAAGTGATTTAAGTTTACGTAGACATTGGTGAAGGCAGTGATTGTTTTTGAGTTGCTGACGAGATACCTCAAGGGTAATTTTTTTATCTAGAGACATCCAACAATGGAAAGGGTAGTGATTTAAGACAATTCATAGCCAGTGATGAAGACATTAAAAGCTATGATTACTGCGGAGCAGCTGACGAGATAGCTGAAGAGGAATTTCTTTATCTTGGGTCATCTTACTCTAACCATGAAAAGGATGGTGCTTTCAAACAATTCATAGATGCTGATAAAATGAAATCCCTAGAATCACAATCAGTGTTGTAATGGTTAACAAGCTTATGATGCTGATCATTACTAGATGCCCCACTACAATGGCCTTGTGTCAAACTAAGCTGTATATACACCGTAAATACTGAAGTAGAATAAACTTAATATTCATTGAGTTTAACTTGGTCTGGCAAAGGTTATAATATTGTAGCTCTTAGTGAGGATTGAACTCGTTCGAGTAGTAATGGTCAGCATTACAAGCCTGTTTACCATTACTACACTGATTGTGAAACAAGGGATTTCATGAAAATACTGAAATTACGAGTTTTATAATCTTACTATAACTTACATACAAAGCCTCTGTACTGATAGGTAGATTGATATAAGCAGGTGAAGATGGATAAATATTTACTAAGCTTGGCTCAGCCTGGGACAATGTCACTATAGTGGGTCACTCAATGAAAGTTGAACTCTCTACATTCGTGAGACTAACCTGGTCACCATCCATCATCTTATAGCAAGTGCTTTCTGCTAGAACATACACATACACGCGCACACACACACACACACACAACACACACACACACACACACAACACACACACACACACACACACAACATACATACATACTTATGGAAGCAAGATGATTAGCATACGCCTACATATATTGGTATACAATATCAGTATAAAAGAATGAATACCTACATAAGTATATGAATAGTTACAGAATTAGTTCACGCATTGTACGGATATCTCTACTCAAATGTAATGCACATATACTTACATGTACACCAAGTTATTACATGCATACAAGTATATATATATATATATATATATATATATATATATATATATATATATATATATGTATAGACATAGATAAACCCATGTCCATAAATAGTATGATTTATTTAGTTAGATCTCCGAATACACTTTATATATATACCTATATAATACAAAGTATACTTTCATAATCATCCTTCTTTTTATACATAAATATAACCCAAGTACAACATGAACACATACACACACTCACACACACACACATACATGCGTATGTATGTGTGTGTATATCAGTACATATATTTTGAAGCATTATTCTGTATACACACATATATGCAAAAACAGCGCAAACATAAACACACACTGAAATGTACACCAGCATATACATACATATGTTTCTATCTCTTTTCATACGTGCACCAGTTAACTAATAATACATTTTTATAAAAACAATCTTATATACAAAATTATCATTCATACGTTTTCACACACAAATCTTTGTTTGGTTACACGCACACTCAATGATCTAAATATCTACATCTATCCTTGTACACATACAAAAAAGCAACACACACAGAAATATATATAATGTAAATGTGTATATATGTATATATACATGTATGTATGTATTTATATAGAAGTATACAAA
>OY735221.1:12970945-13415945 GCA_963457665.1 Thysanoteuthis rhombus
CAATTCCTGGGGAAGGTCTATGTCCAACGACGGACGCTAAAAGACTGATGATGATGATGATGATGAACAACCTATGGCTCCCACCTCTTCACTTTGTCTTTTGTCCCCTTCGGAGGAAATACAGCCCTCATTAAGAATGACTGTGTTAAAAGATATCTTTTTATATCTCGGCAAAAGTTTTGTTTCTAATTTCACATTCTGAAGACGACTTGATAGACTTGAGGAAGAATATTTTTCCTCATCGTCAAACTCCATTCCAAATCTGGAGTTGACTTTGTTTTTCTTCATTAACCACGAGAAGAATGATAATCCTCACCAAATTTAAGGGAGTAAAAGTTGAGATTCCCCTACTGTTATTTGAGATTGGTTGTCAGGTCTTTTACAGAATGAGGTAAATTGACTAGTGTTACATATCTATTAAAATTCATGTTAGAAATTTGCATGGGCTTATTCAATTTTAATAATTGAATATTTCTATAAAATCAACTTACTGTGATTTGAAATCACTACCAACTGAGGTAAATTAACAACTTTTAAACTACCAACTGAGCTGAACTGTCAAGTTTTACAGATCAACAAAATTTATCTTACAAATAGACAAGAGCTTATTTCATTCTAATAGATCATCATCATCATCATCATCATCAGTCTTTTAACATCCGTTGTTGGACATAGACCTTCCCCAGGATTTGCCACACTTCTCTATCATGGGCGTCACGGAGCCAGTACTTCCTGAACTTGTCTAGCTCGTCTCTCCATCTAACATTTTGCCGGCCTCGGTTGCGCATGTGGTCTCGGGGAATCCATGTTGTGAGTCGTGATGTCCATCGATTGTCAGCCATTCTTGCAACATGGCCAGCCCACCGCCATTTGAGATTTTTTATGGATTCTATGATGTCTCTAACTCTTGTCTTTTCCCGGATGTACTGTGCTGTTTTGTGGTCTCTCCATGTGAGGCCCAGCATTATTCTTTCATGTGCACGTTGCATGGTTCTTAGCTTACGGGTCTGTCTTTTGGTTAAGTTCCATGTTTCAGCTCCATAAGTGACTATTGGGAGGAATAGATAAATACATCTATACTAAAGAGAATATTTTGGTAATCTTTTATTCATTATATATACAATACAAAAGTTGCAGTCATCATCTTCAGTCTGAATAGAAGTAGGAGTGGAGTTTGACCCTGCAGCAGCCAGGCTTGTTTGAAAATCATTTTTCATTTTTATGAATGGATTTTTATTTGTAAGCTTTTACTAAAGCTGCCTCTAGAGTTTTTGATTTTAAATATAATGACGGTCAATTTTCTGCCCTTCAACTCAGCTGTACCTGCAAAACGATATGGTTCAAAAAGAAAAAAAAAAAAACAATCGATTATTAAGTTGATATTTATGCAATGTGTTGTGCATTTTAAAATTTGGATGACGACATTTGAGAGCGGCAAGGTTTGATAATCAAGCTGGATTCAATCTTTCATGATACATAATTTCTTTCTTTCGAAACGTGTGAAATTTTCATGAACCAATTTAAAAAAGATGGGCTTAACTGATGCCCCCAGTGAAGTCTGTAAATGTAAACATAACCAATAATGAACTTTGAAATCGCAAGTAATATCCGTACCTGGCCTGAATGAATCACCGTAGCCTGTGTATGTACCAGAGTTAATTATCTAAAATTATCTAAAACAATAGAGCTTTAATTTTAAAGATTATTTGCGACGCCCATGATAGAGATATCATGGGCGTTGCAAATGTGGCAAATCCTGGGGAAGGTCTATGTCCAACGAAGGACGTTAAAAGACTGATGATGATGAAAGAAATACCTGCTCCAAATTTGGACATCGAGACCCCAAAAGCACTTATTTGAGAAAACAAAAAAAATATTTTTGAATGGTGCCTAATGGTGTATTCATGCAAATTTTCAAGGTTGTTGCCCCCAACAAGTGACAAGGCACACCCAGAGACATGCATACACACCCAAAGACACTCAAAGAGAGAAGAATCTGTAGCCCACTTGGCTGGTTGGTTGGGCGGGCAATTAGTGTGGATACAGTGATTTGATAGTAAAGTCTGAAAACATAGATGTGCATAAGTCATAGTAATGTCAGAAAGTATAAGTATCAGCAATAGTGAAATCTGAAAGTACAGGTTTAGTTAGTCACTCAATAGAAACCATCATGCAACTAATGTCTTTTGGTAACATGCCATGTTGGGGTGATCAATAAAAAAAATTGGAAAAAGGGATGATAAACGAAGAAAATTACTTATCATGCCTTTTGTTGGGCAGTGATCACTAAACAAGTCTGAATTTTCCAGAAACAAATGCAAATCAAGTGACCAATTTAGCATAAACTTACATTGCAAATTGAAGCTCCACTATAAACTATTTTGGGGGAATTTCAAAAACCAAAGAACAAAAGACAATTTTTCTGGACATAATATGGAGTAAATGTTTATTGGTGCAGCCAGTACGCATGATACATTCATAGCCAGCCAGCCAGCCAGACCAACTTGAATACTGGAGAAACCTATGTTGACAGTTTTGATGACAGTCTTGGTTATCAGTTTCTAATAATTTTTTGCTCATCATTTTCCATGCACTATAGCATGGGAGACCTGAAAGACGTCTCTGTCTGCTTTTTGTTTTGTATAATTTTTCCTGCTGTATATCATCATCATCAGTCTCCTAATGTCCGTCGTGGGACATAGACCTTCCCCAGGATTCACCACACTTCTTTATCATGGGCGTTGCAGAGCCAGTACTTTCTGAATTTATCTAGTTTGTCTCTCTATCTAATACTCTGCTGGCCTTGGTCGCACATGTTGTTTCTGAGGATTCATGTCGTGAGTCGCGATGTCCATCGGTTGTCTGCCATTCTCACAACATGGCTGGCCCATTGCCATTTGAATTTTCTAATGGATTCTATGATGTCCCTGGCTCCTGTCTTCTCCCGGCAGTGACTACCTATGAAATTTCCATGAACTCTTCAATCGAAGCAGGTAGACATTATTGTTCTTATCCTCTTGGAAGAATCAGGCAGCCGCTGTAACTGGCTAGCAAAAATTTGTTAATGCAAACGGAAAATTATTCATGATATCACCAGTTTGGCTGGATGGCCCAGGTACATGTGGAATTTCAGTAACTCTAAACCTCCTTTATGAGATAAGTCTGGTTAGTCACTCAATTGAAACTGCTCTATGATCTTTCGACGGATATCATGTTGGGGTTGATCAATTGAAAATCTTGAAAAAGAAATAATTGATAAATGAGCTGCTCTTCTCTTGCTTTTTCTTGGGCAGTGATCACTGAAAAGAGTTTGAATTTTCAAAAAAAGAAAAAGCAAGTGTATATCCTGCTGGACACAAACTAAGTGATAAATCAAGCCTAAACTTACGTTGCAAATAAAACCCATCAGTAAAAAACCTTTTGGAGGGGGTGGTTAAAAAAAACCTGAACATCTTTTTTGTAGACTTAGTGAGGAATGAATGTTAGAATTTTCAGCTGTTGAACTCCATTGGTATGGTTTATATGCATGATGCATAAATACACAGCCAACCAGCTGAAGAAACCTATGATGACAGTTTTGGTTGACAGTTTCTAAAAATTACATTATTGACTAGTTGAACTAAAAAGTATTTTGAGTACTACCCAATAACTGATACTGAAAGTTGCTACAGCAAAAGATTGTTGTAAAATCTAAATATTAACGCCAAATACATACATGCACTGAAATGTGCAATAATGATAAGGAAGAAGAAAAACTTCATTCTATCAATAACAAAATGACATTTATTTTCTATAGTGTTAGTAAAATTTTGATAGAAAAACTCTGTATTTTCCTTCAAAACCCCAAAACATTCAAATAAAAAAACTAGAGAAAATTGGCGATTTTTCGATCAGAATATTAGTGCTTGAAGATAATCATCTCATGCAAGAATCGAAGGGTATTATATTTTTTTTTTGAAATCAAACATTTTCCAAAGGATTCTGTTAATGCAGATATTAGAAACCGTCATACAAAACTTCCAACATCACACCGGTCTCTTCAGTTTTTAAGTGCATCTGACTGGCTGGGTATGTATGCATGTGCATGGAGCTAGAGTGTTGAAAATTCAAATATTTACTCCTCCTTATTATGTCAAGAAAAAACTTTTTTTTTTTACCGTGCTTCTAAAAAAAAGGCTTCCAGTCAATCAATTTGCTATGTAAGTTTATGCTAAATTGGTCCTTTAGATTGTGTCTATCAATATTAATGCTTTTTTTTTGAAAATTCAAATATTTTTACTGATTATTGCCCAACAAAAGTCAAGTTCAGTAATTTAATATACATCAATCATTCCATTTTTCTAATTTCTTAATTTACCACCCCCAACACAGCATGCTGTCAAATGATGTTGGTTACATGTCAGTGCCTCTTCAATGACTCACCAGACCTGTCTGCTTATAGCAGTGATTATTAAATACATGAAAAAATTGTTTTTTTTAAACAACATTGACTTTTATATGAGATGAGAATGCAATGAAGATAATATGAGCTAATATCCCATATTTTCATGTCTCTATTTCAGTTTTACAGAAAGAGTTGAGAGTAGGGAAAAACAAGCAAGAAAAAAAAAAAATGAATAACTCACCATCGTGCTCAATGATTGAATAACTACGACGTCAAATTTGGAAGTACTGTAAAAAAAAATCCCCCCAAAGAATAAATATGTTCAGGATAAATTCTATCTTTGACATCATTCGTATTTTCCACAGGAAAAACATTTGTAATAGAGTAAAAAACAACTAGAAAACCATAGATTCTGGAAAATTCAGAAGTTATTTCCTCTGGAAAACATCTAAAATGAAGTAAAAAAAATCTACAAATACCTCGATTCTAGAGAATGTGGATGTTGTTATCGAACCCATGAAAATAAGAGTCAAAAAAGCAATCTCTCCAAAAATGAAAAAAAAAAAGAAGCATTCTTAGACAGAGTCTAGGGGATTACTGATGCCAATTTTCAAGTCTGTAGACAAAACAGTATGGCCAGGTGTGCTGGATCACACAAACACAGAAACAGACACATAAACCAACACACAAACACAAGCACAAGCACATATAAAAGGAAAGAACCCTTTACCGTCTCTGATGTTTGATAGATGACAAGGAGGAAAAAAGGCAATTTTTTATAACTTTTTTATTTATATTCATCTTGTCTATTTAAAAAAAAATAATTCTGTTTTTTTTCTTTTTAAAAACTGGACTTCCGATCAATTTTCTTTTGTTGAAAACAACGTCTGAAAACCAATACTTATTCATATCGTAAACAATTTTGTTATTTTCTCCCTACAGGAAGTGCTCTTAAGTATTTGATGGAATTCAACTTAAACTAACAACATGAGGTCCAGATGGAAATATCATCCTGGGGGTAGGTCAGTCCAGGAGGGGCTTTTAAGTCCAACAAAGTGTCTCATCCTATCTGATAAAAACAGTCACTCATCTGGGACCAGTAATATAGCCGATCGTTGACTCAACCACCATTCTGCCTCATTTCCAGCTTTACTTCCCTGTCAAAATCTTAATATCATTTCTTCACTTCTTCTAACCGCAACTTGCACTGATAACTAAAAGGAAAATTTATATACATACATGTATATCGCACACATATAAACAGGCAAATTCATTCTCGTGCACTCTCAAAGTTGTTTATGAAACTTAGAATCCTAATCTATACATACTCACGAATTTATACTTTGGGCACCCAAATAAAACTCATTGCACAGCAGTAATGATCACCTAAACTAGCTCATTAACCATTACTTTACAGCAAAACCCCCATGCCTATGATGGCAATCTCTGCGTTAACACACTCATACAAAGGTCTCAAAAAGTATGAATGAATATGAAAAAAATAAATATTTCTATATAAATACAATAAATGGTACCTTTAGATTGAGAATCATATTTTTTGGATGTTAATATTTGATCAATATGTTGTATGTTTATATTTTTTCATGTCTTTGTATGAATTTTTGGAATTACTGGGAAATTAAATCTATCCAATTTTAGCCATTTGTTGAGAAATTAGGCCCCTGTTAGCCATTCAAAATGGCCGTTTCCTACCATGTGTTATTGCCATGATTACCCCTTGTGATACATAGGCGCCCACAAAAGAAGATTTATGTTTTAAATATCTTTGTGTATGCTTATAACTGTCTACACAATATCTCCAAAGAATCTCCATGAATTTCAATGAAATTTTGTAGAAGAATGGGCAGAAGAAGTGATTACATTTTTTGGTGGATCCATGTACGATTACTTCCCCTGACAATGGCAACCGCAAGAGTATGCACTCTCTGAATGCTTTCTAGTTCATATATGAATCTTATATGCTTGCACATCTGGTTCAGTGAAATTATAAAGTTGATTACAATCCAATAGAACTTATTAAGGCTTTTTATCAAGCTTTTCTTCAACGGGCCTGGTGAGTCACACAAGAAAACTGTGATGTGACAAACATCTTTAGTGTTGGGGGTGATCAATTGAAAAATTGGAAAAAGGAGTGTTCAATGGAAAAGCTACTAGTCTTACTTTTCATTGCAACACTAAAAAGTCCAAATTTTCCAAAAACATGCTTAAACACTGCCAGACACAAATTAAGGGACTAATTTAGCATAATCTTACATTGTGAATTGAAATTGCACCCCTAAAAATTTCTTTGGTAGCAACTTTCATGAAACACAATAAGGTTTTCTCTAGACATATTACAGAGCCAATGTTCAGATAACTTTATTGATCCATTATATCAGTCTCATTATGACACATAAATAGCCAGCCAGCCAGATAGAATCATTTGAAAACTGAAGAGACTAGCTCCATTGTTACAGCCTGTATGTGTGACACATAATAACCCAACCAGCCAGGCAGACTCATTTAAAAACAGAAGAGAATGGCTCCATTGGTGTAGCCTGCAAGTCTGACACATAAACTACCAGCCAGCCAGCCAGCCAGCATCATTTAAAAACTGGAGTAATCAACACCATTGGTGCGGCCTGAGTGTCTGACAAATGACTAGCCAGCAAGTCAGCCAGAATCATTTAAAAACTAAAGAAATCAGCTCTATTGGTGTGGTCTGCATATCTAATATACAAATAGCCAGTAAGCCAGAATCATTCAAAAACTGAAGAAACCAGCTCCCTTTGTGTGGACTGTATGTCTGACACATAAATATCCAACCAGCCGGCCAACCAGCCAGAACCATTTAAGAACTGAAGAAACCTATGTTGACAGTTCAGCCAGACAATTTCTTATATTAGAATCCTCTTTATGAGCCAATTTGCTCAAACATCTTTCCTGAGCACACAACCTGTAAATACTTAATAAAGTGAATACTTTTCCATCTTTGTTTTCCTTTCTTCGTATTTTATCAGTCGACCTTTCCACCAGAGTTTGGGCATCTAAGGTGAAGCTGACCCAGAAATGAAGAACCCAGAAGCCTATTATTTCCATTTGGAAAACTTGCACGACATATGCTCGTCTTCAAATGCTCTTCTCTTTAAAACATTTGGCAATGATATTAAGTGAAGAAAAACCTGTGATTCTCCTCTTTTAAGTAACCTGATTATTTTTCCATTTCACAAGCTATCAAAGAACAAAAAAGGAAACCCATTTGGGCTTTCAAAGAAAATCTTGGGAATTGGAAAGTTACAGAGTAAATTTTGATGATCTGGCACCATAATTAAAGACAATGCCAGAAATTAAAGTAGAGAAAAGTAAGCACCCAAGAAACGGAATCGCAGAACAGGAAGAACCGTATTTGTTGGGATATTCTATACTTAAATAAACTCCCACCCTGTGTAGTTTTTACATGATTGGGTGGCATAGCTCTTTACCAAAATGGCAAAGTTAATCTTGATTTTAGTCAGTAAACTTGTATGGTAAAATGAGTGACACTAATTCAGGTGTTTGTCACCTCTGAAGCTACTTCACATATGGTAAACCTCGAAGAAGTAGCCGGGACAGAGAAATTTGTGATAAGTGATGCCCAGGCTGGGATGGCTGATGCCATAGCCAGCAGAAGGGCATTAATTTACTTTCATCATCAGCCTATTAAAATTCAGCATTGGACATAAACCTTCCCCAAGATTCACCAGACCTCTCGATCATAGGATCCAGATTGTAATGCCGTCTTACTTTTTGTTGGCCACAATTTCACATATGATCTTTGGGGGTTCCAGGTTTACTTACTTGTGAACCTGCCTTTTTCACAGGGGAGTTGTTCCAGTTACATCTGTTACCGAATTCTCAAAAAGACTAATGAAAAATTATATATGAGGTGTTACCCCAAATTTTGAGTAATTTGACCATGAACAGAAATGACTTACCTTTACGCTTAGTTTCCACCATCTCCTGTTAAATTGTCTAATTGGGCATATATGCTTCATTCACACAAAGAGCTCTGCTCACAAAAGATAGTGGCAAAAATATGTACTACTTTCGGTTTGTTGGCATTGTCAGGTTAATTATCCAGAAATTAATGGAGGATCTCTAAATTAGCATCTACCAACCTGAGATTTGACAAAGTACTACAAAGATGGATCAAAAAGTTGGCAGCCTAATGCATAGTCATTAACTGAATTTCAATTATATTGTATTCAATTTGATTGTATAAACCTTTGAACAAATAGTTATTTTTACTTGTTTTGTTTTCCAGTGAGCCATTTGAAAAAAGTGTATAGTATAGAATTTCAAGAACAAATTAATATAAGAGTTTCAGGAAATACCTGGCAACTGAGGTGGTGGCAAATATCTTTCTTTTTTTTTCACAACAGGAATTTTAAATTTTATATAAGCTGAAAAAACAAATTAAAGTCCTTTTAATTTGGGAACTTATAAGCATATATTTTTTCAGCTCAGGTATACTTTGATCAGTTCAGTTATTTTGTTCCAAAATTTTCCATACTGTTCTAAATTTCATTGCTCAAGGTCTAATTATAATTTGATGTTTTTTTTCTGCTTTAACTTAGTTACTTAAATCCATATAGCAATATTTCAATCGTACTATGTCAAAACATGTAGTGTTCATGGTCTTGTTATAATTAAATGTGTGTGTTTGCCAGCTTATACTTAGTTATAATAATTTGTGAAGCAATATTTTAACCGTACTTAAGTGACTTCTCTCACCTTTCATCGGGCAGTTATCACTAAAAGATCAATTTGGCATGAACTTATATTGCAAATAAAAAGGAGTGAATGTTTTAATCTTAAGCCCTATCACTCAATTGGTGCAACCTGTACATGCAACACATACATAAACAATATAGCAGGCTCGTCGGACACATTCGAAAATCGAAGGAATGTACATTGAGAGTTTTGATAGACAATTTTTTACGGGCAAAAACTGTCTTAACAAGTTGCAAGATGTTGTTAACACATAACCTAGTAAGTAGATTTTTAGAGGGGTAGGAACAATCGCTTAATAAGACAAGGTGTATATGGAGGAAAAGAATTAAAAAAATGGATGTATAAAAAAAGTACTAATAATCTCCTGACATGATTTATACATCTAGAAGTTGGTAGCAAACAGTAGGGTGTAATAAACACATTAGATGTTTGAGAATAACAAGCAGACATGTCAGCCGGTCAGGGATTCTTATACTGTAAACATTTACTTGAAACTGGCTTATCATGTCATCTAGTATGTCCATTATTTTGCTTTTTGTATAATGTAATTTCTCGAACAGATGTTCACCGGGGACAGGGACTTGAAGGATTCTCAGTTTCCCCCTCTCGCTAGGCATTTCGTCTTCTACCAACAAACCTGTGACAGGCAGAGACAGAAGACTAAATAACGCAGCCTACTCACTGGGAAATGCTGCAAAAGATAGCAGGATTGCTAGTAAGTAAATAAATTATGAATAATGACTTTTTCTACTCAACAATGCCAAATGATACGATACTTCAAATATGGAAGACTTCAAGTGCAGTTCTCCCTAAATCTCAATTTCATCCTATTAATTTTCAATAGATACCAATCATCTACAGATATGAAATGCAATGTGTATACATATTTGCGTGTGTAACGATTTTCTGTGAGAACAAAGATACTTCACTTAAATCTGTATTGACCTGCTTCCCCACATCAACCTAGGTCAACGAATCTCTATAGGATCCTCAAAAGAAGAAGAAATCAAGCAAAGAATCACTCTAAGATGGCAAACCTTTGGTGGAGGAATCTCAACCATTAAGAAAACCTATTAATCTTAAGATGAAGAGTATACAACAAATGCAACTGAGGAGCTGAAACATGGAAACTAACCAAAAGGCTGACCCTCAAACTCAACGTGCATGGAAGGGAATCATGCTCAATATCACATGGAAAAGTCACAAGATATCAAAGTATATCAGGGAGAAAACAGGAGTCTGTGACAGTAAGAATCCATTAGAAAACTCAAATGGCAATGGGCTGATCATGTTGTAAGAATGGCAGACAACTGATGGATATCAAAACTCACGACATGGATCTCTAGAGATCACATCAAAACTGAGGTCAGCAGAATACAAGATGGAGAGACAGACTAGACAAGTTCAGAGAGTATTGACTCTGCAGTGCCCATGATGAAGAGGTCAGGCAAGTCCTGGGAAGGTCTGTCCCACGATGGACAATAAAAGACTGATGATAATGATGATGATGATGATGATGATGATAATACAACTTATATTTATATATTAGAACGAGATGTTATAAATAAAACTATGAAAATAAGGTCCTAAAAAGGTAAAAAAAGTTTCTTTTTTTTTAAATGCAAAAATTTTTAGAAGGGGTCTAGGAGAGTACTGATGCCAATTTTGAAGTTTGTAAACAAAGCAGTATGGCCAAGAATACTGGAACAAAAAACAACAAAACAAAATATAGCCCAAAAGGAGCTAAAGAAGCTTTTTATCCCCAAAATAAAAAATGAATTTCCAAAGGGGATTTAGTGGAGTACTGATGCCAATTTTTAAGTCTGTAGATAGAACAGTATGGCCAGGAGTGCTGGAAAAAAAACTCCATACCAACTAATACTCAAACACATACAAAAAAAAACAAAACAATTGAACACTTTGCAATCTTTGATGGCTATGGTAGTTGAATCCGTGGGCCGAATAAGTGGCTGAGGTAATTGCACGTTTCTCACTGGCATAAGTACTCATTGCTTGACCCCAGATAATAGCCAGGATCTCAAATGCAAGTAGGTATAGCACATTCTTCCTTCCCCGACTTCCCTCCATTCAGCCTTGTGCCACAATGAGGTGAACTTTGTCAGTATTGATGTTGGAATTTTGTCTATTATTCTTGAGATTAAAAGAATCCTACGGAATTTAGTACTCCCAATAGTCACCTATGGAGCTGAATCAAGGAACCTGACCAAAGGACTTTTCCCCAAACTAAGAACCATGCAATGCGTGCAAGAGAGGATCTTGCTCAAGCTCGCATAGAAAGATCTCAAGACAGTACAGTATGTTAGAGAAAAATCAGGTGTCAGAGATATCATAAAATCCATGCCTGTGATTGAGAGATTTGACAAATCTTGGGAGGGTCTACATCCACTGATTGACGTAAAAGGATGATGATGATAATGATGATGATAATGAGCATCTTGGACTCGGTAGCATCTGAAACTCGGTAATGTCTGATATCCAGCTATTTTCAAGGATCAAATAGTTATTTATCATTGTTCATAATTATTTATCTATTGTACAATTTATTTCTTATTTACAAGTGTAGTTTACATGATTTGAATTTTGTTAATATCAATGTAATCAATCAAATTCTGAGCTATTCCCATAACATTTTGGTGATAATTCCCAAACCATGCAGTACTAAAATTAGGCCTAGACAATGCTACATCCAACTGTCATGAATTTGCTAAATTTGCGACACCCTTGGTCCGAAGGTTGCTGAGTTTTAGATGTTCAACCTGTAATGTTTTTCACTCAGACAAAAAAAAGAGAATAAAACTTTTCTTTGTCTTTAGGGTTTAATAATCAAGTTTACATCCGATGAATAGAAAAAAGCACAAATTTTATATTTTTTACTAAAATGATAATACAAATAATATATATGTATATAAATGATATGACTTGCTATTAGAGTCAGTAATTGAACGCTGAGTCAAAATTTAAAGTCATTTTTTAAAAATTCCTCACGAAGAATAAATATGGTCAGAGTAAATTCTATACATGACATCTCTGGCACTTTCCATTGGAAAACATTTTGGAGAATGTTATTTCCATGGGGAAACATCTAAGATAGAGTAGAAAACCCACCTAGATTTGGGAAAATCTCAATGTTACTAATAAAACCGCAAGAATAAAGCCCTCCAAAAAGGTCAAAATAGCTTTTTTTACAAAAATTAAGAAAATCCTTCTGAGAAGGGATCTTGAGGAGTACTGATGTTAATTTTCAAGTCGATCAACAAAATGGTATAACTGGGAGCGCTGGAACACTCAAACACACTAACAAACAAATGCACACACACATAAAAAGTATAGAATTGTTCACCATCTTTGATGGCTATGGTTGTTCAATAAAAAATTGAAAGGAGCAGATAACAATTTCAATTATTATATTTTTTTACTAGAACTGATAGTAAATTTTAAAACTGTCGAAAATTTGAATAATTCTAAGGTTTAATCTCTGAAAACCAAATATAGATTGTATAAAGTTTCTTTGAAATATAATCACTTTTTTTTTTTTCACAAACTTTTCAATTTTTTTGCTTTTTCTTTTTATTCCTTTTACCAGTACAGAGGAACATTCACCAGGCACTTTTAATCTATTTATTTATCCTAAAGTCTATATATTTCAGCTGATAACTCCTTAAATTGCACTCTCAATTTATTTTCTATCCTATAGTATATAAATTTATCTAAGTTATTTGTGAAATTATTTATCCTTGGACTATTTTCTCACACAAGATGGTAAACAATTCCAGCATTTCAAAACTCTTTGGGAGAAAAAGAATCAAATTGTTTTTAAAACTTTGTTTTTGTAATAGACCCAGCTAATAAATTTCCCATCCTATCTGACTTATCAAACATTATAATTCAGTAATTTGTAAAGCCATTTATTATCTCGAAAGTTTCTATCAAATCTCTACTTGCCCGCCTTTAAAATTGTATAGTCATGTCTATCTTTTTTAGTTTATCCTTATAATTCAAATCATTCGTGTCACTTATCATTCTGGTACTGTGCTGTCTCCAATTTCAAAATTAATTTCCAATTACCATGACCAATGTGTGGGGCCCAACCCTGTACACAATACTCCAAATTTGGTCATATTATTGCCTTATAAATTCTTAGCATAACGTAGGGATCTCTTGATATGATATTCCTGCTAAGCAGACCAATTTTGGAGATAGCTTTAGTTACGGCTGAAAAGATATGATTTTCAAAATTAAATTGTTCATTAAATTCTATACTCAAGTCTCTCTCTTCCGATTCTCTTTTTAATGGTTGATTTCCGAATTTGTCTTTATAACTTTTATTCCCTATGTCAAGGTACATTACTTTACATTCATCATCATCATCATCATCATCAGTTTTTTATCATCCATTGTTGGACTATCCCGCCACACCTGGGTGTGGCAGAGCGAAAATTTTCTTAACCTGTCCAATTTGACTTGCTATCTCATAGTTTGCTGGCCTTGGTCCCACAATTGATCTCTTGGTATCCATGTTGTGAGTTGTGATGTCCATTGATTATCTGCCATTCTTGCAACATGACCAGCCCATTGCCATTTTAGTTTCCTAATAGATTCTGTGACATCGAAGATTCCTGTTTTTCCCCTAATATTCTATGCTGTCTTGTGATCTCTCCATGTGAGGCTGAGCATGATTTGCTCATATGCACGTAACATGTTTCTCAGTTTGCAGGTAGGTCTCTTGCTTAGGTTCAGCTCCATAGGTGACTATCAGGAGGATGGATTGGTTGTGTACTCTTCTTTTTAGGGTTAATGGGATTTTCTTGTCCCCGAAGGTTGAGCTTTATCTACCAAAGGCTTGCCATCCTAGAATGATTCTTCATTTGATTTTTCCTTCTCTTGAAGATACCATGGGAATTCATTGTCCTGGTTATATGTTATTGTCTACTTTCCGGCATTAAATCTCAAATTCGACATAGATACATATATATATATATATATATATATATATATTCTGTCTTACATTCGTTTGATTCAACTGATAATTTCACATCATTTCAATTTTCAAATTATGGATGTTCTGAGAAATATTTTTCAAAAATCAAAATTAGCATCGTAAATTTGTTTAAATTCTTCTTTGAGTTGCTTATGAATATTTTTCTGAAATCCACAAATGCATTTTCTGAACCGTAGCTATTTCAATTTTCAATTATTTTATTGAAAAACTTTTTCATGAAAGAATTCATCTACTTTTTGTAGTAAAATATAACAAAAATATTTGCTTCTGCAAAATGCTTAAAAGTATCTCTAGATTTGAAGAATATTCTAATCCCGCTCAATTATTCAAACTGATATATCTCGGAATTTTTGAGATGAGGTATTATTATTATTTCTACTCGGACCATCCTCATCTTGGTTGTTTTTCATACAACGTTTCGGCCGTTGCACTCTATCAGTAGAAATTAAAAAAATTATTCAAACTGAGTTTTCCCATTTTGTTCCTTTCAGATCAATTCGAAGAGAATAAAGATATCAAAGGTTGAATATTGTTTTTTCTTCTCAATTTCAAAGAGTATATGAACTTTTTATTTGCTCAATGAAGATATTTCAAAATGAACAGATCTCATATGAAGCCAGATCTAACTGAAGCGTCATTGTGATCAGAATCAGGACAAGAAAATAATTCGAAGTCCTCAAGGGTCTCATGGTCTTGCAAAGGAAAAAGAACAACAAAAAACTAACTGCTAATCATTAGATTTTTTTTAGTCTATATGAAATTATTGTCACGCTCCAAGTGTTGATTTTATCATCGTTAATTTGTCAGACCTTGGAATTTCAGATCTCGGAATTTTAGATATGAATAAGAGAGAGGAGAAACAGAAAACATGATGTCATGATGTCATGTCGTGTCAACTCGTTTTGCAAGTTCTCTATCTTTTTTGTAAACTTTGAATTTCTGTGATGAAAAAAATAATTTTTATCAAATAACAACTACATATATTTCATTTATTTTTCTTTTGGGGGAAAAATGTGCAACTATGGATGTCTTTGAATCAGTTAATATAATAACAAAACCACAAAATAATTAAAAATCATTAGAATTTTAAAAAGACTGTATATTCTTCCACAATTTTTAGCTATTCTTCCAACCAAGATATACGATTTAAGATCATGAATGAATTCTGAATTTTCTTCAGTGTGCCTGTGGCTCAGTAGCCTTGAACATTTTACTAGACACCCGTAGATCTTGAGATCGAATCTAACCAGAAGTGACATTTTTTTATTTCTTTCTTCCTTAATTCTGTTTTATTTTACTTTCAGGTTTCAATGGAGCAAGGGTGTTTGATTCAAGTGCCACCAAGTTTGTTATATTTAGGAAAGTCTTCTTTGGTCTTTTATCTTTTTATCAAGGCACAGGATACACACACACACACACACACACACACACACACACACACACACACACACACACACACACACACACACACACAATAATCAACGCTCCCTCATTCAGGGTTGAGCACTCTCTAAGTCATGTAAATTGTTCATTATAAGCTTATGCAATGCTCTTCCAACGTAGGAATAGAACATTCTTGTGGATGGGGAATTTATGCGTGAGTAAATATATTGCTTAAATTCAACCTTACTGACCATCCAGTTCTGCGTGGGGTAGAGAAGCGAAGGTTTCGATCCTACCTCGTGGTACTGGATGGGATAATGGATAGTCAATAGCCACACTGAAGATTTGTAATACAATGAAACAGCTATCTGTGGATGACACAATGATATATATACATATATATATATATATATATAAAGTCTCATGAATCATAAACTCAGCATAACATGGAGAGATCACAAGACAGCGCAATATATTAGAGGAAAAACAGTAGTCAGAGATATCATTAGAAAACTCAAATCTGTTGTATATCTACAATATCATTGACCGTTAAAAACTTGTAGTAAATTATTATTGAATGTATTTTATGTGTTAATTTGATAATTTAAGGAATTTATTAGTATAAATCATACAGTCTATTAGGATGAATGTAATCGGTTTAAACACACAGGTATTAATTTTTAAAAAAAGTTAGTTGTTGTTATTATGTCCCTTAGACATTTTTTCTTCTTTACATCATCATGACCGTTTTATTTACAACATGATGTAAATAAAAAAAATGAATTTATTTGATGCTGAAGAATTTATCGATGCTGGATTACTATTTTGTTATAAATTATCACTGGCTAGTTTTTTGGACATATTATCAAGATGTAATAGTTTCATATACTTTAACCTCTCCATGCAGCAAATGAAAATTCATTAATTTTCGATCTGTCATGAAGTCACGACCCCTGTAAAACCCCAGAATGCACATGGTCCAATGCTCACTAGCTCCAGCACACCTAGCTGATTACGCTTCTAGCCCGAGCATTGGACCAGGGAGAAGGAAAAAGAGAGAAAAAAAAGAAAAAGAGAGAATGGCCGGCTGCAGAGGCCGGGACTAGAAGTTTAACCAGCTAGGGGTGCTGGAGCTAATGAGCATTGGACCATGTGCATTCAGGGGTTTTACAGGGGTCGTCGTCGGAAGTGACGTTTTAGATATCTAGCAAAAAGATGAGTTTCGTATTTGATTCCTAACTACAAGAATGGGGGCACTACACCATGCATAAAATTTCAGAGTTAGTACAGAGATATACAACAGGCATATCTTTGTCAATATTCGTCCAATCTGCCAGGTTTTCTTTGTTAAGCCAACTTGCAATTTTTTTGACAGCTCTCTCTGAAAAATTGTTGCATTTTGGGGCAGTTTATAAATAGTTCCTCTCTCTCTTTTGATGCCTGAAATTCTGTGTAGACATTTTCAAGATTTTTATCAGGGACATTTCCCAAACTTCAAGGCAGGCCACAACTTATGCCATCCTCTCTTTAGCGTTGACGCTTATACCTTCACCCAGGCACTTGCAACCATCAGAAGAACATATCTCATGTTGAATTCTTTGATAAATGTTTGAACAGGCTCGACAGAATTTACCACATCTAACAGTTGCTTCATGAACACTGAGCAACATTTAGCCTCTATAGAATGCAATGTTCCATGATCTTGGAAGTTGGTTATGTGAGGTTCAGTCTGGTGTTAAAAACACAGTATACACATTATTCTTACATAGCAGTTCAGCTTTTTGATGGGTGGAACAATTGTCAAGAATGAGAAGAATTTTGCTGTCTTCTGATAAACCTAGAGAGGTACAGTTTGCTCAAAATACTTTTCAAACCACTCTATGGTGATTGCAGTGGTTAGGCAGCCATTTATGTTAGCTTGATATATTAGTGGATAAACTTTTACACCTTTCGAGGCCCTCGGGCACTTACTTTTTCCAATCACTTGTGGCTTACACCTGTCGGTGCCTGATGCATTAGAGCATGGTAAGATGGTAACTCTATCTTTAGATTGTTTAAATCCCATTGGATGTTTTTTTATCCTCCATTGAGAAGCATTTTTTTTGGGATGCATTGACAGTATAAAGCGGTTCCATCTACATTACACTATTTCTTGGGGCTGATGTTCTCATCAGCTACAAACATACTAATTCATCAATATACCCAGAATCACTTTTATAGTCTGCAGACCTTTTTTCTCCACACAGTTTATGCACTGAAATTCTATGACATTTCCAAAACCCTTTCAACCATAGTTCACTGTAATCGTGCTTGTATCTTAATTTAATTTCTTAATCAAAGAACTTCATCTGTTTCATTAATATTTTGCCCGATAGGTGTAATTCATCGTTTTGATGTAGTTGGAATCATTCAATCGATCCTTGATCAAGTTGAGTACTTTTACCAGTTATCATATTTTGCTTCATTGAATGACTGTCCGCAATAAGTTGCAATATTTTCTCTCTTTGTTCTTTTACATCATTTATGGTTGATTGACCCAATACTGCACATATCATATAGTTTCTGCACAGAAACACTGTCGTCAAGGTTTTTCAGCACTACATTTTGCTGAATTGACATTGGCAAGTGTTTATGCTTAATGCTATCATGAACACAAGCACTTTGCACGGAAGTCAATAATAGGGTTAAATGTATTTAAGATAGGCTAGTAATTAGACAAAATTGATGTGTAAACAATTAAATGTTCATGCTCTGCACACAACGCCACCTGTGGCTGTTTGGTGAACTAGCCTCGGGTATTCAAATATTGCTTGTAATTATACCTGGATTAAAAGAGGTGCCAGTCCATCAGTTGTCGGAAAATTGGTGTCTTACAAGTACTGCAACTTTTTTCGTTGATACGTACGACTGTTCAATTTAGCTCAGTTAATTGAATAGCCTCCTAGCAGTCAATTGTGAGTTCAAATATTATGGTTGGGGAATATGAATTTGGTGAGGATTGTTCCTCTTGAAAAACTCCAGTTTTGGAGAATATATATATATATATATATATATATATATATATATATATATATATATATATATATATATATATATATATATATATATATATATATATATATATATATATATATATATATATATATATATATATATATATATATAAGTGATGGATAATAATGATAAAACTGTCTTTCCACACACACACATATATATATATATATATATAATTATCATTCTATATCTATAATTATTGTGTCATCCACAGACAGCTGTTTCATTGTATTACAACTCTTCTTTGTGGCTGTAGACTGTCCATTATCCCACCAGTACCATGAGGTTAGATTGAAACCTTTGCTTCAGACCCAGAGGCTGGCATCTTACCTCTGCACCACAGAACTGGACGGTTTGTAAACAGAATTTTCTACTACTTAAGGCAAGGACTTATTCTTGAACTCCCATGAAAAAAAGTTTGTTTTTTTTGCATTCTACCAAAAAAATAGTCATTCCGAATGAAGTATACCTCATGTAAATCAGAACTGGTAATGAAAAAAATCATTATTGAACCAATCTGTATTCATTATACTGAGCAACTTCTGGAAACTTATAGAATAACAAAAAATTGATTGCAATCTAATAGAGAGTCGGCTGCTACAACTCCTAGATAGTATGATCCTTTTTTTTTTACCAGGAGTTATATCTCGGTTCAACAAATCCCATTTAATATTAGTCATTATCTATGGTTGATCCCTTGCACAAAGTAAGGCTCGATGTAATGACTTATTTAATTGTCATAACTATCCAGCTAGAAACAGACTATTAAGACTATTTTCATCATACTTTTAATAGCAAAATTAAAATAGTTGATATTTCAATTGAAATTCTGTTTCCTCTTCTTTTTCATTTTGTGAACCTTTGATATGCGCATGCCACCCCAGAGTTTATCTGTCCATTGTATGCCTAGCTTACCATGTGCTTACAGGAAGTGCGAGTGGTGTATTGGTTATTGGAGCTAACAACTGAATCGGGGAGCTGAATCCCAACTCTGCTAAAAGCAGTTCATGTTCATTTCTCATAAATGCCCTTATGAAAGGCATGAATCTATTTCTCCTTCCCCCAAGCTATGGGTAAAGCGGAAGTGCAGACTGGGCTCTCCTGCCTTGAGAGGCAACCAATCTAGGAGAAGAACAACTCTGAATTCAAAACCAGGAGCTGGAGTCCTTAAAGCGGTACAGCATTTCCTTCAGCTTTGTTCTATCAGCTCCCGCAGAAATGTTTGTGATGAGGTATATTGACCTTATTCACTCCCCTTGGTACCTGCAGGGATGAAACTTGCTGTTTAGGCAAATGCCTGTCTTCTATACAACTTTGCCTTGGTCTGCGTCCCAGGGAGATTGAAAGCATGACTTTCTGGGAGTGAATCTATTGTCTTGCAAGACTGACAGACATATACTGAGGTCTTCACATCTATACCCAGACACATAGATATGTCTATGGGTTGATACATTGAGTAAAGGAATGTTACACAGATCGTTTTTTGAGTGAGGAGAAATTTCGCATTTTGCAGGATTTTGACTTATTCACACGTGTTTCTGAAAAATAAAACTCTCTTAAGTATGCTCAAAGAAGATGCTGACATGGTTTTAGTGAATTATTACAAGCCAGCCTCCAAGAGAAGCCATGAGCCAAGACATTGGACTATCACGGATTATGGCACTTCAGTTCTGGGTAAGGAGCTAGGCATGCAACTGACAGATAAACTCTGGGGTGGCATGTGTATATGCAAGTCAGATAATATGATTAAATTTCTTTAGTGTTCATTCAACATTTCAACAAATGCAACTGAAATTTTTATCTTGATACACCAGGAAAAAACAAATAAAATCCAGGTCTGGTTGGTCACTCAACAAAACAACCGCAACATAACTTTTGGCAGCATGTTGGGGGTGATCAATTGAAAATTTGGTGAATGGGGTCATCAAATAAAAAAATTGTTAAAAGAGGTGATCAATGAATAAGGTACTTCTCTTGCCCTATGTTGGATCACAAAAAAATTTCAATTTAGAAAAGAACAAAAACAAGGGGGCACAAAATAGTGATCAAATTAGTATGAAATTTCATTACAAATCGATCCCCCTCACTAAAAATCATATGGTGGGGGTAATTTAAAAAAGAAAGAGGTTTTTTGTTGACAAATTTTCTGCCCTCTAGCAACGTTGGTGCGTCTTGTTAGCTTGATGCAGCTGGGCCGACTTCGAAACTGAGAAACCTATGTTGACTATTTTGTTTGTTGGTTTCTAATATACTGGATGACAGCATACACAGGGAAAGCTTTTCCAACAAAACTTATTTAGTTTATGTTGTCTTTTTTCAATAGATTCTAAGGTCAGTACAGCACAGAACTAAACATAGACTTTGGTTTTCTTGCAAAAGTTCTAATATTTATTTTAGTGCTAGAACGAAAAATTGATGTGAATGGGAAGATTGTGTTGTACCAATCTCCCAAGTGGGGAGGGCCTGCCTTGAAAATCAGAATTTGAAATCCTGGCTTTTACTTGAACACCATAAACTTGCGAACGCCATCAAGTACCTCCACCATAAAGAGGCCCTTTCTGTTGTATTTTCCGGAAGAATTTGACTTCCGGGCTAGGAATGCAGCCATATGTAAGGAACATTTAAATGGAAACATGTGTGTGTGGAACTTTTATTCAACGAAATAAATCTGCTTTTACCTTTACATTTCACATCTGTAAGAAAATGTTTCAATTGGTTGGATTAGATAATTAGCAAGTCTTTAAAGGCTCATTAATTATCTAATCCAATTAGCAAGCCTTTAAAGGCCCATTAATTATGCAATCCTAAGCAATTGAAACATTTTTTTCCAACTTGGGTCTACATGTGAAAAATTACTGTATTTGTGTATATGTTTTAGCGAAAAAACTGAAAACTGATTGCTATAAACTCTGTGGTTTATTTCCAATGGATTAACTTTCCGACACATTGAAAAGAAGAATTTACGAATATAATCTATGATACCAACAGTATATAAATAATACTACTTGAACAAATAACTGAATTTACTGTATACACTGAAAAAAGTGTTGTGTAGTAAAAGCCAAGAAATTACTCTAATTTGTTACACTTAAATTTACCAGTTTATCTCAAAGTAATATTCATCATATCTAATCAGAAATTTACTTCGAGATAAACTGATAAATGTTGGTTGACGTTGTTGACAAGTTTTTTTTTCACAGAAGTAATTTGTCCAACAAAGCCAAATTTTCAATTCAGGCCAAACAAATACTTTTCCAGTGTATGTATATAAAATGGACTAAATAAAACAAAAAAACTGTTAAAAAATAACACTGCATCCATTGTGCTGGTATTATGACAAGGGCACTCTTTACTGAAGCTCAATATAGAAACTTATAGGTACATCAAGTTGGGGTTACATAAAAGTATCGTACAGCACTATTATCTTTCATTGACTATAAGGTTTCAAGCCTCATAACAATCCATAATAAGGTTTTGTAGATGGTTCTCTTAGTCTTAATACCAGTGCATAGGAAACTGAGTGATATTTGCATAGATGCTTTTTTAATTAAAAAGTCCATCTTATATACTGGCATTTACAGAAATCTTCATATCAGAAAATAGTCAAACATGGTAATACTTTGTACTAGATAAGCAAATACCTTAGACAAAATTCCAAAGCTCAAAAATAAATGCTATGAATCGAAAGAATTCTAATTACCATTGATATCAGAAATAAATTACTGTCTCCTGTCAGATAACTGCCGAGAATCCTACGAGAGTAGAATTTTAAGCGTTATCCTATAACAAACTTTTTAGGATGATATGTCATGATTTTGATTTTTTTAATGATCCTATTCTCCGAGTGTCCCTCACGTATATACATGTACTTTTGTGTTAGGTAAATGTTGATAGATAGGTGGTCTGTAATTCTGATATATTTATAAACCCAGGAGTTTAACAGAATATAACTTGGGATTCCGAAACATGCTTATAAAACTAGGATGATAAAAGGAAATCAAAAATGTATTTTAAATTTAAAGTCAGCTGCGTGTCACCTGAGAACCTCTGGCATGTCACTGTTGACATCATGTCATAGGTTCACCATCACTGTCCCATCATAATATCTACTTCCTAATCTCGATATTCGTACATTATTCCATCTTTATATCTACACCCTAATCTCCATTTATGGGTTTTACAGATGTGTACATACATGAAAGATAACAACCAATAATAATGATAATGATGATGATGATGATGATGATGATGATGATGATGATGATGATGATGATGATGATGATGATGAAAGTGGTGGTGGTAGTGGTGGTGGTGGTGATGATGATGATGATGATGATAAGAAGAAGAAGATGTGGCATACGAGAAATCATGGACGTGGTTACGAAAAGGAAACCTGAAGAGAGAAACAGAAATCGCTCAGCATGGCAGCTCAAAACAAAAGCATCAGGACAAACTACAAAAAAACAAAAAGTCAAAAGAACACAGACAAACAGCAAGTGCCGCCTATGCGGTGAAAGTGATGAGACCGTAAATCACATAACTAGTGAATGTAATCAACTCGCCCAGAAGGAGTATAAGCACAGACACAATAGAGTAGCAATGATGATACATTGGGAACTGAATAAACGAATGGGATTCACCCATGAGGAAAAGTGGTATCAGTACAAACCAGAGGCAGCCCTAGAGAATGGCAACCACAAATTACTCTAGGACTTTGACATCCAAACCGATCGCCTTATCCAGGCAAGAAAACCGGACTTGGTAATCGTAGACAAGAAGAGGAAGACCTGCCAAATAGTAGACGTGGCTATATCTGCAGACCATAGAGTAAAGAGGAAGGAAAGTGAAAAACAGGAAAGATACCAGGATCTAGCAAGAGAACTGAAGAAGATGTGGAACATGAAAGCCAGGGTAGTGCCAGTCATAGTAGGCACACTAGGAACTGTCCCAAAGACACTGAGGGCAAGACAGAAGAAGATCAGGATAAGGGAAGGACCGAGACTGTAGAGACAATGGCACTGCTGGGAACTGCGCGGATACTGAGGAAAGTGCTGGAAATATAAAGACTGCAACACTAATTGTTTACAGTGACCAAACAGAGGAAGGGAAATGAAAGCAGAAATTTAAACCACAGCACTGGCATGATAGGCTAAAGAGAGAAGATATGTTGGCTGAAGACCAGAGGAGACTTATTGTCACTCAGCCTTCAGCAATGACCACTAGGCAACTGGTGTGAAACTGTAAACCGCAGTATTACTGTGGCCTATGAGAACTAGGAGAGAAGGGCTCGAAACTTGAGGAGACTTGCTGTCACTCAAACTCCAGTGGTAACCACCAGGCAACTGGTGTGAGATTGCAAATGATAATAATAATAATAATAATAATGATAATGATCATGATGATGATCATGATGATGATGATGATGATGATCATCATCATCATCATCATCATCATCATCATCATCATCATCATCATCAAAAGGCAAGCCTGAGAGACAATTTTGAAGTAATGTATGTGACAGTTCTGCGAGAAATTTCCAAGGCGTGTGAAGAAGCTGACTCAACTGGGGAAGATCTGGTATTAGCAATTGAAAAGTAATTATGAGGGAAAGCTTTTCCAACAAAACTCTTTCCTAAACTCTACGGGAAATGTTATTATTTCCCACCCTCTATAGGATTAAATTACCAATGCACTTGTTTGTGTTTTCAGTCATCCGTTTCATGATATTGCCTCTATTAGTTTGAATGCCAGCAAATCTCTGACCTTGATAGTGTTCTCCCAGATGAAGTGCACCTCTTGCAATGACACAGTATAAACATTGTATGATGGGATGTAAATATCAAGGTATACACATCAAAATATGTTACGGCCAAATTGCATTGAGCACTCTGGTTCTTGTGCGATTACTGAAGTTTAGCAACGTTGAGCCGAGACAGTATCTATATGGGTGACCATCTCGGAATACCAGTCATTGTAAGCAGCTAAGGATCATGTAGAGGGCCTTCTGTGATAATCCTGTTAATCTTCCTAAGGAGGACACTGATCTCTACACCATGGTCAAAACCTCAAACCAAACGCCTTCCCTTCCCTTCTGACTGGCGTGATTATAAATGATACAAAATTAATTAGAACCTCTACTATCACTTTCATCATAAAGACTTTCATTAAAACTATCATCATCATCATCAGTCTTTTAACGTCCGTCGTTGGACATAGACCTTCCCCAGGATTTGCCACAATTCTCTATCATGGGCATCACAGAGCCAGTATTTCCTGAATCTGTCAAGTTCATCTCTCCATCTTGTGTTCTGTCGGCCTAGCTTTCTCATGTGATCTCTGGGGATCCATGTTGTGAGTCATACTATCCACCGGTTGTCTTTCATTCTTGAAAGATGGCCAGCCCATTGCCATTTAATTTTTTTAAACCTTCGGCAGAACAAACTCAACTGGCAAAAATAGACCACTATATCTACCTGGAACAACGAATCTCCATGGAACCAATGAAAGAGGAAGAAATCCAGCAAAGAATCACTCAAGGATGGCAAGCCTTTGGCAGAGCAAGCTCAACCTTCAAAATAAGAAGATTCCATTAATCCTAAAAAGAAGAGTGTATAACCAATGCATCCTCCCAATAGTCACTTATGGAGCTGAAACATGGAACCTAACCAAGAGATAGACTCGCAAACTGAGAAGCATGCAACGTGCTCATGAGAGAATCATGCTCAACCTCACGAGGCAGACAAAATACAAGATGGAGAGATGAACTGGACAAATTTAGAAAATACTGGCTCTGCGACGCCCATGATAGAGAATTGTGGCGAATCCTGGGGAAGGTCTATGTCCAACTACGGATGTTAAAAGACTGATGATGATGATGATGATGATGATGATGATGATGTCTCGGACTCCCGTTTTCTTCTTCATCTACTGTGCTGACTTGTGATCTCTCCATGTAAGGTTGAGCATGATTCTCTCATGATAATTGCTATCTGATCAGACTTATCTATCCAGAAGCTCTGTTCACTCCATAATGCTGACGTCAAAAACTGTCAACCAAGACCGTCACCAAAACTGTCAACATAGGTTTCTTCAGTTTTCAAGTAGGTTTTGCTGGCTGGCTATATATGTACGTGGGATATGTACAGGCTGTACCAATGTAGCTAGAGAGATGAAAATTGAAACATTTACTCCTTATTATGTCTAGAAAGAAAATTTTTTAAAAAATTTCTCCTGAACAGTCTTCGGGAAAAAATGTGGATTATGCATGACAACCAAATACACACTCACAAACAAACACGCAGACAAACACACGCACATATAAAAAAAGATAGAATCCATTGCCATCTCTGATGGCTACTGTTGTTCAATTATTAAGGCAATAAGGCAAATAAGGGAATAGCAGTGGTGAGCCATGTTATCAATTAAAATCATTTGTCTATTATGTAACCACCTCATAACCTTCATGGAAACTTGAAGTTACACTGTGTTTCAGTAAGCATAATACCAGATATAGACGTGATGAGCCGTAAGCTATATAAAGCTTAGAGGCACCTTGTAAAAAAAAATTATTCCAGAGGGTCTCACAAAACTTGTAAACGTATATGCCTTTTAAATTTTTTGAGGTCCCTGCGGATTGTGAGGCCCTAAGCCAGAGCTTATGCTTAAATCCAGTACTGAGTACACACCTTCAAGAAAGTCAAGAAGTGGCTGGGAGATGATGGCATCTAAGTCCTGGCCTGACCTGGTGATAGCTCAGAATTAAACCCCTCTTGAGAATGTGTTGGTTATCAGGCTGAGTAACAGTGTAGTATCATCACAGATCTGAAGAAGACCCATGCCTCACCTAATTAAAGGGATTATCGACAACAATGGTTACAGTAAATATTGAATAATTTCAGTAAATTTGATGCAAAGCATTCAACTTTCTGTTTGAAAAATATCCCTAATAATTCATTCAAACATTTTTCTTGACTTTTGGGTGATTACAGTTATTGTAAATAGTGTTTAGTCACTGCATATTTTCAACAAATAAACAAATTCAAATTACAGAAAACCAAATTTCTATTCCTTCCTTCTTTCTATTTTTATCTTCTGCCTACTTTCGAAAGAATGGATGATTATTCTATTTCATTAATATTGTTGTAGTTATCATCATTATATGAGATTTTTTGACAAATATTAGAGACTGTCAACCAGAGCTATTAACATTTACTCATTATTACGTCTAAAAAATGGTTGTGTCGGTTTTTTGAAAATTTTCTCCCAAAATAAGTTTTTAGTGGAGAACCAAAACTGTCAACATCAACATAGGTTTCTTAAATTTTCAATGGGTCTGGCTGGCTATGTATATATGTCACATGTATAGGTTATACCAATTGAGCTAGTGGGTTGAAAATTTTAACATACACTTTTTACAATGTCTAAAAAAAATGGTTCTTTTGGTTTTTTGAAAATTCTCTCCCCAAATAGGTTTTCAGTGGAGGTTCAATTTAGAATGTAAGTTTATGCTAAATCGGTCCCTTAGTTTGTGTTCACGCTTATTCTCATAGAAGGGTTGAGAAAGTTCATTAACATTCAAAGTATTTTTCTGACGACTGAACTAATTCTTGTTGTTTGTTGAGTAATATCAATATGTCAACTGACTGTATGAGTTAGACAATTGCGGAATTCAACCCGTTGTGGATTCGACCACTCAACAGGAACAGGGGGTGGAAATCCAAGCTTAACAAGGAAATAGGAAGAAATCAATATTACCCAAATCTTAAGTTACCATTGGAATGTTCTGTTAAGTACCATCATTGAAAGATTCTGTTAACCACCATCACATTCAGATATCACACCTGAAGAAGGCTGTAGAATGAATTGTCTGAAATATCATTTTGATATCGAACAACAAGTAGGAGTTCAATCATCTGGAAAAGTCTTTGAATACTCTTTGACATTCTTCATTTTCTGAAATTCTGAGTATTTATCATCATTCCATAAGCTTTTTTTGTCTGTCCTCAACCTTCTAGTAATATATATATATATATATATATATATATATATATATATATATATATATATATAAGTATAATTCATCTTGTAAGGGAGGGTCCTGTTTTTGATAATATTCACCTACTTGGTATATGTAGCTAGGCTTTTTAAATTCATAAAAAAAATTGATGATGGTTTCAGGAATCTCAGAGACCCAGATAGTGAATTATGCACAGTAGGAATTCCCTGCCCCTTACAAGGATGAATTATTCACGGGAGGAAGGCTGAAGAACACATGCGCCAAAACAAAATGATAAAGCCCTCAAGGATGTGAATATTAATTTGAACAACTTGTTGAATGAGATTTTGAAATAATCAATGTATTTGTAATGCTGTTGAATCCATATTTCAACTCAGCTTTAGACCCTACTGTACAGGTTACTATTTGGTGTTTTATATGGGAGATCTAATATTTATCTGCAAAACTATTCTGTCGAGCATCAACAGTTAATTTATAAGGAAACTATCAATTAAAACTGTCAACATAAATTTCTTCAGTTTTCAAGTGGGTCTGGCTGGCTGGCTCTGTATGTATCACACTTACAAGTTGCATCAATGAAGCTAGAAAGCTGGAAATTCAAACATTTACCCCTTGATATGTCTAAAAAAAGTTTTTCTATCTAAAAAAACAAAAAAAACGAAACAAAAAAATCAAGTATAACATCTTTACTTTTGTAATTACTTACAAATTATTTTGTAACAAGTTAGAAAGATGTAGATTGATCCCAAACAGTTGGGACTTGCCATTACAGTCAATAAATGAACAACCATGGCAATAATATTTGAAGTCATGAAAAAAAATTTCCATCGAAGAATTCATATAGTCAATATAAATTCCATTCATGATATCACTGGCATTTTCCTCTGGGAAACATCAGAAATATAGTAAACAAACATCTGGAGAATGTAGTTGTTATTAACAAACATGCCACATTAAGGCCCACATAAGGTCAAAAAAGCTTTGTTTCCAAGGAAAAAAAGCATTTTCAGAAGGTGTCTAATGGAGTACTGTTGCCAATTTTCAAGACAAAATGGTATGGCCAAGAGTGCTGGAACACACAAACAAACACACGCATATATGGAAGAAAGATAGAATCTTTCAGCATCTTTGATGGCTACAGTTATTCAACAAGTTACATGAAGTATTAGAGAATTGGCTTGTTATAATTTGGCTTTTGAGGAGTTTTTTCTTTGAAAATAGAATTTTCCTGTTCAATATTGTAGCACCATTTGACCATGAAAAATGTAACATAAAAACTATTTTCTCTCTCTTACATTATATACTCAAGCAGAAAATCCTGCCCCTAGTGTGGATTTTCTTCTAAGTTATGAATTTGTATCATCAGCTGACTTTTTAAAGACACGTGTTTACCCATTATAATCAAATATCCATTCATACATGTAACAATTAGCAAAGTGCAGATGTCTTTAGTCACACCGAAGGATGTGACCGATGTAGCAATTGTCATTTGACTCTGATTTTATTCATGTAATGTAAATTTAAAGAATTATAGAAAAAGTAATTAAAACAAAAAAACAATGTAATAAAAATTTATAGAATTATAGAAAATGTCATGAAAATAAAAAAAAACAATCTAATAAAGATTTAAAGAATAATAGAAAAAGTCATGAAAACATAAAACTATAAAAATTTGTTTGTGGTCGACAGAGCACAATTCTCCAAGTTAATTGCAATGCAAATCGCTACCATCAAAATTAAATTGAAACTAATACTTGATTTGAATTAACAGCAAATGATCATATGAGTATTTTTTTTCTTTATAAATCTCATACAAGAGACATATTGTAAATACTATATCTCATCATAAATGAATAGTATATATAATACAAATTTTACAATTGATGCTTTTTTTCTTCATAAATTGCAAACATGCCCCCATCACACTAATTTTAGAAGGAAAAAAATTGTCACCCTGGGAGGATTAAAGAAAGACTACAAATTGTCTCTCTGGTTTTTCGGGGAAATCCGGGCAGGCAACATGATATGTAAGAGAAATGATAAGTCGACCAAACAGCATTCGGCAAATCAGTTGTTGGGGAAAATGAATACCACCAATATATTTCATATATGCAGTCATTTTGATGGGGTGGGTGAACTACTGGTTGTGAAATATTCCAGTTTTTTGTCCTCCAATGTAAAGTACTGGTCATGGACTTGAATCCATGTTTAACATATTTCTCTCTCTAAGCCATTGTTCGCTCTGGCCGTGTGCCGAGGTTGGCCAACTTTGCCAAATATCAACTACTAAATTAAGTGCTGCAGCCATTTGACACAATTTAAACAGGTCTGGTTGGTCACTCTGTCAAAACTGTCATGTGTCCAATGTCTTTTGGCAGCATGTAGTGGAATTATTCAAATATTTGAAAAAAGAGTAATCAATGAATGAGTTACTTCTCCCACCTTATGTTTTGTGGTGATCAATAAAAAAAGTCTGGATTTCCAGAAAAACAAGCAGGGATGAAAAACAGGTTCAATTTAGCATGAGATGACATTTTAAACTGAACCTCCCGCCAAAAAACTATTTAGGAGAGAATTTTCAAAAAAAAAAAAAATCACTTTTTCCTGGCCATAATGAGTGTATGTTTCAATTTTCATCCCTCTAGCCCTATTGGTGTGGTCTGCAAGCATGATACATAGCCAACCAGCCAGCCAACCAAACCAACTTGAAAACTGAAGAAACCTATTTTGACAGTTCTGGTTAACAGTTTCTAATAATACAAAATAGAGGGTGCAGCATACATTATCTTACATTTTTTTTTAAAGGTTAAAAGAAAATAGCAGATAACAAGAAAAAAAATTAAAAAGTGTATTAACATTCATTTTTGAATTTTAATTTTTTATCTTTTATATTTCATATTTTTAGGGTAATAAAAAGTCTTTGATGTTAGATTAGGGAAAATTACTTCCTTTTTTTAAGCCAGATTTGTTTTTGCGCACCCAACACCCTCTAATCTTTTCATAGATACTGCTGGGGATAGTAGCAAAATTCAAGAAGCAACATGAAGCAAAGATACTTAATACTAGTGACAAATGTTACTCATGAAAATAGCGATAAGATGAAACTACTCTTTCAATTATTAAAACTGAAAGGACAGAAAAAATTTGCTCTTTGTCAAGCAAAGAAGTCCACTTGAAAGATAATCGAAATGAAACCATTTGTTCACTAATTTTACACGAATATTCATATTTGAGACATTTAAATCTGATTGAAAAGATAGGAGAGTATACAACTAATGCATTTTCCCAATAGTCACTTATGGAACTGAAACATGGAACCTAACCAAGAGGCAGACCCGCAGACTGATAAGCATGCAACGCACACATGAGAGAATTATGCTCAACCTCACATGGAGAGATTACAAGACAGCACAGTATATACGGAAGAAAACAGGAGTCAAAGACATCATAGAATCTATAAGAAAACTTCAATGGCAATGGGCTGGTCATGTTGCGAGAATTGCAGACAACCGCTGGCTTGCAACGTGGATCCCAAGAAATCACATGGGAAACTGGCAAAAGATAAGATGGTGTGATGAACTAGATAAATTCAGAAAGTAAAGGCTCTGTGACACCTATGATAGTGAGGTCTGGCGATTCTTGGACAAAGTTTATGTCCTACAAAGGACACTCAAAGGCTGATGATAATGATGAAACATCTGTAACATAGCAATGAAAGTATAGACAGCAACGAGAATCTTTGAGCAACTTGGAGTCTCAACCCTCAGGTCACTTGTCTGTCTCTTCAAATGAACCAGAGTAGCCCACATGACTTTTGCACAACTGGTAGTCAAAGCAGGGCTCAGGAGCTGCGGGGCCCAATTGGGAACATTTTTTACGGGGCCCCTGGTTAGCATTCAAGGTCTGTGGAACATTGAGAGAAATAAATGAAATTCATTAAAGATTTTTTGTCTCTATGGTAGAATGGAAAGCAATCAAATGTGCCCTTGAAAATTTTAGAGAAATATATTTTCACGCTGTGTTGTAATTGATTGACATTATTTCATCCAAGTAAATTAAAGAAATTCAAAATATAAACAGTACAAACAAACACCATTGACTTTTTGAGAATTCTGAAGAAAATTAAAATTTTTGCTGTTGTCCGTAAAACCTGTGATGTGGTATCAGGTGTACATTGCGATGTGTTATCCTATGTATTTGACAAGACTTGAATATAACCTAGTGCTGTGCTTCCTTAGGCTGAGTATCCAATTGGGAGCAATTGGTTCAATTGACTCAAAGCTGACCATGCTCATAGTGAAACCAAGAGGTGGATTTTTTCAATTCAAGGTCTTAGAAGTCCTTTCTTGATCAAAGGCTCCCATATGATGTTCATTCCAATGAAAGACCTACTCGAGATGTTATTAAAACCCTGCATGTTCCCTGATTATTTCAATCACCATATATTCCAGAAATATTCTCTGAATTATTCCATGTGGGTTGGTGCCCCTCTTTTTTTTTCTACATATGATCAGCCATGCCTGATTCCCATGGATCAAGGCTTCCCAATGTTCATCCAGCCTTTTTTTTCAGGGTGCAGCCTTAATTTCCCTGCAACAACTGCATGGAATGATGTACAAACAGTTCTTGGTTGTGTCCTTTTCTGAGGGAGGCTTAGTTTTGGAGAAATATATCCAAAAGGTGGTCTTTCACTTAATTTCCATGCTACAACTGCATGGAATGATACATAAACAGTTCTCAGTCATGTTCTCTTCTGTGGGAGGCTTGATCTGGGATATATTTATTCAAAACGTGGAACCGTTTTTGAAAAGCAGGGATGGGGTTTGGGTTTAGTGTTAGGTTAAAAATTTCTTTAATGTTTTTTTTTTATCTGTTCAAATAATTACAATCAGGCATAAATTTAGAACCTAATATTTTCCAAAATGCAAATTTTGACAAAAAAATGAAGATCTTATTCATTCAAAACGTAAAAATTACTCACAACTGACAAGCAACACCCATTTTCACAGCCATAGTTGCGTATGAAAGGATATAAAAAATTGGTTAAGTTTAGCAGTTTTGTAAACAGAATAGTCAATTTCAAAAAGTCGGACACAAACTAAGTGTCCAGTTTTGCATAATACGAATATAGTAAATCGAACACCCACTGTAGAGTCAATTTACTCACTTGCATCTTAAAAATTGCCTTTTCTCAAAAATGAAACATTTCCAGAAGAAAGGAAGGTCATATTAGTCAAAGCAAATCAAACTATATGGGAGAAATACATTCAATAAATAATTATTCTGATTTAATAAGCTGATTCTTAACCCCTAGAAATAAATTTTTGAATTTTAAAAATTTTAAAAATTTTAAAAATTTGATTTTTTTTCAATTCTTCAAACAGTGGCAGGCTGTCTTCGGATGTTCAGAGGGCAACTCTATCTTTACGGAAATAGCCGAAGAAGATAGGACATATATTGAAAATAAATATCCATCAGAAAAAAAAAATCAAGATGATTTAGATTGCTTTTTTTTTGTTCCGATAAAAAAAAGTTAGTTTGGATTTTTCATTAATTTTTGACTTCAAGTAAATATCCTACCACAAAAAGCAGGCGGACTTTTTCATCAATCAGTTTTATAGGTAGAAATGTCGTCAAGTCATGATCAGAATGTTGGTGAAATATGTATTTCTAAAGATTCTTTAACGAAAATGGTAAGTTTTTTCTTCTTCTAGCGTTAAAGATCTTGACTTGCATCTATTATATCTTCCCTTTCTGGTATTTTGGCTAAAAAACCCCCAAAAACCTTTGATAATTTTCACGACGTAAAATATTCTGAAATTCATCGTCGGAATTGATAAAAGAATAAAAACTAAAAGCCGAACTGATTCTTTTTCACATTGAATTAAAATTATGGTTATTTTTTCTTTTGAAGAAACAATAATGTGAAACAAACTAAAGAGTTTTTCTTTGATGGTTCCAAGTAGTTTGAGTGTATGTCGAGTTTAGCAAAAAAAAAAAAATAATTATGATATAAAAATTAAAACGAAGCCAAAACAAAACATGAAAGAATATTGAATATTAATAGTCGTATTTTGTTGTATATTTGTCATTTTACTTATTATGAAAGTTATGAGGTTTGTATTGAAAATGAAGGTCACAAAAACACGCAATAATAAACTATATTTAAAAGAAAGCCCACAGTACGATTGTTAAAATAAATTAATTAAGATACTCAAACAATGGAGTGTTGTGCTAAGCAAGTTTAATATTAGAAACAGTCATCAGAACTGTCGACATACGTTTCTTCAGTTTTCAGGTTAGTCCGGCTAGCTGGGCGCATACGTATATATGACACACGCACAGACCACACCAATAGAGCTAGGAGGTTGAAAATTTCGACATTTAATCCTTATGTCTAAAAAAAATCAATTAAAAATCATCCCCTCCCGTTTTTACAATGCAAGTTTATGTTAAATTGGTCCCTTAGTTTTTGTGTGCGTGTTGCTTTTTTTTTTCTAAATCAGACTTTTTCTTCAGTGATCACTGTCCAGCAGAAGGCGAGTTAAGTAACTTATTCGAATCATTGATAACACACTTTTTTCTTCTCTTAATTTTTCAATTGATCATCCCCAACATGGCCTGCTGCCAAAGAAGTTGGTCACGTAACTGTTTCTATTGAGTGACTCACCAGACCTGTTTTTCTTTAATCTTTGATGATTTAAGATGAAACTGCAAAAAATAAAATCTTATTATAACTCAACGTTCAACAATTGACAAATTTTAATATTTTTATGCCCTTTGCAGGATGTTCTGAAATTTTGGATTCCTCCAAAGAAAAAAACAAAAAAAAAAACTCATTTTAAATGGCAATGTAAAATTTGTTTGTAAAAAAAAAAAAAAAAAAAAAATCATTACATAATTTTTCCACTTAGAAATACTTTTTTTATGTTGTTCTATGAGGGAGCATAACAACTCTCCTCTGTTTCATCTAATTGTCAGTGACACATTATAGAAGGAGTTCTGGATTTCAACATTGATGTTTTTTTTTCCATTATGCAAGCTTTAATCTTTTTATGAAGGCATCTAGTCTAATCTGTGACAGGCCTATGGTTGGCCATCACCCGTCGTGATATCTCATGGTGTTACCCTACCTCCTTCCAGAACTTGCTCTCTTCCCAGACAGCTAAGATTTTGGTGATCTTTTGTATTAATACTATTGATTATCAATCATGATTCTTTCATATTGAATGTGATGGCATAAGTCTAAAAATCTAATGAGAACTTCTAGAGATATTGCTTGGACATTTATGAGCATATACCAAAATATAAAAAAACTGAAAAAAATCTCTCAATCAAAAAATATTCCTGGATTCGCCCCTAAATCTAACCAACTCTTCCCTACCCAATTGCCTACCCTTCCATAAAATTTTACTGAAATTGAATGATTTTATGGAGATATTTTGTGGACAGACATGTTTTATTAGAAAAAAAAGAATTATGGAGAAACTGTACGAGAAATCTTCAGGTTTCCATCTTGGTGTCAACCACTCTGATTGTGTTACCTAGGATGGCTGTTCCGTCTGGCCCTCGCCTGGTCCACCACTAAGTCTAACATCAAATTACGATTGGGGAAATTTCTGTCTATTAGCATAAGTGCATGCACTGTGATTTCTCAACAACTGGCCATTGTACAAAGTCTATATTTGCCAGAGTCGGTGCACCAGGCATCATAGTGTCTGTGTTGAGTTTGAAGTTGTTTGGATCAGCAGGTCTTGAGGCATCTTATGAAAATAAATGAAAAGAAATTACATTAGATCTTTTACCTAAAATTATTGATGTAAAATATTTATCTTCTTTTTAACTTGACTATTACGGCAGGTTGCTCCAAACACCATAAAGCTCCTTCCAAGTGTGCACCTCTGGAATGGGCACAGCCCTTGTTAAAACTTAGAACTGACACAGGCATAGCATGGCGAATGGCTTATGTAACATGGATGTTAAAAAAATTGGCACATGTAATAATGGTACAAGTAGAAAACTAGGAAAAATGGCATATTTAATTAAAACCCCAACACTATATACATTCATACTCAGTGTTTTGTGTTTTTTTGTTTTTTTTTTTGATCATTAGTGTTTTAATTAAATATGCCATTTTCCTAGTTTCTTTACTTATGATTTTTCTGCTTGTACCATTTTCCCAGGGCTAATTTTATGAGGCACGAGAGGAACACTTGTATATAAAAGTTTATTTTTTTGAGGAATATCATTTATTAGATTAAACATTCATCTGCTGTTGACAATTTGTAATTGTTAATAAAGGAATCTTTGTTATTCGTTATCCTTTTTATTTTTCTGATTTGACTGACAGAACAAAATATAACCCAATTTTTTAATCATAATAGAATAATTGACTTTTCCTAAAAATATATGTATGTGAGCAGAAAATGTTTAAAGTTGAAATTAAAAATCAGTGGTGAAAAAACAAATTGATCTTCATTTTAAAATATTAACTGTTTTGGGCTATTGTTATCTTTTCTGTTTCCAAATGATCACCACTCCAGCTGCAGGGTTATTGTTGACTAGTCATGTAGCAAGAATGTCAGACAACTGCTGCACATCACAACTCACTATGTGGATCCCCACAGATCATGTGTGAAACTGTGCCTAACCGAATATAAGATGGCGTGACCATCTTGGTAATGTGTATGTCCGATGTAGAACAAGATTAATGATGATGATATTGTTAGAATTAATTCTTTAATCTCTTTTCTTCAATGAAAAGCCACTACTTATTGAGGTCAGTATATTTTTTTTATTTTTGTGAACTTTTTTAGTAAAATGGAGGTAACTGTAAGTTTTTATTTTGGGGGAGGTAATTGTATAAGTTTTCCATGTTTGAGACTATTGTCTCTTATATAAAAAGATATTTCTCTGTTGGAGATAAAAAAGAATTCCGGGTCTGTCACAAAACTCAATCAATTCTTTCTTAGTCTATGTACTATTGAAGTACATTGAAAACTTCTGGAGATATTGTATGGTTGGAAAACATTACCAGATTACCCTTTGAGAGAGAAGCAATGCAATCTGATGTCTAATTTCTGTGTTCCTGTGCTTGCCTTGAGAATCATTAGAAAACAAAGTACTGGTATACCTTAATTAATGTGGTTAATTCATTCCAAGATTTTCTGCAATTTTCAGAACCACTCTGTTCAAAATCTAATTATATTTCAATGTATTCTAGTTCATTCTCAGTTATATAATTTTGTACAGCAAAACCATAACCATACTTAATCAAAACCCACTGTAATAAAAAAAACTCACCATTCAAGGTTTCGTGGTACTCAATTTTTTACTAAATTCCAATACTGAAAAGTGGATTAATATACAATTGTTGCAGTAGAATAATCATTGTCTTAATCTTCAGAATAAAGATAAAGATAGAATTCTGGGCACTTGGAGAAACTAAGGAATGTGCAATTGTGCCTAATGCTAAATGTTTTCTTGTCCAATAATTGCCTGTTACATAACATTAACAACCTATTGTACCATCCCAATTATAAATGCTTTATATCTTTTCCAAAAGTTTCTATTTTTGTATTGTTTGTAAACTTGCTTTGATGTGCATTTCCTTTTTACCACTTAGCCACTTGATAAATCATTGAAACATTGCTAAGAATCTTCTTCATTATTCCTCCTTACTGATATCTCAACTGTAACTATGCTTACCAATTAGGTTGTTAGTAAATACAGAGTCATTGCTTAGTATTTTTAACGAACCTGCTTTAAAGCGATTCTCTTCACCAATTGTGACCACATTATAAAATTGATTTTTATATTTTGTAGTCAGCATCTGAAGTTCAAATTTTAATACTACAGTAACAAAAAGCTATAATTTATTCATTCTTTGCTATCATTTCATCATTATCATCACCATCATCATAACATCTGTTATTGTATAGAGACTTCTCCCAAGATTTGCTGTGATGTCCAGCGGTTGTCTGACATTCTTGCAACATAACCAACCCATTGCCATTTGAGTTTTCTTGTGGTTTCTATGATATTCCTGACTCCTGTTTATTTTCTTATGTTTTCAAAATGCTATCTAATGATCTCTCTCTGCATGATTCTATCTGGTATATGTTGTATAGTTCTCAGTTAGACTGTCAATTTTTTGGTTAGGTTCCTTGTTCCAGCTACAAAGATGACTATTGGGAGGATATATTGGTTGCAGACCTTTCTTTTCAAAACCAATGGGATTTTCTTGTTCTTGAAGGTTGAGCTTGCCCTGCTGAAAGCTTGCCAACAGAGTTAAGTCCCAGGAAATTGGAACACTGGAACCAAAATGCTGTTATATATATATATATATATATATATATATATATATATATATATATATATATATATATATATAAATAAAAAAGAAAGAACCCGAAAGTTCTAAACAACTACAGGTCAATAAGCCTACTAAACTGCTATCATTTACTCTGAAGCATAAATAACATCTGGACATTTTATGATTCCCACTTTCAGTAATGCGAATTTACACCTATCAATTTATACTTCTTGAAGTTAAATGAAAATGTCTGTATCTTTATTCGAGGGGGTGGGGGAAGATATGCTAACACAAATTGGATGAAAGCAGAATCTGTAGTGGAGCATACATTTCTGTTGTAAATGAATATGTCCAAAATGCAAGAGTTGTGTATGTGTGAAGATGAGTTAAGATGAGAACGACACCTCCATCTGGCAACCATATGAGATAACTTAGCATAAGCATATGGCCCACCCCATGCTTAATAGTCATCATATTTACTGGTGAATGAATACTGTGTCAAGCTATCTATTTTAATCATAGCATGCCTCTAATAAGTAGCATCATTCTGTTTGGAAACTCAACTAACAAAAGACAATGAAACTATGCTGATTATTCAAACTTATTCTATACTCTTTGCTTAGATCTATCTACCATTTGTCTATTTTTCTGTTTTTCATGCTATTCTCTGAGTATTTTTCTCGTTTATTTCTCTGCTATTAGAAAACGTCAACAAAACTGTCATTGAAACTGTCAACATAGGTTTCTTCAGTTTCCAAGTTGGATTGGCTACCTATGTATATATTGTGGGTACAGGGTACAGCAATGGAACTAATGGGCTGACAATTTGAACATTAACTCCTCGGTTTATTCACCCCATCCCAATAGGTTTTCAGTTTATGCTAAATTTGTCCATTAGTTTGTTTCTGGCTGCATTAACACTTGATTTGATGAAAATCAAAACTCTTTGGTGATGCAACAAATGGTGAGAAAAGTAACTCATTCACTGATCACCCTTTTTCCTGATTTTCAATTGACCCCCATCCCCAACATGGCATGTTGCCAAAAGTGGTTGGTTATGTGACAATTTTCATTGAGTTTCTAACTACACCTGTCTGATATATTTTCAAAATTTTCTTTTGCATTGTGGATCTTTCAATAGATTGAAGGTATATATATCAAATCCTCTTGTTACTTAATCAATTATTATCGTTTATCTCCTCATGATTAGACTGGGAACTCTCACAAAGAAATTCAACGTAGACTATTTGATCAGAACATATGGCATCTAGAAATATCACAACCGTATTAATTACGTTTCATATAAAGGAACAATCAAGAAGAATGTCAATCACCACTATCATTTTGCCCTGTAGTCTGCCACTTGTGCTCATTGTATCAAACATGCTCTCCTCAACATGTTACTCTCCTATTACCTTTATAATAGCAAAACTGTATTTCTCCGCATCTGTCATCTAAAAGGCAATTTCCTCATTATGGTTACCAACTGTAATCTGATGACTTTGCACATATGGTTTGAACTGGAAATGATAGCCCTTTGTCTTGATCAAATTACCTACTCTACAATACATTTTATTCTTTGGTGATACATTTTCTTTTTGTATTTGGTTATGTTTCATGTAACTTTGTTCTATTCGAGATGCACCTAAACACTCTGCAATTCATTTTAATTATTTCAGTAAGTTGCAGCAACCAATACCTTAATAAGAATCATTTTTTGACAAAGTTTAACAAGTTCGCCATCAGAAATTGACCAAATGATTCGGACTGTTTTGAGTGATCATCACATTTGTTATCTTACTAGCATAGAATGCAACCTTGAATATAATTTTTGCTGTTAAAATTCAGTAATATATGTATATACTTGAAATGGGCTATATTTTTTTTTCTTTCTTGACAGCACTTAATTGTATCACTAAGCCAGCTTCAGTTTAGTTGAGGGTGGGATCAAACTAATAAGAAAGTCAATAAGTATAATCAAATAAATAAATTATAATCTGACATTTCATATTGTAGTTTGTAGCTTTTTCTTATTGATTTTATTGAAATTGTGAAAATCTTTTTCAACTAAAAAATGACTGTATTTACTTGTCTACAATCTGAAAAATTTAATGTAAAAAAATTAGGGACAAAATTAGTGGGTAATGTATTCAAATTTAAAAAAAAACAATAACATTATATGTGATTGAATTTTAGCTAAAAAAATGTTTGAGACCTCATTGTACTCCAGTAAATTGGTTAAATATAAAAAAACAAGTGTTTATTTGTTTAGCTGTGATCAGTCAAAACTGTCTCAATCATCGGATCTATTTTTGACGGTGGATTCATGTATTTTGCCCATTTTTTTTTGCTGCTCAGTTTGTATGACATTGGCTCAAGTTCAGATGCATGATCAAAACTTAATTTTGTCAATAAATTTTATATTTTGGCTTATTTTCTTGAGTGATATGTAACCATGTAACATATTACTGAACATACTATATCTGTTTCAGTTTTATAAGAGGATGTAAAATTGATATCTAGACTAATATTTTAATTTTATGTTCAAGTTTGTTGAACTGTGAAATATATTTACACTATTAGGTCTGTGTGTATGATCATCATCTCAGACAATTGAAATTCCTAGATTGCTCTTAAATTTTGTAGATTATTTAGTTTCTCTGCTATTGAGTAAGCGATTCTCAAAAATTTTAATTAGTTCCTGGAAAACACTTACTTACTCATTGTTAATTCTATTCACTTGTGCAATCATACTAATATTATTAAATCCTGTTTACTGTAGAACAGGAAAGGCATCATCCTAGAGAGAAAGATGAATTAGTCTATAGTTTTCATCACATAGCTCTATGGCTGTGAAACATGGATGGTGGTCCACTGTCATGCAAGGTAGCTGAACCACACCACCTACCCCGGAAAACTTCTTTGCATTAAGTGGCAAAACAAGATCCTAAACATTGAAGTCCTCACTTGTACTATCCTAGCCAGCATCTATGCCATCATGATGCAGTCACAGCTTAGCTGGGCAGGACGTGAGGCTTCCAAAGAAACTTATATTGCAAACTCCATCAAGCAAGCGCTCCTAAGGAGGCCATAAGAAGCTCTTTGAGGAACCGTTAAAAGCTTTCAGTGTTAGCCATATAGCATGAGAGCAGACAATACCTGACAAAGGATAGTTGTGATCAGCTATTTGCGAAGGTCCAGGAACCCGCAAAGCCAACAGGGTCACTACAGTTGAGGAGTACAGGCAGGCCAGGAAAACAAGCTCCAGCAAACCCTTGACTGTTACCACCATTCCCTGTCCCCATTGCCAGAGAACCTTTAAATATGGATTGGTCTGACCACACAGTCCAACCCTGAATAACTACACTCATGAATGACAATCAGCAGTAGTGTAGCTAGAGATATTGGGGCCCTTGGAGCTTGGCTTCCCTGAGCCCCCCCCCCCATTCAGTGAGATTGGATGAGAAAATTTTAGTAGACATGCACTATTACTAATGTGGTGAAAAACAACTCCAAAGACTAAATTACTATTGATGCAATAATATGTGTACCATCACCACTACCACCACCACCACCACCACAATAAAAAAAACGCTTTTATTTTTTTGGGGGGGGGGGTCCTTCTATTGAGGAGCCAGGAAGGCATTTTTAAATTGCCCCCCTCCATTCTTCCGCTACGCTTCTGGCAATCAGGTGGAGCATTTTCCAGTTTTTGTTAATTTGCTTCACAATTGTAAAAGAGACAAGCAGGTGGCTAATCTAGCTTGTTTGTGAGCATTCTTTTTTCATTTTCTTTCTGAGTTGGTTGGCAAATAATTTCTTTTTATACATCATGCTTAATCTGGCAAATCTGCACTGAAGCAATTAGATGTAATGATGAAAATTGAGATATAATTTTGAAATGACATACTTCTTGAATCAAAAATTGATTTTGAACCATTCCTTATGATAAAATGTTTGTAAATATAAGTAAAGTCTCACCTAGCATCTTTAAGAATCAGATTCTTGTGAAGATGAATTAGTTAACACTCAAGAAAGTCATCCATATACAGTGTATCAGTGTCAGCAAAAAGGCCATATTCTTTAAAGAATTACTGTTTTGATCTTCTAGAAATTTGAAACTCTCAACTCAACAGCTGAAAAAAAATCACATTCTAATCTCATGTTGGCCTTATGTTGATGTTCGTGGCACCTGAAAGGTTGACCAACAAGAAACCCTATTCGCTTTTCAAAACCTAAATTATTTAAAGGCAAGATATTTTCATACTCTAGCTCTCTCTGTATATTAATCTCATCCTTGTTCTCTCTCCTGTTCTGCACTAAATGACTCAAGTAGGTTAAACACTGTGTAGACCATCTCCTAATGGTGTTAGCCTCTCTTTAATACTCTTCACGTGTTCTTTACAATCCTAAGTCAACTTCATTTTAGTTCTTTTCCTTTCTTTCTCTGTATTCGATACAGAGAAAATTGTATCTCAAGTTCAAACAGATTTTAGTATTAGAAACTTAGCTCTAAAGTTATGTTAAGTATAGTTTGTCTTTGGAAGATTAAAAATCAGTCAATCTTAGTTTTTCTTTTTCTTTTGCTTCGTGTCATATTATCTCTCTGGCTTGTTGCAGCTGACACATGTTTCACTTGTGTCCTTGGGCCTGGGTCCCCTAACTGAGAACAGTGTTTTCCGTCTCCTGAGTCGTGTAGGGGAGCCTATCCTTTTCCACGGTTCCTCAATTTGACTCTTTATGCTGAATGCTTAGCAGAGAGGCATTGAATAGCATTTTTAAGGTCTTTAGTATGACTTGGCCATAGATTGAACCCAACTCCAACCGGACATGGCTTGCTGCAGCTGACGTTTATTTTTGTATCTTTGGGCCTTGCACCTGTAACTCAGTACAAGATTATCCTTTCACTGTGCTGTGTTGTTATGGAACCTGTCATTGGCGTGTTTTGGGCAAGATAGCCTGACAGAGACCGACCTCTCCAGTATCCTTCAGTCTTACTCTGTATGCTGAGTGCTCAACTGATAGACATTGAGTACCATTTTAAAAATCTACGGTTTGACTCGATCATGGATTGAACCCACAACCTACCAAACCAGAGGTGAGCCCTTTAACATTGGGGGACCAACACACACTGAAACATATGCAAGTAAATTGTGGCGATCCAAGCTCAACCTGAACAAAATACTACTTAGCAAACAACTTCACCTTCAACAAAGTCAAACCATATGAAATATTACACTTTCTGAAAGGAATCAGACTTAACATGAAAATGTACCTCCAATATCCAAAATACTATACTTATACACACATATATTTCTCCCCTTCTCATGAAAAAAAAACAAGTTGAAATCAATTGTAACACTATGAAAACAATTTCTTTCCTTCTCTAAACCCCATCAAAATCTGACTGAATCATTTTCTGGTCCTTGACTTCCAAGTCCGATCAGTTCCGGCATTAAAAAGTCCACCAGAGATCGATATGCCACTGAACTATCCATCTACCACAATTGCATTGGGCAGCAATGATCAGCCTTTATATACAAATCATCTATCCAGAACAGTTAGTTCATAACTGAACAAGTAGCATTTCATCGTATCTGTTTTTATATCTCTGAATTTTTGAGATGAGGTATTATTATTATTTCTATTGATATTCGGACCATCCTCATCTTGGTTGTTTTTCATACAACGTTTTGGCCGTTGCACTCTACGGCCTTCGTCAGGTATCATCTTGTAGGTGGACACATAGCGCAGTGGTTACAGCATCAGACAAATTACTGTAAAGTAATCTGATGGTTCTAGGTTCAATCCTAGTGTGAGACAATATAACAATACTACTAATACTAAGAGGGGAGTACGGTCAATGTACCCCCGTTGGATCAATAAAGGGTTTGGTTCGTTACTTCCCCAGACCTACCAGATGATACCTGACAAAGGCCGTAGAGTGCAACGGCCGAAACGTTGTATGAAAAACAACCAAGATGAGGATGGTTTACTCATTGTTATTTTGACAAACTCCTGTGCAAAGTCTAGGGTTGATTTGGTTTTTCTTCTGTAACAAGAACAATCAGCAGAATACAGGGTGTAAATTGATGTGTAAAATCTACATTCCCTTTGAGCTCACACACTGAATGCAAGGAAGCTGTCTTACTGATTAAGCTAAATTGACAAGTCTTAGATATTATTGAAAATTCATTATACAGATATGCATGGGCTTATTTTATTCTAATAGATAAATACATTCACGCAAAAAAATATGTGTTTATGATTAATCATTGTTATCCACAACAGACTAGTTTAAACAGTGTTACCGGGTTTAGGTTATTTATCCGTTTTAACCTTTATTTGTATCTATCTATTTATCTATCTATCTATTGGAACTTTGCCCAGCCCTTACTGTTCATAGCAGAAGCTTGAAATGTTGCATACATGCATACTCCCCTCAATGAGCAGAGATAGGGTTTTTATTTGTTTGTTTGTTTTCTAAAAATTCCCCATCCTAAATAAGTCTCTAGTAGGGGGTTGAATATGCAATGTAAGTTTATGCTCACCTATATTTTCCTTAGTGATCACAGCCCAACAAAAGGCAAGAGAAGTAACATATTCATTGATCAATGCAGCATATATGGGGGGGATGGGGGGGCAGTGATTCACAATTTCCTCTAACATGCTAATTTTTTCATCTATTCTATATACAATACAAAATTCACTAGACACTATAGGTAGAAAAAAGGTTATTAAAAGTTCAGTCCACTGGTCTTTATTCTTTCATCATACAGTTCCAACAACTCCTCCCTTTTAAAAAGGGAAGGTAATATAACAATGGTTGTAACTGAAGGTTAGCCATGATTAGTCAATGACTCAGTGCTACAATTGCTATGCAAATTAATCTCCAATGCCATCTCTTTAGATAAACTCCTAGAAATTAGTTAACAGCTGCAGAAATCATCAGTCAGAATGGGAGTGGAATTTGACCCTGCAGCATCCAAGCTTTTAAAAGTAGACCGAATTGAATGTAGATTTTCTTCTTTCCTGAGTGAAACTAATCTGGAGGTTTGCTGTTATTACATGCATTCAGCTTGATTCATATTTAAGATTCTGTTGATGCACTCTATCTGTTACTGGTTCTTGTCAGAATTTCAAAAATTGTGACAATTCTAAAAAAAAAATTCATTCATTGAAATGTCAAATAGTTACTGCTCTACTTTATGACATATAGACAAATGTTGTGGTGTCTGTCTGGCACTTTTAAGTGCTTGACCCTTAGTGAATTCAGTTTTGTTAATGTTAGATAATTTTTAAGAGATACACTGTAAAGAATGAGAGGTTCTTGAATCCAGTCATTGTTGCCATTCATTCACTTTATGAATGGCACAGCTTGTAAAACATATCCGTTTTTTTTTTTCCTAGTAATTCTCCATAGCTAACTACAATTTGCTTTTGGTTGAAAGGAGAAACAAAATATCTAGGCATTTACATTGAAACATTTTCATCTATGAGGTTTCAAGGCTACTAAGAACCATCCGATGAATAACAAATACAAACAATTAATTTTTTACACGCTTGATTAATTATTAAGTATTTGAATTTCAAGATATTTTCTAAAATTTTTGCTTGGATTTATCACGCTGATTTATTTTACATGGCTGGTTGATAGAGCAGGTCATTTGTTGGACTATGGTGATACAATATGTCTTCCTAGTTAGGTCATTTATAAAATAGGAATTATATTTGACAACAAATTAACAGATTGGATTTCTAAGTAAATTCAAACCAAAAGTTTCTGAGCAAGAGCAGAAACCATGTCAGTTGTAGGGTTTGTGTTTTATTCTTTTTTTTATATTTTGTTTTATGTGATTTCAAGTTTGCAGTGATAAGAGGAAAAAATATATTACTGATTCTTAGCTATGAAAATTAGTGTTTGTATGATATTTGAGTGAATGGGGTAATAAATACTAAATTGATAAAAGTATATATATTAAATCAATAAGTATTTTGTAATTATTGCCCATGATATGCTTTTTCAACACATCTGTTATTTGTTTTTTAAAGTGATCCATGATTTCTGTTGACTTGTTTTTGTTTTAAAATCAGGCCGTCTGTCTAGCAACTTTCGCTGCTTTGAAATTTGCTACCCTTTTCCCAATCTGACTGACTGACAATACTTTAGACTTGAAATCCTATATAGTTTCATCTTTAGAGCTGAAGCTCGTGTGTATGTCATCAATCTACTAAGGTCTATGTCAGGTGATCAGATTGCGGTCTCAGTAGTGTATCTTAACTTTATATATCGGTTTAGAATAACTTGACAGATGAACAGACCTCTACTCTAAAAAGTGATGATATATATATATGCTTTAAGTATAGAATTTAGTAGTCTATGAATGAAAAATTATTTTGATGATAAAGAGTAATAGCTATTTAGATTTTCGGATTAGTACATGAAAACTTGGGCACTTTCTGTATCTCATATCTATTATTTCTAGGCCATGGTTTTTGTGTAATGTAAAGCAGCTTAACAATCTTGCAATGATATGGTATGTATAACAGGTGATGTCAAATTCTATAGAAATTCTTAACGCATGAATGAGGGAGCATTGTAGCATGTAGTTTATTTGTGAACTAACACATCTGAGTATCGTGGAATTATAAAGGGTGTTTCTTTTTATCTCGGGTAGTTCAAACTCTAAAGCTTTCTCTTCTATTGTTGTTTCTCTAAGAAACATATCATTAGGAAATGTTTGATTTAGAAAGTGACCATCATTTAAGCAGAGAATGTGACATCAGATCTGTCTCTGTGGAAATGACTTCCTTATATTTAAGAACACTTAATACTTAGTAAAATTCCTCTCTTCAAAAAAGGAATTTACTTCTGTAGACGTTTTTGTGTTGACAAATACATATCCTTGATGTAATACAACAAAGAAAAAGTGCATATTCTAATGGGTAAAGAATATCTTTGTATACATATGTGAGAGGTGTTACATCATCTGTTTGGTAGAAACCACCATATCATGGGTGCATGTCATGCATACTCAGTGGACAAACAAGGGGTTCACAGTGGAGCGTTCTAAGAAACATTTTTTCATAACTTTTTTTTGATGAGGGTCTATTTACAAAGTAACTACTATGCTGAACTGAAGCCTTTATTTCTATTCAATATATATATGATTAACACTCCCTTCTTTAGGGTTGACCACTCTTAGGTAGGGTACCTATCTACTACTGCTACTATGCAATGCTCTCCCAACTCTGAAATGGAGCACTTTGGTAGATGCAGAATTTTGTGTAAGTAAATATATCACTTTATTCGGTCCTACTGACTGTCCAGTTCTGCATAGGGCAGGGGTAGAACATCTGCCTCTTGGTATGGAGCAAACGTTGTGATCCTACCTCGTGTTACTGGGAGGGATATTTGAGAGTCTATAGTCACACTGAAGAGTTGTAATACAACAAAACAGCTGTCTGTGGAAGATACAATTAATAATCATTACTAATATATATATATATATATATATATATATATATATATATATATGTCTTATTTTATATTTATATATATGATTCTTTGAGGGGTCAACGTGAAGGGAAACCTTTCTTCAAAGTGTGCAAAAGTGTTCCAGAGAAACTTGTTCCTCCCTTTAAGGTGTCAAAAAGGAAGGGAAACTTTTTTGTCCCTTGGAGAGGTCAAAAGTGAAATATTTTTTTTTACCAGTTCAGAAGCTTTAGTCTTTTTTTTTTTTTTTCTTTTTTCAATATATTTTTTCTTTGATTCCTTTAATATTTAAGCCGACAGAGATACTTCAACTACGATATGATAAACATAACAGACTGTCTTCTGCAATATGCGACAACAGCAGATATGGACAGACCAAGATGAGAATGTGTATTTTATCCACATGTATGCAAGATATAGGAAATGTTGATTAAAAGCACTGAATATGGACTGGATGAGCCTTTTGTTGGACTGTGATCACTAAAAAAGTCTGAATTAAACAAAAAAAACCAGCTTGTCTACTGCCTGACACAAATCAATAAACCAATTTAGCATAAACTCACATTGTAAATTGAACCAACCACTAAAAACTTTTCTTACAGTAGAGGAATCTTTGAAAAACAAATGTTTTTCCTTGACGTTATAAGGAATAAATGTTCAAATTTTCAGGACTTGAGTAGCTTGTTCACATGAAACATACAAACAGAGCCAGACAGATCAACTTAAAAACTGGAGAGCTCTATTTTGACAATTTCTGGTTGTAGATTTAAGATGTCGAAATGTTTTATTGTGAACTTGTTCTCTAAACTCTTCCTCTAACAACATGTGTGTTCTTATAGCATATTTGTTTTTATATTCTTGAAAGATTAGTTTGCAGCAACAGATTTCAATGCATCATTTCAAGATCATTTTGGTTCATTCATTTCATTCGCAATCCTATATTGAGGCATTAGAATGCAAGGGTAAATAAAAGTCAATTATTTTTGTTTACTTTAAAGTTTCCCATTATTAGTACACTTTGTATAAAATCCGCAGGTCATAACGGCAATTTTTTTTTTTATAACAGCAAATTTGTTCTAAACGTAAATAAAGTATGCAAGTAATGTTTAGTCTATGAAAATCTTAGAAATAGCAAAACCAATTAATGGTTTTTAGCTTTATTACTATGTTGATATATGATCAACACATTGTGTCGTTATACTTTGTAGGCCCCTTGTATGCTGTGTTTAATGATATTTTACTTCTGTAGAACCAAGGATCACCATTACCTCTAATTCATGAAGCTCAAAGTAACATTGACACACTCATTTTCAATTATTATAGAACTGAAGGAATTACATTTTGTGTTACTATAAGTTTTGTAAAAATAGAATCTTGAAAATTTAAAAACTTAGCTACCCATTTTTATATGATTTACTGATCATGCTCATCAGTCTTCTATCATCCATCGTTGAATCTAGACCTCCTGCAGGACCCCCCCCCCATTCTGGGCGAAGAAGTTGCTCTTTTAATATTTTGACTTAATTCATTCGTAAGGACTGTTACTCTGATTAAACTATCTAAGTAAAATTCATGTCAAGTCCTGGGAGGAATGCTTTTTTAATTATATTTTTGATTATTTGTTTAAATGAAATTAAAACATTCAAGACCATGCTTTATTCAGCATGAAATATTAAAGAAAATTCTATAACTTTGGGCCTTCGTTGTTTATTTTGACAACTTGCCTTTTGTGATAAATTTCACATATCAATTTTTTTTAAAAATTTCCACTCACAATGATATCGTCATTAACACCATCATCATAATGTTCGTCATTGGACATAGACCTTCCTCAGGATTTGCCACACTTCTCTATTGTGGGTGTTGTGGAGCCAGTATTTTCTAAATTTGTCCAGTTCATCTAGTACTCTGCCGGCCTCAGTTGCGCACGTGGTCTCTGGGAATCCATGTTGTATGTCGTGATGTCCATCAGTTGTCTTCCATTTTTCAGTTTTTTTGGGGGTGGGTGGGTCTATTTCTATTTGAATTATTACAAATCATTATAATTTCTATGACTACTTTTACTTCTTTATTTTATTGATTACTTTTTATTGCAACTGTTTGGGCTCAGACTAGTTACCCTCTGGCAGTGATTTATAACACTTGATCTGATTGGAGAAAAAAAAGATAATTTAATAGGCTTCGTTAATTTTAATAGTGAATATATTTCTTTTCAGGTTTTAACTCTTTGAACATGGGTGGCCGCCACTGGAAAGTCAATAAATACGAGTGGCTGCTCGAGCGTTTCATTCGCAAACATTCAAAAGTTCTGATGCCCCAGGATTTGTGAACCCACTGAACTTAATCTGACTTGGGGACACTGCCTGTTATATTCACTGTTTGTCTGCCCATGTGAGCTTCTGTGCTCTCTGAATCATGGCCCTCTGTCTGTCATCCGCCCCTCGGGGGTATTGAACAAACACAGCGCATATGAAAGGGTCAGTGTTCAAAGGGTTGGGGACTAGTTTGTTTTTTCTTTGAGATCTATAATTTCACACATGGTATTTTCTAGTGAATTTCTGTTCAGATTATCATGCAAATGTATGTAAATATCTCTCAACTAAAGTTGCTTCTGGCAATATGCAATCTTCATATGTTTATTATATGGCCTCTGGGAATAATTTGTATATATCTTTTGAAATGAATACATTGGTATGAAGAAAATGTAATTTTAAAAACATCTTCATAACCAGTTTGTCATGTTTTGAAGGAAAAATTTAATAGTAAAAACTGGCAAAAAATATATGGCGTTTTATTCTCTGGTTATGACAGTATTTGACTGGATCCTTGTGTGCACATTGTTGAATTGCAATACATGCAAGTAATATTCTACATCCAAAAAACAAGCTTTAAGTGCGCTGTTATTTTCATGATTGATTATCTATTTGAAAAAAACAAAACAGGTCTGTTTAGTCAGTCAAAAAAAACTGTTACATGATCAACATTATTTTGTATCATCATCACATTGTTGAGCCAATACTTTCTTAACTTGTCTAGTTTGTCCCTCCATTTTGTATTCTGCCGGCCTTGGTTTTGCATATGATACCTGGGGATCTGTGTTGTGAGTCGTGGTATCCATCAGTTGTTTACCATTCTTGCAACATGACCAGCCCATTGCCATTTGAATTTTCTAACGGATTCCTTGATGTTTCTGACTCCTGTTTTTTCTCTAATATATTGTACTGTCTTGTAAACTCTCCATGTGAGGTTAAGCATGATTTTTCCGTGTACACGTTACATGATTCTCAGTTTGAGGGTCTGCGTCTTAGTTAGTTTCCATGTTTCAGCTCTATAGGTGACTATCGGGAGGATGCATTGGTTGTATACTCTTCTTTTTAGGACTAATGGGATTTCCTTGTTTAGAAGGTTGAGCTTGCTCTGCCGAAGCTGAGAATAAAAAGACATTAAACTCGCCATGCCAGTCAATAATTGAACGACCTTTACATCAAAATTTGAAGTCATGTAAAAAAAATTCCATTGAAGAATAATTATGGTCAGAATAAATTCTATCTATAATATCACTGACATCTTCCAAAGAAAAATATCTAAAACAAAGTAAAAAGAGCATCTTGACACAGATGAATCTAGGTGTTATTTCTGCTGGAAAACATCTAAAGTAGCGTATTAAAAAACATCCTTCAGAATCTAGATATCATTAATAAAAATGTAAAAATGATACCCCTGCAAAAGGTCCAAAGCTTAGGAGAAAAGAAAAAATTTCCAGTAGTCTAGTAGAATACTGATGCCAATTTTCAAGTCTGTAGACAAAACAGTATGGCCAGGAGTGCTGGAACACACAAACTAATGCAAATTGAAGGATAGAACCCTTGGTAGCTACAGTTGTTCAATTATAATATGACTTTTAACATTGCAGTTTTGAATATTACAGAAAAAACCCTTTATGAATAGGGTGCTGGGATCCATGCAAGACAAGCATGTCTTAAACTTAGCCATGGATAATCAAAAGTTAATTAAAAGTTAACCAGTGAAGGGAGGTGTCATTTTTATCACAAAATCAAAGAAATTATGTGTAAAACACCATGTAATTATATGTTAATTGATTGCAAACTGTAGAAATTTGATATTTTAGTTTTAGTAAGTGAGTCTTCTGATGAAATTCTGTTTTTATTCATGTTTTTATGTACAAATGGGTTATGAAGGACTGTGATTGCGTTGACCTCTGCCATATCTCAAGGCAGGCCTTTCTATTTCATCTTCCTTATATTGTGTTTGGTCTGTTCCTGCAGTGCTTACTGTCCCATGGGCACCAATCAGTTATTTTTTTGCTCCATCTATTGTCAACTTATCTTTTTTTGTTGCTTCACTGGACTCGTGTATATGTTTCCTGAATGACATTTGAGGGATTTTGAACAAAGTATGTCTAGATAATTTTTTTTATTTTTTTCTTCAAGATAATTAGTTAAACAATAAGTTGTGGGACATGTGCGAGCTATGATGATTCATTCATGCCAGGTAAATGCTCTCTTTTCATTTACCTCCATCATTGGATAATGCTTTTTTAAAACTCCAGACGGTAACTCTACTTTGGAAATATAAATATTTTCTATTTTCTACCAGTTGAAACCTGAGTCCATTTTGATCTTTAGATCTGTTTTTCTTCCTCCCAAGTGGGAAGTGTTATCAGTCAATGTCTTTTTAACATTTCCCTAAATTCATTGCATTGAACAATATGCAACAGCTCACTCGAGATTACAAAACCCATCTTAGGCTTACATTTTTCTATGTTTTACTTTTTCATTATCCAAAGTTATCTGGAGTTGTATTCAGAAACTGCCAACCAAAGCTGTCAGCATGAGTTTCTTCAGTTTTCAGATGAGACTGGCTGGCTATTTATGTACAGGATGCACCAATGGAGCTACAGGACTGAAATTTGAAACATATACTCCTCATATCTAGGAATTTTTTTTTCTTCTGTTTTTCATACCTACCACCCGTTTTTAGTGGGGGATGGTTCATTTGATAGGTTTATGCTACTTAGTCTAGCAACATTTTCACTTGTTTGAAAATTCAAACTTTTTTCGGTGATCACTGCCCAACAAAAGGTGAGAAGTAATTTATTCATTGATTACCCCTTTTTCAAAGTTTTTTAATTGATCAACCTTAATGCTGCCAAAAAATATGACAGTTTCTATTAAGTGCTTAACCAGACCTGTTTCAGGTTATGTTTGAGTTCTATAAAAACTCAAGTTTAAAAATTAGGTTGAAGTAAATTGGCTTTGTAAAGTTAAAAAATTGTTATTTAATGTTTTATGAAATAGATAAAGAAAAATTTAATTTCTTTTTAATTTTGAAATGTATCTTTTGCTCTTTGATGTCAAGTTTTTGTTATTATCATTCTTGAATTGCATATTATGTCCTGGTGATAATTTTAATTGGAAACATTTCTTTACATCAACAAATGAGTTTTTTGTGCTGATTAAAGCAATCTAGAATGTTATAAAGAAGTAAAAATTTTCGAGAAAAAGTTTTATTGCACTTTTATAATTAATTATTATTTATAAATTGAAATATTTATAAAGATATGAATATAAGTATCCAAATCTGATTGTTGTATATATTTTCTTTCATGTTTGTTTTGTTAAATTTTGAAATCTTCTTTCAGCAGAAATTAATATATTATGAACAATTTATAATTTTTCTTGAAAAATTTCCTTTCATTTTTAAAGGATGTTTATAGCTGCCCTACAGAATGAAAACAAAACCTTCTGTTGACTTCATCAATTAAAGTTTAATTTCAATTGCCGATTTAAATATTGTCATAGCTTGCAGTTTATATGCAACTTTATCATGAGGCATTTTGAAAACAAGTCTGGTTAGTCCTTTGATAGAAACTGTCATGCAACCAACATCCTTTGGCAGTACGCTGTGTTTGGAAAAGGCAGTGATCATTGAAATAGTCTGAATTTTTGAAAAACATACTTGAATGCTCCCAGATACAAACTAAAGAATCAATTCAGCATAAACTTAAATTGTAAACTGACACCCCAAAAAGGATTTAGTGGGGAATTTAAAAAAAACAACAATTTAAAAAAAATTCTTTTTTTTTTTCTCAAAGACATAATAAGGAATAAATGCCAGCCAGACCAGCTTGAAAACTGACAGTTTTTGTTGATGATATCTTATATGCTTTGTGTATATGAGTTGTAGTTCAGTCACTTTTCAATAAGCCACTTATGAAACCTGTATTATAACAAAGGCATGAATATTTTCTTCATATTCTACTTTTAAATGATTACCAACAATTGGGCTACAAGAGGAATTAATCAGTTTTATCTGTGAGACTTACCCAACACAGGCATTTGAATAGTGTTGAATTTGAGGAATAGTGTGAGTCCTTTGGAGGAGAAGGCTGATACTGAACACCTGCCTTCAGACTTGCTTGATTTCCAAACTCGACACCATTCCAATGTCTGCATTGGGTGAGTTTTGGAGATAAAATTCAGATTATCTCCCCTTGTAGTCTGATCTGGCAACCCTTTCCATGTTGACAAGCATTCATACAAAACACGTGCATATAAAGGGGAATGAAAAAAGAAAGCTTTTTTTTTTTTTTTTCATTTATATGGCTTGGCCTTGAATTAAGCAAATAAATAGTTTTAATATAAGACCACATTTTTTATGAATCTGTTCATGAAAGTTGAACACCCTTTGCTAGCAAAAGTGATGAAGGGTTCTATCCTTTTCTTATATGTGCATGTGTCTGTGTATTCCAGTGCTCGTGGCTATACTGTTTTCTCTGCAGACTTGAAAATTGGCATCAGTACTCCAATAGACCCCTTCCTAGAATTGTTACTTTTTGATTTTTGTAAAAAAGTTGTGTATTTTTTTGGTGGGGGGAGGGCTTACTCTGTTGGGTTTATTAATAACATCTTGATTCTGGAGAATCTGGATTTTTTAATTTTAATTTAAAAAAATTTTTTTTCTTCACTCCATTTTAGATGTTTGCCAATGGGAATAAGATCTAGATTCTGAAGTAATTTACATGTTTTTAGATGTTGTGTTTTTTTTTGTTTTTTTCACAGGATTAAAATAGTTTTTCCAAATGGAAAAATGCCACTGATGTCATAAATCGAATGTATTCTGACCATATTTATTCTTTGATGGAATTTTTCTTACATGACTTCAAGATTAGATGCTATGGTTGTTCACTTATTAACTGTGATGGCAATTCATTTATTTTCTCAATTCTTTTGTTTACCATGAGAATTTAATGCAGAAAACAGAAAAAGATATTTGGTAATCATCTTTACTATACGTCCTATTGCTAATGCACCTTATTTAAAACTTTTCATAGTATTTGTATTTTTTTGATCATTGAAAGCAAGTACAAAACCTTTAAAGAAAACAATAGAGAATTAACACTTGAAAACATGGAACTGAAATCATTCAAATATTTATTTCAATAGTATATTCACTACTCAACCCCAAGTTTGAAAACGGGTTCTCTGGGGAATGAGTTGATGGCAGATTTATCAACTGATTAGGGACAATCTAACAATCTGCCTGTGCCTGGCATGTTTTTAAATGAATGCTGTGTAGTTGGAGGTTCCCCATTCAAGGAGGAGTTTTCTTCAGTTAACAAAAATCCTTGTCAGTCACCACCGTTGGCCTTTATACTTAAGAGTAGAAATATGAAAATTTCTATCGGTGCCTTGTGCAATTCAAATTGTGCATATGTTTTAATGGATCTGTGTTGCTAGGCCCATGCCCCAATCCCCTCCTTTATCCAGGCTTTGAGTGAAATCTTTCAAATACCCGGACAGATTAACTTCACTTCTAAATAAAACCAAATTTGTCTAGTATTTTCTATTCAAGAAACACTAGCTTAGAAAAACAATAGTTTGGCAATTATGTTGCCAAAATGAATGTTTTTATACACAAGAATGATAACTTGTATGTTGTCAAGAAAATAGAATTCAATCAAATTGACATCTAATGTTGCTTTGTTGTCTGTAAAGTTTTTGTTTATTCCTGTAGATCCTTGCGGACTATAGGACTGCAACCACACCTTGTAGTAGGTTTTTATGGGTTGGAGTTGCTAGCCCTATCCCCAAGGTTTTTCCAGTCAGTATAATCTTCTCTTAGATGGATTGTCTTACAGGGCCACAGGACTCCAACTACTCTATTTTATCATAGCTGGGATGAAAAGTAGATTCATGCCTTCCCGAAGGGCATTAGTGCAAGTAGCCTCAGATGAAACACAAATTTGTTTTGTCAATTCCGTTTTCCGAGCCAATAACTACTATGCCACTCCTCACCTCTAGTCTGTAAAGTACTTTTGAATATAAGTCAACCTTGAGTATAATACTAAGTCGATTAAAGTAGAAAAGACAAGTAAATTATATATATATATATATATATAATACATATGGTACAGATCAGGCTAGCAGTATAGTATAATATATTAATAATAATGATAATAAAGCAATTTCTAATATGTGATGGATTTATTTCATAGAGTGCTTGATACATTCAACTTTATACTATGAAAGTCAAGTTGTTTTAGAGTAGAGCTAGAAATAAATAGTAGAATGTGGATTCGCTACACAAACTAGTTCATGTTTCTGCCCTCTCTGATGAGGCCTGGAGAGAGCATATATATATATATATATATATATATATATATATATATATATATATATTCGTAAGTTTAGCCCAAAACTATACTAAAGGTATTTGATTATTTTGCCTGAGCAAGAAGATACAAAATAATAACCAACTCACCAGTTTGCTCCATATCTTTGTTGAAAGCAAATAAATATGAATATAACAATGATATGAATATTCCTCCACTACAAAGTTTTTCTCCAGTCTTCATAACTGACTTGACAATGATTATTTCAGATCTATAAAAATTGTTTGGAAATGAAGAAATGTTGTTTTTGAATGTATTATTTTATGATCAGTTTTATCTTATTTTTATTGCAGATTTTACTCATAAAAGAAATATCAACCAATTTGGAATCATACCAAAGGACGTGTAGAACTGTCACAGCTAATAGTGACGACAGTAGATGTTACAGATTAGTGAGTAATTTCATGCCTGTAGACTACATTTAGAAATTGATGTAATGGTGTTCTAATTTTTCACTTTAACCACTACAAATAAATAGTCTGTTTCTTTATGATTCATCAGTTTGTAAAGTACTTTCTTGATTACTCCTAGAAAAGTTTTTTTCATTATGATTGTCCAAGATTTTGAGGTATAGAAATCTGGAAAAAAAAAAATTTTTTTTCTTCTCCACCAACTGGAAACCTAATTTATGGTGTTAGTATGAGGTGAAATTTTAACAGCTAATTTATTTTGTGCAACTTCAAGTATTTTTGTAATTTAGGTGATCAATAAATTACTACAATATATCTTAATACAGTACCTGGTCATTTATCTGGAAAGCTTGAGATTGGGAGTGACCCGGATTTCGTAGATTCTATCATGGTCTAATATATATATATATATATATATATATATATGAAATATAGAATAAACAATGAAAAGTTAACTAATTCAATTTTATTTAACAGATACAAATTGATACACCTTTTAAAGCAGGGACTGTTTGATTTTCATTATTCCACTTAAGATTCTAAAAATATAGAACATACGATGTAATATAAAGAACAAAACTTGTTTACAACAATATCAATTCACTTATCTACATCTGAAAACAATTCAACCATGCTACGAAAATTAAAACAACTGCTGAGAAATTAAAGCAACTATGGAGTGCACCCTATTTGAACTCAACCAGTTTGAAAAATTGCCATTTTTCTGGTAATTCTGGTTCTGGCCTTCTACTGTATTGAAATGAATCTCATTTATGGTATGCTTAATCTTTGTGACACTTGCTAACTGAGAAGTATGAAACGCGCATGAGAGAATCAACCTTATATGGAGAGACCACAAGACAGTACAGTATATGAGGAAGAAAACGGGTGTCCGTGACATCATAGAAACTATCAAAAAACTCAAATGGCAATGGGTAGGCCATGTTGCAAGAATGAAAGACAACCAATGGACATCACGACTCACAACATGGATCCCCAGAGATCACATAAGAAACCGAGGCTAACAGAACACAAGATGGAGAGATGAACTGGACAGATTCAGGAAATACTGGCTCTGCGATGCCCATGATAGGGAATTGTGGCGAATCCTGGGGAAGGTCTATGTCAAACGACGGACGTTAAAAGACTGATGATGAATCTTTGCAAATCAACTTATTTCGACCAATCCAAAATAATTTTATAAAATATTTGCTCAAGTCTACAACAGCTTGCTGGATGTTGATTGTTTAGGAATCTAAATATTGAAAATGGCTTAAGCAGCTATTACATCTATATCTATCTATCCAATACACAATGCAAATATACGTTTATAAGAATTTTAGTAATTTTGAAATTTTAAGATTTAAAAAAAGGAAACCTCTCAAACACTGAGACTGGAAGAAAGTATTCCCATTTTCATCGTTTGTCTTAGTGAATCATTTCCTCCCTCATTTTCCATTTCCTGATTATTTTAATATTCTCTTCAGGGTAATCGACATTTGATTGTTAATCAGGATGATTTTGCTAAATTATCAACAGAAGTGGCTCAGCTGACACAAAACTTACCAAAAGTATTTCCAAAGAAATTGATTACCTCGTTAAGCCAGATGGAAGATGTATCAAAAGGTAGGTCTGTTTTCTGCTAGAATTAATCCAATAAGATTTAACTATTACAGGTTGAACCCTTTTAATCCAGCAAAATTGGGACCTAGTCATTGCTACACAACAGAAAATTTTTTTTTTTTTTAAACAAAGAACTTGGAAATAGGCTTTTGTTGTTTCTTCAAATCATGTACAGCAGACGATCCAATGCCATAGTAATCACCAGAGCTGAGAGGTATATCACCATACCAATATATTTTCAAACCTGGTAAAAGATTGAGTAAGACCATTCACACCGATGTAGCCACAATAATGCTATTTTAGCTATTTCGGAGTAAGATCAAAGTCCATTGAGGGGCTTGCCTAACTATTTTTTTGTTCTATTTACACTTTTATTTTTAGTTTCTTATTGTCAGAGTATTCTATATTTTAGTCGAAAAATCAGCATGAGAGATATGCTGATTTTTTAAAATTTTATTTTATTGAGTATAATTTTGATCTCAGTGTGCTTAGATAGTTCTTGTGAAATCTTATACGACCCTGATTGGCAATTTGACATGAAAAAAATTGAATATCGGTATTCAGCCTGACTAAACCGATTCCTGGATTTTTGTCCTTATTGCCCTGCCCTAATACTCACACCTCTTGCAGCAGTTCCTTCATCAAATTGTTTTCAGTAACTCCACCTTTTCAAGCATATTGTTTTATGCTATGCTCCTTAGCACTATCTCCATCTTCTGCACTTCTTGGTCTTTTTAATGATATCCTGAAGGGCTAAAATACACCTGCGTTTATGAAATGAACAGGACTGTGTCACCAAAACACTTGACTGTAATGAAAATGAAGTTCAGTACTGCCATCATCGTCTGGTGGTATAAAGTGATGGCGATAGATTCAAAATGTGTTTGACCATCGGAGTTGCCAGACCACAGAATGCTGGATCAAAGAGGTTCAACCAGGATTTATTTTTTACTTGTATTTCTTTCATCTTAATTTCAGTTGCCTCTATATTCTTCTTGGAAAAAGGGACATAAGTTCAGGTCTCCTAGAGAGCCATTTTTTCAAATCTCCTATCCATGCTGCTTACTAATGGCTGTAGATAGTCAGTCTGAGTAGTTGCAATGAAAAGCAATTGAAATTAAAGTGCGACAGATACTAGTGAAAGTTAATAATGGTTAAATAAAATTCTAGATTTTATTTGTTCATTTCAGTAATGTGCATTGATTTAACAATCATACTTACGTAGAAAAAAAGTCAACAAATAAACTTGTAACTATCACCTTGTATATTAATGTTAGTTGATGAAATGAGGAAATTATTGTAGTTATATTCATCTGTGAATAAAAATTTCCTCTAGAAGTTGATTCAGATATGTCTGTTTTATGCTATATCAATATATATTATGCTATATTACTATTTATAATATTCTTAAAAAGTGTACTATAAATGCACTGTCATATAAATTTCTAATGAAGACTATTGCTTAGTTTCTTTGTATGTAAAGGTAATGTTCCCTTACTTTACACAAACCTTCGGTCCTCATTACAATTAGTAGGTAAACTAAGTGTTGTTATAAATCCTCTATTATTCATTAGTGATTTAAAAAATGTTTCTATATTTGGATTTTATCGTACTAAATTCATTTTTGTCCTACTTGTTTATTTTATATTTACATCCTACATTATTGGAACCCCGCAGAAAAATTATATCTTATCAATGTTAGATGTTATGAAGTCAATAATAAAAAATGGTAAATGTCTGCTGAAGTTGATGAAAAATTCTTGTAATATAAATTGGAATTATTAGAAAAAAATGTATACCTTTTGACAAAAGAATTTCCAGTCATATCAATCAATGGAATTGCATCTGCAGACTTTTTTTTTTTTTGTGCCTTTCTTTTTGAAATATTGTTTTTCAGTGAATTAAGATTATATGACATTCATTCATCAGAGCTGAAAATATTTTTGGTCTGTTTTCTTTCTTTATCATTTATTGAATTACATTTTTTAGATTTTGAAATTTCTTGTTCAATAACAATTTGAAATACTTAGTACATTCTCTTGTTCGCTAGTGAGTAGAAAACTTAAATGGCAAAGGGCAGGCCATGTTGCAAGAAAGACAGACAACCGATTGACATCACGACTCACAACATGGATCCCCAGAGATCACATGCGAAACCGAGGCTAACAAAATACACAATGGAGAGATGAACTGGGCAGATTCAGGGAATACTGGCTCTGCGACACCCATGACAGAAGTGTGGTGAATCCTGGGGAAGGTCCAAGTCCAACGACAGACGTTAAAAGACTGATGATGATGATTAGTGTTATTACTATAACTCAGTGTGACAAGTACTGTACAGGAAAGTCTGTTACTACACACTATACTAGCATGTGCACTTGGTAGTTCACAAAAAAACCTTGTTTTGATACTGGCTACGGCTTTTTCACTGCATACATCAAAATTAAGATGAAATTTAAGAATGCATAAAATTATTTCAATTGTGCATGAAACAATTGTTAGTATGACTAATAACATTAGTAAGAAAATGTGCCTGGTTACTACATGTATTCCCTGCAATCTCTTTACCTGGAACATATCTTGCATACTGTACCAGGCCTTACTGGGTTTTGATTAAAAAAAATTGATACACCTTTGTTCAGAAAATCTAAACTCTTCTTCCCATCTATATTTCATTCTATGGTCCTCTTCGGGGTGTAAGGGAATAGAGTATGGATACAACATTCTACACCGGAGGAGGGCCATAGAATGGACCGTTTAAAAACATTGTGAGTACATCGATAATGGGAAGAAGAGTTTAGATTGTCCAAAACAAGTTATGTTAATGACTCTTCTCAAAGTTATAGACAATAATAAAATTGATACTATGGAGCTGTCTCCTCAGTACTAACAGCATATATTTCAATCTCATTAATAAAATTCCCTGAAAAAGAAGTGAATGTTATTCTTTGCTAATTTTATAAATATAGATTATTATTCTGACTTGTTTATGTAAAGAAATATCTGCAAAACCATCTGGTGTTATTAGTTTGTAGTAATGCGTTGACTTTCAAATTGTTTTCTTTCAATAATATAAAAATAACAGAAAAGTTAGAAGAAAACATGGAGGTTTTTTTCCATTTCAAATACTGACACCTGCCCATTTCTATCCAACAGGTGACAGTCATACTGATACTCAATAAATACAAAACATTACATATTTTCATTGAGATTTCTCACTAAGCTTTTGATTTCTTTAAAATAAAGCCGTTAACATTTATCCTTTTCAATCAATCAAAAGAAAAAAAATCAATATTTATATTGGGCTTTCCTCAATAAAATATCCGGTGGTCCACATCTCAGCAGGGAATTAATTATATAGTTATACATCGAGAGGATATCAATCTCTTGCACATGTAAGTTTTACCTGTATCAGTTAAGTACATTAGAAAACAAGAAGAATAAAATCTGTGGTAGTAGTTGCAGGAGGAAGAAGAAAATAAGTATGGTTCCCAAGAAGGTCTGGACCAAGTTCCATATCAATCCAATATGTCTGGGAAAATTATTATTTATTATTAGTACTTGTAGTAGTAACAACAGGTGTAGGTGGAGGAAGATAAAGATGGTTTATCTGGAGATCAGGACCCAGTTTCATATAAATCCAACTTAAATTGATGTTCAACATATCAGGGACTGACGGACAGACAGACCTGCCAACAGAAAAGTGTCTTATAGAATTGTATAAATGCATCTAAAAATCAAAATCACTACCCCCTTTAAAAAAGTGATAACTTAGTATATTTGCCTACGATGGAATTTTAAAAATAAATATGATTGCAGAGAATAAAATCTAACAACTGCCAATTATCATGATTATAATTATTCTAAATTATTTAAACTGATCATGAAAACTTTTTGAATGGCACACCTAATCTTGATATTAACACTTACCTTTGACGATCAGCACATATATGAAAGGGTAATGTGTAAGTAGTGAGATTAAGTTAAAATTAATGTACTTCTATTTAATTATTGGAAATGATTATAATATATTACAATATTCTTTGGGATTATATAACAGATGTATCATTTATATTCAGCATCTGTTCTCATGTAGATATATCTTTAAAAATATGTTTTATCAGTGAGCTGAAAGGAATTATTACGAAATAGATGTTGAGTAAAGAATGTGAAAAGTACCCACTAATAGTTTGTCATGTGACTATTTCAATTGAATCTATTGGGGGTAATTGTTTAAAAAATTAGGAAAAAGGCGGGGGGGGGTGATCAATGAATGAATTACTTCTCAGCAATCACTACAAAAAAGTCTGAAATTTCAGAAAACGAGTGTGAACTTTGCCAGATACAAACTAAGGGACTAATTTAGCATAAACTTACATTGTAGATTGAACCCTCTGCTAAAAACCTATTCTGAGGAGGAAACAAAACTTTTCTTTTTTTTTAATAGACATAATGAGTAAATGTTTAAATTTTCAGCCATCTAGCTCCTTTAGTACGGCCTGCATGCGTGATACATACATAACCAGCCAGACCCACTTGAAAACCGAAGTGATATGAATGCATTGTTTGATAGGAAGTACAATCTGTTTTCAATAATAATGATTTCTGTTCTGTACTTGAAGTATATAGTTATATATTGTGTACAAGAGTCTTTGATGCAAAAATACAGCTGGATTTATCTACTGAGGAACCAATATTGAACCCTGAGTTAAAAGTCAAAACAAGAAAAAACAAACTAAGACAGAAACTGGAAAGTATCTGAAAGAAATTATTTCCTTTTTATCCTTCATCAGAAGCAATCATTGTAAAACTAGTCAACACAGTCAATAATTGAACAACTATTGCGTCAAAATTTGATGTCATGTAAAAAAATTTCGCTTGAATGATAGATAAGGTCAGAATGAATTCTATTTATGACTTCACTGGCATTTCCCACTGGAAAATATCTGAAATAGAGTGGGAAAAAAAAACCAAAACTTGTTGATTTTGAAGGATCTAGTTGTTATTAATAAACCTGTCAGGATAAGACCCCCAAAAGGTCAAAAAAGCTTTTATTCCAAAAATTAGAAGAATTTTTAGAACGTATTTAGTGGAATACTGATGCAAATTTTCAAGTCTGTAGACAAAATGGTATGGCCAGGAGTGCTGGAACACACAAACAACCAAATGAACAAGCCAGATAAACAACTTTGGAAAGTTTCAGCTATAAAAGAAGACAAGAAGGAGCAGTTTATCAGTTCAGACAACTCAAAATAACTCAAATCTGTTTCCTTCCTTATAACCAGGCTTTCTCACTTAAGGCAAGGGGCTTTGAAAGTTAGAACCTTTTGGTCAATAAAAGATAACAGTACTGTACAATTATTCTATGTAACCCCAACAAAATGTATTTATATAAAAAGATGGCATTATTTTTTGCTTAGTGACAAGATTGCTGTTGAGAAATATGCCGAGTATATATTTTGTACCCCCCTTGAAATATATCCTCTCCACCCCTGGGAAAAGTGTCAGCAGACGCCCATGTTTACGACCACAATATTTTATGATTGTATAAGTTTAATTTTTTTCACCCATAAGTAACTCGGATTTGACAGCTTAACTAGAGTTTCTTATACAATCTTAATCATACAGGACATATAAGTAATTTGGAATGATTGAGGATGAAACTTTTTTGAGCCATATAATAAAAATTCTGCTTAATGGATTGCTGTGGTTTATATTGAGTCAGATAGAAAAATGCTATATTAAGTGGGCTTGATCCTTGGGTCACTTTAACCATCAACCATGCAAGTTAGAAGATTAAATTCGTCCTAATTTTGCCAAGAATAAGTGAATGATGTAAAACTAAACCTGAAGACAATATTTGGTATTTTATGGTTACTTGCTCTAAAACCTCTTACCGGCTCCTTTTTTACCCTTTATCTGCAGACCAGAGACATACAAAACACACACCAATGGTAACGAGAATAATTTCAAGAACAATCAAATCGGGGGGAAAAAAAAAATAAAAAAAAAATACAAGCACAAATATGAGTATCATTTTTACTTGTGAAAATTTTTATGTGGTTTTCTTTGAATCTATAGATCCAGTTTAGGAATGTACTTGATCAACTCGTTTGGTTAATTATGTGTTTTTTGCATGGTGATTGTAATTTCAAATGACAGTCATTAGAAACTGTCAACAAAACTGTCAACGTTAAAAACTGAAAAAACCTATTAAAGTGTTATGCATAGATGCTATTGCTATTAAGGGATAAAAATTTAAAAAAAAAGCATTTAGAAAAAACATTTTTTTGTCCCTCTTCGTGTTTTTAGTGGGGGAGGGGTTCAATGTACAGTGTAAGTTTATGCTAAATTGCTCAGTTTCTGTCTGGCAATGATCATGCTTGATTTTTTTAATTTTTAATTTAAAAAAAAAATTCAAACTTTTTTGTGATCACAGCCCAACAAAAGGTGAGATAAGTAATTCATTTATCGATCACTTTTTCTCCAATTTTGATCACCCCTTACACGGCATGCTGTTAAAAGATGTTGGTCACGAGACGATTTCTATTGAGTGACCAAACAGACCAGTTTAATTTTGCATCTAGAGATCCAGTTTAGGAATGTACTTGATCAACTTGTTTGGTTAATTATGTGTTTATTGTGTTGTAGTTGTAATTTCAACTGACAGTTATTATATTTTTAATAACTGGTTGATTACAAATAATTACAATGTGAAATTATCTAGAAAAATAGATTTTTCATCTAAAATTATCTGGAAAAAATACCAACGCAAGATTTGGGCAGTGTTGGTCTAAAATGACCTGAGAGAACCAAAATTATGCTTCTTTGGGGAAAAAAAAAATGTTTCTTAGATGGTGCTTAGTGATGTACCCATGCAAATTTTCAAGGTTGCAGCCCAAAAATGTGACCGGGAGTGCCTGTAAACACACATTCATACATAGGCATCCATATAGACAGAGAAGAGATACGTCCCATTGTTAATGATATCTTATCATCGGAGGATTTCCTATAGCAAAGTCTATTGATATATATATATATATATATATATATATATATATATATATATATATATATATATCAGCGAAGATACATACATATGATTAGGGATTGGCTTAATAGTAGTTTTTAGATTAATTTGTCAATATTTATCTTTGTGACTTCAAAGCATCCATTTTTGAAACATTCCGTTCCCTCAATATCTATATGTGTGTTTGCGTACATATCTGTAAACATGCTTGCCTTGTCTGAAGAGATATAAAAAACGTAGACAAACACAGTCAAAATTGTCTAATCATTACAAGTCTGATTCTAACTGTGTCAATTAGTGCTCGGATGATAGTTATCTTGTGTACTTGTTGAACATATTTTGTGCCAGGGACTTTTGGGTTGGGTGTAGATGGAGAACACTTCAAAGAAATGTCCTCTCTGGTATTTTAGTGAGTGTAACTAGGAATCTGAAGGCTGAGCCACTTATACTCCTGCTTTGCTTCTCTTTAATGTGCCTCCACACTTGGTTGCTATTTCTTTCTGGTCACCAATTTTATTCTACACATATCTATGGATAAACACTAACTTATGAAAATGGGGTGAAAACATAAACACATGTCTGGATGGTTACTCAATAGAAACCATCATTTTGTCAGGATGCTGTTAGAGATGATCAACCAAAAAAAACCCCGGAAAAAGGGGGTGATCTATTATGGTGAAATTTTGAAGACAAATTTCAATACCAAAGAAAAAAAAGATATCAAGAGGTCTGGTTAGTCAATCAATAGAGGCTGCCATGTGACCAACATCTTTTGGCTGCATGCCGTGTTGAGGGTGACAATTAAGAGTGAGAGAAGGGGTGATCAATGAATAAGTTACTTCTCTTGCCTTTTGATGAGTAATGATTACTGAAAAGGACTGAATTTACAGAAAAGCAAGGGTGAACACTACTGGATACAAACTAAGGGACCAATTTAGTGAGGTAGTTTATGATCACTTTGGACTAATGCTCCTAGGAAAGACATGGATCCATTATGATGGAGCACTTCAGTCCTATACTGCTGGTCATGTAAGAGAAGGCTACTCTGAAAAAAGCCTACAGCTTGGTAGTTGCTTTAGCTGTCTTGGCCTGCCAAGCGACTGAGAAAAACCAAGCTGAAAGAATGGACTGATTCATATAAGCACAAACCCCTAAAAAAACGGTGTGAAGGGGAGGAGAGCAATGTTGCCTCTAATTTTTAGTTATCACTAGCCACAAAAATGTTACTTTTGTTCTAGGAAAAAAATTTGCGTATGTGTGCAATTTTGAATTGAGCATAATAAATCAATGTTTTTTTCAACAACATCTCTTTAAGCTATCAATAGAATTTGAAATCTTTTGTGCCCACATTGATATCCTTTGTGCATGGGTCACAAAACATGTGCAAGTGCAAGGCGTATAGCTCAAAGGGAATTACAGGAGAGAGTTGTTCTCTGATCCTTGCAAGTGAGGAATAAGCCAACAACATATTTTTTAAAATCATCTAAAATCTCTATTTTTAAAGTGGGATATCGGGATTTGCAAATATTGGAATAATCAATGGACTCTACTTTGACTGTGTTGATATTCCGAGACAGTTCTGCACTCCTCAGAATTATTCTTTTCAATATTAGATATCAATTTTTTGTTTAAAGTTTGTACTTGCATTGCTTTGTCATTAAGGAAAGACTCATAACGTTGGATCATATCTAGTATAATAGTGTAATAAAAATATAAATAGAACCCGACGTCACAGCAAATTTTGAAGTTGTGTAAGAAAAAAAAAATTTTATTAAGGAATAAATATGGTCAGAATAAATTCTTTTTATGACATCACTGGCATTTTCCACTGGAAAACATCAGAAATATAATGAAAGAAACATCTAGATCCTGGAGAATCTAGATGTTACTAATAAAGCCATCAAAGTAAGGCCCCCAAAAAGTCAAAGCTTTTTTTCCGACAATCAAAAAACATTTTTTGAAAAGGGTCTAGTGGATTATTGATGTCAATTTTCAAGTCTGTTGATAGAATGATATGAGTGCTGGAAAAAACAAATAAACAAAGGCACATATAAAAAAAAAAAGGATAAAACCCTTCAACGTTTTTGATGGCTAGGATTGTTCAATTTTGTATCATTATTTTTTACAAATAACTTTGTTAAACTTGAAAAAGTCTTCTGTACCCTTGGACTGAAAGTATTTTCAGGCTCTGAAGATTCAACCATAGATTTCTCCTGCCATTAGGCTATACTATAAAGTGTATGGATAGGCAAAAAAAAGGGGGGGTACCAAGATTCAAGGACTTCGCAAAGCAAACCCTCATCTCCTGCTGAATCAACTACCGAAATCAGGCGAAAGTGGCTACTGACAGGCAAACATGGTGCCAGAAGAACTTCAAGGCCATCTCCTTTGCTGAATCCAATAGAAGAATCAGGGCAGAAGAAAAAAGACAGCACCTTAAGCTCTGTGTTGCCAAAAGTCTAAGTATTAAAGAGTTGAAATAAAAAAAACTAAATTTTTGTGTGTGAGAGAGAGAGCTCAAGATGTACAAATAAATACTCTTTTGTTACTAAAATAAGCTACATAGGTATGTATTCCCATTTTATTAGATGTATGATATACATATACTTTGAGATGTTGTTATTTAATTGCTGAAAGAGGAAAAAACAGGACTGTAACTGAAAATAAGATACCAAGATAAAAAATTGGCTGATAAAGGTATGCATATACATATATTTACATTTTTATTCATTCTCTGCTGTTCCAGCTGCTAGCATTATTGCCTCTCCTTCCCCACCTTTTTTCTTACACAAGGGTGTGACTCAGACCTGGGCTCCTATCTGCGTAGGTTGCTATATTGTCAAGTTACTCCCCTTAGGGGATGGCGGATCTCTACAGCCAGCTCGGAATCTGCTTCTGTACAGATACTCTTCAAAGGGACAATACATCTCTATAGCCAGCTCAGGCATCTACCAACTACAGAGTGTTCAGGTCCTATGGTTTGACTACCTAGGCAGAATACTCCAGCAGGGATGTGGCTGACCCTCAAAGCTTGCTCGGGCATCTGCCAGGATGAGCAAAATCTTGTCAAACCTACCACCTAGAGGCTTTGATCCAGTTTGTACCACCTTAGTGGACCATTGGATGCAGATCCTTGGTTTAAAGGGTTGGGTTGGGTTGGGTTGGCTGTATTTTATGCTTTGAACAGTCCCCATCGTCTGAAATCCTATAGTTGTGGGACCCCCCCCCCCAAAAATTCCTTAATCCCCCAAAATATGGAAAATGATTATTGTCCTGCTCACAAAAGCAATTATAGAGGGGAATAATTGCCATTTTCCATACATTTTACACATAAGTAATTAGCAAATAATGCTTACTACCCAAGACCAAAAATTGAGTTGCTCCATGTAATTTCAAGTTGATATCCTGTTCAAAATTGATTCTGGAATTTTCAAATGACAGCATAACACATATATATTTAGAAGTACACCTTTAGCTGTATATCATTATAAGCTGTTAATCCATACATATAATAATTAGCCATGTGTGTTTGTACTCTGTCACATTAAGAGATGCAACTGATGTAGTAAAAGAGAATTTTATGTTCTGATGAATTCTTCAAAATGCTAGATTCAAAAATCTATAAAACAAGAACCATAAGTTCAACGATGCAGCCATCATCCGTGATAGTTGTAGCAGCAAGAGGAAGAATAGCAAGTAGTTTCTCTTTGAGTAAATTGATCCTCATACTTGTAAAATATTGCAATATGGAAATACTCTGCTTGTATTATTTCAGTAAAAATTGTAAATGGCCTTCTTTTATTTTCTTTTGAATACAAAAATGTGGATTTTGGACATTGTTTTATGACATCATTAGCAACTATGAAGGAAAAATGCAAATCTCTATTCTCTATGTACATGAAATGCAATGTGTATAAAAGGCCATTTTCCATGCTCACTGCAAAGCCAATCTCTATTATCCATGTATACGTAAAATGCAATGTGTATAGAAGGCTCCTCTCCAAGCTCACAGCAATGCAAATCTCTATTATAAATGTATATAAAATGCAATAAGTATAAAAGACTATTCTCCAAGCTCACTGCAATGCAAATCCCTATTTATGTAGTAAAATGCAATGTGTATCTATATATTTCATATATGCTGTCATTTTTGATGGCACGGGTAAACTAGTAAACTATATCTTGTGAAAACATTTTTCTTTGTGGGACTAAATGGTGTTGGTTTCTGATAGATTGTGTGCCCCATAGAGATTGGTAGATGATAGGTTTTACATCACAGTTGCCTCACTCCTAACATCTGGGGTAGTTTTCACTGTGATATGATGAAAAATAGGAAGCATAAAGCAAGTGCCCCAGGGTTCATTAAATATCTTATAATTTAAAAATGCTGTTTTTATATTTCAGACCGGAAACCTTTTTCTGAAAATTATTACATTAATTATAGAAAAGCAAAATCCATCATTTTGTTATCTGTGTAAATCTTACTTTTTTTTATTTTTTTTTAATGTATTTAACTATCTACATATGTCTTTTCTTTCTTGGTTTGCTTTTCCTAGTATGTAAAAGTATTTACTTATATATTATGTATCTCAATATAATGAAAACATTTTTGTCGATTTTAAAAAAAGGAAAAAAGAGTTCTAGTACTCAGATGATAGAAACTTATATTTATCTAATTCAAATAAAATGACATTTTTTCTGAATTTCATGTGCTTTGTGAATTTCAATATCGTTGAGTTTGAAGGCGGTACTTTTTATCCCTGCCATTCCCTGCCAAATATTAATGAAATATTTCGATGCAAAATTTAGTGGTATTAAGTGGTAGGGCTAGTTTTTGCATCAAAATACTTGATTAAATGTGTCACACGGAATGGTAGAAACTTTGTTCATGTTTGAGAACTAGTAGTATTAAGAATCGGCAGGAATAGATTTTGCATTAAAAATCTCAAATTATGTGAGTGAGGGATAAAAATTACTGCCGGTAATACCTTTTAAAACAGAAGAAAAGGACATTTATATCTAGATTTAATTCCATAATGGAAAACGGTATACATCTACAGACTTTTTGAATTAGGTCTCAGTTGCAGGATAAAGCATGCTTGATACAGTTTCACTATTTATTTAGTACTTTTTAAGAATATTATTTGTGTGAAACTAATCTTCCTTTGTCCATAATCTCAATCATTTCTTATTGCATGACTCTATAACAGAAGGATACACAGTGACACAAGTCATAACCCTTAGCTTTTTAGTGTTTGTCATTGAATATAGAGAGGTCTTGCAAATTGGGAGAAAGGTCAATTATGGGTGTTGTGGAGCCACTGTCTGATTTAGTCTAGTTTGTCACACCATTTTATTTTTTACCAGCCTCAGTTTCACATATGATCTCTGGTGATCCGTGTTATGAGTTGTGATATCCATTGGCTGTCAAACATTCTTGCAACATGACCAACCCATTGCCGTTTGAGTTTTCTAACAGATTTTATGATATATCTGACTCCCGTTTTCTCTAATGTAGTATGTTGTCTTGCAATCTCTCCATGTGATGTTGGGCACGATTCTCTCTCATGCACATTGCATGGTTCTCAGCATGTCATATTTTTACACATAGGATCTCGGGGATCCATGTAGTGAGTCATGATGTTCAGTGGTTGTCTGTAATTTGTCCAACATAGCCTGTCCATTGCCAATTGTACTTTCAAATCATTTTCATGATATATCTGACAGCCGTTTGTTTTCTAGTATGATTTGCACATTGCATGGTTCTAAACTGAAATAGAGTTTAGAAATATTTGAATGATATCTCTCCCTTTTGCTGTGCAAACTCTTTCAGATAAATGTTTCAACTACATAAAACCATATTCATGTATCAGCACTTTTTTCATATATTGGTTACGTTCAATCATGAGTATCTATCAAAAACTCTGTGTGGGTGTGATTATCTATACACACATACATTCAATTATCGTATTATGTCACAAATCCCTATGTCTGGAAATTGAAAGCAATGTCATGTTTGTGTGTGTCTATATATTTTTTTTATCAAACCAAACTCTTGGTGAATTGTTATACTGTCAGCTGAGGTGGGTGATTTCAATTCCTAGATCTCTTTTGATCTCTCCGTCTGCTTGTTTTATATTAATGTCTTCTTTGAACAGGTGCACAGACTCCATCCCCCTCTCCTTCACTTTTCCTTCTTCTTCAATTCGCTCGACTTGTACAGCCAGTTTTCATAACAGACTGACTATTGAACATTTGAGAAAATCATTTTTTGTACTATTCAATACATGGGTTACTCTGAGCATATACAATCCTGGGGGTTGGGGGATGAATCAAACACTTTCCATCATTTAAAAGATCTTATCCTCATACAGAACATGTGGGTGCCTATTATAAAGGCCAAACTGGTTTGGAGAAAATTCTTGAAGACTGACCAGCTGTGGGAAGCAGTCAGAGATGAATGGAACAACATTGAAGCAACACATTGTAAACAACTATTGGACATCTTAACCAATTGGCTCAGTTTTCTAAAGACAAACAAAGGAAAAACTATTCCATATTAACAAAAACACTGCAAGCCCTGCTGTATAACATTATCAAATATTATTGTTGAAATAAGAGTAATTGCAAAAAAAATTGATGAAAAAAAGCTTGGCTCATTTTTTGTTCTAGAATGTATTGTATCCTTATCAATAATTGGATCTCTTATCGTAGCTGATATAACTGAAATATTTGGTATATCGGATCAACCAATAGGATGGATCTTTAAGTCCATAGTCTGGTATAATCAGCTGAATTTTAATCTGAAATTTTCACTGTATCATGTTCGATCTATGTGATTGATCAGGAAGTGTTGGGTTAAGTGCATTGACAAGGGAAGAGATTATGTTGAAAAATAAATATTTGTTGTGTAAAGTAAATGAAGAAAGTCAATTGCGTTATAACTGAGTCGCAAAAGCTGCAGGGCTGGGTATGGGCAATAAGTGGTATTTGAACAAATAAACAAAGGCATTCTTTAATGTTTTTTTTTTTTTTTAAAAAATAATACCATCAATATATTACATAGTATACCAAATTTCAGTATTTAAAAAAATTATTTATATATTTACATCAATGACTTAATCCCTTAAACCCTGTGTCTCAAGATATCCTGTACCTGAGCTCCTGAATGGAAAATCAATCACTAATTAAAATATTGATAATCAATTAGTTTCGTTTATTGACAATTGAAATGTTTTTGTCTAATTTATTACATTTTTGCTGTTGGTTTACCAGCATAAGTTTTAGATGGGGACGAGGTGGGAGTCATGTCATCTCTGTTCTCAGTAGGGCTCGATGTGTTATACAATAGTTCTCAGCCCCAAATATTGGGCTTGGGTGCTTTAAGGGAAATTCAGTGTTGCTGATTCAGAAGTTTTTATTAGATTAGTCTTTTGAATTTTTGAGTGAATCTGGTGTCATCAATTTAAATGCTTTTCAAAATTTTGTAAATTAGCAAGTGACTTCCAAATTCGAAAAAAAGCAACACTAGAGAAAATTTATTGTTTTTTTTTTTTTTTTTTTTGCAGTTTATTCAACGAATATGTGATAATATCAATAAAAATATAAGGGTCCATCACCTATCTGTAACCACACTATAACAAACTGTGTTGTATCGAGGGACACCTGTATGTCAAAACAGCTGTGTCTCTTTTTAGTTAATTTTCTCTATGAACAACTTCATCTTAACATTGTAATCTATGATTATATTTACTTTAATTTGTTATACTGTTTTTCCTATTGTCTATATTAACAGTAAACCTGTAATTCTAATGTATCATACTTGTTCATAATATTGGTACACACTTGATGCTTTTTTTAAAATCTGGAATATTCAACTCTTATTTCCTTTCTGAAAAATCTTTAATGTTCATAATAAAATTTACTCAGTCTATTAAAAGATGTACTGTAAAATTTTCCTAATATAAACATTGTATTCTTCATTTAAGACAGAAACGAAATTTATCAATCTTCTCTGGTGTAGCCTAGAGATGAATGGACCATGGTACCTGTCATTTTCAAAATCTTTTTTTCAGAATGAAAAAAAAAAAAAAAAAAAAAAAAAAATTAAATCTTTGTTTTTTATCAATGCTACTATAAAACAGTTTATTTAAATATAATTTTTGATTTTGAATTGTTCTCGGTAAGAGTTACTATTCTAGTAAACAATATTTAATTCTAATCATGTTAGAATAATATATTTCAAGTAGAGCCTTGATATACTAGAAAACATTTTGAGAGTGTATACCTCTGCCGATTCCATTGTCAGGGGAAGGTCTTGTAAATGGAAGAGGGACCCTGATGAAAATTATGTGTATATATATCTATATATGTATATGTATGTATATCTATATATGTATATGTATGTATGTATGTATATGTATATGTATGGGAAAAAAAGATATTTCAGTCGAAAATAAATTCCTTGATCTGCCCCAAAATTTTACTTCTTCTTTCTGATCTTATGGTCTACACTTCCAGCAGAATTCATCGAGTACTTTTGGAGATATTGTAGAGACAGACAGACAATACAATCAAATATATACACCTCTCCAACTTTGTTGGAATAAGTAATTATGTGGTTAAGATGTGTACTTGTTAAATTCATAATGTTCTGGAAATTTTAACATTGAAAATCACTCTTGTGTATAAAATATCCAAACATGCATGACATTAACAATATTTCAAAGATATGTAAATTTTAAACTTGAAAAGTATTGCAGCTGTTCTCTATATTGTAATAGATATTTTATTGAAATTTATTCTTTGATAAAAGTTTTACATAAAATAAGAACTTGTGCATATCTGCTTTTGAGGATTCATAACACTACATTATTTGTTGCAAGGATCTACTTATATGATCAACCATGTTATGGTCTTCATTTTTTATCTGTAACATTTAGCAAGGGGGAATGCTAATTATAGAGTAATCTCCCTTATTTATTTATTTATTTTTTTTCTGTAAATGTATAAAAAATCCGAGCTCATTCTTGTTGAAAATGCTGAGCTAGATAGTTTTTAATATTTTTCAAGAACAATGCAATTGCAAAATTATTTGAATACAGCCATGGATCCCCAGAGATCACATAAGAAACCGAGGCCGACAGAACACAAGATGGAGTGATGAACTTGACAGATTCAGGAAATACTGGCTCCGCGATGCCCATGATGGGGAATTGTGGCAAATCCTGGGGAAGGTCTATGTCCAACGACGGACGTTAAAAGACCGATGATGATGATGATCATCATCATTCTTTGACAATGTGGACAAATGAGTTTTTAATGAAATTAAGGTTGTGTCTATTCAAAAGGTGCATGTTTAGAAGGGGTCAGACTTCATGATATAGTGAGCAGCCTGCGATAATTGTCGTGTAGAGTAATTTTCTATCCATCATATGAAATGATGGCACCAAAGTATTTTAGTAACTTCCACTTGTTGCCAATTCAAATATTTCATATCTAAATTTCGATATTCTTTGATTTTTTTTTCATTTATTTTTTATTAGATATCTTGATAACTACTGACCCAAACAGCTTTAAACTTGACATTGCACTGCCTTATGAACTGATTGATATATATCTTGTACAATGGGCAGTTATCAAGTAATCACGGTGCACACACACACACACACACACACATTTCTTCAACTGTAATTAGATAGCTGGTATATGCCATTGCTGTAAGCAATTGTTTACTATAGGTTATGAATGAATGGCAGAGTTGTATTAGCATATGGATTAAATTCATGTCCTTCTGTTAATAGTTACTTATACTGACAAGCTGAACAAAGTTTAGGCAATTCTTTGCCCTGCTTATTATTAACTTGTTTAAATGAAAAACAAATCATCTATTAAAAGAGTTGTCCTGTCGGAAGGTTATTAAATTATCACTAAAACATCTGGGTTAATTGTATTAACATTTTCATTTGTTTTATCATCTGTGTATGTCTATTTGAGATGAAGGGAAAATCTGGAAAATATTAATATATTATTTTCTTTCAGTGTATTTGCTCAAATGCTAATAAAATCTTACTTGTGCTTCATTCAACATTTCTCCACGTGTGCTTTAATAACATTTATCAACATGTTGTCATTCATAATTGATTCTCTATTGTAAGAAGAGCATTTTTGCTTTGGGAGGTCTTTTTTTTTTTTTTTTGATGTTTAGAAAAGGTTTCAAAAAAAAAGATCGGACTTTCCATGATTTATATACGTTTCATAATACATCGTAACTAAAAAAAAATCTCCGCATATACTAGTTTAAGTTTTAGTTATTTGTTATTTCCCTAAAATTGTTCCATCTAGCATAAAAAAACTTACTTGACATTTTCTTTAAATTTGTTTCATGTTAAATTTGTTTGATTATATGATATATTTATCCGATGCCATTTGTAGGTTTTCTATTCACAGGTTTCAATAACTTGTGGTTTAGTCTTGAGTAATCTAATGGGGATATCTTGGAGTTTGGGGGCATACCATGGAAAATGGAAAATATAAACAAAATGTAAAAAGTTTAAGAAATCATGAACACATATATATTTATGATATTGCAACTACAATTTTATGACAAAAAGTGACATGTGACCATAGAAATACCAAGGACTTGTAATCTATCAATTTTATTGTAATAATCTTTGTATTATTAATGTAAAAGATTGTGGAAAATTTTTAACTGAAAATTACTTACATAGACAATATAAACCTGATGATAATCTTGGTGGAAAACAGGTTTACAGTCTCAAACTGATTATTCAAATAGTATTTTTGACATTAAATTTTTTTTCTTATCCAATTTACTTCAATTTTTGGAAATTTATGGTTTTTGTTAATTAAACATATTTTTTATTGTATGTTTTACTGTATTCCTTTACTCGGACGTCTATAATTTAGGAACGGTAAAGTGTTTGTTTGTGTAAGTCAAACAGGTCTGGTTAATCACTCAATAGGAACTGTCATGTTACCAATGACTTTTGGTAGCAGGCCATGTTGGGGTTGATGAATTGAAAAATAGGAAAAAGGGGTGATCAGTGAATAAGTTACATCTCTTGCCTTTTGTTGGGTGATGATCATTAAAAAAACAAGTGTAAAAGCCACTGGACATAGAATGAGGGACCGTTTTAGCATAAACTTACATTGCAAACTCACTCCCCTCAGCTAAGAAACCGTCTTGGTGAGTAATTTCCCCAAAACAAAAACCACTCTCTTTTTTCTAGACATGTAAGTCCATGCATGTCAGTTCAAGGGAGAGACTTGTTCTTCCCCGACAGTTGGAGGCAACTTGAAGGCTCTTCTTTCGGTCACTATTATCTTTTTAGAGTAGGGAAAGTCATGACTCCACTCCCAATTTTTTCCACCCTACACACATAGCTTTGGGTGTACTCAGCTGCTGAGTGTACAGGGAAATTCGTCCCAGTGGAGAGTTTTCCACATTCTTACCGGAAATTGTACCCGGATCCCTCTGGATGTGAGACAGGCATGCTAACCATAACACCATCTGAGCAGACATCTTTCTGGACATTATGGAAAGTAAATGTTGAAATTTTCAGCCCACTACATACTGTCTGTACATACATAGCCAGTCAGCCAGACCACCTTTAAAACTGGAAAAACCCTATGTTGACAGTTCTAGTGAACAGTTCCTGACAGTGATAATATTGTTAATAGTTATAGGATTTCTATTAACCCTTCTCTAACCTCTTAGATGAATTTCTTGAATGAAGATACTATCTTAAATTACTTGCTTCATGAAACCTAAACCCCAAAGCATAAATCACAGCAAATTAGTTGTTACTCTAATCAACAGATGAAATCAAATCTCTAAAAAAGTATTAGCTCAGTAAAATACTTGTAACTTTTAAACAATAGTTGCGATTTTATTCATTTCTATGCTTATCAACTTTGAAAGGAAATTATGAGATCTGTTTTTATGTTTTTGTGACAGCTGAATGAATTTATTTTAAAAATTTAATTAAGTTTTTATATAGACTTGCTCGAAGGAAGCCATCACCAGCAATTATGTCAAGTTATTTCCTTTGTATTGAATTTATATTATAATTATTTGTAAATTGATGAATAATGGATACTACTCTATAATTATCATTTTTTCCAAGAGGAGTAAAGTTTACTTATGACCCCCAAAAGAGAGAAAAATTTTTTACCTAAACTTCCCCGAGAATGTGATTAAAATATGAAGCTAGGTTGAAAAACAACTTGAACAAAAATTGTGATCAGAATATGAGTTCAGGTGTGAGGAAAAAAAATTGAAAAAAGTGTCATTAGGAAATGACGCCAGATAAAAAATCAACTTTAAAAAAAAAATCGAAATAAACATTCTCTCCTGAGAAAAGGGACTAGTTCAACATCATTGTTAAATCGTAGATAGAACTCCCATCCTGAAATACAGTGTAACAGTTGAAAATCACCCAGATTTATTTTATTCTTCATGTTAAAGCATTTTGAAGATGTAACGCTGACAAAACTCTACTCTGAAGTGCCGTTTTTGATGCGTTATAGTACCATACTCACATACACACGGAAATTGTGTCATTATGATGTAGACATAGGTCTTAGGACATAACCAAACATTTCATTCTGCATTTCTCATGAAAATATTGGGTATTAATTTCAGTTTTTAGTTGCAATGTTAGATAAAGAATACATAAATTTTTCTAATGTCAAATATTGTAATATATTTATCTTCAAAATGTCTATAAGTATGACAAAGCTTAAAGTGATATAAATATTAAGATTATAAATATATTTCCTATCAAACTCAACTCTAAAAGCATCAAATCCCCGATGTATCTTCTTAAATTAAATCCCATTTTCTGAAGATGATTATTTTTTCCGTTTTTTATTTTTAGTAGATTAAGTATTATAAATCATTATTATTTTTCAACTTTTATGACTCCCTTCTTGCTTCAATCTTAATTTTATTAGCTACGTTTTATCGCAACTTTCTGCTCAAAATGATTAGATTCTGGCTGTGAGCAAGAAGAGTTGATCAAGAAATAAAGAATATGCCTGAGGTGGGATTTGAACCCACGATCCCTAGTTTTTTTGTTTTTTTTTTCTTTCCCCAAATCTAATTTTCATTTGAACTGATCAGATCAATTCAAAATATTTCTGATTTTTGGTTACATTCATTTAAAATATTTTCTTGTTGTAATCTTAGTATAAGAAACAAGCAACCAAAATTGTCATCAAAACTCTCAACATAGGTTTCTTCAGTTTTCAAATTGGTCTGGCTGGCAGGCTGCCCATGTATCTATCATGTGCATAGGCCATACAGATGAAGCTAGAGGGTTGAAAATTTAATCGGTTACTCCTTGTTATGTCTAGACAAAACATTTTTCACCCCCCAGCTTTTTAGTTGGGAGTTTCAATTTGCAATGTAAGCTTATACGAAATTGTATCCATCAGTGTGAACACTTGTTGTTTGAAAATTTGGACTTTTTTAGTGATCAAGCAAAAGGCGAGAGAAGTAATGAGATAGTTTCTATTGAGTGACCAACCAGACTCGTTTAATTTTGATTTGAAACAATCGGATCAATTATCAAATATTAAATATTTCTGATTTTAGGTTACGTTCATTTGAAATACTTTTTTGTTGTAATCTTAGTATCTTCTCTTATTGTTAATTGAAATAATTAATTTTTCAAAACTCCGCAAGGAAATTGAATTAAAAGAAATAATGAATCTACAGTCAGCTTTCTGACATCTGTATACAATGGAGTATGCATTTGTTTATTCAGATTTAACTTTGAAACTAAGTTATCAAGCACATGTGTAGTTGATGATGGCAGACAAAATTTATGTATCATATATATTAATAGCACTGTATATTTAACTTATATGATGAGAACAGAATGTGGAACCCTACCACCCTTTGTATAATTGAATTAAAGTATTTATTTTTTCTGCAAGAGAGATGTGGTTGCAAAAAAACTAATGTTGATTGGTGCAAGTCATTTTAGGTCTTTATGGACATTTTGATGAAAAAAAAAAAATTTATTCTAGACATCATAGAGAAACATTTCAAGATTTTGTTCTAACTAGAAAGGATACCCATCTAATGAGAAGATTGGATAAGTATAGCGAAATTCAAACCAGTTTTTTTCTTATTTGTAAACTGATTTAAAAAAAAAAATGAATAAACTTAATCAAAAGTAAATTGCTTGGAGGTAGCAGTTAATTGGTTTTGATTCCATACGAAAAAACAAACAATTTATTGAACTTGGTGATAAATTTATATTTATTAATAGTTGTGAATTAGTATCCATATATGATAATTAGCAATGTGCATTTGTCATCCGTCACTCTTCTGTCATCAGTGACATCTGGTGACGTAACTTATTGAAAATAGAATTTTATGTTACGTTAAACTTGATAAATTGTGATTTTACCTTTAAATTGATTTAATATTCTGGAAATATTGAACATAAACTAGAAAATGCTGCACAACATGATTTTTTTGATATTTCATAAGTACAATGTATTTGTAAAATAACTTAATTACCGTCATCATTTTTGACAACACAGGGTAAACTAGTAACTTATAAACAACTATATTTTCTGTTGATTTATTTAGACTCTGGTTTTATCTAACATACAGAAAAATACTTGTTAGAAACCATCAACCAAAACTGTCACTAAAGCTGTGAACAAAAGTTTCTTCAGTTTTCAAGTTGGTCTGGCTGGCTATGTATATATGTATGTATCACATATACAGGCCTCAGAAATGAAGCTAGGGAGCTGAAACTTTCAATATCAACTCTTTATGTTTGGGAAAATCGTTTTTTTTTTCTTTTTTTAAAATTCTCCCCTAAATAGGTCATGATAGGGGGGGTTCGATTAGCAATGTAAGTTTATGCAAAACTGAACGTCAGTCTATGTCATGCTTGTTTATTTTAAATTCAGATCTTTTTGTGATCACTATCTTACAAAATGGGAGAAAAGTAACTTATTCATCGATAACCCTTCTTCCAAATTTTTTAATTGATCACATCAAACACAGCATGCCGCCAAAAGACGTTTGTCACATGATAGTTATGATTGAGTGACTAACCACACCTGTAAACATCTTTATTTCCATTTAATATAACACCTATTGATTCATTCAGCCTCTGGTTTCATTTGATTTTCAGAAAAATGCTTGCATATTTTTTATCAGTTTAATATGTAACCTTGTAATTCATTGATACAAAATGGAATTCCATTCAAATCTACTTATAGTAATAATAGAATATTTTCAGTTTTTGATTTCTTCTAGAAATAGTAATTCATACACTCATGATAACATTGTTCTAAATTTCCATGATTATATATTCTGATTACATATTGATTCTATTTTAGACAGAAGAAAAGCAACTAGTAATAAAACTGGCCTGGTTAGTCACTCTGTAAAAACTGTCTCATGACCATCCTGTGTTTAGGGTGATCAATTGAAAAATCTGAAATAGGGGTAATCAATGAATAAGTTACATCTCTTGCCTTCTGTTGGGTAGTGATCACTAAAAGAGTCTGAATTTTCAAAAAACAAGCATGAATGCTGCTGGACAAAGAAAGGGAACAATTTGGCATAAAATTACATTGCTAATTGAATCCCTCTCTAAAAGCTTATTTATTGGGGGAATACAAAAAATGCTTTTTGTAGACATAATAAAGAGTAAATGCTGAAAATTTCAGCCCTCCTGCTCCATTGTTTGTACGGCATATATATATATATATATATATATATATATATATATATATAATCAGACAGCCAGACTCACTTGAAAACTGAAGAAACCTATGATGACAGTTTTGGTTGCCAGTTTCTAATTGGTTATAAGTGTTTTAGTAAAAATTAGTTATTTTGGGTTTATTTAGCATGACATGATACATTGTCTAGCTGGCTGGCTGACTAACTGAGTTAGAAACTGAAGATACCTGTGTTGACAGTTTTGATGAGTTTCCAATAATAATTATACACTGTATGCTTACAATTTCCATGATTATATATTCTGATTACAGATTGATTCTATTTTAGACATGAAGAAAAGCAACTAGTAATAGAAAAAAAGGAGTAGTATCACTACTAGTACAGATAATAGTAATGACAAAATAAGTAAATAAAATTAAAGAAAAAGCTTAGAAACAAGCAACACTGCTATACATTTTTATGACCATCTGTCTGTTGGAAACTGAACCACCAAGAAAAAATATCTCAGAATGGTAAGCAAAAGATGGGATTTTGGATAGCCTACCCCCATCTCGAGCATATTTGTGTACTACCCCGTTCCCTTCTGAGCACAGCTATTTTTGGCTGTTGCCAAATCTTCAAACATGTAATATCCAAGGTGATTGTAAGGTGAACTCTTTTGGCTACAAGCTTTTGTTTATTTTAGCTTTTAGCAAACTGTTAATCATTTTTATATTGAGCTGCTTACATTGGAGCTCTGTTGCTGTTGACTGTGGCAGGGCATCTGAAAGGAATTTTATAAGGTGATGCAAAGCTGTTTTTGCTGTCCGCACCACACACACCAAACACCTTCGTTCATTAGCCATCCAGTTCTCACCTGCTTTAACACTTTCAGCACACTAAACTGAGTTTGCTCGCTGATAAAGGATAGGCCACCATTATTACTATAGTCCAGTAGAAATAGGTTTTGACCTGGATAAAATTAAGGCAAAGCTGAATTTTGATATTGACAGGGTTGGTTATCATCATCATCATCATCAGCCTCTTAGCACCTGTTTTTGGATCACAAACTTTTCCAAGATTTGACCGACCTCTCTAATGTGTGGCGCCAGTATTTTCCGAATTTGTTTAGCTTGTTATGTAATCTTACTTTATGTTGGCTTCAATTTCGCATATGATCTCTGGGGATGCATGTTATGAGTTGTGATATTCAGGGGTTGTCTGACATTCTTGCAACGTGACCAGTCCATTGCCATTTGAGTTTTCTCATGGTTTCTATGATATCTCGGACTCCTATCTTTTCTCTCATATACTGGGCTGTCTTATGATCTATCCATGTGAGGTTGAGCATGGTTCTCTCCTGTGTCTATTGTATGGTTCTCAGTTGGAAGGTCTATCTTTTGGTTAGATTCCGTGTTCCAACTCCATAGATGACCATCAGGAGGATACATTCGATGTATACTCTTCTTTTCAGGACAAGTAGGATTTTTTTATTCTTGAAAGTTGAGCTTGCTCTGCCAAAAGCTTACCAACCTATTCACTCAAATCTTATTACTCAAAAATCTTTCCCATATGAAATAATGAAAACTGCTTTATCCGTTCAGACTATTTTGGCTTATAAAAAGTTTTTATAGGAAAACTGTAATTCCCAAAAATAGCCAATTTCTATTGGACTACAAATGGATATCAATGTATGGTATGATCAGACTATTTTCCTTGTTTATATGTTCATTTATTCACTATGTTTTGACTATGTGCTGATTAGTCACTCGATAGAAACTAAAAGTACATAATGATATTATTTGAAACATTAATATTGTATGGAAATTGAAGTTATTGTACTGTATTCTTTAGAATCAATAGTTTGATAATTTTTAAAAATTCATCTGAGGACTAAAATATTCACTTTAGTGAGAAAAGTGTACTAAAAATGTTAAAAATAGCTTAACTTAATTTTTTAGCAGTATGTCTTATGTATCTTTTTCTTTTAATAAACTTTTTTAGATACAGAAGGTCAGAGTGGATTACTTATGGCCCTATACCATGAAATATAATAAACCATGAAAATTATATATGTGAATATAAAGTAGATTTTTTTCTTTTTCTTAATGAATTTTTAGAAAATAAACAAAATCATCTTCCCTCATGACACAATGACAGGGAATATTGCTGTCATTTTATTTACCATTTTATGATTGGAAATTTTATACATAAATAAATAAATTTTTGTGCGGTCCAATTTTCAATGTAAGTTTATGCTAAATTGGTCCTGTAGTTTGTAGCTGGCAGCATTCACACTTGTCTTTGTAAATTCAGACATTTTTTAGTGATCACTGCCCAACAAAAGGTGAGAGAAGTAACTCATTTGTTAATCATACCTTTCCCGATTTTTTAATTGATTACCCCAAACATGGCATGTTGCCAAAAGACTTTGGTCAAGTGACATTTCTATTGAGTGACTAATCAGACCTGTTCTTTTCTACTCATGATAGGATTATTTTAATCAATAAATAACATATTCTCTATTCCTTTGTTCTTTCCCTACCACAAAGCTGTTCCTCAGTCTTTGGCTTTTTAATGAATATTTCATCTTCTCAGTAAATAGTCCTTTTAGGTTTTTCCATATCAAAGGCAGGCATGTTATGGGCTGGTAATTACTTACTATCATTCTTCTTTAGCATCTCTTCATATCAGGATCATATTGCCTTTTGCCATTTATTTCAGGATCCTAACTTCCATCAATGATTTGCGTTGTTTCTGGGCAAGAAATCGTATTTATCAGAATCCATGCATTCCATTCACAATTTCGTTGTAGAGTTCTTCATGAGGTATATAAATCCTCTTGTCGATTGCGTTCATTTTTAGAAATGACATTTGTTCTATCTTACTATTATGTTATTTCCAGTATGCCATATATGCTGGACTATAAGACAAAAGATTTACAAAGGTATTGGGAGGACTGACTCTTACTGTAACACTTCCAAGCCCTAAAACTGTCCATACCAAGCTTTGGTAGACAGACCCTAGTCACTGGGTAATATTTGCATGTTCTTTTTCAATCAAATATCCACTTTATATACCTGCATAAATAGTTACTCGTTCTAGGAGCATTTGGTTTTAGTTATGTCTGTTATTTCTCTGTTTCTCTATTAATTTTTTGTTAATTTTATTATTCAGGTATATTGGGTTAAGCCTTAGCAAGTCTCTAGCTTGTTTCTTTGAAAAGGGTGTTTCGTTATTCCATTTTTATTGTATCATTATCATTCAATTCTTGTTATTGCTCTACACCTAAATTACACATTTTCCTAAAAGCATAAGAGCTGAAGAAACTGAATTTTGCATTTAACTTCAAAATATCAAGCACTTCTCAGTTTTTGAATTATCATTCAATTAGATTTGCAGGAATCAAAGTTTTTCTCTCACCACATAAAAGCTTCAAGGTTTATAGCTTCTCTATTTTAGCTTTGAATCGAGATTCCTTTAAAAAAAAAAAAAGAAGCTTCTTTGCCTGAATTTCAGACAGATTTTCTATCCTGCTGAATTTTGTTATATATTTCTTGCTGTTCCTGCTACAAATTATGACATACTTACATTGGCCTGAAGTATATTCATCCACTTTGCCCAGTCTCTATATAATCATTTATATAATTGGTTTCTTGATTCTAAGTTTGGGAATTTATGCTTTTCCTTCTTTATATTTTGGCTTCCAACTCGTAAACTATGAGGCCAAACTTTGAAGAAGGGTTCAATAGGTCAACAATGTATCCGAAAAAACTCTGCAATAGAGATTAGAGTTTTAGGATTTGTGTTTCTGCTACTTGACAATTTAGTCAATAACTTTCAAGCCATAATTTGTAAAAACAAAAATTTTTCCTCCATAATTCTTAGGTGATGCCAAAATTATACCATGTCCTGTTGTTTTTCATTACAGAAAATATTTCTCAAGTATACATTTTATCTATAAGAAACTTTCAACCAAAACTGTCACCAAAAAACTTTCTTCAGTTTTCAAGTGGGTCTGGCTGACTGGCAGGGTATGTATGTAGGTATGATACGTACATGCCACACAAAATTAGATTCCCTCCCAGAGGAGGTTTTTAATGGGGGTTCCATTTACAATTTCAAGTTTATGCTAAATTGAACACCCCATTTTCCAATTGCTCATTTTCAACGCTGCCAAAAGATATTGGTCACATGGCTGTTTCTACAGAGTGACTAACCAGACTTATTCTTTTTATATCATCATCATCATCATCAGTCTTTTAACGTCCGTCATTGGACATAGACCTTCCCCAGGATTCGTCACAATTCCCTATCATGGGCATCGCGGAGCCAGTATTTCCTGAATCTGTCAAGTTCATCTCTCCATCTTGTGTTCTGTTGGCCTCAGTTTCGCATGTGATTTCTGGGGATCCATGTTATGAGACGTGATGTCCATCGGTTGTCTTTCATTCTTGCAACATGGCCTATGTAGATCATATACAAGGTGCTACCCTGAAGTTTGGGGAATTTGAACGGTGCACACTAACCAAAGGTTGTACAGACCTTTGCTGCTGCACTTTGTGAGTAAGCCTGCAAACAGCAGACAAAGGACTACTCCAAAGGAGGTGGAAACTAGCTGTAAGGTCAAGATATCTTTTGTGATTAAATTCCATAAACTTTTGAGTGGCATTGAGAATCCTGAAAAAAAAATCATACACATGATTATTTTGCAATTTTTGGCTTCCAGAAAACAAATAAAATTTTAACAAAAAATGATAGTTATGATAGGATGTGATGTAATTTGTAATATCAGGATAACTTTAGCAGGGCCTCTAGAAATTAACATACCTATTCTTCTTTCTCAATCCTCTATTCAAATTATTATTTCAACGGAATTGATACAAATGAAATAGTTAAGAAAAATGCTATACTATTTCTTCAAAATCATGTGAATCATTGACATGACAGTCAAACAATTTAGCAATTTATGATCACTATTCTACAATCAGGGGAGTCTAATCTGGAAACTATTTTTTAGCGTGACATGTCAGAAACTGTCAACCGAAACTGTCAATGTAGGTTTCTTGGATTTATAAATTGATCTGGCTGGCTGTCTCTCATGCATTTTCTCACAATTCAGATGATCACTGCTCAATAAAAGGCGAGAGAAGTAACTTGTTCATTGATCATCTCTTTTTCCAATTTTTTAATTGATCACCCCCAACACAATATGCAGCCAAAATATGTTGATTACATGACAGCTTTCATTGAAAGACTAGCCAGATCTGTTTTGCTTTTTGTTTGATTTCACACTCTTTACTGAATGATTTCTAGAGAGGATAACCAAAAAAAAACTTCCCATTTTTATGCTTACTCAGATGTTGCATAGGTATTTCCCAAAGAAATTTGAGAAATGAGAAGATAAATAATCTTTTGCAATTGCACTTCAAGTTGGCCTGCAGATAAGATCTGCTAACATTGAACTTTTAATTTTATCAAGAAGCTGAAAAAAAGAAAAAAAAAAAACCCAGTAATACAGTAGAAATATTAGATATATGCATAAGAGCCAAATTCATTTTCAAGGAAGGATGATAGAAATGAACCAAAAAATCTCACTTTGTGGTAAAAAATACTTTGTACTATAAATGAAATTCATTTGTTTTTTTGTTTTTTTCATAGAAGTTATTATTTTAAATAGGAAAGCGCATAATGCAAATTGTTTGGGGTGATCAATTAAAAGAATGGAAGAAGGGGTGTTCAATCAATCAAGTTACTTCTCTTGCCCTTCGTTGGCAGTGATCAATGAAAAAAAAAGTTTGAATTTTGAAAAAACATGTGTGAATGCTGCCGGACACAAGCTGCCTCCAAATATACACATTAGAAAAATTATTTTAAAGTAGTAAGGGGTAAATGTAAGGGGTAGTATATCATTGTGATATATAGCCAGCAGTCAGACCTTCTTTAAAACTGAAGAAACCTATGTTGACAGTTTTCAGTTAATGGTTTTCAATTAGACGATATATTTTGAATGTAGTTCCATATTATTATAACATTGGGCCTTTTTTGCTTATTTCCGTCATAAATCAATGTAGTTGATTCTAACAGTGTTTTACCTTCTTTGAAGGAAAATTTATGACCAGTAATTAAAAAAGATTCGAAATCCAAATTTGAAAACTTAGAATTAAATTCCGATCTATTTGGCACCAAGATTTTATTGCATTTATATTAGTCAATAGTAAACTGGGATATTTGAATGGCCATTACAAATCTGACTACTAAAAAGTTGTATTGATTTTAAAGAAAAACAACTTGGCTGCGCCAGGGTCAAACTCTCTCTTGCTTCATTATAATCCAAAAAGATAAACATATTCATTTCTCCTTAGAAAAGCTATACATCCCATTTCAATTCCTATATTAGTGTAAAATGGGATTTGAAAACTTTAATACAAAATAAGTAGACCTGAGTTGGGCTTTAGCAGTGGGATTGAATTTGTCATCAGTTTTTGTGTATGTCACTGTTATTTGTGCATGACATCATTTGTTTTCTTTCTGGTCATTGCCAGTGTTACATACAAAAATAAAGTCAGAACTTAACTGTAGGAGTTTGACAAAAAAAAGCCTACCCAGCCTAATGGTTGATCAGCCATTAGCTCTGAAAGCAAGCAAGGAAGGAACAAAGGGAAGGCTTACTCAACCTAATTGCTTATCCCAAGATGTACTTGTGATTAGCAGAATGTTTTAGACTACTGAGCCACGGAAAGACTAAGGGAAATTTAGAATTCATTTGTGATCATAAATAATGCATGTTGGTCGGAAGTATAACAAAAAATCATGGACAAATATACAGCCTTTTTTAAATTCTTATGCTTTTATATTGTTTAATGGTTCTATCAACTGTCTTCATGACATCCTTATCAGTACTGTTATATAAATCAGATATGTACACTTGTTATGATATAAAAATAATATTTTTCATAACAGAAATTCAAAGTTTACAAAAGATACAGAGAATTTGAGAGTTGACATAACGTGACATCATGACATCTTTTTATTTCTTTCTCTCTTTTATGATGTCTTAAATTCAAATTCTAATGTCGGACAAAGTCACAATAATAAAGTCAACTTTCGGAGTTTGACATGAATATATCCTTTAGAACATTGTCAATTTTATGAATTTTAGTTTTTTAAAACTTGTATAAGCAATTAAAGTAATTAAAAATGAAATCATCAGTGCATGAACTATACATTGCAGATTTCATACTTGTTAATGAATTCCCCATGTTTTAAAATCTATTTGCATCAGCAACTTCAAATTATTTTTGCATTGCTATTTGATTTATAATTACATCTAGGGCAGTGTCTCTCAATGGGGATTCTGCAAAACCCTAGTTTTCTGCGAGAGGTTGTTAGGGGTTCGGCAATTCTATACATGCATTGAAAAAAAAAAAACACCTGAATGTCTCATTTCAGTGGAAGATGATATTCAAGTGTGTTCATCTAAATTTCAATCCTGAATTAAGTATTTGTCCAGTAGAAAACAAACACGTTTCATTACAAATTGGCACAATTCACAATTCATATTTAAACTAGAAAGCACTCAGAGAGCGCATACCACTGCTGATGCCATTGTCAAGAGGAGTAATTGTGCATAGATCTGCTCAAAATTAAATCAGTCCTTCCTTAGCCTATTGTCTACCCTTCCACAAAATGTCATTGACATTCATTGAGAACCTTTGAACAAATCTCATGAACAGGGAAAAGAGAATTGACAATATTATGTTTTAACATCTAAATGGATTCAGGGGGAGTAATTGTGCAAGGATCCACTCCAAAATTGAATCAATTCTTCTGTAGCCAATTGTCCACCTTTCCTTAAAATATCATTGAAAACTTTTTGAGACAGATGTGAAATTTTGGTGATGTATTGTCTGGACATATGACTACAATGTAGGGCAGATAAATACGCATGGATCTGTGAAAAAAAATCTCACCAGTTACCCCCTAGCCTATTGTCCACCCCTCCACAGACTTTCATTGAAATCCATCAGGAATTTTTGGAGATATTATGTGGACAGTCATGAGTGTATGCATAAACGCAAATGGAAAAATATCTCTGAATCAATGACATGGTCCTGCATCTGCCCCACTCCTTTCTCACTTCATTGCCCTCCCTTTCCAAAAATTCTATTGAAATCTAATGAATACTTTCGAAGATATGTGAATAGACCAACATATAGATGATAAGATGTGACACATATACCTCTTTTTAAATTTTGTAGACACAGGTAAATTAGTGTTAAAAATTGTACTGTCTTCACTTGTATTTTCTTCATATTGCTAATAAATTTATAAACTCCATTTTCAGTAGGGCTGACTGCACCCTCCTTCAAATTTTGTCAAGATTATACTTAAGATTTTTTTAGATTAACTTTTTGATTCTTCAGGATTCCTCTGATTTATTGTGCCCCCAGAGCCCCAGTGCCCCCTACTCTACAACTGCAAGATGTGCGGGTTCAATGTGCTGCCTCTGCATTAATTAAGATTCAATATTTAGAAAACTATTTTTTTTTCATTTTGTTTCTTTTTGTGTTAAACTAGTTTTTTGATAATTTTTTGATGCTTACCTTCTGAATTCATGTATATTTTTTAATGTAGAAAACATTAATTTTTATGAAAGGTTAGCTAAGCTTATCAATATTTTTCCAAGAAAACTGATTTTCATTTTATATCAAATGTCCTTTGGGTGAGAAAGGACTGAAAAAAAAATAGAGTACCCTAGAATGTTTGCAAAAATGAACAAATATGTGTGAAACTAAGCACTGTACACGCTAGAATACTGATAATTACTTTTAGATTATCATATATATATAGATCTTTGAACACACTGATGTATCATTAACTGTACTTGAAATATTTTCATGCAGGGGCTTGAGATATGGAAGTTATTTCAAGGGTCCCTCCTGTCTAAAAAGATTGAGAAGGCTGTGTTAGGGTGTGGATGTGCCTCATCTGATAATTCGATATTCAAAAACACTCCAAACCTTAACCCCCAATAGAAGGGGGGGGGGCAAAAGCTATATAAATAGTAGTTACTGCATTTGCACTGATATTATTCAATAACAAGGACATATTTAAGCAAACATGAGTTGGATGATGAATAATTATTTGACTTTTGGGGCTGTTTTCCACTAAGTAAGTGATAGTATGTCTGTTTATTGCAAAATTTCCCATTCCCTCCAATCTCACTGAATATTTGAGGAAGAAAAAACATTTAGAAAACATTTAGATTATCTAGACATCAATTCCATTGGAAGACATTTAAAATAGAATAAACAAAACATTTAGAAACATCTGTCTAAGTGAGGCCCAAAAAAGTTCAAAAATCTTTTTTTCCAAAAATCATAAAAGCATTTTTAGAACAGATATAGTGGAGTACTGATGCCATTTTTCCAGCTTTTAAACAAAATGTTAGGGCCAGGAGTGCTGGAACACAAAAATACATGGTCCAATAAAAAAAGGATAAAACCCATCACCATTTTTGATTGTTACAGTCGTTCAATATTGAAGATATTGATATAATATAAGGTGCATATGAGTTTATGTATTTACTTGTTTACCTGTGTTGTAAGAAATGATGACATATATGGATACACGTTGCATTTTTATGAATGTTGATTGCAGTGAGCTTTAAGAATAACGTTCTGTTGACCATGAATGTTTTTTTAATTTTTTGTTTTTGTTTTTATAACATTTTATTTCTTTATAATTCAAATTTGGCATTCTTATTAGAACATGAATGAAAGTCTATGTCAGTTACATCCTTTAGCATGATAGAAGACATCTCAACATTGCTAATAATCATATGTGGGGATGTGTTCATGTATTTTAGTTTTCATTCTTTTTTCTTTCATTACTGTCACTCCAGGGAATGTTGAAGAAGTGGACCAGGCTATCCTTGTAGATTGTAGATGCTTGTGATGTTGTTGGACTGTTGTACAGGTACATTCAAAGCCTTTAATCAATGTGCTGGGAATGAGATATATTGCTACAGAATTTGTACCAATCACTTGTTGTCTGGAAGTTCCTAGCTTTCAATAACACAATAGTTATTTGCCACCCACCCCATTCATCTGACTTTTCCCTGCTTCCTAAGCTGAAATTCCGACTGAAAGAATGTCATTGTTTTTATTGACCAGATCCATAGAGAATTGCAGGAGGTTCTTAAGACCATCACACTTGAAGCTTTTGAGGGATGCTTGGAATTGTGGAAAAATCGCTGGGACCACTGTATACATAGGGGCTACTTTAAAGGCAATTATGAGCAAGGGTAGATTATTTTCCCTGCAATGTTCAAATTACTGGAACTTTTGGGTAGTGCCTCATATATAACTTCAACTGATGCTCCCCACACCCACTAGGAAAATGGCAGCGGATGACCCTGTTACAAACATTTATCTTTCTTATAATTACTCTCATCCTATGTTTGATACCATTATTTTTTTACTGACTGGATTTGTAGTATTGTAATTTCTTTAGTTGTATAAATTATTCTATATCAGTAGATGTATAGGCAACAAAGACCATCATATATCATATACTCCTGATCCTAATGATGTCAATACCATTCCTAAGTAACATTTATGTAATTTAAATCCAAATCTTATTAAAAAAATTTTCTGTACATTTTTTGATATAAGTTGACAGTGAGTATAGGACATGGTCAAATTAGTGTAGAAAAGCCAAGTAAATCAGTCGACTTGAAAATAAGTAATAATCAAGGCATTTAATGATTTTTACCTTACGAAAAAACAAAAAAAAAAAACTCACAAGTTTGCTATATATTTTTTATCAAACCCCAAATGAATATAAATAAATGATAACTTATAAATGGAATCTCTATTTATCTAAAAAGTAGCGAGGAAAAATGACTAACCAGTGTAGAAACAGCTCCCTCGAATCCATTGGAGTCATCTTGATTCCACATTTCTTAAGGCTGTGTCGGACCCTTATTATTGATCATTCAGATATTCATCCACTACAAAGTTCTATCCTTTCTTTTGAACTGACTTGACTATAAGTCGAGGTGGTAATCTTAGGCTAATTTTTATGTAAAAAAATCTCGATATATTTGAAAAATATACGGCATTTACCTTCTTTCATCTGATAGTTTATGCATATAAGATAACTCTACATATATTTTCATAGCTTAAAATGAAAGTATCCAAAATATAACCAGATTTAAGGTTTGCAACTTAATGCTTTAGGCAAGAATTTCAGTAATAGATTTCTCAGGAATTCTTAGACCTATAATTGTGCAACTGGATACTACAATGAAATTTTATGAGCAAAAGATGCACCCTGAAAGTATGTGTTTAGTATCACATCTTCAGGCATTCTCTTCAGTTAATTATCGTAACATATGGAGTTTTGCTATTCATGCTCTTTGTGCTAGTTACCACATGTTCTTATAGTATTTGATTTTCCAGTTGTATAAACAATGCTTCATTACCTATGTGGCCTGTTTAACTATTGAACTTTCAGAGCAGTTACAACAGGGGCAATATCACCCCTTGGGGGTGCAAAAGTTGAGCTGAGGAGGGTGATAGATTGTCATGTACAATTTTTTGACTGTGATATATCGAATCTGTCTGAAATCATCCAAGAGGAACTTATGGAACAAAAATGCCATAATGAATACCAACACAGATTTGAAAGAGCTGGTGGAATGACTGGATTGTGGCTGTCAAATACAACTAAAAAGTTCTTTCGAAACATGTGGTCTAAAATGGCTGAAGTACTACCGTGCTTTCCAATTTCATATTTGGTTGAATATTTTAGTGCGGTCAATGAAACATTAGCAAAAGAAAGAAGTAGAACTATTGTATGCATGTGAGGAGTTGTAAGACTAAAACTCACAAATATCGGTAAAGCATCAAGCCCATTGAATAAACAATGTATGTAAAATGTCCTTTTAGTTTCATCAAGAATTTTTTTGGGATGATTGTTTAAAAAAAAATATCCTAAAGGTGGCAGTAGGGTAAAAAAGTTGAGAAACCTTGTTTTAGAGTAAAGTAAATGTGTTACCGGAACATGATCAGAAGTTTGTAATAACTGTAATGAAATCATTTCTTCTTCTTCTTCTTCTTCTTGTCTGTTGTTGAACATAGACCTTCATTAAGATTGGTCAGAACTCTTGTTAGTGGTCATCGCATTGCTAGTACTTTCTGTACTTGTCTAGTTTGTGACACCGTCTTATTTTTTTGCTGCCTACAATTTCGCATATGATCTCTGGTGATCCACTTTGTTTGACATTCTTGCAACAAAACCAACAAATAGCCATTTGCATTTTCTGATGTTTTTTTTCTTATGTTTGATCATTTGGTATTTATTTATTTATAGATTTTACTCCCCAAAATGTCTTGCCAATTTTTAAAAAATTAATTTTCCCAACTTATTCGTTATTTTAAAGTGGTTATCTATTTTATATTTATGACTTTATTAGTTCATGAATTTGATTATCAGTATTTATGTATTGCTAATAGTTACTACAGTGACATGGAAAACTCTTACCTTTTATGGGTCTATTTTTTCTGAATCACATTTAACACAGAAATTAATCACATATAGAATAGAGAAGAATTGATTTATTCTTGAAAGAAATAGAGATGAGAAATCCAGTGTGGTCTGTATGAGTTGTATATTAAATGAAAATTCTCAGAAAAGATGAGATATATCAAAATGAGCATGCTTGTATTTAAGGAAATCTAAATGTACATCCAGATATATCTATTACAGGTATTTACATGTGTCTCATTAAAGATAAATGAGAAAAGGATCATTTCATGTTTATACACAGCAATACTTTGAATAGCGTGTTTTGATTTATGTGAGTTTTGATGTAATATAAACAAATGAAACTAAATATACGCTGAAAAAAACCCACTTCAAGTTATAATAAGACCTGGGACAGTGCGGTTTTGAACTGTGCTGACAAGTTTTGGAACAAATTAATTGCACTATTCAAGGTATACCTGTGTATAGTTTTACAGGTAAAGAGTTATGTAATCATAAATTTTTGTGCAAAACCAGAGGAGGAGAAGATGAAAGCTTCTATTTAAGAAACACAGATGGTATTGCATTCCAAATAACTACCTTGTTGGCAAAGTTTTGTTTTTACTAATTATTTCTCTGCTGTTATTGTACTTTTACAATAGATTTGTATTTGATGTGCACTACACATCATTCAACATAACTTCATGTAATACTTTTTTTAGTCTAAATATAACCTGCACACATTCTTTGCTTGCTAGTTCACTACAAAAATAAACATTTTTGTTCTTTCTCAATGTACTTTTCTTTGTTCATTCATTTATTTCTTGGCATTCGCAGCCAGGCCAGCCAAAGGGTTTCAAGGAGAGTGGGGGCTGCTTTGGCTTATGCTATTGATTGTAGTGTAGAGATCAGTCTCCTCCTTAGCAGGATTAATGGGATCGCCGTGTGGTTCTCTCTACATGATCCCCAGCTACATATGGCCCCTCTAGTCCATGAGCCAATCTTTTTTTCTATACTAAATTAGAGGAAAGGATGATTGATTTTTGGAATGAAATATAAAATAAACGATAGCCTTGTATAACTATGAGTTTTCATATTTTGTTGACATGTTTGTGTCTCTTAGACATGAATTTTTAAACAAATCAATCAGTTCACGACAATCTTTATGTGAAGTTTACTTTTTAGACTTGGAACCCCAAGCCTGGTACCGATATTGGAAATTCGGATGTCTGGATCATAGACCACTAGAATTTCCAGATTGTCACCCATCTAGGTACTGATCAAGTTTGAAGTTGTTTAACTTTGGTGATCATATGAGAATTGGTTTGTCTAACATGATCTGTTACTTTTTTGTATGTGTGACCTTAATGATTATTATTATTATTATTCAATTTATTTCTTATTCTTTCGTAAAAGAATGAAAGGTAAAAAAAAAAGAATTATTTTCCAACCAAATTCACTGAGATTCAGGTTTATTACAATCATCATTAAAGTGTTAAATTTTATAGCTTAATTCTTAGATAATCATATCTTTGCATTTAGATCACTAGTTAGAAGAAATTTTGCTGGAAAGCGACACAGATTATCTATATTACAAGCGCAGCTTATGTTGTCCTGAATATTTTTTTAGTCGTAAATATTGGCCAAGTTACGTCAAAGTACAAATTTTCCTAAAAAATTTCAAGTTTGGTGATTTATTTATAAAATCCTGGCTAATTACGCGTAAGTAAATATAGATTGCTTAGCTCGGTCCTGCTGACTGTCCAGTTCCACGTAATGCAGGGGTAAAATGTCTACCTCTGGGTCTGAAGTGAAGGTTTCGATCCTACCTCATGGTACTGGATGTTGAATAGTCTATAGCCACACTGAAGAGTTGTAATACAACAAAACATTTGTCTGTGGATGATACAATTATTAATTATATATATGCTAAAAAGTTATTTAAAAGGAAAAATAAAGATTAAGGAAGAGTTTTGTTAGAATTTATCATGTTGTCATATTGTATTGATTCTAGTTTATCATCAAAAAATGACAGTAATATTTAGATAATTTTGAAATTGTATTGTACTTGAAAAATATCAAAAACATAATTTTTCTCAGTATTTTCTTGTTTACGTTCAAACAGAATGAAGCTGGATTTTTTAATCATTTTCATAAAGAGAGATTACTCTTTATTTAATTAGCATTTGATTGTTATCTCCTTTGACAAATGTTACAGACAGAAAATATAGCTAATCACATCACAAATCATAAGTATGTACACTGTAGACGAGGAATCGAGTGGCTTGATATATTGTGGAATTGCTTATAATGTAGTTTAAGCATGGATCCCAATTTTTAAAATTGTTATATTTAATTCTCATCATAATAGCCAAATACAAAAATAGCAGGACCCTTAAGAAATGTTACGCCCATCACCAGCACAGACATAATGGAACTGGAGAGATCAATATTTTGCACTAGTTTGACTGACACAAAGTGCTACGTGAGAGGAAAAAGGGATAATAAGTTTAATTTATTAATAACTGAAATATTTCTCTTTAATTCATTTCCTCAGCTACGGGAGTAAGAATGGAGCCAGATCAAAATTTTGAGTGGGTCCAGCCAACTCAAAAATTTTCTTGCCCTTAATTAACCTTGAAAATGCATCAAAAATACCGAAATGTATTGAAAAGATTGTTAGCCATTTAAATGGCCATATATATCTAGAAATTAGCTAAGAAATGGCACTAAAAAAGTGTAAAAAATTCAAAGTACATCATACTCTTCACTCACTTTTTCATATTTCTCCTTCTTTCATTTGTTGGTTCTTCATGGACGCTTGCTATGTATACATCAAAGTTTTGTCAAAATGTTACCTTTTAGTGAGGTGTCATGATTAAAAAAAATTATATTTATTCCTGTCTTCCTACCATACTGGCTTCACCTTTTGGGTTGGGGAGTCTGGACCTATTATATTACTATTGGTTTATTTTATCTAACTCTACACCTATTTTCCCTCAACGTCAGGAAATGACACCCAGCATTCTCCACGCATCACAGAAGAAAACTTAGCTTTTGTGAAAGCATTTCAACACATTTTCACTTATAATGCAGTAGAAAATCATGCACCCCGACTTCTGTGTTATAAGGGGTCTGCAGTGTATTTTTAATCACATAAATCAACTGTAAGGTTTCGCACTGGATGAGAATAATCATGCCAACTCCCTTGCCAGACTTTACTGATAGGACTGTTCCATTTTTCTGTTTTTAGTACCAATTCTATTAATATGCTATAGGTCAAGGGTAGGTTGTTCTAGTGTTATTGAAAAACAATAAGAAATGATGATTCTATTTTTCTGTAAAACGGCCTGTGTGGGGGGGGGGGAAAAAGAAGGTTTTAGGTGGAATCAATTATTGACATGACATGACATTGGCTGCAGGTGTATTTAGAAATTGGTAGAGGTCATTTAGCATGTATTAGAAACTGTCAGGTCTAAAAAGATTTTCAGTTGAGTCAATTTACAATGTAAGTTTATGTTAAATTTTTCCTTTATTTGTGTTTGGTAGTGTTCACATTGTTTTTTGAACATTTTGGGAAAATAAGTAACCTATTCATTGATCACCTTTTTTGATTGATCACCCCCAACATAGCATGTTGCCAAAAGATAATGGTCTTGTGATTGTTTCTATTGTTTGGCTAACCAGACCAGTGGTTTTATTGTTAATTCATGTACATTTTTATTAGTATACTCACAAGTGAAATCAGAAAAGTATTTGTATTGTTATTTAATCTGTTAGGGTAGTTTTAGGTCTGCATTCTATCTGTAAATCAGTCACCACACATATATCATTTTGAAAAGATCAACAGCGCTCATTCAAGTATCGATTAATTTATTTATAAGAAAGCATGACAAATATCAGATTAGTACTTACAGAATTAGTAAATCTATTGGCCTGCCATAAAATCTTTTACTATTTCTTTGTACTGAAAAAGATTTGGATATTTCAATAATTACGTAGTATAGCTAATGAGCAATTCTGTTCAAAGGATTAAGTTTTGAGTACCTTAGTAAACAGGCATGTATTACCAAGTGCATTCAAACACTTTTATTATCTAATGTAGATCAACATCTATTGCTTTTAAAAGGTAGTTAGATTGATCTATTTCTTACTCTCTCTGTATTTCTTGCTCACAATTGTGGAGCATCTTGGGGAAAAAGATATTATTCAGAACATGATAAAAACATGTTTTTTAATCGATTTAGAATTTAAAAAAAATACCAATAAAGATGATGAGATTGGACATTTATGACGAGAGAACTTGAAAGCTAAAAATTCTCTAATAGGCACCATTCTTGAAGAATCTGCTTAGGGGGAGACCGTTCCCCTGCTTCCCCTTTTAGCTATAATACTGAGTTCTACTTTCAAGTTTAAAACCTTTTAATTTCCAATTTCTCTAGTGTCAGAATTATATTGATGATCGATATTCATATTGTTAATAACTTTGATTCTTAGGTCATATAATCAACATCAAAGTATTTGTATGTAGTACTTATAAAAACAATTCATTGACTTCATGTAATTCTGTCTTTGTTTTCCACCATTGTTTTTTACCCTCCTTTTTTGAAATCTCGTAAATTCCCCAGAAAGATTTGCTTGGTCAGCTAGGGATCTTTCCTTTCCTTCACAAACTAATATTTATATATTGGTTCAGAATGACTTTGGAAGTCAGTCACTTCCTGTGTTCCTAATTTCAGGAATTCTATTTTCTTTAAGCTGAATCCCATTTAGTTTCCTTTGATTCTGTTGGCTTTTTTGTTGTCATCCTGTTTACGTTATTGTTTTCTTTCTTATACGCTCTTATGAAAGAGATCAAGTGAAATAACTAGTGGTATAATGTTAATCTGGTATCAAAATACATCAAGCAAAACTGTCACCATAGGTTTCTGTAGTATTCAAACTAGTCTAGCTGGCTCACTAGTTATATATGTATGATGCCTACAGGTTGAAACGATGGAACTAGAGGGCTGAAAAATGCAACATTTATCCCTTGTTATGTCTAGAAATAGGTTTTTAGTGGTTCATTTTGAAATTTGAGTTTATGCTCAATTGGTCCCTCACTTTGTGTCCAGCAGTGTTGACACTTTTTTTTGTTGAAAATTGAGACTTTCTTCGTGATCACTGCCCAACAAAAGGTGAGTGAAGTAACATATTTATTTATTCCACTTTTTATTTCACTTTACCCAATATTTTAATTGATCATCCCTAACATGGCTTGCTATCAAGATACGTTGGTCATGTGATGGTTTCAATTGATTGACTAACCAGACCTGTTTTCATTCTCTTCTTTATTTGTGGCTTTTATTCATGTCTTTTACTGAATTCTTCTAATATGAAACTTCAGAAAACATGAAAAATTAAGTAGTTATATATCAGACTAGCTTTTTAACTATCATGAGAAGGATGCAAAAAAAAAAAAAGAAAATAGAACTTGTACTAAGATTTAGCTTTTAGTTCTCTGGGCTTCCAGATGGTGCTTTTTTTTGTTGTTTTTTTTTAGCTGCAGAAGCATTTTGCAAAAGCCGTGTTCTTTAGAATTTACAAACATCATGATGCTCTGTATTTTCTTGTTTATATCCATCTAGAATGAACACAGATTTTGTACGCATTTGCAAAAAAAAAAAATTAAATTAATAAGGCAGACTACTCTTTAGTATTTACTTAGTATTTATTAGTATTTAATAGTTAGGTCAGTTGACATTTGTTACTGACAGAAAATATAGCCAACCACATGGCATATTATAAGTATATTTATTCATTTAGATGAATCAGTAGAGAGCCAAGTTAAATTCACAAATTTTTAGGACTAATTGAAAATTTCTTAATATAATCTCAAATAAAAGTAGTACTTTATTTGATGACTGAAATGGAGGTTACTTTTCTTTTTCATTTAAAATGATTTGTCTGTACGCGTTAGTTAATATAGATATAATTGCTCATCAGTAAAATTCCGGTGAAAGAATGTGTATTTCTCTTTTTAAAATACTTATGAACTTGTTAAGGCACATCCTCCTATTTTTTTCTTTTAATCATTGGTCAACCATAGCCACCAAAGATGGCAAAGGGTTCTACCAGTCTTATATGTGCGTGTGTTTGTATATTTCAGTGCTTCTGGCTCTACTGTTTTGTCTACAGGCTTGAAAATTGACATCAGATAATTTTTTTTCACTCAATTTTAGATGTTTTCAAGTGGGAAATACTGTTGATGTCATAAATAAAAATTTTAATGTGATCATATTTAGTCTTTGATGGAATCTTTTTACACAATGTCAAATTTTAACGCTACGGTATCTCAATTATCAACTGTGATGATGAGATAGATTTTTTTTCAATAAATTTTTTCTCCCACATAATTTTGAAATACTGGAATAGTTTACGTACTTATATGATTAAATAGTATAAATGAAGATAGATCCAAATTTAAATCATCTGGGATAGGGAATCCATTAATGGCAATTTGGGGAGTTATCAGCTGAAATATATAGAAGATTTTAGCAAAAAAAATGTACCTGGTAAATGTTTCTCTGAACTGATAAGCTTGTAATTTTTGTATTAAGTTTCATGCATATTTTCATCAATTGAATTAATGGATATTTTAATGCTGAATAAGTATTTTTTTTTTAATGTAATTTGTATTCGGAGATTTTCATAGAGGCATTCCTATCTAATGAATAATGAATTGAAAGTGTAGGTTTTATGGATGATATGCTTGTTGATATGGTTTACCTTATATATTCACAATTCAATTTCTAAATACCAAATCTGATCAAAAGACTTGTTGTTTTATTACGTATCTTAAATTATTTGTGATTATAAATCATATCTTTTTCCTGAAGTATTCTGATTCCCTAGAATGATGACAAACATTGGTTGGGTCAAGTGGAGATCATCACTTTTCCTCTTGGTGGTACTGATCCTCACTTGGTCGAATTGGGTGGTACCTAACTTGGTTAGTTTATTACAACATTCAAAGAGATCTTGGGTACATGCCCTAGCAGATCCGCTCAGGCCATCAGTTTAAAATGGTGCTGGCCCATGAAGTTTGATAAATTTTTGTAAAACTAGCCTTTAATTCTTACCTTGATGTTGTTGATCTCAACTTTGTCTCATTGGGTGGTACTAATCTTTACTTGGTTATATTGAGTGGTAATGATCTTTACTAAGGGACCTTAGTGATGTTGATCTTTTTACTTGTGCCCATTGGTCAAACATGGAATACCTTTATCCTTATTAAAGGTCATTTGTTCATGCCTCTAACTCAGTTACCTTTTGTGTCCTGGGGATGTGTCAGATTCACCCACTGCTTGGGTGGTCTATGACTATAAAACAAGATGTTTAAGAGTTGTATTTACCCAATATTTTATTTCATTTCCTTGGTGAAAGAAGAAGGCTTTCGTCAACACAAATTGATGTTACATTCATTGGTGGTATGTTTGTTCTATCTGGTTACTGTTTAGGTGACATGGAAAGTGGAGAAGAAGATAAACCCCAGTGAAACCCCTGCAAATCATCAACTGGAAGTGTATATAAAAGAAAACACCCACCCACTTTCTTTGTTGGATATTATCTCAAATATAAACTTCCTTTGGACTTGAATGATTTTTCTTATTTGAACTTTTATTTTCATTGAACTCATCAAACTACAGAAAATATTATAGGAACAGTGAAAGCATGTTTTATTAGAAACCATCAACCAATACTGGTTTCTTCAGTATTCCAGCTGGTGTGGCTGGCCCTTTATATATCAGAGAATTCAATATAGCGCTATATTTATCCCAATTTTGATGCTATTTTTCCGAAATTTAAGCCAATATTTTACCATTTGCTATCAATATCTATCAAATCTAGCAATTTGTTGCTAGTAAAATGACCCTAAAATGGCTAAGCTTTTTAGTGTGTTTTTTGTCGATTTTCTGATGTCTATCAGGCACTATTTTTTTTTTTGTTGGCTAAACTGAAGGCTACATCAATGTAGCAAGAGGATGGAAAATTCAAATATTTACTCCTTGTTATAATTCGAAAAAAAGAATTGTGTTTTTCTTAGAAGTTCTTCCCTTGAATAGGTTTTTTGTGGGGGTTCCAATTAGCAATGCATATTTATGCTAAATTGGTCTCTTAGTCTGTGTCCGGCATTGTCTACGCTTTTTTCATTTTTTAAAAAATTCTGACTTTTTTAGTGATCACTGCTAAACGAAACATGGGAATAGTAACTTATTGATCACATCTTTTTCAAAGTTTTGTAATTGATCACCTCTAACATGGCATGCTGCCAAAAGATCTTGGTCACAAGAAGGTTTTTATTTAAGACCTGTTTGATTCTTATCTATTCTATCTAAATCTGAACATTCTAGTTATGAAAATGAAAAAAATATGAAATAGACTTTGATAAAAAGTCCTTAAATTTGATGCAAGAATTGAAACATGAGAAAGCCTTAGAAATATACGACGTAGAGAGTGGGCAGAGAAAGAGGAATATTCTTTCTTCTTCACATTATATTACATTGAAAAAATCATTTCTCGAGATGAAAAAACAAATTGTAAGGAATAGAGAAAGCAAGCTGATTTTATACTTTTTACACTTAATATATGTATTTATAAATTTTTCATTTAACAATGAATTATGTTGCATTTTGGATAATATTTTGTCTTTTATGCAATGATCACTTATTTTTAACAGGGATTCACTTGAAAACTCAGTTGGAAAGAAATAGTTTCATTACAGGAAAAAATGTTGATGAATGCTGTCAAAAATTGTATATAAAATGTAGCAGGTTGTGAATAGATCTTTTTTTGTCTTCTTGGTTTGACTGTATGAGTACTATACATCTTTGTATATCTGGATAATATAAATATATATCAATATTTCTAATAATTCACTTATGTGTCAGTTGCCTTCAAGTTAAAATCTGACCTTGGAAATTAAATTTAGTAAATTTTCTCACATGTTAAATTTTGAGAATCATCATCATCATTTAATTAGATTAGTACGACACAAAGCTATATGGAGTGGAGTGAGGGTTGGAAGATTGTGTTAGAGGGAGATCCTACCTGCCTTGAAAATCAGTATTCTGGCTTATACCTAGGTTTGAACCCCAACCTATGTTACTGCTGGGAAATGTGCATTTATATCAGTCAACAAGCGTGTTGTTTTCTATTGGTATTGTAATAATTGCTTCTCAAAAAAAATTTGCACACACACATACACACACACACACATCTAGAGACTATACATCCAATAATATTTTAAAGAAAATATACCTTAATTATTTTTGCTTGGATAATTTTGTAGATAATTGTTTCTGGTACACATGCATGCTATGGTGATTCATTTATGTGAGGTATGGATATATATTTTAATACATTAGAAAATGACCATAGCAACTTCTAGAACCACTTTTCTGTTTTAAGATGGTGCCTAGTGGTGTACTTAGGCAAAATTTCATGGTTGTAGCCCTCTCCTCAATGTGACAGGGGCATTCAGAGAGAGAAACACACCCATAGCATAAATGCTCAAAGAGAGAAAAAATCTGTAGCCACTTGGCTGGTTGGTTGGGCCATTTGTGGGGCTACACTGATTTGAAATGTTTAGCAATAAAATATACATTACTATTTCTGTTTTGTGGATAATTTTAGATCAAATTCGTTTTTCTTATTCAGTTGTCTTGATTGATTCAAATGAATTTTGTTCAAACACTAAAAAAATGAATAAATTCTAAATCATCTATAGGAAATTATAATGAATTTTCTGCTTTAGTTTTTCTCAAAGCTCCTTAAAAATGTTTAGAACCCTAATTGGCGGTGTATGCAATAGAAAGAAAAATAAAAAAGAAAAAACAAGTTGAGAGAGTGAAGAAATCATAACAAAGTGTCTATTTATTTATTTTCTTATCTTATTATTTCTTCTAAATATATTGTGTCAAAATGACAGTTTGGCCACAGAGTGAGATGAAATGCAACAGGATATACTTGTTGGAAAGTGACTTGGTTTGCATAAAGATTATAAAGGTTTGTGATTGACACACCTGGCCATAAATCCACAGGCTCTGGGGTTCATTCCTCAATTCAGAGGTATATTAAGGAAAAGCAAAGATTGATTTGACAATCCCCATTTCTTTCCCAGCATTTAACAAAACAAGACTGGCATTTTAACAAAGGATAATTTATTTTTCTGAAAGATTCTTCTGAATGCTGTAACACATCGACATGTGTCCAACAGGTAAATCAGTAGTTGAATGAAAGAAAAATAGATAGGGTCAGGAGAATGTTATTTTCAAATACAAGTACCATATGAGGTTTGTTATCCCAACTTGGCTTGAGGAATTTTTTTGATATCGAATCAAGATTTGAAAAAACATTTCTCTCACCTTGTATTATACTTGTAATCAAATAATGTATGATACTTAATAGATGGTATTAATCCACACACATAATAATTACCAATATGAAGATGTCTTCTCTCATGCAAAGGGATGTAACTGTCGTTATAAAATTGAATTTCATTCATGCTACCGACATTGTGAAATAGAATTTCATTCATGAAAAATGCAGATTTTTGAAGAATGATTTTAAAAAAAAAGTAAACGAAAATACAAAGTGATAAAAATCTGTTTGTGATTCGCAGAACACTATTCTCCAAACTCACTGCAGTGCGAATCTCTATTATCCATGTCTATAAAATGCAATGTGTATAGAAGGCTAATCTTCAAGCTCTTTGCATTGCAAATCTCTATTATCTGCATATATAAAATGCAATTCTCTAAGCTCACCGCAATGTAAATCTCTATTATCTACATATGTAAATACAATGTATATCTATATATTTCATGTGTTGGTCATTTTTTATGGTGTGGGTGAACTTGTACTTTAATAATAACTGTAATAGTTACAGGAAAACCACTTTTTTTTTCTAGAAATGATACATAATTTGCCAATTCTTGTACTCTAAAATATTTTCTTCGGTATTTGAATTTTGAGACAGAGACAGTTTTTATTTCATCAGTACATAAGAATCAAACTTCAAATACATTAGTGGTGAATAACTTATTTTATGAGGTTTATACAATATATCTGTTGTGCACAAACATACAAACAGAGGTAAGTAATAATGGGAATACAAATCTATTTGTAATAAGTTCTTTTGGTCATCTTCAAACTGATTTTTTTCCCAGGATCTACAATATTTTCCTGCTTGTTCTTACTTACATTTGACTTCTACGTTTTCAATAATGAGATAATGGAAAGATTAGGTATTTCGATTAGAGGGTAAGAAAAGAGAGGACAGAAAAAAATTAGGTACTACAATAAAACAGTAGGAGGATAGAGAGCAGAGAAGAAGGCCAGATAGTTTCCTGAGGAAGGTAGGAATTTTTCTGCATATGAAAGTAATCCATATTTGCATAACATTTACATGAAGAAATAGATGGGTGTCAAAAATTTGAAGGGACAAGGGAGAGAAGATACAGAGAAAGGATGAGAGAAGAGGAGAAGTATGTAATGATTGGTAATCATAGTTTTCAACACCCATGTGGAAGATTATGGAAAATTTAATAATGCAGTGATCACAGCTCAAGCGAAGATTTTGCCTCTATGATAAATCATTATACATGATGCTACTGTAAATCCAGAGGTGATATGAATGGAATGTATTAGTTATCGCATGTTTTCTACGATGATGGTGCAACACTGAACTTCCTTCATTTTAAAATTAGTCACTTGTGAGATCACAAGTTCAATGTATACAAAGTGAGTTGTAAAAAAGATATCACAAGATTCTCTTTCAAATGCTGAGTCACTGATCAGTGGAACAATCTTCCAGTGGTAATTGTATAGGCACCAAGCCTGAACGTATTAAAAAACACCTGAACAGACTGATGGAGTAAAAAAGAATTCTTTACAACACTTCTGTAGATTTCTATGCAATATCATATTATCGTAGAGCAAGATATGAAACGATCAACATATGTGAGAACCTGGTACAAGAGGCCATCTCTAAGGCTTTATCCCAGAATAATATTATAATTATTATAATGAATGTTGATTAATCTGTGTTGATGGTAATAATGGACGTATATAGGTATATAGGTGAAAAGAAATAACTAAAGAACAAAAAATGAAAGACAACTGATTATCAAATAAATATTTGTATGTAAACATTTTTCTTTTGTAAACTTTCACTGTAATTCTCAAATAAATCAATTGTTTTAATGACTTCCTTAGAAGCATGTCTACTCAGAAAGTGTAATTGTTAGCATGTCTGCCTCACACCCAGAAGGTTCTGAGTTCAATTCTAGGTATGAACAAAGAGGGAGAAAATTCTTCATCAGGATAAACTTCCAGATGTACTCAGCAGCTAATTGAGTCCACTCTAAGCTTTTCAGTAGACTTGCATTCTGCCAAGGGGGTGGTCATAAAAACTTTTTGACCAGACTTGAAATTTGCTAGAATCACTAAGCTGACAAATGCAGTAGAAACTTGGATTTCATCACTGGCGTTTCATACTCCCTTTGGGTTGCTCTTAAGAGAAGACACTTTATTTGTTTTTATATATGCACTGTAATCATAAGTATACGTATTTGTTTTTCTTTTAGGAAAGCATCCTACTTACTTTTTTCATGGTCAATGCTATTCTCAAAATTGAATTATGATAATAAATAAAACACTTGTGGATCGAGATGATAGGAAGTTGGTAACAGTGCAATCTTTTATTTTGCTGATGAGAAGAATGAAAAAAAATCCTTGGCAAGAAATTTTGTAACATTTTTAATTCAGTTTGAGAATGAAGATGACCACCAAGACCAGAATATCACCAATAAAAAAAATAAAAAAGTAGTATGTTCACCGAAAAGGGAAACAAATAAATATATATCATGTACATACTATGTAGTATTAAACAGGTTTGGTAAGTAACTAGAAAAAAAAAACAAAACCTGTCTCTTTAACAAGAAATCCATACTTTACTGGAAGTAATGAATTATGATTATTTTTAGATCAACAATATATTTTCTGCTTGAATTTTTTAGATGAGGGATCACCAATATGTACAGATTTTTTTTGAATGTTGTCCTCATCTTGATTTATATCTTTAACTCAAAATTTTGGCTGTTGTACCCTATGGTCTTCTTGAGGTAGGTATTCTTAATAAGAGGGGTTTGAAATGCTGTAATGAGGGGTCCCCATCAAAGTTTGACAGCTCCGTATATACAACACTCAACTGAGGAAAACCGTAGGGTACAACATCCGAAACGTGTTAAAAAAATGAACCAAGATGGAGACAACAGTCTTAAAAAAATCCATACAATTGATTCAATTCAAATAAAAGTTTATTATTCTATCTAAATGTATCGTGTTTGCTTTGGCCATTGTTTTTGTGATAACAAACATTAGATCACAGTAAGAAACAGTAGTTGTAGTATTAAAGTTTATTGCTGAATCACTATCATAATTTTTTCTATGTATTTTCACTACTAGAACTTTAATTTTATTTCATAAAAATACAAGTCCATAAGCGTCGCTTTGTTGACTGTCATTATAAGTGTATAACTACAGACTTGTCTGATGGCTGCTACTGGTATCATAAGTTTGACAGACAAGATAGGAAAGGAGAAAGGGAGATGATAGGTAGTTTGATAAAAAGGTAGAAAAGGACTTGGAAGAAAAGAAAGGTAATTTAATAAGAGGGTGGGAAGGAGAGGAAAGAAAAAAGTGAGGTAAATTAGTAATAAAGTTGGAGAGCAGGGGGCAGATGCCAGCTACTGTTAGTGTAAGTGTAACGGAGAAAGCCTTCATTTTACATATGATGATTACTGAACATCTTATTTTGCATTCAAAAAGTCTTCATGTTAGTCATTAAGTTGTATAAACCTATTTGAAAAAACGAAATAAGACTATATCCCTATAATTCTCATCTGAATATGCGTTTGAGGAAATGATTTCGCATTGTAGAACCAAGAACACTAGATGAAAGGTGGAGGGTACTCAGCTGAAACATTGTGAATAAATGAACATATAGACAAGGAAAATGGTCGGACCATATCACACACAATGATATATCACTATGATTTGCTATTTGTACCTATTTGTTGTCTTAATGTTTCTTTTTTGTATTCCTGTTTTCAAGTAAGTAATAGAAATCCATCCACTTCCTCTGCTGTACAGGTGGGTTGTAAAAGAGAAGTCTCAGTGCCTGCCAAGATTGGCATGTAGGATTACCTGCTTGTTACAGGTGAATGTTTTGGTTTCTATGAATTATATAAATAAATCACAATTTAACTGTTACATACAGTCTTCCTGTGTGTAACAAATACAGAAGTGTATCATGAAGATAGACCTAGGAAAACAACCTTTGGCCTAGGAGCACTACCCAATGAACATGAGTAAATGAGTGGCCCTATGCTAGCCATGGCCTCAGCCATCCCTGCCTGGGCTTCACATATCACAAGTTTCATCTCGTTAAGGAGTTCTTCGAGGTTTTCGTGACATGTGAAATAGATTTGTAGGTGACAAATACCTGAAGTGACATTACTCACTTCACCATATGCTATTTGCCAATAACTGGGGGGAGGAGTCAGACTCATGCCTTTCCCTAGGTCATCAGTGTCAGTCTTGGTTTGAATTAGGCTTGTCCATTTTCTTTGCTTTTAACTAATTGGTTACTGGCACTTCAGCGATCACAGAGCTTGTTTGGGTTGCATGCGCGATGGCTGTATAGCAGGGAAGCATACATGATGACAGTCTCTCATGAAATATTTTATTGTTTCCAATTGGCAGAGCTAGCTCAACCTTCAAAAGATCTCATTAATCCTAAAAAGAAGGGTGTATAAGCAATGCATCCTCCCAATAGTCACTTATGGAGCTGAAACATAGAACTTAACCAAGAGACAGATCCACAAATTGAGAACCATGCAACGTGCACATGAAAGAATTATGCTGGGCCTCACATGGAGAGATCACAAGACAGCACAGTACATCCGAGAAAAGACAAGAGCAAGGACATCATAGAATCCATTAAAAAGCTCAAATGGTGGTTGGCTGGCCATGTTGCAAGAATGGCAGACAACCGATGAACATCACGACTCATGACATGGATCCCCCAAGATGATATGCAGAACCGAGGCCGGCAGAATACTAGCTAGAGAGACGAGCTAGACAAGTTCAGGAAGTACTGGTTCCGTGACGCCCATGATAGAGAAGTATGGCAAATCCTGGGGAAGGTCTATGTTCAACGACGGATGTTGAAAGACTGATGATGATATTTCCTCACTCTTCAGTAAACAGCCCTGCTGGATAATCTTCGGCTTGTTAGATTAGCAATTAGTACACTAGTTTCACTAACCATTGATGTGACCTCTGACCTCACTGGATACTCCATGAATGTGACATTATGCTTGATTTGGCTTAGTCAAAATTAACTAAAACAATCTTTTGTGGTTCTAATTAGATCTATTCTTGATTGACTGTTTTGAATACTTGATGATTTTTTCAGTATAATCAAAATTACTTGATTCTGCTCTTGACACTCAAATTATACATGTTCATCTCGAGTAAGAGAAATTAGATTTGGAAGATCAAGAAATGGAGTTTTACCATGGTTTTGACTTTCTTTTCTGATTGCTTTTTTATTTAGTTTGAAAATTCCTATTCAAACATTTGGTGTTTGAGATCTTCAAGATTTGATTTAAATATGTTTATGCTTTTTATAATCTATCCCTGTAAGTAGTAATCAAAAACCCAAACTGTCACCATGGGTTTCTTCAGTTTTGAAGTGGGTCGGGCTCTCTACATATGTATCCAACCTACAGGCTACACCAATGGTGTAGAGGGCTGAAAATTTACACTTATACTCTCTTTTATGTCTTGAAATGTTTTTTTTTTTCTAAATTCTCCCCTTAAAAAGGTTTTTGGCCAGTAGTTTGATTTGCAATGTAAGTTTATGCTAAATTGCTTCCTTAGTTTGTTTCTGACAGCATTCATGTCTGTTTTTTGAATATTTTGACTTTTTTAGTGATCACTGCCCAACAAAATGCAAGAGAAGTAACTTATTCATTAATCACTCATTTTTCCAATTTTCTAATTGATCACCCCTAACACAGCATGCTGTCAAAAGTCTTTGGTCACATGACAGTTTCTATTGAGTGGCTAACCATACCCACTGTTAATAAATATTATTTGGGTTAATAATTTTGCTTGCCTGATTTTTATTTGAGGGTATTTTTCAATAAGAGTTACAGACAAAAGAGGTGGGTTAGGGTGGTCAATGATACTTGATTATGTAATTGTGACATTTAAAATATATATGTCAATTGAGGTAAATGGCAGTGGCTTGCTTTTAGAATGAGCATGACAAATGGACAAAGAAAAAACTCTGTAAATAATTTGGTGGGCTAGAGAATAAAATTGCTGAAAATTGTTCATTGTACGAATCTAGCTTCTAATCTCTTTTTGCTTCACTGCTTTGACCAATGTAAGGTTCATCTATTGAAAACCATCAACCAAAACTGTCAACATAGGTTTCTTCAGTTTTCAAGTTGGTCTGGCTTGCTGGCTGTACATGTGTCATGCATACACCAACGGAGCTGGAGAGTTGAAAATTTTTAAATATTTACTCCTTATTATAAGGAAAAACATTTTTTTTTGTTGAGATGTATGTTTATGCAAAATTGGACCAATTTAGCATAAACATACAGCTTGTGCCTATCTGTATTAACACTTATTTTCTTGAAAATCCAAACTTTTTTGTTGTCCATCAAAAGACCAGAGAAGGAACTCGGTCATCGATCATCCCTTTTTCCAATGTTTTAGTTGATCATCCCCAGTATGACACTGTGCCAAAAGACATTAGTCATGTGATGGTTTCCATAGTGTGACTAATCAGACCTGTCATGTCTTGATTTAAACACAAAGCTTCATGTTGCTTTGTAAGTTTTTTTTTTTTTAACTCTTCTTTCTATGCATTTGTCTTTATTGCAAGTGGAAACTAACTGCCTGCCAAGTTTGAAATAATTTCAATTCACACAACATAATACACTGATATGAAATTTGCATGTTATCTTTGCTGATGCTATCAGGCACAGGAAGTTCTCTGACATTTGAACTAAGCTGATATTTAATGAGATTAAAGATATGCATTACATCTGGCAAACTTTCAGACCTGTAAGTGCTTCCAAGAATCTACCCTGATTTCAAAAAGATACATTTTTCTAAAATAATATAAATGTTACGAATGTTTTACTTGGTGCTACTCTATCATTGTATATGCTTGGCAAATACTTATCTATCACCTCTGTATGTAATATATCATATCTTTGAAAAAACTACTTACAATAAATTCAAAGCAAATTGTGTGAAACCCTGAGTAAACTAGCCTAATTTATGAGGAAATAATGACATCTGCATTTGGTCTGGCATTCATACAATGCCATAACTTCCAATGACACTCTGATTTATGAGGAAAAAAAGGCAAAGTCTGTCCTTAATGTTTACATTTTTGCTGTGGTTAACAAGTCTTTCAGACATGTTATGGATGCATTCCTGGTTACAACTTCAGCTTAAGTAATGTTAACTGAACCCAATGATATAAGTAAGGGATAGATTCATGACTAAATTATTTAATACATGATACTTGAATAAAAACTCAAGTGCAAAATAATTTTTTTGATGATTTTATCTTGAAACAAGCCTCCTACTTGTATTTCAACTGAAGATGATTACTGCAATGTTTGTATTGTTTATATAATAAATAAATTTCTAGGTATATAAAACTTGTCAGTTTAGTTCAGTTGGTGAGATAGCCGCCTACCTATCACTTGGTCATGATTTCAAATAATGGTGGGAAAATGTTAAATTTATACGTAGATTTGGTTTAATGTGATGTGATAGACAAACAGTGATGAGTTTACTTCCTTACATTTGGTGAGGATTGTTTTTGTTGTTTGTATTATTTAGACTGGAATTCGACAACAATTTTAAATGCAATTAGAAACTGGAAACCAAAACTTTCAAAATAGGTTTCCTCAATTTCTAAGTCAGTCTGGCTGGCCATATATCTATGTATTATTTAAACAGGCCACACCTATGAAGATAGAGGGCTAGATATTTGAACATTCATATTATGTTTGCAAAAACTTTTTTTTCATTTCTAACTTTCCCCAAGGTTTTTAGTGGGGGGATCAGTTGGCAATTTGAATTTAAGCCCAGACTTTTCAGTGATTACTGCCCAACAAAAGGTGAGAGATGTAACTTCTTCATTGATCACCCCTCCTTCCAATGTTTTGATTAATCACCCCTCACACAGCATAGTGCCATAAGATGTTAGTCATGTTATAGTTTCTATTGGATGACTAACCAGACTTTTTTCCATTATTCATTGTGAATTGATAATACCCAATATTGGTGGATAAGGAATATAATACTGCTTAACTCATTTAGATGTTGGAACCAAGTTTTGTGGATAACCAACTCTGCATTTGTATTTTAGATTTTAATTATTTATGGCCAAGCATAGTAGAAATGTTTTGGGTTTTGTTTTTGGATTTTTTTTTTTTTTGTTTTTATCGTTTTTTTGGTGGGGGAGTGTCGATGTGGGGGTTCATTGAAATATTATATACAAAATTAGTGCACATTCAGAGATTTTGGGGCTATAATCTACCTTATATTTTGACAGAAGTTTGGGGGCAGGGGATGTTACAATCAAGCGATACAGAGCTGGATGAATGAACAAGCCATTGAAGGAGTCGGCAGAGCAAGCTCAACCTTCAAAAACAAGAAGATCCCATTAATCCTGAAAAGAAGGGTGTATAACCAATGTATCCTCCCAATAGTCACTTATAGAGTTGAAACCTAACCAAGAGACAGATCCACAAATTGAGAACCATGCAACGTGCACATGAAAGAATTATGCTGGGCCTCACATGGAGAGACCACAAGACAGCACAGTACATCCGAGAAAAGACAAGAGCAAGGACATCATAGAATCTATTAAAAATCTCAAATGGCGGTGTGCTGGCCATGTTGCAAGAATAAAAGACAACTGATGGACATCACGACTCACGGCATGGATCCCTCAAGATGACATGCACAACCGAGGCCGGCAGAATATTAGATCTGACTTTCCATCATCATCAACCTTTAATGTCTGTTGTTGGATACAGACCTTCTCTAGAATTCATCAGACCTCTCTATCATGGGCATCACAGAGCTAGTACTTTCTGAACTTGTGTATTTCTTCATGCCAGCCACTATTTTACATATGATCTCTGGGTATCCTTGCTTTGAGTCTTGATGTTCTGCGCTTATCTGACATTCTTGTAACATGGCCTGCCTATTGCCATTTTTCTTATGGATGTTTTAATATTTCTGACTCTTGTTTTTTCTCTAATATTCTGTGGTGTCTTGCGATCTCTTCATATGATGTTAAGCATGATCCTTAGTTTAAAGTTTAATGTTTTGCTTAGGTTCCATGTTCCAGCTCCATAACTATTGAGAGGACATACATTGGTTGTAGACTCTTGGTATATTCATAAAAAAATGACCTCTACTGTAACCCTTGGCTGAGACTTATTTAATCATTTGCTTTTGCCCAGAGATCTACCAGCAAGATTGTACCTATCCATCAGGGAAAGAAGAGTACATCTTTCAATCTAGATTTTACACTGAAAAAAAAAAATCTTTATTTTGTGTTAAATTTTTTGGGGAACAACTTTGGTATCTAACAAAAAACATGTAATAACTTATCAGTGATAATTTCTTTCACAACTGTATTCTGGATTATACATGCACTGTACAGGAAATTTTCACATTCATGCATGGGCATCCACTGCCGCTTTTCTAGAGGTTGTGTGTGACAAAAGCGTATATTTCCGGGAGAGGGGGGGGGGATATATTTGGAATATAACTTAGCAGCAACCCTGTTACCAGCAAAGAATAATACCGTCTTTTTATATAGGTACATCAAGTTGGGGTTACATAGAACAATTATATAGAACCATTATCCTTCATTGACTAAAAAGTTTCAACTTTCAAACCCCTTTGCCCAAGAACCCCATGCCCTCAAGCAACTGTTAGAATTAAGCAATGTAGGGTCAAATTGATATTTTAGTAACCTGTCTTTCTGATATTATATAGCAAGGACATTTTTCCGACTATGTGAAAAATAAAATAATTATTATCAGAAAAAAAATATTTGACTAACAAATCTACAAAATGTTCCATTTGAGGAAGGGTAAAAAATGTGAAAAAAACAATTGGGTGAAAAATTGTGCTGAGAACAATAAAACAAAGCTACCGGTCAAAATAATTCATGGAATAATCATAACTAAATTCCCTTTGTGAAATATTTCTCAACATCTAATTTATAAGAAAGAACGTAAGTGTTCTGACATTGGGTTTTACAGTATAAGGTAGTTTTTTGGATGATTTCTATATTAATACTTACTTTGATGCATTTGAGAATATTCTCTTACACATTTAATGTTTTGAGAAATAGATTTGCAAATAATGAACTATCTTGTACCATGTGCTCAAGCCAAGAAAAAAAATTCTTTCCTTAGCTTAATTATAATTGTCAACCAAAACAATCAACATAGGTTACTTCAGTTATCAAGTTGGTCTGGACTGCTGTCTATGGAGCTCATGTAATGATGGAGCTAGAGGGCTGAAAATTTGAAAATTTACCGCTCATTATATCTAGAGATTTTTTTTTTTAGGAAATTCCCACCCAAAACAATTTTAGTATGGATTCAATTTGCAACGTAAGTTTATTCTAAATTGGTCAGCTGGCAGCATTCACACAATTGTTTTATTGAAAATTCAGACTTTTTTTAGTGATCCCTTCCCACCAAAACATGAGAAAAGTAACTTAACATTTATCACTACTTTTTCCAATTTTTAATTGATCATCCCTAAAATGGCAGGCTGCCAAATTTTTATTATTATTAATATTATTAATTCTTTGATGTTGTAAATGTCATATATGTGGATAATTGTGTTGTGCCATTGGCATCACCTCTCTTCTTGTAAATGTACTAATTGGTTATTCTCTTTTGCCCCTCTCCTTTGACACCACTCAAGGGTGTTAGATTATAGTTGCCATTGGTCACTGATTTTACTGTTGACCTCAGGCCATCTGTTCAAGGTCATAGCTCTATGTAGGTTTAAGTACACTCTAACTGATAACTAGCCACCAACTCTTTTCTTGTGGTCACACATTGACGTCAGAGAAACAAAAGCAAACCCATTTTACAAAAACAAATTTATCCTGAAATTTTTTTCTTTTGAAAGCTGTCAATCAAAACTGTCAACATCCACATGGGTTTCTTCAGTTTTTAAGTTGGTCTGGCTGGCTATGCATGTATGTATGTATGCTGTGTTCAGGTTGCACCAATGAAGCTACAGGGCTGATAATTTACTGAACATTTACACTTTATGTCTAGACCCCCCCCCAACAAATAGTGTTGTTTTGGTGGGGATTTAATTTGTCATCCAAGTTTATGCCAATTCGTCTCTTAGTTTGTGAGGCAGCATTTTCTCTAGTTTATTGAAAATTAAGATTTTTTAGTGATTGCTGGCCAACAATGGGCAAAAGAAGTAACTTATTCATTGATCACTCATTTCTCTAATGTTTCTTATCGATCACTCCCAACGCTACCAAAAGACATTGGTCATGTGACGGTTTCTGTTGAGTGACTAACCTGACCTGTTACTTCTTTCACATTAAGTATTGCTATGCTACTATACAAATAATTTTATGATTGTATTGTACTTTAATAAATTTAAAAAAACACGATGTTACTCAGCATTTTCTTGTTTACATCTAACCAAAATGAACCTGGACTGTTTTTTACATGCAAAAAATTCAATAAGCATTCAATGGTTATTTTCAAATATTAAAGATAGAAAATAAAGACCATCCTGTGGTATACTTTATAAGTAGATCTTCCTGGTAGTGTATTTCTTTAAGGCAATGGTTTTGAATAACAAACCTAAATTATTCATTCCGGTGACAGTGTTTTTTTTCAATCACGATTCTTTAATCTAACTCAATTATTGCTTAGATAACGTTTCTCTTCTGAGGAGAAATAATTAAGAATATTTCAAGCTAAAAAACAAAACTAGAGCTTAAGATATTGGCTAAATTTGAGAGTGAATTAGAATTTTGGTTGATTTTATTTACTCTCAATATTATATACTCTCTTATATACTCTCAATATACTTTGATTTTTGCTACCAGAATAAACTGTTATGAAATTTAGATTTTTTACTATGTATCATTATGATTTACATTAAAATTTCAATCATATTACTAACGATATTTCAGATTATTAATAATCCTTTTTTTTTTCAAATAATTGTTTATTCATTTTAGCATACTCGAGCAAAATAAGTTGACCTGAATTGGGCTTTAGAAGTGGAAGTTACTTGGTCATCAGTTTTAGCGTATATCACTGGTCATTGTCATCTGTAATTGTTGTTGTATACAAAAGTCAAAGTTGGACAATTAAATGTTTTTTGTTTTCTCTTAAATCTAAAGAATAAAATCATAACATTATAAACTGTCAACCAAAATAGTCAACATAGGTCTCTTCCGTTTTCAAATCAGTGTGGCTGGCTATATATATATATATATATATATATATATATATATATATATATATATATGTGTGTGTGTGCGTGTGTGTGTATGTGTATATATAATATGCCAACCACCAGCTGCACCAGTGGAGCTAGAGTGCTGAAAATTTTAAGATTTACTGCTTATCATATTTAGAATTTTTTTTTCCTCAAATTCACCCCTATCTGAATAGGATTTGGAGGGTAGGGGATGTCAGTTTACAATGTAATTTTATGCTAAACTGATCACATTATTTGTGACTTGCAGCATTCACTTGTATTTAGACATTTCAGACTTTTAAAGCACACTACCCAACAAAAGGCGAGAGGTGTGACTTATTCACTGATCAACCCTTTCTCCAATTTTTGATTGATCACTGCCCCCCTACATTACATGAGAGCGGTAACTTGCATTCATCATTATCATCATCACCAGTCTTTCAATGTCTGTTGTTGGACCTTCCCCAGGATTTGCCACACCTCTCTATCATGGGCGTCGCAGAGCCAGTATTTCCTGAACTTGTCTAGCTAACTTGCATTAAAAGGGTGATTAACTTGCATTAATCACTGTTTTTTTCTAATTTTCTAATTGTTCACCCCAATATTGCATGCTGCCAAAAAATGTTGGTCGCTTGATGGTTTCTGTTGATTGATTAACCAGATTTTTTTCAAATGAGAAATCATAAATTTTTGGTTCAAACCATTCTGGTAGTAATCTCATCAAGGTAACTTGAGCAGTATATATATAGATGGCGGTGATTCATAATTTTCCTTAGAATGCTAGTTTTTGATTTTTTCTTTCAATGTTTACTACTTCCATTGATGTTTGATGCTTTTTTTCGTTTAAATTTCTCGGTAATTATTCTGCAAGGGAAATAAAGGATTAAAAATTCATTTATGACATAAGTTCTGCTTTACAATTTCTGAAACACTTGTCCACATGTTTATACCAGACAACTTGGCATTTTTTATCTACTGTTACTATGGTCAAGTGTTACAGTTTAAAGATAAAGTAAAAAAAAGTTTAAACATTTTTTTTTCTAATATTAAATTTCTGCAAAGGAGAGAAATGCTACAAATCAGTCACTGTATAATATAACTCATTCAAAATAATTTCGGTTAAAGTCATAAAACAAAAACCTTTAATGAAAACTGTTCACATTTTTCTAAGTTTACTAGATTATCCATGCCATCAAAAATAACAGCATATATAAGATATATGGATATGCACATTGCATTTTATGTATGTAGGTAATAGAGATTTGCTTTGAAATGTGCTTGGAGAATGGAATTCTGTTGACTTCATACAGATTATTTTATAATTTTAGTTTTTGCTTTTATTACTTTTTTATATTTTCATATTTGTTCTGTTGACCACCCAACAAATTTTTCATTTTCTTGCTTTTGTTCTCATTGCTTTTTCAATTTTCTTGTTCTTTAAAATGGCATTTTTACTATGTCATCAGAACATAGAATTCTATTTTACTACATCAATTCTGCCCCTTAACGTGGCAAACAAACATTGCTAATTACATGCTTGGATATTCAAAGTTCATAGAGCTGTTTCAAAAATATATATACTGTATTTACCGTTTGAAAAATCACTTGTTTCCCAGTTTGATATAAATTTTTGCGATGATGGAGACTTATACAGCATTCTCTGTCTAGGATCATAGGAAAGCTTTTGACAAGTTTATAGCCAGGAAGACTGGCAGTCAGACAGAAGATACTGTTTTTTCCTGAAAACATTGATGCCAAAGAAATTTATATTACACACAGTAAATTCCATAAATAAATACCATGCAGTCAAGATATATCTAGTATATTTACTGATTGAGTATTCATATACATTGTTAAATGCAAATATCTCGACAATATACTTGCTGGTAAATTGTAGTCATGTTTCCCACCTTGATGCGAATTGAAGATTTCTTCTTTCAAATGTAAAAATTTCTTACTTTATAGGATGAAAGTATCTTCACTTGGTTAGGGTTATCAAAGTAGAATTAACTCTTAAATTTATAAACTGCTGGAAATGCTTGTAATTGACAGTGGAATTCTTCAATGAATAGTATAAGAAATAGAACTGTTGTATAAATTGGATAAAAAATTTTTTTTTAATTCACAAAATGGTCATAGGAAGATAATTCTATCAGAAGTTATATCCCCTGAAACTAATATTCTATTTTCTTGTTTGAATTCAAGAGTTAAGATAATGTCCTTACCTCGCAGAAATTAATCACCATAGCCTGCACATGTACTTGAATTAGTTATCAAAAAATCATCTGAAAAATACGAGCAGTTCTTAGATGGTGCCTAGTGATGTTCTCATGCAAACTTTCTCTGTTGCAGTTCCAAAATGTGACCAGGAGTGCTCAGAGATACAGACACACTCACACACAGACGAGCAAAAAGAGAAGAATCTTCACCCCACTTTGCTTGTTAGACAGGCAATTTGTAGGGCTGCAGTGATTCAATATGTTACTGTGCTCACATGTGTTTCAATCTATCTGTTGATTTATTAATATATGTTTTATTTGGATTATATCATACTTATTGCATGCTTGTCTAATTCCAGAGTAAGTATTCATTATGAAATAGTCATTTTAAATCTTCAGACTTAACTGATTCTACAACTTAATCTTTCTCTTTAGTAAAACTGGCAACATTATACAATCATCATCATCAGCAGCAGCAGCCCTTTACTATCTGTCGTTGGACATAAACCTTCCTTGAGATTTTCCAGACGACTTTACCATGAGCATCGCAGAGCCAATACTCTTTCAACTTGTCAAATATTTTCCCAGCCACTGTTTCACATATGATCTCTTGGTATCTATGTTTTTTATCGTGATGTTCATCGGTTGTCTGCCATTCTTGCAACATAACCAGCCCATTGCTATTTGAGTTTTCTAATGGATTTTATGATATACTGGATGGCTGTTTTTTCTCCAATATACTGTGCCGTTTTGAGATCTCTCAATGTAATATTGAGCATGATTCTCTCATGTGCACGTCGCATGGTTCTCTGTTTGAGGGTTAATCTTTTGGTTAGGTTCCATGTTTCAGCTCCATAGGTGACTATCAGGAGGATGCGTAGGTTGTAGATCCTTCTTTTTAAAACTGATGGAATTTTCTTGTTCTTGAAGTTTCTTAAAGTTTGCCACCCTAGAGCGATTCTTTATTTGATTTCTATTTCTTTTGAGGGTTTCATGGAAATTTGTTGTCCTAGGTAGATGTTGCGTTCCACTTTTTTTCCGGTCAGTTTTTGCTTTGGATTTTGTGTCATCCTCAATATATTTGTTGTACGTAACATTTTCTCTTACTGAAGTTTATGTGTAGTCCAACCTTCTTGCTTTTTTTGTTCAGTCCGTCTTGCATTACTTGGAGATTGTGAAGTTTTTTTTTTTTTCAAAAAGGATGATGTCATCAGCAATTTTAAAACGACAGGTATTTGCTGCTTATTCTAATTCCTTTATTTTCCCAGTCTAGGTTTCGGAAGATAATCTTAAGGCAGGCTGTGAAGAGTTTGGGTTAGTTGGTTTGCCCTCTGTCTTACTCCTTTTTTGAGCTGAAAGGGCTCAGTCTTTATGTAGCCTAATAAATGAACTGTTGTGTCTGCATATATGTTGCAAGACTGACATTTACAGGGTTTACGCCTTGTTGTATGATAGCATCGTTGACCTTGGGGATTTTCACTGAGTCAAAAGCACTCTTAAAGTCGACAAATGCTACCGCGAGTGTCATTTTATACTCTGCTGTATTTTCTTTTAGTTGATTTACTGAATGGAAATGATCAATGGTTGAGTAGCTTTTTCTGAATCCAGCCTGTTCTCGTCGTTGGTTTTCATCTCGCATTTTGGTGATCACTTTGGTAGAAAGTTTGTGGATGCAGTTGAGTAGACTTTTTGGCCTGTAGCTGTTTAGATTTTTCTGGTTACCTTTGAGGTTCAAGAAAGGCAACTACATCCTAACTGAATTGCGGACAATCAACAATCAATTACAAGTATCAAACAAGTTCAGTGGTAAATAAAGGTGTTGTTTTCATCACAAAATCAAATAAATCATAAGTAAAACATCTTGTAATTTTATGTTGAGTGATTGCAAATTGAAGAAATTTGATATCTCAGTTGTATTAATTTAGTCTTTTTATGAAATTTTGTTTTTACTCCCGGCTTTCTAGAAGAGTTGATGATGATATAAGCAGACATGTTGGGGGATCCATCACCTACCTGCTTTATATCAAAGGACTCCTGTAATCTGAATTTATTGTTTCATCATATGATTTAATGAGAGTATCAGAAACTGTCAACCAAAACTGTTGACAGTTTCTAATACTAATTCAAGTTATTCTGGCTATCTATGTATCACGTATACAAGCGTCACGGATGAAGCTAGAGGGCTGAAAGTTCAAACATTCACCACTTTATGCTTACAAAAAACCTTTTGCTTTGTTTTTTGAAAATTCGTCTTAAGTAGGCTTTTAGTTGGGGGGGGTTAATTTGTTATGTAAAGTTATGCTAAATTAGTCCCTTAGTTTATGTTTGACAGCCTTCATACTTGTTTTTGAGAATGTTCTTTGTGATTTCCGCTCAACAAAAGGTCGCAGAAGTTACTTATTTATTAATCATCCGTTTTTCAAATTTCTTTGTGTGATCACACCCAACATGAAATGCTGCCAAAATACGTTGATAACACGACAGTTTCACGATGGATCTCTTGATTGACTAACCAAACCTGCATCTTTTAATTTTTCACTTTTTCATAACTGGCACATCGTTTAATAATCAAATATATTTTGTGATGATAAATTAAATCTGGAGAAAAAAATTCAAATGTCTATTGTTTGGTCTTGTTAGAACTTAGTAATAGCCTAATTTCCATTCGAGAAGAAAGGATTTCATATGATTGATGATCCCCTTATTTTTTGTAGACATATATAAGTCGAGGAAGCTTTGTTGGGTAGATAGTTGGCTATTTAATTGGTAGAACGATACAATGACATTTAAGTTTGACATTTGATGAAATGTAGAAAGGCCACAAATGGCCGGCTACAGGCAAGATTCCTTTTTGGCATGAGATGGGTAAGAATTAGGACTAAAATAGTGTAAGCCTCAAGATAAGTAAAGATTTTTCTAAATGTTATAAGTAGAAGGAAAAATATTGGTATTGTCTCTTTGACAGTCTTTGTTCATTTCTCTCCTGTTTGTGTTTTGGATAAATGGTTTATTCTAGAAGAAAAAAAAAAGAAAATATTCCCGAGCATTTGAAATTTACATCCATTTCTTTTTTTTTTTTCTTTTTTTTTTTGATGTGTCCTTATATTCTTTATTTTTGTTGGTTGGTCCCGGTTATGTTAAACAACAGAAATAGGAAGAGGTGTGATATCATTTAAAGACATGATGTCATTAAAATAAAATCTATTCTGGTTAATTTTTTCTTCACCAGATGCTAATGATGTCATGATAGAATTGATATTGAAAAAAAGCCAAAAATTATCATTTACTATTTTTTATTGAAAATAGTATTGCATAATATTTCCATATTGCAATATTTCATAAGTATGAAAATCAACTGACTGCATGAGAGACTACTTGTTCTTCTTCCTTCTCTTCTTCCTTCTGCTATGACTACCATGGTTGGTAGACATATAGTTGACCTTATGGTTCTTGTTTTGATAGAAAAAGTGTCTTCTATAGACTGAACTTGAATCATGAGTTTTGCAAAATTTTTTTCATATTTATTGAGAAAGGAACCGGGATATTTTTTCCTTTCATAAGTCAATTATTCATTTTGTCTGAATTTCTAAGTTGAAAAATCATTATTATTATACACTGATTTACTTGGATTATTGTCTTCATCTTGGTTGTTATAATCACAATACTTTGACTGTTGTACTCTCCAGTCAACTTCAGGTGTCTCTCATGGTTGATTACCTTTTGGGTATTTTGAACTGAACCCTTTATTTAATCCATGGAAGTAGATTGTTCTCATTCTGCTGGCTATCTTTGAGATCTTGTGTCAACTACTAATTCTTCTTAGTTAATTTGTCCTTGTGGTGTCACTTATCTGTGACAAGAAAACAAGAGGGTATAACAGCTGAAGCATTATGACTCTAACAACCAAGATGAGTACACAAGTCAGAGTAAATCAGTGTATGGTAATCAATTATACTTATCTATCATTTAATCATACTTGCCCATCTCTTTGATCTCTGCCAGTCGAATTAAAGTATTTAAGGTAGAAACCACCAACCACAACTGTTAACATAGGTTTCCTCATTTTTTGAATTGGTCTGCCTGGCTATCTATGTATGTATCATGTACAGGTTGCTCCACTGTAGCTGGAGGGCTGAATTCCAAACATTTACTCCTAATGTGTGGATAAAACATTTTCTGACTTTTGAAAGTTCTTTGCCGAAATAGTCTTAGTGGTCAATTTACAATGTGACCGTTAAGTAGGTCCCTCTCTTTGTGTCCAGCAGCATTCATGCTTGTTCTTTGAAAATTCAAACTTTTTTAGTGATCACTGCTCAGCAAAAAGTGAGAGAAGTAATTTATACATTGAATGTATTTTTTCAATTTTGTTAATTGATCATCCCAACATGGCATGCTGCCAAAATACGTTGGCATTCCTCTGCGTGTGTGAAAGTGTATGATAAACATACAGCATTTCAAATTTCTACTTGCTCTTATCTCAACTTGGTATGAAAATATTTGTGAAAAAGTCCTGAGTATTTACGGAAAATTTCATTTCAATGAAGAGGATCCTTAGTGAACCTTAATAATTACTATAGTTGGTACATCACAAAATGGTTTATGTATCAATATATACTGTTATACCTGTTTTATGTAACCAAACTGAAATTATAGACTTGCAGTCAATAATTGAACAACTGTAGCATCAAAATTTAAAATCATGTAAAAGAAATTCCATCGAAGAATAAATATGGTCAGAATAAATTCTTCTTATGACATCACTGGTATTTTCCACTGGGAAACATCTAAAATGGAATGTGGAGCATCTAGACTCTGGAGAATCTGGATGATATTAATAAACCAGTTCAAAAAAGGTGAAAAAAACTTTTTTTTTGCCAAAAATTCATTTTATGAAGGGGCCTAGTGAAGTACTGATGTCAATTTTCAAGTCTGTAAACAAAACGGTGTGGCCAGGAGTGCTGGAACTCATAAATACACCCACATATGAGAAAGGATAGAACACTTTGCCACTTCTGGTGGCTACGATTGTTCAATTCAATACTTTGATGTCTTTGTTCTCTCTCAGTATTTTTCTTGTTACTGTTGAGAATTATTGCTCACAAAAATGGCTTTATTTGAATTTCTTTAAGTACGGAGTCAAAGCAATAACACTTGTTTCCAGTAAATTTTATTCATTTTTCAAAAATGATATTTAAACGTGTCAGCACTACCCTACAATCATTTTGCCTTGTAGTTTATAGATACAGTAGTATTTATTTATAATGATATCCTGCATAAGTTACTTATATATTTTTTCTATCCGTATAAAATTCTTGCAAATGATTTTCATTTTGTTTTGTTTCGAATTTCAGATAAATCTATAATTATACCTCTATATTTTGCTGATATTTTCTGATTTGTTTAATTGTAGTACATTTTTTGGTTCAAAATTTACATAGTTCATAATAACTGGTTTAAAAATGACTGAAATTGATAAATTCATTTCTATGTGTGTCACAATTATGTGACAGTAAGGAAATATATTGAAACAATTACGCATCTGGAATAGTTTTTATGTCTCATCTTAAACTTATCGTTTGCAAACAGGAAAGAAGGCAGATTTTATTCTATACTACTCAACTGAAATGAGATTTTCTAAGTTACCTCCCTTTAGGAGATTTTGTTGTATTCTAGCCATGTACTAATAGTTATTACTGCTAAAACTGTTTTTATCTTTAAATTATGCTTCAGTTAATTCTCAGGTAACAATTCATTCAATTATCTGTAACTAATAGAAGAAAAAACTATAAAAATAAGTGGTAAAACAATTTAGCTTGAGATTGAATTAATATTGATACTTGAATGTAAAATATTCTCTGTATGAAATCTGAGTAAAAGAAATAAAACTTCTGATTACTACTTATTGTCTGTTGAGTTAATCAACTTGATTATAACTAATAATATGCATAAAAGCTTAAATCTGATTCATGAACTATAAAGTAAATATTTTAAAAATAAAAAATTACATTTGGAGTTTGGTATCTAATTTTTATTTATTTTATTAGATGAAGTATTGTAAATTATCATTATCATAAAAACCAACAAGCTCATACACCTCTGGTTTTTGAAAAGTCTGTCCATAGACTTCCAGTGTAACCTTTGTGGACCTTTAGGATGGAGGGGTGATCACTGCACCTAATCTTAGAAGGGAGGGTCCTCAAAGAGCCAAGCCCCCCACCCTACGGCCCCAAAATCTCTAACTACCACCCTGTTTGTCAAATATTAATGATATATTTGCATTGAAAGATTTCATTAATGTGTAGCTGGTATAAAATGAAAAGTCTCTTTAAAGATATCAAATTCATATTTAGATTTTTTCACAGATTCACTCTTGCATCAATGAGGAGGTATTTTGTTATAGTTTTTTTAGGTTGGCAGTTTTGGTTGACGGTTTCTAATGATTTTGATGATAAGCAAATACATCAATATCTCTGATAAAGATCTTCTGGCTATTCAGTCCACTTTAAGATTTGAACAAGTCAGGATATGACTTTCGACAATAGAACATAAATCAACTCACCATCACAGTCAATATTTGACCAACTGTTGCATTAAATTTTTTGTCATATAAAGAAATTATATTGATGAATAGAAATGATCATCCTATTTATGACATCAATGGCATTTTTCAATGGAAACCACTAAAATTGAGTTTTTAAAAACCATCTAGATTCTGGAGCCTGTCAAAAAAGCTTTTTTTTTTCCAAAAATAAGAACATTTTTAGAGGGGCTCTAGTTGAGTATTGATGCCAATTTTCAAATTTGTTGATAAAACAGTATGGCCAGGAGCACTGGAACACACGAACACTCGCGCATGAAAAAGAATGGAACTGGCTGAGAAGATCAAAGATGTAAATATTTCATCTAGTGGTCAATTACATAAATGATTACATAATTGTTGCTTTTCTATTTTCTCTAATGAAGTTCTCATATTAAGAAAGTAAATTATCATTGTACCATTCCCTACCAATTCACACGTGCACCACCAAAAGGGGTAAGGATTTCTCATTTGCTATTGGTAGTGGCAAGGAAGTATTATGCCCAACGCCCCCAGTAATGGTGATTATGCATTTATTCTAATCACCGAGTTCGTCAGGGCAACTTTTGACTCTTGATCACTTAGGTCAGTCGCATAGTCAAGCTGTACGATGCCAAGTGTCTTTTCACATAAATCCTATATCTATCTCGATTGGCACTGAATAGTTGAAATATATAAGAAACTTACTAAAATCAAGCCAGATGCTAAACTAGTTTTTATAGACCTCGTAGGATATTCAATATCATACACGGTTATTATTTTTATCTTTTTTATGACAGAAATCATATATCTCATATAATGATAAATGATATAATCTCCCTACAGATAAGTAATTTCAGTTTAAAAATAGTCGTAAAGAGAAAAACAGCAAAGAATTATATGGTAGAATAAAAACAAAATGAGACATGAATAAATAAAAACTCAAATAAAAATTACAGAATCAAAAATGAGAATAAGGGTTATTCCTGAAAAAAAGTTCAATTTTATATCCTTACTTTTCTGAGTATTTCTTTATCAGCTTTATTTGTAACATTCAATATATTATGAGTATTGGATCACTGGGGCTCCATGAATGACCCGATAAACAAGCTAAGTGGGCTAAAGATTTTTTTCTCTTTGCTTGTGTGTGTGTGTGTGTGTGTGTGTGTGTGTGTGAGTGTATGTCTGGGTGCTCCTAGTCACACCTCTAGGCACCATTTACCCCCCCCCCCCAGTAGTGCTTTTTTAGGTCTCTGGTCATTTTGCACGAACAATGCCCAAATCTTGAGCTGGATAATTAGTTCTGGTATATACATGGGCTATGGTGATTTATCTATGTGAGGTACCAATATCTATCTTATTATGAGTATCTTCTTATATCTTTGTTATTTTCAAATGTCTACTTATCATGTTTTGACTTTATTTTCATACGTAATGTAAATGATGTATGATTATGACAATGACCAGACCAAAAACCAGTGGCATCGTATGTAATAACAGTGATAGACAGAGAAACTGATGATGAAATCACTCCAACTTCTAAAGCCCAACTCAGGTTACATTACAGGAACTTCTAATAAAGCAGTTGAAATGGGATACATAGTTTTGGAAAAATATTGTATGGAGAAATGAATTCTGTTTTGTTTACATTTTAGATTTTAATGAAGCAAGGAAGTTTTACCCTAGTGCAGCCAAGCTTATATTATTGAGTTTTCACACCAGCTGTAAGAGATTCTGTGACAAGAATTCTTCTATATTCTCCAGAACTCTCCTCGGTATTCTAGCTGTTTTTAATAGTTCTATTATCTGGATAATCTGATTCTTTCTCAGATTTCCAGTAAATTCGGTTTTTCCACTTAGCTTTTACCAACAGTTCCCAGAGCTCCAACAATGGTTGGAGCAACTTTCACCTTTGTGCCATAATTTCTTCATTTCTCCTGGCTAAATCCAAATACTTTTTGAATTCCAAAAAGATAGATTGATTGGAACTTGAGTGAAGTAAACATATTCAACTGTGAAAAAATGATATGGTAATAAACTCATGGAAATATTTCATTAACAAAATTTTAGCATTCCATATCAGTCACTCATTGAAACTGTAATAGCTATAAGAAAACAATCTGTATAATTTGGTCAATATTTCTTATAATTTAGGGGTGTATAAACTCTTCCATGTTTGTCTGTCCAATCAGGTTAAACCAAATCGATATATACAAATAACATTTCCCTACCGTGATTTGAATTCCCGCCTGAGCCAAACAGAAAAGTCTTACATATCTGCAATATTTTCTGTCACGAATGCATCAGGGCTTATTTCAATTAAATAAATACATTTATATTAGAAAAATATTTTTTTTTTTTAGGTAATTTTTTTATTCATTATAAGTACAAAACAAAAATATCATTAATCATCTTCAGTCGTAATAGAAGAAGGTGTGGAGTTCGACCCTGCAGCAATCATTTATAATTGTATAATCTGGTTTGTAATAAAGATATGTTGTTTTGCTGCATAAGTTTGCAAGTAGTTTTTTTCAATATCATTTTTATTTTCTGTTTTTTTTTTTTTCTTTTATGTGGCCTCGTATTCAAACTGATAGACTGTTTGTGAGACAATAACCAATGGTGAAAAGTGGTTATGCAAGGGTTTTAATAAATGCACTATTGTTACGTTGATATGACTGTTTTTGTGTTTATCAATTGCAAGGTTTTTATTTGTAAAAATATTGATATTCTAAATGTACATACATTGCATGGGTGTTAAATTTCCATCTTCTAATAGAATTTCGTCTTTGACAAATAAAAATTACTGCGGAAGTGCTTGAACTTTTTGGCCCTTTTATCTTCATTTTTAGCTGCTTTTTTGAGTATTTGGCATTTTAAAAATTTAGCGCTCTTTAGCAGTTAAACTAGCGTGAAAATATTTCTTGAGTTGGCAACACTGAATTTCAGTCTCGGCAATTTTTTCTGCTAACACCCATGACACACTATCTTACTACAAAGATAATTGCATCAGTGAACAATGATGACTTGATGAGTACTTGAATAAAGTACTGATCATAGCTTTATATTCATAGACACATATAAATCGTTCAACAGATATTATGCAAATTCAGTATTTTTTAACTAAGTCATGTTTTTTTTTAAACAAAATGCATTTATTTGATTAATTCGTATCAGAAAGCTGAGTCTCTTAAAGGTAATCCGAGTTCAGTTGCTGGTAAATTATGCATTGAATATTCTCTTTGTACTGTTTATTAGCTCCCCTCTGGGTGGAGACATATCTATGATTACAGATGAAATTGAGCTGTGTTTGAAAACCTCAAAATGAATGATGTTTAGAATAGCCCTGTATTATGTTGTGGGTTTGTTAACATGATGCAAGTTTTCATGGAGAAACTATTTTTTTTTGTCTCTTTGTTTCACCGCATTAACAATTTATAACCACACTGGAAGTGGAGAAACTAAAGAGGGCAAGTTTTTATCTTTGTTTTTAATGTAGATGTAACACGATATGTAAATCAGTGTTGGATATACATTAGAATGCTTTTAAGACTGTCTGGTTTGGTACTGTTATATTTTGGCCAAATTTGATAAGTATGGAAATGATCCCTACTGTAAACAGGTCTAGTTAGTCCCTCACTAGAAACCGTCATACAACCAATGTCTCCTGGCAGCATACTGTGCTGGGGGTAATCTATTGAAAAATTGGAAAAAGAGATGATTATTGAAAAAGTTGCTTCACATGCCTTTTGATGGGCAGTAATTACTAAAAAAAAAGTCTGAAATTAAAAAAACGAGCATGAATGCTGTTTGACGCTAAATAAGAGCCTATTTTAGCACAAACTTGGATTGCAAATTGAACCCTACACTAAACATCTATTCAGGGAGTAATTTATTATAAAAATTTGTTTTTTGCAAAAAACATAAGGAGTAAATGTTTAAATTTTCAGCCCTCTTGCTCCACTATTGCTGTCTGTATGCATAATACATATATACATACATATTTAGCCAGCCAGACAAAGTAGAAAACTGAAGAACCCTATGTTCCCTATTTTGGGTACAGTTTTAGTTGATGGTTTTCCAATAGGGTATATATCTACGGATTTGCTATTCTAAGAATGTGGAGAAAACGATATATAAACTTGCAGTCACAGTCAATTATTGAACAACCATAGTGTTAAAATTTGAAATCATCTAAGAAATTCCATTGAAGAATAAATATGGTTGGAATAAATTTTTATTTATGACATCACTGGTGTTTTCTGTGGAAATAGAGAAAAATAAAGTTCTAAAAAAATCTAGATTCTAGAGAAGCTAGATGTTATTAATAAACCTGTAAAAGTAAGCCCCCCAAAAGGTCAAAAAACATATTTTCCAGAAGGGGTCTAGTGGAGTGCCGATGCCAATTTTCAAGTTTGTAGACAAAATGGTATGGCCAGGAACACTGGAAAACTCAAACACCCCCACATATGAAACAAAGATAGAACCCGTCATCTGCTTTGGTGGCTAGGGTTGTTCAGTCTTATGAATATCTGAATATCTTATAACATTAGAAAAAGTCTTGTCAGTTACTCTTTGTTACTCTGGAGTTTTTAAAAACATTTTTAAAGCGCTTATATATTTCCTCTCCTTTTAGTGCTTATATTGGGTTTGGCATCAGCATCATGCAGCCGTTGATATAGCTGCAATAATCAATAAAGTATACAGAGATTCAAAACTTTTGAGCTAATTTACCATTGGTGAATAATATGAAATTATTTGTAAAGGAATGAATATACTGATAACACAAAAAGAATTAATGTGTACATGCTTACATGATATATTTGGGATGATTGTGAAGTCATCCGACATTTTCTTGAAATAGGGTCACTATAAAAGAATTGCATAATTATTAAGTTAAAAGTTCATACAGAGATTGTATACAGTATCTGATTATTATTAGTATTATATTAAAGACCATCAACAAAACTGTTGACAAAGGTTTCTTCAGATTTTGAGTTGGTTTGCTGGCTACGTATGTATCACACAAATGGAGCTAGAGAACTGAAAATTCAAACATTTATTCCATATTTCTGTTTTTTAAAAATTCTCCCCCTGAATAGGTTTTGAGTGGTGCTCAATTTATAACGTGAGTTTATGCTAAATTGGTCCTTTAGTTTTTGTCTGGCAGTATTAACATTTTTTTTAGTTTTTAAAAAAAATTTAGACTTTTGGAATGATTGCTCACCAAACTTACATTATAGGAATATAAAGAGGAGGGTCTGTAATTTGAACTAGTTGACCTTATCGTGAGAAAGAGGTGGATCCAAACTGGTTTTAAAGGAGGTTGAGTTGATTGTTGAATTTTGAGGTTGAAATTTAATTGAATATTAGTTTCAATTCATAACCAATGCTTTCAGAAAGAAAAAATGACCTTTCCGAGTAGTGTATAATGAAAGTTATAGCTAGTGATGGAAATGGTAAGGCCTGGTCTTGGGAATTAGGTACATGGTAAGGCTGGGTCTCGGGAACTAGGTACATGGTAATGTCTCTAGTAGACATTGAATATGAAAAAAGTTGGAGATTGAGAAGTAGATATATGCGATAGCTCTGTTTACCCTCACCCCCCCCACTGGTTATACTCAATTTTCAACATTTATATTTGATCTGTTAAATGTCAAATTCACATTTTTTACAAATTAAGCAGAAATATTTTAAAATTTTATTGATATCTTCTAAATTTCACTCTTTAAAATGTGCTGAGATGTGTCTTAATTCAATTATGTAACTATAAGTGAGTTAATCCATACAATTAACTTGCTCCAGAGATAGATGTACCAAAGTTAATGTATTGTAATAGTTTATCATCACTAATACTTATCAAATTTTATGAATCCTCTAATTTGACCTAATCTAATAATTTGATTTCTTCTCTGTCAATTACAAAAAGCAGTTTCACAAGTAGTAGCTTCCAATCATAAGAACATAAAGATTTGAAACATTATTTTTAGTGTGAAGCAAAGTATATGAAAGCACACATCTGGCAACCTTGATCAATTACACTGTTTAGCTGGTTGTAGGGAAAGTTTTAATCTGTATAAACAAAATACTAGTTATCAAAACTAAAAGTAATTCCACTGCTTGGAAATTCTATTTCAACCCCCAATTTTACAAAAACCTTGTAGTGCATGTTATATTGCTAGCCTCAACTAGTACCACTTGTGGTGGCAGGTGTTTCACGAAGTGGAACAAACAGTAGCTAAATATTGTATAAAGTGCCACTTCACACCAAAATGTTGAAAAAATAATTACAGAATTTGTCTAAATACTTTTGTAAACAAAAGTTTGGTTCTTGAAGACAATTCCAATGCTAGAAAATATAACAGTTAAAATGAAGTTTATAGGAAATAGTGAAGAACAATATCTTTACATAATTTCCTGTTGAAACACATGACGTAAGTGAATATTTGCAAATGCAATATAGTTAATTTATTTGTTTATAAATATATTGAACTAATTAAGATGTAGAAAACATCTTTTTTCAAGAAAAAAACAAGACATATGTTTAAAACTCAAACTCTGCAAAGGGAGTTGCTTCTTTTTTGTCTCACTATCCCTGCTCTGTATATTTATCATTCTGTCACTCTGGAATTACAAAACTTTGGATTATGAATTATTTCACTTGAATTTGGCACAAAGCAAGAGGAATCATGTGTGCAACCCTACAAACATTTTTAAAATACTTCAGGACAGATTATCATTTTAAAAAAAAAAAAGTTCCTGAAGAATCTGATCTGATTTTTTTTCTTCCTAGAGTTATGATATGATAAATTGGAATTTTTACATACATTATTTATTACATCTTTTCACTGTTGTGGATTTTATGTGAAAGAAAAATATCATCAATGAAATGTAAATTGTCATTGCTTCTGAACCACTGACTTATTCGAAACTAATTACACAGCTATTATGATTATTGGTTCTGTTTTCTAACAAGACCAAATTTGATAAGTGTACAATATGAAAAAAACATTTTTTTATGAGAAGAAATGTGATGGTAAATAAATGCAAAAAATAGAACCCACCTCACTAAGAAGCACATATTGTTTTTGGAACTGCTGTAATTTATTCAATAAAACTTATATGAATTTATGTTGATTTTTTTTTAGCTAAATATTCTTTGTTTTGGATTTCATATCATAAACTCTTTGTATTAAAATGATTGGGTGAATTTGTCTATAAATCGATGGGATTCATTTCAAATCCCTGCAGTCTTACAAATTGCCTGCCCATCCAACTAGCCAAATGTACTACAGAATATTTCTCTCTTTGTGTGTGGGTGTTGGTGCTCCTGGTCATATTTTCTGGGCTACAACCTTGAGAATTTGCTTATGCCACTAAGAACCATCTAATAACACTTTTTTTTTCTTTTTTCAATACAGTGCTTTTTGGGGTCTCAATAGTTATTTTGGCCCAACAATGCCCAGAACTAGTAGTAGTCTTTTTTTCAGATAATTTCAGATGAAAGATCTAATTTTCTTCTGATAATTAGTTCTGGTACATATGCTGGCCATGGGGCTCATTTTTTAGGAGGTACTGATATTTGTTAGTCATTTTTATCAAGCAGATTTTTTGCTTTCATCTCCTTTCCTTATGTTTTTTTTTGTTTGTTTTTTTTAAATTAAAAAAAAATTGTAAAATTATAGCCTTACATGAGGATATAATCAACTATTTGGGAAGATTTGCTAATGCAGGATCTTGCTAGATGACCTGAATACTGAATTGATAGCTCCTTGGTTTTAACATAGCACAACGAGCAACTTCTGTTCAAATTACAGGGGCGTACCAGCAGGAGGGTCAGGGTTTTGCTGCTCAACCCCCAATGCTCTTTCTGTGGGCAAATATCAGTTGAGATTCAGTTTACCAAACATACGTAAAAAATTATACTTCATAACTTTTTATGTATATTTGTTAAACCAAATCTTACTCTATATTTCTTCCAATATTTAATAAAATTGCAAATTACACAGCAAATTCCTTCCCGTATTCATCAAAATCACAAATTAGTCTGAAAATCAGAGGCTTACACCCCTTTAAAAATCACTACATTTACCCGTTACTATATACTAATCAAATTTAGATTAAAATGTTCATTCTGTTTGTGTAAAAAAAATAATGGAATTAAAAACAACGGAATATTATTTTACTTGAAACTTTCTATTTATATCTGCCAGCAGATGCGTGAGTTCATTCATCTCATTTAACCATAAGGCAGCTTCTTTCCTAGAAGTAAATAGAACAAACTCCCCTTTGTAAGGGGGATAACTCAATATCGATACACTTGACACATTCTTTTTTCCTTTTGTTGAAGATCAGTTGAATCAAATTTGGTTTTAAAGATGACAATGTATATTCAGATAATTTGATAGAATTCATTATTTTTTTCTGTTTGTGTGAGTGTAGATTGTTAAAATCTCTGAAATTACTTGGTTATTCCTGACTTAATAGTTGAATACTCAACAACTGAGCTATGAAATAAGATATATAGCAAGTAAAACTTTTGCTCATATCTCGCTTTGTTAGAGAGTTTTGTTCTTTGTCTTTTTCAGAAACTTTTATTTTCTTTTTGTTTTGTTGTACTAGTCATATTCATTTTTAAAGCTGTTCACTGCTTTAGCTTCTATTATTCCTGGATCTTGATCCATTAATTTGTTCTCATTGTTGACAACTCTTTGTGAGAAGAAGCCCCATCCTAATTTTTTCTACTATGTTCTTTATATATTTTTTTTATTCCTTTCAAAGAGTTTCACAGCTGGGATGTTTTTGATACTTTTTATGATTTTAAATGTTTGTATCATGTCTCCTATTACCTTCTTTTCTTCTTGTGTTAGTTTTAATTTTTCAAGTCTTCTTTTCATTCTGGAACAGCTTGGGTTGCTTTTCTCTGGTACCCCCATCGCAAAAGAGACATAAAAAAATTGGGTATCTTCCACACTTCACTGCACATCCTAATTGTGGTCTTATGAATGTTACGTATAGTATTTTAAATGTTTTTATATCAAGGACATCAAATCATTGTCTCATTATTGCAGTTATTTTTGCCGCTTTTTTAGTAATTTCTCATCTATGGTTATGGATTTAGAGTTTTGATGTTATAATTATGCCAATGTCTTCTTGCTCTATTGTTTCTATTTTTTTTTTTTCATGTATTAGGTATTTTTGCTGTTTTTTTTTCCTGTATGCATTATTATTAATTTTGACTAGTTTTTAATTTTATCCCAATTTTCAGTTGCTTTTTATCGCAACTTTGAATAATGAGAATAAATTTTTAAAAATTGTATTGAAAAAAAGCATTGAATATCGGTTATGGGGAGTTGGGTTTAAGGTGTAAAATCAGTTTCTGTTCAATCATAAAAGTCCTTGTAATATAATGGTTAAAGCAAACTGATTTATACTGGAGTTCCAGTAGCTAGAGGGTTTGAGTTAGTTCCTCACTATGGGCTTACTCCTTATTTCTGATTATTCTGTTTAATCGTTGCTAATTCAAAGTTGTGATACAAAGCAACTGAAAATTAGGATGAAGGTGAAAACTTGTCAAAAATAATGATAATGTTACAATACTTCATCTACTGAGTATGAAATTTTTTGAAAATTTTAAAACTTGTATTAAAAAAAGTGTATGTTCAAATATACTACATGATTTTAAAAGACTCTATTCTGTTGAATAAATGCATTTTACATTGATTTTCTTTTGCTTGTTCAATAAGGTATTTGATACCAATAATTACCATTTATGTTGGTGGATAAGTCCACTCTTGAATCATTCCAAAAGTACCCTCAAAATACGATCATTTTATAGGCCTGATACTAAATCTGTGACTAAACAATGAGCTAAAACCATGAAATTCTGACTGAAATTGGGGTCTTGTTTTTTCTGTAAGTCTCCTTTTCTGGAGAAGTAGATGGCATATGTTGGGAATTTTCAGAGTATTTTTTTGCTATAAGATATATAGTTTAGAAATTTCTTTTGAATTAGTTCTTTGACTATTTTCCTCTGACATCTAATGTATATAATGTAAAAATGAGAGAAAAAATTTTGTACATCATTGAATCTATTTTTATGGGCATATAGATTCATTTATACAAATCTAATACAGGATTAACCTCCTCAATCTGGAATTTTGTCACACTCATTGTCCAGCACTTTTTGAATCTGCTACCATTAGTTCATAGATCTAACACTAGGGCGGCTCTGTTAGTAGTTTTATTTTTTGTTTTCAGTTTTTCATTTCATTTAACAATCAAAACGTTGTTTAGAAGCAATAATGGTTGTATTAATTCCTGTTTTAAGTTTGGATCTACCTTTGATAACATTGCGATATGTATGTGGAATAAGCATATGGTTTTATGAGGAGTCGCCTTGTGGGTCTTCAAGGTCAATTTTTGTATTTTGGCATTTTCTTTAGTCTGGCCATTGGCAGATCCCAAGTTTGCTGCATTAAAGGGGTTCAATCTGCAATGAAAATGAACTGGTTTATGGTTTGTCTCATTCCTATTAGATAACAATCCCTAGAAGATTCAGCACTCCTGAAAAATTGAGTGGAAATATTTTTAATGTCATCTTGATGAATGAAGTTATTTTATCACTTAATCTTTCTGCAGGGAAATAAACATATTCTGTAGCATAGCATCTGGATCTTGTGCAAAATGTTTTTTGAAATTTTCTTTAGTTTTCAAGTTGTTCTAGCTTATTAGGAGGCTATTTTTGCCTTTATAGTATGTACAAGCAGCAACTGTAGAGCTAGAGGCTTGGAAATTCAAACATATTCTCCTTTTCATTTAAAAAAAAAAAACGTTTTTTTTTTTTTGCAAAATTTACCCCTAATATAAATTTTCAATGTGAATGGAGTTCAATTTGCAATGTAATTTTATGCTGAATTGGTCCCTTTGTTCTCAGCAGCATTAGAGCTTGTTTCTTCAAAATTCATAAGTTTTTATTGATCACAGCCCAACAAAAGACAATAAAAGTAAATTATGCATTGATCATCTCATTCCAATTTTCTTAATTCATTGCCCCAACATGGCATGCTGCCAGAAACCACTGGTCATGTAATGGTTTCTATCGAGCAACTAAATTAAAAAAAAAAATTATTTATATGATCAACGTGTAAAGAAGATCTAACATAATTTTTTACACTAACGTTAATGATATATTCCGGCTTACAGGCATAAACTGGAATAAATTATATAATCAATAACTCTTAGTGTAATTCAAAGTTCACTGGGAGTGTCCTAAATCCAATGGAATGTGTAGGTGGCAATGATTCATAGTTTCCCTTGGAATGCTTGTTTTTGTTTTATCCCTAATTTTCTGCTTTTTTTTCCAAATATTTTAGACTTGGTAATCAAAATTATGTGCTAGTGTGAGGCAGTGGCATAGTAAGGGTTTAAAAAAAAATTGTATAATTACAGCCTTACATGAGGATATAATCAACTATTTAGGAAGATCTGCTAATGCAGAATCTTGCTGAATGACCTGAATACTGAATTGATAGCTCCTTCGTTTCAACCTAGCACAAGGCGCAACTTCTGTTTGAATTACATGGGCGTACCATGAGGGTGGGGATGCAAGGTTTTACTGCAACCCCAATGCTCTTTCTGTAGGCAAATTCCAGTTGAGATTCGGTTGAGTAAATGTATGCAAAAAATTATATTTCATAACTTTTTTATGTATGTTTGTCAAGTCAAGTCTTACCCTATATTTCTCTCCATATTCAGCAAAATTGCAAATTATTTGGTAAATTTGTTCTCTTACTCATCAAAATAACAAAATTGTCGGCATTGTTCAGGCCCCCAGTAGCCTTGCCCAAACTTTTGCTGGTGTCACAAAATTTAATCTGAGCTCGTATAATTACTCATATAAAAACTTTGCCCATCCTCATAGTTTTCAGTCTGACCTTTACTCGGGCTGATACTAAACGCTGGCGCTGCCACAATCACCAAATCAAAGGTTCTCACCCAATCCCATTAAAAATCATTTGGTACGCCCCTATTCGGTTATAATTTCCAAATTCATATTGAAACATTTATTCTTCTTTCATTTGTTGAAAATCAGTTGAATCAAGTTTGGTTTGAAAGATGACACTGTATACTCAGATAATTTAATTGATAGAATTCATTATTGATTTCTGTTCATATATGTGTAGGTTATTTCTGACTATCTAGTAGTGTGCTCTACAACTGAGCTATAACTGTTTGTATGAAAAATGAATGTATCAAATATTTACTATGAAAATAGCTATAAAACCCTTTCTTTAGTTGTGCAGTGATCAATAAAAAAGAGTTTGAATTTTTAAAAACAAATCTGAATGATGCTGGACACATACTAAGGAATCAATTTAGCATGAATTTAGATTGTAAATTGACCCCTTCTAATAACCTATTAGGGATAGGAGTTGACCCCACTCTAGGAAATGACTATTTTTTGTGCACATAATAAGTATAATGAGTAAATGTTTAAATTTTAAAGGTAAGATGGAAGCTTTGTGCCAAGCAATAGTTGTTGTTGTGTGTTAGAGCAGAGATGTTTGAAATGCTGAGAATCGGTAAGACTTGTAGTGTACCAAATTATGGTCATGGAGACCAGGTATAAGTGTGTATACCTAGCTGCCAAGTTGTAGTTGATGTATTTGGGATGGCGTGTGAGCTACTTGGGAGCCATTCTCAGACACTGGAAAACACAGGACGGACAGACTAAATGAGACATAAAGAACACATGGGGTTTAGCCAATGTGTGCTTCCTGTTGTGTTGTAAATAGGCGTTACCAATTCATTCATGAGAGATAGAGGTATGTATGCGTTTTGAGCTAGAGGTGAGGACACGTTTGATCAGCAGTGTGTAGAAGAGATGCCTCGATATCGGTGAGCTAAAATGGGCAACTATTAGTTCAGTGACATGGGGAAGTTGTGCTATATCTCAAGGGAGGTCCTAACTTTTATTTGACAGGCATTCTGCCTCGAGATTATCTTGAAAAAATGTAGACTGGGAAAATAAAAGAATCAAAATAGAGGGCAAATATCTAAGCAACCTCAGATTTGTAGATGACATTGCCCTTTTTGAAGAGAACCTACATGATCGCCAAATTATGCTAGGTGAACTAAATGAAGAAAGCAAGAATGTCAGCTTACACATGAACATCCGCGAAATAAAGATCATGTGCTATAATCATGTCGGAAATAAGAACATAAAAATCAAAACCGAAGACACAGTACTGAAGAAAGTAGACCTCTACATCTACGTAGGACAACAAATCTCCATTAATCCATCAAAAGAAGAAGAAATCAAGCAAAGAATCACCCTAGGTTGGCAAGCCTTCAGCAGAGCAAGCTTAATTTTCAAAATTAAGAAGATCCCATTAATCCTAAAACGAAGGGTATACAACCAATGCATCCTCTAGATAGTCACATGGAGCTGAAACACGGAACCAAACCAGGAGACAGACCTGCAAACTGAGAACCATGCAATGTACACGTGAAAGAATTATGCTCAACCTCACATGGAAAGACTACAAGATAGCATAATATATCAGGGAGAAAACAGGACTCTGAGACATCATAGAATCCATTGAAAAAACTTAAATGGCAATAGGCTGGCCATTTTGCAAGAATGGTGGAGAACTGGTGAACATCATGACTCACAAGATAGATTGTCAGAGATCACATGCGCAACCAAGCCCAACGGAGTACTAGATGGAGAGACAAACTAGACAAATTCAGAAAGTGCTGGCTCCAAGACGCCCATGATGTAGAAATGTGGCAGATCCTAGGGAAGGTCTATGTCCAACGACGGATATTGAGGGACTGATGATGATGATGGGCCAGAGGAATTTTTAACTCCTTCACATTCGTGCCCCGGGGGATGTAGGTATGAAATATTTAATGGTGAGGTGAAGTAAGGAAGTAGGGTCAGTAGTTAACATTATCATTTGTGGAATAACTGAAACACATTGATTTGTAAGAATTTGTTGAAAAAGAGCAAAAAAAGATTGTCACTAAGTTGCTATATAATCCGCTCTTTGTTGTTGTGGGACACATATCAATAAAACAGTTCTATTTATCTAAAACCTTGTAATTTGATGTTCCAACAATGTTGAAATGATGAGTAATTTTATACTTATGTTAGTGTGCAAAGCCATCTGAATTTGAGCCGAATACAAGTAAACTTTGACTTTAAAGATTCATCTCTAGTATCCTGTGGACTAATGGATAAAGTTTTATTCCCTTTTCTCAAGTGTATCATTCATATCACGAGTTGGACGTTTTAGCTGATTCTTTGCTTAGTTCTATAAGACCAATTATTCAAAGTGTAAATCAGTGTCGATAGAATGCATTTAATGAAAGTTGTATTCCGAGTTTGATCCCTAGTGGCTTTGATCAGCATGATATAAATAACCCTATTGAAATATTGTGACAACTATGGTTTGTCTAAAGAAATCATGATGATATGATAATACCTTATCTTACTATTACAAATACATGATCAAATGAAATTCATTGATTTCTCAATCTATTTTGTTGGATGGAATTTTCAATGATATCCTTAAGTAAACTGTAAGGCAAGTAATGTTCAAAAACCATCTCTAAGGTTAAATTATTGTTATACTACACTCAAGTTTGGAAAAATTGATCACAAGATAACAAAATATGTTTGTCTAAATCACTTTAGTCTAAAATTACTCTTGTCCATGCGATATATCCAGAAGTTCTCTATGAATTTCAGGGACATTTTGTCCAATGGTGGGCTATGGGCTAAAGAAGAGTTGATGAAATTTCAGGATGTATCCAAGGATTATTAAGTTTTCGATTGAGAGAATTTTTTATTAAATTTTTAGACAGATCCTTGAATTTTTTTTTTTGTATCACCACCCTATTCAATCCACCCAAAAATTTAATCGATTCTTCTTCAGCCTATAGTCCATCATTTGACAAAATGTCATAGAAATTACATTGACTTACAATGACAATCTTTTTCAAAAACTCCGTAGATACACTGATATCTAGCAATATTTGGATTCATACCACTTAATATAGTCACTGCTAAAAATCTTACTCATTCGGGGACAATTGCAAGTTTCAAAGCTGGAAAAGAGAAAAGGCTAGATGACAGTTTTGTCCTTTTTGCTTTTTAAAACTGTATCAACTCAAGATTGAATAATTACTATTGAGCTCGCCTCACATTTGTGAAGGATAAGATGTAATTAACCGAATTTTCCTTTTAGATGCTGATGAATCTCTTACTTAGTTCTTACTATGGACAATTCTATTCCGAAGTAGGAGCTGACAAAGTAGGAGCTTCAATTTCTATTGTTGCTAGATTGGACAAAGCTCCATTTGTTTACTTGCTTTTTCATTTATTCGATAGAAATCAATACAGTGAAGAAAGCAGTGGATGAGACCATGCTTGAGAGGAACCATTGGAAAGTCCGTTGCGATGCTGCCACTCAGGATTGTCAGAATGAGAAAGAAGTAAGTATCATACCAAGTGAAAACTAAAATGAAATTATGTGATAAAGACTGGAGGATGAATAACACTGAAATAGTTTGAGAACTGGTTCAGACTTTGCAAAGAATTTTATATACTGTAATGGTTTCTGATAGAATGTTTGTATTTGTAAAATCAATGAAAGAAAGATGGTATAGGTATAGATTCTATGATTTTTTTTAAAGAGAATATTACATGAAATCAATTCCAAAATCACCAAATTAACATTGAATTGACTTCATTTAACTCTCAAATTCATTCAAGGAAAATAGATTGTCAATTTCAAGGAGAATGACCTTTGATTAAAATCTCGCTTTCACCATTTGATAAATTTTTAAAAAAATTTCTGAAGATTCAATTCACTGAAAAATTCCATTATTTTATAAATTTGTTGGTTGTAATGTGTTAAAAATTATCTTCATCATCCCTTTAGTGTCCCTCATTGGATATAGACCTACCCCAAGATTTGCCAGACTTCTGTATTGTTGGTGTCATGGAACCTATACTTTCTGAACTTGTCTAGTTTGTTGCACCATCTTATTTTTTTGCCACCCACAGTTTATCATATGATCTCTGGGGATCAATGTGAGTTGTGATGCTCAACAGTTATTTTGCATTCCCGCAACATGACCAGCCCGTTGCCATTTGAGTGTCCCTAATGGTTTTCGATGATATCAGGACAACAAATCTCTAAAGCGAAGAATCACTCTAGACTGGCAAGTTTTCAGCAGAGCAAATTCAACCTTCAAGAATAAGAAAATTATATTAGTCCTAAAAAAAGGGGTCTACAATCAATGCATCCTCCTAATAGTCACTTATGGAGTTAAAACATCAAACCTAACCTAAAGATTATAAATTCACTGTTATACATGTTTCAGACACGCATGTAAAAAGATAATTTGTGAATGAATGATGACTAAATTTTAGTAGAAAAGAATGAGATTCAATTATTTTAAGCAAAAGTTGTTAGTAAGTGAAAATAAACATGCTGAAATTTCACCTTGTCTTCACTCTTTGATATAAGAGTTTGAAACTGTAACATTAAGAATGCCTCTTTGAACTTTTTTCAAGCATATTCTACAAATTGTTTTCAAGTTATTTTTGTAGATGACTGAAGAGTCAGTAGCATTATCATTAGAACAATCTCATTGAGAACTGAAAGTCTAACAAAGTATACCTATTTTTTTCATAAACCCTTGAAAAATTAATTGTTATATGATGAGCTGGCATAGTCAAGGGTTTTACTGAAGTGAAGCCTGTGCTTGACTTGTCTCAAGTTACTGACACAGGATGCTGCAAATACTAAATATATCTACCCTGAAACAACCTTAAACAAAAATGATTTCCCTTTCAACTTGGCCCTCCTTGTTTTCTATTATATCTTTGTAAATAACAAAGTCACTTATGGTAGCTCAGATCAGTTTACAGTCAACACTAATAAGTTGACCTCAGTGTCCTTTTCTGGCTTTATACCAAGTATGATCTCCTCGTTCTAAAAGCTTTTGGCAGGTATTGAAACAATATGTTTCTAATATGACATCTAAGTAAATGACTTATTTGTGTAAAATACATATTAATTCATGAAATTCAAAATGATATCAGTACCCATATCAAATTTTTTGTAGTTTTAAAATTCGGAAATGTACCCTGTCTTTATTTAAATTTTGATATATTTATTGATATGTATGTATTTTTATACAATATTAATCCTTAGCTTACTTCTGCCAACAAAGTTGGATGAAGTATATGTATTCACTTGTGTCCACACAATATCTTCAAAAGTTTCCATTGAATTTCAAAGACCTTTTGTGCAATGGTGGGCAATGGGTGAGAGAAGAATTTATTAAATTTTGGTATGGATCCAGGAATATTCCCTTCTCCTGTATTGTGACTCTAGGTCAATACCACATAATATCCCAATGAATTTCAATGACATTTTGTAGGAAAGTGGGCAATAGGCTATGGAAGAAGTTATTAGATCTGGAGGTGGATCCAGGAATTTTTTACAGTCACCTCCTCAGCATCATTGCTTTAAATGAATTGATTTTCATTCAGTTTTTCGTGACAATGGTGTTGGCAGAGGTCTCATTTCTTTATGTATTACAATATAAATTTCAACAGTAAATCCTGCTTGTTTGTACGATTTTCTCCCAGAATATGAATTCTATCAGGATAGATAACAGAAAATTAATTAGTACATTTTCAAGTTCTGTAATTTTTCATCATTTTTTAATATGTAATAAAATATAAAAAAAAATTGTGTGCTTTTGTAAGTAGAAATTGCTACTTGAGTTAGACGTAAGGTTTAAGACTCCATTTATTCATTGAATATAACCAAGTTTCCTCCTAAAACATTTTCCAATGATAATTGTTTTATACAATTATTATTGTTTGGTTTTTGAGAGAAAAGATTTTGGATAAGAATTGAATAGTACAACTTTTTTTGATTCACTTATTTGCTAGCATACTTTATCATGCTAGTTTATTGATTTTACTTTTAAGAATCAACCACCAGAAGTATGTGAACTATATCGTTAAAATTATAGTAATTATATTGGATTTTTGTAAATACTGCCTTTGAAATATACATAAGAGTTTCTCATCTAAAATTAATTAAAATGAATTTTAGAAAAGAATTGTACATGAAAAATATTGGTTAACAATAAAAAAAGCCCTAAAATCTTTTTAAAAATCCCAAGTTAAGAATGGTTTTAAGATTTTAATAGTCTGAAAAAAATGTCGATTCCAGCTATTGGATATTAGTATTCATATTTTGCTGATAATTTAGGCGTTTATGAAGATTTTTCTTTGTTAACATTACTGCCAAAATATCAAATTGGAAATGTTGTCCTTCAAAGTGATGTACATTTTGCCAAATTCAGAAGAATCGGAATGGAATCCATTGATGAAGTTGATTTTGTGTTCGTATTTAATCCAATATTTTTTTTGAAATTCATCTCTGAGGAAAAAAAAATTGACAGTTTTGATTACTGCACTTGGAAATTCATAAGGGGACTTTCTATGCACAAAAAAAGCTAAAAAGCACTCGGAGAGCGCATACTTCTGTCAATGACATTGTCCGGAGAAGTAATTATACGTGGATCCACCAAAAAGTTTAATCACCTCTTCCATAGCCTATCACCTAGCCTTCCACAAAATTTCACTGAAATTGATTGACAACTTCTGCAGATATCATGTAGAATAGATAGCCTACAGATGAATGGATGGAAAAAAAGGGGGGGGGGTTCTCTCAATCAAAAAATCATTCCTAGGTCTGCCCTATGGTTTACCGACTTCTTCCTCATCCCATTCCCCACCCTTCCATAAAATTTCATCAAAATCCATTGAGTGATTTAGGAAATATCTTGTGGACAGACAGACAGAAAGATGAAAGGATGGAAAGATGTGACTGAGCAGTAGTAATTGATATGGGTACAAAATAGACATTTCTGGTACTATGAAGATGGAAAATCTGGGCATACAAGCGTGACTGTTCTTAATACTAATTGGTGATTCAATACAAAAGACTGATGAATAAAAATACTTTTTACTTTGATTACATTGCTCAGTAATTAATTGCATGTATTGGTTTATTTCAAAACTGTTTAACATGATAGCTTATTTCGATAAGGAAAGATTTAGTGGCCAGTATAAATAAAACAAACTGAGAAGCATGCAGCATGGGTATGAGAGAATCGTGCTCAACCTAACATAGAGAGATTACATGACAGCACAGTATATAAGGAAGAAAACGGGAGTCTGAGAGATCATAGAAACTATTAAAAATCTAAAATGGCAATGAGCAGGCCATGTTGCAAGAATGAAAGACAACCGATGGACATCAAAACTCACAACATGGATTCCCAGAGATCACAAGCAAAACCAAGGCTGACAGAAAATAAGATAGAGAGATGAACTAGACAGATTCAGGAAATACTAGCTCTGTGATGCCCATGATAGAGGATTGTTGCAAATCCTGGGGAAGATCTATGTCCAACGATGGACGTTAAAAGACTGATGATGATGATGATAAATAAAACTGATTTTCTCTGCTCAGATATTCTTGAAGAGAAAAAGTTTAAATAATAATATAACGAGCTTGTCTGTTCTGAGGTCAAACTCCCTTACAAAAAAAAAAAAAAAAAAAAAAAATAAGTAAAATCTGAAAGGTAAACGAAATAGAATTCATTTCTCCGTCCCATTTTAACTCCTTTATTCGGAGTTCCTGTAAATGGGATCTGCAAACTTTGGCAAAACAAGTTGACCTTAGTTTAGAAGTGGGAGAGAATTTGACATTGCTATTTGTGCATGACATCACTGGTTTTTGGTCTGGTCATATACATTGTATTGAAGAAATCTGGAACAGCCATTTTTATTGTTGTTTGACTCATCATGAATTTTTGAGTACATCATGATTGTAAGTATATGATTCATCAATTTTTGGCAAGGGGAAAATTGTAATTGTCAGAAAACAATGTGAACTCCATAGTTTGACAATAATATTTAACAAAAATGCTGAGGTCTCAAGGTGTGGACTCAAATGTACAATACACGAGTTCCTCAATTCAGTGTGATAATAGATGGCTTCACAAATTTATCTATTTTGTCAAGGTGCTGAGTGGTGGAGCATATATAATATCGACAGGAAGATTATTCCAATCCTTCACAACCCGTTGTGTAGAGAAATTAGCTCTTGGAAGTTCAACTGCGTGATTCTTAAATACCATCAGAAAATGTCTCAAATATTAGGAATTTTAGTGGGAAAGTGCAGCACATTGATGTCTATCCACATTTATCCATTCATGATTTTATACATTTGGATCATATCTCCTCTTTAGCATTTGTAGACCTGGGTTGGGAGTTTCAATTTCTCTAACCAATCCTTGTAGGATTTGTCTTTTAGTGATGTAATAAGTTTAGCTGCTCCCCGTTGAATACACTCCAGGGATTTAATATCCACTTGGAAATAAGGACCCCATATTATATTGCTGTATTCTAGGTGTGGTCTTACCATGGCCTCATATAATGTTCAGATTGTGCAAGAAGTTTTTTTATTACTCCTGAAATTTAACTTTTTTCCTGGTTATAGCTGTGTGCACATGAAATTTCAAGTTGTCAATAATCACTCTTATGTTTTTTTTCTCGGTCAGTTTTCTCTAATGTGTAAGTTGTTTAAAAGGTAATGGTATTTTGGATTGTTTTTACCAAAGTACATTACTTCGCATTTGGCGGCATTGAATGTTAGTTGCCACTATCTGGACCATCTTTCTAGATTACTTGAATGTAGTTGCAACCTATTTTCACTCATTATGTTCATGTGGCCGTATAATTTGCAGTCATCAGCAAATAGCTTGCGTATGTTCTATTTCACCTCTTCTGATAAATCGTTGATAAAGATCACAAAAAGTATCGGACCTTGCACAGTGCCCTGTGTTCTCCCACTTAAAAATGCCTTTACCCATTTCAGCATATCACCTTTTGCACCAATATTTCCCAGTTCAAATATCAGTTATTCATGTGCAACTGAGTTGAACGCCTCAGCAAAACCCATGTAGATAACATCAAAAGCCTGGCTGTTTTCAATCACTTTTGTCCATCCCTCAATGCACAGCAACAGTTGTGTTACACAATCTCTGCCAGGGACAAATCCATGTTAGGTCATCGGTCGATAAATTCTGCTTCACCTACCATTGCATCTCTTACCATAGATTTCATGATTTTCGATATCACTGATGTTTGTGCAAATACTTTCAAATATGTTTCCTCATGAATAGTTTTTTTTTCTATGCTGTTGAAAGCAAGTGATACAAAGGATAAAAGGTTCATAATAAAAACAGAAAAGGTCTTTTATGATATTTCAAATAGCACCAAAAATATTACTTGACAAATACTCAAATTGATTCAATATGCCTAATGGTAGTGGAAACTTTATCTATATGTTTTTTATTTATTTCCTACAATCATGAAAAGATATATAGAAATTTATAATCTTGACATTCTTAAAAAGGGTTTTTCTCTGATATTATTTATCTACAAAGTTTTGCTATTTCTAAATATTGCATCAGGAAATCTCTAAAGTTAAAAAAAAAACAATCATCATATGTGATACCAGGTAATACCTGGAATAAAGTCTTCTAGTTTTTCATTTACCTATTTAATTGATTATAAAAATGAAGTATAGTGAATGTTAGTTTTCTAATTATATCTCTTTTTACTGATTCTGTCTCTTTTTTCCATTTTGTAGACATGGCCTTAATCCTTTTTTAGATTTTTTTCTTTTAAGGGTAATTGCAGTTGTTCCTCCTCCCAGTCGTTTCCTCTCCTGTGTCATAGCAAAACCAAACCATGTTCCTGGTAAATCTCAACTGTTGGGTGTGGAGATAAAGGGATATAGCTTTAACCGTAACCTGAAGCAGTGGTCTTAGACAACCACATTATAAGGATTTGTATCTTGTCTGGATTGATTTGCTACAGGTTCTTTTTCATAGTCTTTAGTGTCAAATAAGCAGAGAGAAGTCTAAAAAGCTGATTAGTCCAGCTTTACCGTAATATCACTAAAAACCAAAAGATTTTATCAGGAAATCCTTTAACTTGTTTTGCTATTTCGATTCATATATTTACTGTACAGCCTTATGCAAAAATTCTGCTGAATTAACAAAAACCAGAAATTCAGTAGCAATATTATTTCTTATAGTAACAAAAATGCTGACTATTACAATGTCCTTAATCAATTTCATGTTTTCTCAGATACATTCTTTAGAGATACCTTTTTAATTCTAAATTATAAATGAAGGAATTGTTCTTAATGCCAAATCAGACAATGATTTTATTGTCTATAACTATGTATATCTCAATGTGTATCACCAGTAAGACATTGTTAGGTTAGTTAGTTCAGCCTGTTGAGTCTTACTGTAGTTTTTGAGTCTCAGTTCTTATTATTCATTCATTTTTTATTCATTTTATTGTTATTGATTTAAAAAATTCTTAGTTGGACATTTGCTGTTCAAGGGCTTAAGATTACATTTAAAGTGGCAGGGATACCCAACCCTGCTGGGGAAAATAGAACCTCAAATTAGACAACACAGTGAAAAATACGTTGTATATTCCTTCTTACCCAACCCAATGCACATATGTGTTGTTTACTGGATGTAGTAGATTGATGGCCTTACTGAAGTTGTGATCAGAGGTCTTATAGATTGAGAAGAATAACAATAAGTCAAGATGAGCTTAAATAGTTTTCAAAAATTACTAATAATGATTTATGATATCTCATCCCCCCCAAAATAATTAAATAATTTCAAGTTTATCTTAGAAAATGATCTGATTTAACTCCACCCTTTTAGCATGTTGCTTTCACTGTGAACTGAAATACGTTGAATTTTTATGAATGAGAACAGAGAAGAGATAGAGAAGGTTCCCTTCACTATGGAATGAATTATGTTGGTTTTTTTGTCAATGAGAAGGGGTAGAGGGAGAAGAGAAAACATACAGGCACTTAACAGTAGTAAAACTATCATAGTATATCACTATTGCATTGCCAAAGAAGCAACATCCAATCAAAAATATCAATGATAATTCAAGAATTGATTTTATTGTAAGAAATGTGTCCCATTTTGAATGATGAAAATCCTGGTATTAAGATTGATTTTTTTCTGGTGTTATGAACTGAAAATTGGCAGAATAAATATGTCTGGAGACAGCTTATATGGGAAGTCAATTTTTATTGATTCTTCATGCCAAATATCAAGTCAGTTGGCCTGGTAGTTTTTGCAGAGAAGAGGCACAAACAAACCAGCAAAAGTCTGGTTGCACTGCTTAGGGATGGCTGAACCATGAATGGTAATACATGAAAGTTTATGACTACGTTCAATTATTTTATTAAAACTTCTATTTTATACATTACAGTGATCAATTTTTTTCAGCAAACCTCATAATCCTTGTTTATAATCAACATTCATTTCATCAGCAAAAATGTGTGATTGATTTTGTAATTATTCCTCATTTGAGTGGAGCGAAGAATCCATTTAGTAAGGGGGCTTGCACTTTTCACTGTTTCTTCCAATGAAGTTACTCCCTAGATTGTAGGATTGAGCTGAATTTGGTGCTGAGACTTTTGGTCCAAGGCACAACCCTTGTATACATCAAGCTATAAAAAGTGCCCTTATGCTGACTATGGCTTCAACCATTCCTGATTAGAAAACTGATCCCTACCATGCCGTAGAGATACATTGAGCTGGAATTTGGTACTGGAGTCATTTAGACCAAAGCAAAGCATCAAATTTTATATGGTACCTTTATGCTTGCTGTAGATTCAGCCGATCCTGTTTAGAAAACTGATCCACAAATTTTTTAAATGCAGAGACTTTAGTACAGCTGAACTGGCTCAAAGTACACTTAAATATTTGAATGTAAAGAGATGATTAAAAAAAGATTATTCTCTTTAAAATGAAGTATAAGTGCTAGAATTTAAATTCATATAAATCAGTCGACTCTGCCTCTTTGATATAAATGGAACTGTTATCAAATGATGAAGTGTTTAGATAATTTAGTTGATTGTGTTGTGAAAAAAACCTGTTTTTTAATGAAGGTTATGGCTTACTAATTACATGGGCTGTGATACTATAACAACAAGAAGGAGCCGAAGTTGAGGTTGTCTGGTATATCTATTTGCATTGTTTTCAGAACATTATTACAGGTTATAAGAATATAAATGGTACTCTTCAATACATAACATATCAATAATATGTCTCATTTTCACATTGTGAGGAAATATTTGACATCCAACTTCTTGTTTGTAAAATAAATATCAACTCATCATCACAGTCAATAATTGAACAAAAGTAGCATCAACACATGCACATATAAAAAAACATAGAACCCTTCACCATCTTTGATGGTTACAGTTGTTCAATTCATAATCATCATCATAGGGTCAGATGTTGGACACAGCATTGAATTTATCTAGCTCGTCGCGCCATCTTACTTTCTGTTGGCCACAATTTTGCATATGATCTCTGGTGATCCTTGTTGTTAGTTATGATGTCCAGCAGTAGTTTGATATTCTTGCAACATGTCCAGCCCATTACCATTTGTGTTTTCTAACTGATTCTATGATATTTCAGACTCCAGTCTTTTCTCTAATATACCTTGTTGTCTTATAATCTCTCCCTGTGAGGTTGAGCATGATTCTTTTACGTACATGTAACATAGTTCTCAGTTTAAGGGTCAGTCTCTGATAAGGTTCCATGTTTCTGCTCCGTAGATGACTACTGGCGGGATGCATTGGTTGTTTGCCTTTCTTTTTAGGACTAGTGGGATTTTTGTATTTTTTAAAGTCTAGCTTGCTGTACCGAAATCTTGCCAAACTAGCATGATTCTTCATTTTATTTTTATTTCCTTTTGAGGATTTCACAGATGTCCTTGGTAGATGTAGTGGTTGACTTTCTTCATCTCTGCATTTTCGATTTTGATCATTGTGTCTTTGTCCCCAACATGTTTGTTTTTCAATTATCTACAACTATATTCTTCTGAATCACTTTCATCCTTTGTTGATTTATGTGTTATTTACAAAACAACAAAAAAGAATGGCTAGACACTTGTCAAGATGTGATGACAACTGATGGAGCTAAAGACTAAGACTAACCACAGTAGGAAAAGACCAGGCATAAAATGGAATGATGGAATAGAAAACTTTGCCGGTAAGACATGACAAAAGTTGGGGTTGTCATGGCAGGAGATGAGAAAAGCCTTTGTCCAGCATTGGACTGATTAGGGTTGATGATGATGAAACATAAATGGTGATTCAATAAAGTATAATTACTTATAATAGTTTATTATTCTTGCTATTTTTCAATATTATTTTATTTATATTGAACAACAGTGGCTATGAAAGATGGTAAGTGGTACTATCCTTTCTTTTGTTATATTCCATGTGTGTGTGTGTGTGTTGTTTGGTCCAGCACTCCTGGCCACACAGTTTTATCTACAGAGAATTAGCAACAGTACTCCGCTACACCCCTCCTAAAAATGATTTTTTTGATTTTTAGAAAAAATGCTCCTTTGGCCTTCTTTATCCCTTATTTTGACGGATTTGTTAATAACATCTAAATTTTCCAAAACATTGATGTTTCTTTTCTCTATAGAAAATGCTATTCATAAATAGAATTTATTCTGACCATATTTATTCTTTGATGGAATTTTTATTACATGACTTCAAAATTAGATGCTATGGTTGTCCAATTATTGACTGTTATGACAAGTCTTATTTAGTTTTATGTTTTTGCAAATGATTGAAACATACATAAAATAAGTGTTCAAGACAAAAGCCAGTTTGTTGATAGATAGATATATCATAGCTTTAAAAAGAGAGTGCTTTTTGATAAATGCTAATTGCATTGTTTCCAGAATATCACAGGCTGATTGTACTTCATGAGTACATAAGAGAAATGTAACTCCTAGATGTAAGATAGCCAATGTTTGAAAGTTCATTTATCATTTTTTTGTTGTTTATTTATTCTAAATAGTGCTAAGTTGTTTCTTTATAAGTTTAGATGTTTCTAATTTGTAAACTTATCTCTCTTACTTACTCGTAAACGTCATTGTTGACATTATCTTTTTACTTTGTGTTCATCATAGAAAGAAATATTTTCAAACTGTTGTGTGCGGCTCGTATTCTCTTTGAAGCTATCAATTTCCTCATGAAGCCAGTTTTCTTCTTTGTTTGCCTGTTTGTCATTTCGGAGATATCTTTCGTGGATAACATAAATTTTCCCATTTTTTTTTCCTTTTTTTTCTCCTGTATATATCTAAATGCAAAAAGAAACCATCTGGCAAAATATGCTTTAGCTTCCTTGTTCCTTGAAAGTTCCTGAAATTTAATCATCTACAAAATTCTTTACAATTTGGATACATTCTAGATTGGAGAGTATATGGAAAAGTAGTAAAAAGATAGTTGTTACATCCTGGATTTCATGTCCAGCTTGTCGGGTGATATCATGCTTGACTGGATTACCTCATCCTTCATGGATAAAGAGATTACCAGATATGTATTATAAGTTGATACTCTTTCTTGTGCTTACTCATCATTAATAATTATTATATTTCTGTTCAGATTTTATCACAAAACCAAATGATATGCCATAATGCATTAGTTCCATTGGAATTTCTTCTCTTGAAATTTATACGTTGTGTTAGGAACACTTCTTTCTATAAAAATTATTGTTCTCAGGAATTTTTCTTCATTTGTTACAAGAAATTCTGATACTAAATTTTTTTTGCTGTGTATTTCCTTTTTATGGGGCAAGAGATATTACTTTTCAATTCCCATCAGTAGACTTTACATTTATAGATATCCATAACTTGCAGAAATGAATCTCCATAGCCTGTGTGTGTATCAGAACTGAAAAATTATCCAAAATTATCCACCCCCCAACCTTTCTTCTAAAGTTATTGATAAAAATAGATCTTTCATCTAAAATCATCTAAAGAAAAAAGATACCAGCACAAGATTTGGGCATTGCTAACCCAAAATAGGGACCCCAAAAAGCATTTTTTTCAAAAAGAAATTGAAAAAAAATTTTTTTTAGATGGTGCCTAGAGGTGTATTTAGAGCCCGGAGACAAACAGAAACACACACAAATACACACAAGCGAAAATAAAAAAAATCTGTAACCCACATGGCTGGTTGGTTGGGGCTACAGTCTTTCGATAATAGAAACTCCCTACCAAAATTGTCAACATAAGTTTTTTCAGTTTTTACATCATTGTAGCTGGCTGGCTTTTTATGTTTATATGTGTCATGTGTACAGGCCATACCAATAAAACTAGAGGGCTGAAAAAGTTTGTCACATGATGGTTTCTATTGAGTAACTAACCAGACCTATTTTATTATTATTTTGTTTACTTTTTTTCTTAATCTTGTTTATTAAAAATTTCTTTATTGCTTTTATTACAACTTAAACTCGGGCCATCATTCTATGGCTGTATCATCAGAAATGTATAGTAAGCCTCCAGTGAGAATCAAACTCGTATCAAACATGTCAGAGGAAAACCTGGTTTACGCTCAGCTGCTATAACCTCTCCATATCCATAAGGTAGTCAAAATTTATAAAAATTGTCCTTGTGGTGTTGTAAATATTATTTTACAATGGAGTCAATACTACTTTTCTATTTGATTTTTTTAGTACAAGCAAAATTCTGTACAAGACTGTCAATTGAGAATGATAAGCGGATGTTTCTCTGGAACAGTGCCTAGAATTGAGTTACCTATTTGAAAGAACTGAGTTCATCAATCTTATTAAAAATGAAAGACAACATTAAATGAAATTACAAACAAGTACTAAATGTCTACTACTGTTCTGGAGAACTACCCGACAGAACTTGTTTGAATTTTTGATTCAGAATTGATGCAAAAGAATATAAATTCTCTTGGAAATAATCAGAAATACATTCTAAAAATATACTACACATATTCAAAATCAAACTGCAATTTCTTAAACCTCTAAACATAGGAGAAACCGTAAATTAATTTTGCACTTGTATACGGCTCATTTGCGATCTATAGGAAGTGTTTTAGGCATCAGATAAAGTCAAGAGTTTTAAAAAGTGGCTCAGCTGAAAATTGACCATTGTTAAATGATATAATTGATATTTGGTTATATATTTCATCTAATGATAAGGATAATAAAAAAGCTTACATGTCTTAATGTGATTAAACGCATCTTTAGATAAGTCAGTTCAAAGACTGTGTAGATGCCGCTTATGGAGTTGGAATATGGAAACTAACTAAAAGATTGGCTCTCAAACTCCGAACCTTATAACTTGTGCATTAGAGAATCATGCTCAACATCACAGAGAGAGATCACAAGACAGCACTGTACATTGGGAAAAAAACAAACAAAACAGAGTCTGAGACATTATAGAACACATTAGAAAACTCAAATGGCAATAGGCTGGTCATGTTGCCAGAATGTCAGACAGATGTTTAACATCACGGCTTACAATATAGATCCCCAGAGATCATATGCAAAACTGTGGCTGGCAAAAGATAAGATAGCTTGACTAGACAAGTTCAGAATGTATTGGCTCCACAATGCCCATGAAAGAGAGGTCTAGCAAATCCTGGGAAAAGTCTGTGTCCAACCACTGAGGCTAAAAGTTTGATGATGATGATGAACCTTCCATCTGATGTTCTTCATTCGTAGAAACTGACATTATAAATAAACCTTTAGAATAAAATCTGTTTGACATTGTTTTGTTTCAGATACATTCACTTGAGAATCTCATTGATTCTCTCCAGTTTCAATGAAGTTATATGTTGTTTCATTTTTTTTATCATTTGTGATTTTTCTTTGTAAATATACACAAATATATAATTTGTTACTGTTAATATGGAATGTGATTGGGTTAGTCATGTAATTTATATGCTGGGACGAAGCCAATCCTCTACATGCGTATATTTGGCATTTAGCTTCTGGCACTCCTTCCTAATGATCACTGGCTATTACTGTGCTAAATGTACTGCAGTTAGTTAGTGCTACCAGTCTTGAAGAGAAAAGAAGGAAAAAGGACTGACCCATGATAGAATCTCCCATTAACACTAGGCAGTCAGATGGATCTTCTTTGTTTACTTGAAATTATCCCAATCCAACAAAAAACAAAAACAGAATATCAAACCCAGAAATTATTTTACAATAAAGCCTACTGTTGCAATAATACATTGCTGTGTCTAACTATTTATTTATCTATTATTTTACTATGCCTTTTGAGTATCCCCAATTATATATATATATCAACTTCAAAACAAATATAAAATTCACAAAACATATTCAAATATATATGAATACAAACAACATTTACAATTTAATACAATTCAGAGATCAGACTGTCTTAAAAATCTCATATGACAGATTCCCAAAATGTCCTCGTAAGATTATATTATTTCCAATGTTTTTAAATTATTTTCAAAACTGTATGCTAGTACTATTAGATTTTAACATTAAAAATTTAATTAAATTTTTCTGATGCTCATAGGGCTGATTGATTAACGATAATTTTTGCATCAAAATGTTTTTGTAACCTATTAAGGAAGATGAAGTTGAAGACTAAATTAGCCCAAATGATAATGTTCGTTTTGAATACATTCTTTTTCAGTGCATGAAGCAGTTCTACCTTTCCCTAATTCTTGACTACCCATCTATCATTTAAAAACTTGTACTCGGCAATGTCATCTGAGAGAGGCTGTTGAAAGTAATTTTGATATGTGTTCCTGGGGTTTAAAAATTATTGCTTACACTATAATAATGGCTGAATATGTGCTTTCATTAAGGGCCTATTCAGTGGATGATATATGTATGTCTTTTTAGTCAACCAATACAAAATGTTACGTGACCAAAATCTTTTTGCAGCATGGCATATGAGGGGGTGATCAATTGAAAAATTTGGAAAAGGGGTGATCAATAAATAAGTTACTTCTCTTGCCTTTTGTTGGGCTGTGATCACTGAAAAAGTCCAAATTTTAAGAAAAAATGTGAATGTTGCCAGACACAAACTAAGAGGTCATTTTAGCATAAACTTATTTTGTAAATTACCCCCCCCCCATCCCCACCTCTACCCCATTAAAACCTGATTTGGGGCAGGGTAATTTTCAAAAAAATTAAAAAAAAATTTTGCAAACTCAATAAGGAGTAAATGGTTGGTGCAACCTGAACATGCTATATATACATAGCCTGCCAGCCAAATCAACATGAAAACTGCAGAAATCTATGTCGACAGTTTTGGTTGTGTGTTTCTTATATTAAGAATGTGTTTTATGAGTTAGAAAAATACCAGTCTTAATGATAATTTCATGATAACGTTTTTTATTTTATTGATAATCCAATATTTCTGTATTGCAATTTGTTAACTGTAATAAGCATGTATATCATGGATGGTGATAGAAATGGGTTTCAGAAACTAGAAGTACAGTAAGGTCCATGAGGCTGAGTTCAGGAAGGAAGGGTGGTAGCTGCCATATAGCCCCCCCCCCCTGAAAAGTAGGAAAATGCTGGCTCACTGCATTACTCCCCTCCCATTTCCATCTCTGAACATGGTGGATTTATAGATTAACTATGGTAACTATACCTGGAATTGGAAAAAAAACTTTTACAAAAAAGTTTTATCCCTAATTTGTATAAAACTCAAGTTGAAACAACCTGAATCCTACATAATAAGTGATGCTGTTATTGGAGTTCTGTATCTTTTGTAGGAGCCTTATTGGAAATTAAGCATTACTTTCTTTCTCTATCATTTTCTCTCTCTCTTCCCACCCCACAAGCACACACACAGGAAGGTGATAAGAGAAAATAGTATGTGTGGGTCATCTGAGTGCATTTCTTTATTCTACTGAGTTCTTAGCTGACTATGTAAATTTGTAAGAAATAGATATCATTAGTGAGATTCATCCAGGAATTTTCATTATCAGAGACTGCCAACAAAGTTTTCTTCAGTTTTCAACTGAGTCTGGCTATCTATATATCACACATATCAATGGAACTAGAGAGTTAAACATTTATCCTTATATCTAGCAAAAAAACATTATTTTTTTCATTTTTTGAAAAATCATCCCAAAATTTGTTTTTAGTGGGTGTTTCCTAAGTTTATGCTAAATTAGGCCCTTAGTTAGTGTCTGGCAGCATTGATGCTTTGAGGTGATCCAATCCTGCACAAATGGTCATCTTGAACTCCTAGTATGTCATAGGTATTTCATAGTATATCAATTAGGTTCAGGTGTTGTCTCTGGGATAGATTTTAGACATTTTTAGTGATCACCACCCTACATAAGGTGGGAGAATTCATTCATTAATCACCCCTTTTTCAAAATTTTATAATTGGTCACCCCCAACACGTCATTCTGGCCAAAAGACATTGATCATGTGACAGTTTCTAAAGTGACTAACCAGACTTGTCACCATTATGATTATTATTACTGAGGTGTTCACATATAGAGTATTAGTGTTTCTTTAAGCTATTTAAAATCATTTATCAATTATGAAAAGAAAACTTTTCTGAAGACTGAAGCTTTCTTCCTTGCAATGAATTTACACATATATAGATACGTACAAAAACTTACACAAATTTTTGTCTTAAACAAGAAAAACAAATTTGATAACTTAGACTTGGAATGTTTTAAAGTCAATATTTACTTCAATTGGCAATGAATTGATCTTTACACTATATTTAAGTAAAAGAAATTAAAACTCCAAAAATATTTGAAATAAATTATTTGGTTTATGAAGATCATTTATGGAAGAACTGATAGTTTCATCATCGCTTGACTAAACTGTGCAAAAAATTTCATACTTTGTTCTAAAAACATAATGAAAAAATACATTTTCTACTCTTTATAAATCAACACGCTTTAGAGTTATCTCGTAATCTTTCTATAGTTGGTGATGACATTCTGGCTGGATGGCGGACTGTGAATGAGATGATCATTATTTGATTTGAACAATATTTTATTTAAGGAAAAAAATTATTGTTGCCTTTTGTTGGGCTGTGATCAGTAAAAGTTATGCTTTTACAAATTTGCCCCCCCTTTCAATTTACAGACATGAAATGAAAGGTTGCCATATTTTTTTTAATTGTTGATTATAGAGTATCAATCTGATATTAAAATAGAATGTAGAAGCAATGTTATTTGAATTTTAGGTTACCACAGTTGGGAATCTAAGCATCCCTCAGTTAAGTGCTATTCTTTTTGCTACAAATTAAATCTTTTCTTTAAATATATTTTCAATTTTTTGATTCAGTCTTTCATATGTATCAGTTTTGTTTTCCAGCGTAATCTGCAACTTTCCAGACAAGTTCAAGAACTGACTGACCAAATGAGTCAACAATCTGATTATTGTTCCAGTTTGGGATCTGCTTGCTGTACTTTATTATGGAGAGTGTCACGCTGTGAAGAAAGCATCCAAGCCATCCTCATTGGGGTAAGTTTGTTTTGTTGAAAGTCACTATTAAGTTTCATCATAATTAATAATTTTTTTAATGTCTGTCATTGGATTTGTCAGACTTCTTAATCATACTTATCATGGCACTAATATCTCCAGAAATTGTCGAAGTTATCTTGCCATCTTATTTTTTGTTAGTCACTATTTTGTGTATAATCTTTGGTAATCCTTGTTGCTAGTGGTTATCCAACATTCATGCAACGTAGCTTGCCCATTGCCATTAGGGTTTTCTAATGAATTCTATGATATAACTGAATCCTTTTTTTTTTAACATACATAGTCTTATAATCTCTACATGTGATGTTGAGTATGATTCTCTCCTGTGCATGTTACATGGTTCTTGGTTTGAGGGTCAGTGTCTTGGTTAGATTCCATGTTTCAGTATTGAAATAATGCATTAGTTGTATACCTTTTATATCAGGACTACATTACTATCCCTCTTAGTTTGAGATTCAATTTTCTGGTCAAGTTCCATGTTTCAATCACCCAAACTCTTCACAGCATGCCTTAAAACGATCATCTTAAGTCAAGACTAGGCAAACAAAGGAATTAGAATTGATGGAAAATATCTATGTTACCTCAGCCAAATGGTTTAAGGAATGACAAACCCGAAATTATAAGAGTGGCATGTGAGAATAAACTTGAATGATGTTCAGTTTGTACCACTTTGAGAGTTGTATGATGACACTACTGGCTATGCGATCTGAGGAATTTGTGAATGAAAAAGCTAACTCCAGTTATTTTTATTTTTCATAGCAGTGCAGATATTTGCTCTTTAGTTCTAGAAGTACTTCTCTGGGTCTTCTTATTTCAGTAACTCCAATAATGTCCTATTTGATGTTTTTTATTTCACTTTCAAGATTGTTATATTACCTTTCCTTGACAAAGTCTATATCAGCACTACTAGTATCCCTGCTCTATACAGGACGATATCAAGTTTCACAGCTCAGAAAAAAATATCTCATAAATCCCAACTTATGCCAAGTTTTAACACTTGGTTGACAAGTGGTCATCTGTTAGGATAATGTAAATCTATGACTATATGTACTGTTTCTTATTAGATTATATGACTTAATCCAAGGTAATTTCACTTGATTAAACAAACATGGGATAAAGATAAACTCATTTTGTGGATAAGGAAATTGTTAATTTATTGTTAGGATTTTGTCACTATGTTGGTTCTCCTATTCTTTTCCAAGAAATAATTGATTTGATGAATGTCAAGTGTGAATTCCACTCATTGAATTGGGATTCAGGCTGCCATGCAAAGAAATTGATAGAAATGATACTGAAGAGTTAAAATAGACTAGCTATGGTTTACATTAAGATTAGAAACTATCAACCAAAACTGTCAATAGTTTACATCAACATACTTTACTTCAGTGTTTAAGTTGGTCTGGCTGTCTATATAAATATCATGTGTACATCACCAATAGAGCTAGAGGTCTGAAAAATGGAACATCTGCTCCTTATTATGTATAGCAAAATCTATTTTAGAATTTTTCTTCCACCACCACCCCCTTTCAATTTAGATTTTACAGTAGGGGTCCAATTTACAATGTAAGTTTATGATAAATTAGTTTCTTAGCCCAGCAGTGTTCAGGGTTGTTTTGGATATTTTGGGATTCTTTTTATTAATCTTTGTCCAACTAAAGGTGAGAGAAGTAAATAATCCATTGATCACCCCTTTTTCCAATCTTTTAATTGATCATCCCAAACATGGCATGCTGCCAAAAGATGTCAGTTAAACAATGATTTCTGTTGTGCAACTTACCAGACCTGTTTGTATTGTGGACTGTTCCCTCTTAAAAATGGCATAAAACTTATTAGACTAATCTCATGATAAATAAGAACATGATATTGCATGAGTGAGAAAGAAGTAAAATTATTTTTTCAAAAGTCCAAGAAGTTGTTGTCTTTAAACTTCTGAAATTAACAAAGGAAAGGCATTATTGTTTTGCATTCACTAAAAAAATCAATTATGTAACAGTATAGTTTATTAAAGGGTTTAACCATGAATATAGTTTTTTTGACTCTCAACATATGCAACTGCTGAAATTGCCTCTTCTATCATAGGAAAGCACTAAAACTTACTCAGCCACATATAAATTTAAACTCACATTTTATACGCTGTAGAATATCCAAATATTCTCTAAAAGTGAGCATATATGAAGACAATATAAAACTGGTCTGGTTAGTCACTTTATAGAAACTATCATATGACCAATGTCTTTTGTCATGCTGGAGGTGATCAATTAAAAAATTGGAAAAAGGAGTGATCAATGAAAACATTACCTCTCATACATTCTATTGGCCAGTGATCACTAAAAAAAAAGTCTTGATTTTCATTAACAAGCACGGATACAGACTACTGGATCAATTTAGCACAAACTTGGAGTGCAAATTGAACCCATCATCAAAAACCTTTTTAGGTAGGAATTTTCAGAAAACAAAACCGGAGAAAGCAATGGTGACAGTTTTGGTTGACGGTTTCTAATAGACACTTATTGTTCTGTTCATTTGCTGTCATCAACTCTCTTTGCAAGTTTCTTTGAATAAACTTTAATCTCATTTCCCCAAGTGTTTTACTGCATACCCTAGCAAGAACTCTAGATATCTATGGGCATTTTGAGATTTATGGAAATGTTTTCCTGAAACCGTCAACCAAAACTGCCAAAATAAGTTTCTTCGGTTTTCAAGTTGGTCTGGCTGGTTAGCTGTGTACAGGCCACGCCAATGGAGCTGGAGGGCTGAAATTTTCAACATTTATTCTTATATCTACAAAAACTTTTTCTTTTTTTTTTTTTTGAAATTCTTTCGTAAATAGGTTTCTCCTTTTTGGAGAAGGGTGAGGTCAATTTGCTAAATTGATACCTTAGTTTGTGTCTGGCTGTCTCTATGCTTGTTTTTTGTTTAAAATTCAGACCTTTTTAGTGACCGCTACCCAACATCAATCATCCCTTTTTGCAATTCATTAATTGATCATCCCCAAGACAGCTTGTTGCCAAAAGACATTGGTGTGCCGTTCCTATTGAGTGACTAACCAGACCTGTTTTAATTTATTTACTTTTCATTAGATTACTGATTTATATCAGCTGCTGCTAAGGGCAACTGTATCGTTCTTTCTCCTCAATCATATGTTATGGCATATTACATGAATGTTAACAATGAATGATTGAAGAAATCTTTCTGTACAGAGTGAAAAAAAAAATTAAAGTGGGTGTAAAGATAAATCTAGTCAGTTCAGTTAAGTGTGTACAAACACTGACTAAAGTGCTGGGCAATTAGAAACCAGCAACCAAAACTACCAATATAGGTTTCTTCAATTTTCAAGTTGATCTGTCTGTTAGTTGTATGTCTTGCTTTCTATGAATCACGTGTTCAGTCTATAGCAGTGGAACTACAGAGCTGAAATTTTCATCATTTATTCCTCTTTCTACAGGAAAAAAAAAATTATTTTCAAAAATTATCCCCTAAATCGATTTTTAGTTGTAGGGTTCAATATGCAATGTAGGTTTAAGCTAAATTGATATCTACATTTGTGTCTAGGCAGCATTCATGCTTGATTTTTGAAAACTCAGACTTTTCTAGTGATCACTGCCCAACAAAATGTGAGAGACGTAATTCATTTATCAATCACCTTTTTCTCCTATTTTGATCACCCCCGACATGGTATGTTGCCAAAAGGTGTTGGTCACAAGATGATTTCTATTGAGTGACCAAACTCATTCATTGATCAGCCATTTTTAAATTTAAAAAATTTTTTTAATTGATCACCCTCCAACACGTTATGCTGCCAATAGATGTTTGTTGCGTGACAGTTTCTATTGAGTGACTAAATAGACCAGTTTTTTTGAGTAATTACTGTTTTTGTTTCACACCATTTTCTGTTATATATGGAAGTTTTTTTTTCTTTAAAAAATTTTAATCCATCATTGCTGATGGAAAACAAATGCCCTTGGAGTGTATTTGTTATTCCCTAGCCAAAGTTGTATGTTTAGACATTTGTGTACATATTATGTCAGTGGGTTTGCTTTGGTTCAAAGCTGAATTGGTTCATAGACAACTCACCAGCTCTATTAACTCACATAAGATTTTTTTGTTGAATAAGATGGATTTCTGTTGCTATTTGTGAATAGATAGTTTATCAGTCAGTTACATTCTGAGTATAGGTATACTTGCAAGATGAAACTGAAGTCATTCAGGCTCTGTTTAGAGTTTCCATGTAAGAGCTCTTATTATTGAATTGAACTGTTCATTTCTGTTTTTAACGGCGATTTATCAACTATTCTAAGAACGGGAAAAATTATGTTGCATCTCTGACTATATTTTTTGTTTTATTTATGATAGAATGATTATTCATTTTGGGGATTAACTTAAAAACTCAGTTGGAAAGGAATAGTTCTGTTGAGGAAACAAATGCTCGCAAAGTGTATAAATAATGTCTCAGTTTTTGAATAGAGACTGTTCTTTTTCTTATTTAGAAGTTGCAGTAGAATTGTCAATTTTTCACTCACTGGTTAGCTTGTATTTCTGCTTGATCCTATCTATATCTTCATATCATCATCATAATCGGCCTTTTAGTGTCTGTCATTTGACATAGACCTTTCCCAAGATATGACAGGCCTCTCCATCCTGGGGGTCACGAAGTGAGTACTTTCTGAACTTGTCAAGTTGGTCATGCCATCTCATACTTTGCCGCCTACATTTTGGCATGTGATCTCTGGGGATCTATGTTGTGATGTCCAGTAGTTATCAGCCAACCCATTGCCATTTGAGTTTTCAAATGGTTTTTAGGATATCTCTGAATGTACTATACTGTCTTGTGAATTCTCTAAGTGATGTTGCACATGATTCTCCTCAGTGAACGTTGCATGAGCCTCACTTTAATTATCAATCTTTTTCAGACACATTCCATGTTTTAGCTCCATTGGTGACTATTGAAAGGTTGCATTGGTTGTTTACCTTTCTTTTTTTGTTCTTGATGGTTGAACTGGCTCTACCAAAAGCCGGTCAACCTTGAGTGATTCTTTGCTTGATTTCTTTTTCTTTCTAGGATTTCATGGAGATTCACTGCCATGATCAGATGCAGTGGTCTACTTCCTTCAGTTCTGCATTTTCTGTTCTGATTGTTGTACCTTTGTCCTGCACACGTTTGTTGAACATGGCATTTGTTTTACTGAAGTTCATGTGGATGCCGACTTTCTCGCTTTCTTCCTCCAGTTCGTCTAGCATACTTTGCAGATCATGAAGCTTCTCAGAAAAAGGATAATGTCATCAGCAAATCTGAGGTTATTTGGGTATTCGCCATCCAACGAGAATAATGTTGCGTTGTTTATCAATCAGAATCAAACACATATATAAGCATATAATGTATTTTTGTTTTTGTGTGTGTTTGCTGATCATTCCAATATAACAATGATTTTCATTGAAAATGTATTACTTTCATGAATGAAACCAGGTGTCAAATATCACCCTATTGCTTTTTGGATAAACTAGGCCCAAAAACCTGTCCTATGTTTATTTTTTTTTGAAAAAATTCTTTTCATAATCAATTATGTATCATCATCAGGAGTTTTCACACCATCAGTGACCGATGGTCTTCACTAGAGATCAAGTGACTGTAAGATTCCTCAAAAGAAAGGTCTAGGTACTTATTTAATTTTTCTTTCTCTTTCTGCTTTACCCTGTGCCAGGACAGTGAAGTCCACTAACTGATACCTTTTTTCCTTGTTCACTGCCACTATATCTGTTTGAATCTAAAAGTCCCAGCTAATTTTGGTCTGTGCATACACCATTGGTTTGTACAATTGAACCTCAATCATTTGCACAGTCCCCAGTGAATCACCAATTGTCTGATTTTGAAAGGTTATTGTAAGTCAATTTGAAGGTTGAATGATCCAGTGTCAAATAACATAAAAACTGGGAATTACACTTTTATCTGTGAATTGTATGAGGAAAGGAAACTACTGTATCTCATTTGGGTCAACCTGCACCATCAAAAAGATATATTTATGTAATGACATGGGAAATAGGAAAAAAAAAAATTCCCAATGTAAGTCAATAGATGTGAGTAGTAGGGTCTATTCACATCAGCCAAATAATGATACTAGGTGTTCTGGGAAAAATATGCACAAGGAAAATTCAGAATCGTATTTGTTTGGTCGCACAACTGAAGCTTAAGGGCTCAAATTTAGTGGAAAGGTTTTAGCACACCTGTTGTTTCTACTGTTGAAATTTTTGTTCAAAATTTCAATGCAATGAAAAGTTTTTCAAAATTTCTATTATTTGTATTTTTTACGGGACTGCCAGAAGCAACTGCAAGAAAGATACTATTCAAACCAGATAACTTTCTGCAGTGAAGACGGTGAACTATTGAGCCTTTGAGTTTTGAAACACTGTCATCTTTTTTTAGATGAGTCATCATTTACACAGTGTCATATTCTCAATGTGTAAAAGAGCCAAATCCCTTTACAATTCATATTTTTGGTCCCACCTCCACTGGTCAGATTTGTAGCTTAAGCATTGGACACTGTCGCTTCCTTTAAAGATATCTCTACCTATAATGACAACAATCTTGCCCATGCTAAGACTTTCAAAGAATATATGGTCAACCTTGAACAATAGACAAGTATGAAAATAAAGATTGCCTGGAAAAAAATTCTATCAGAATCATCTGCAACTCATTATCCAATATAGTGGAATTTAAGGTATGGTGTAGAGAACAATTCGGAGCTGTGGTTTTTCAAAACTTCTAGACTGCACAAAGAATCTGAATTCAATAAAGTATGTATCCATTCAGCAGGAAGGACTTCTGCCAATATTCACTGATCATTATTCTGAGGGGGATAGAGCTCCATGCCATACAGTAAAAAAAGATTCAGAAAGGAATTAGGCAACTCTCATGGCTGAGTCATCTCCTAATTAGATCATATTGAACATATCTGGGCTATTTTGGATTATAAAATAAGGAAAATTCTAAGGACAAGTAATTTCAATTTGAATTATAAAATATTAGAAATTGAAAACCTAGCTTTCTTCAGTCTTCAAGTTGGTCAGGCTGGCTATGCATGTATGCATCAACTGTACAAGCTACACCAATGGAGCTAAGGGGCTGAAAGCATTTACTCCTAATTAGATCTAGAAAAGGTTTTTGAAACGCCTCCCATACAATGGGTTTTTAGTTTGGGGGGGTTCAATTTGCTATTTAAGTTTATTAAATTGGTGTCTTAGTTTGTGTCCAACACTTTCGTGGTGATCGCTGCCCAACAAAAGATGAGAGAAATTGATGATTGGTCACCCCTTTTTTCCAATTTTTTGATTGATCACCCCAACACAGCATGCTGCCAAGAGACATTGACCCTGAGGGAGGAAATCCTGTATTATTTTTCTTTAACTTGGATCAAAATCAAGAGTCAACCTTCAAGATTAAAAAAGTAAAAACCATATTTTTACAAAATAAGCTCTGGCTCCCAACAGACATTCTATTACTGATGGTGACTTGAGGTTTCGGGATTTCTTTCTGAGATTTTTGGTTTCTTTTTAGAGTTTTTGTACGGTTTGTGTGCTCTTTGGCTTGAACATATTGGCGACTTCAAATAAGGAGGTTGTTATATTGTTGTTGAGCTTGTTGATATTCTCTTCTGATTTGATGAGGAATTTATATCCGTTTTTTAGTTCCAGTTTGAATGATGGGGTGAGTTCTTTTTGGATGCCAAGTGTTTGCAGATTGGTGTGAAACATTTTCCTGCATTCTATCTTGGTGTTGATCTGAATTTTGCATCAGATCATTTTGTGGTTACTTCTTATATTGACTTGATTTAGGACCTGAATATCTTTAACAGTGTTTACTCTTGTCTGTTATGATACTATTCATTTAGTTTTTGGCTTGGTGATTGGGGCTCTACCAAGCCACTTTCTATTGGTCTTCTTAAATAAGGTGTTCATGATTTTCAACACATATGCAGTTGCAAAATTTATAAGATCTTCAACTGTCTTGTTCTGTACTTTGTATCCGTACTTGCCAACACATTTTTCACTACCTTGCTTTACTTGGGCATTGAAGTGCTCCATAATGATGTTGAAATATTTTTTGGTTTCTTAGAGTATAGAATTCAAGTTGTCTCAAAGATGTTTATTTCCTCATTAGTTGATTGTGAAGTGTGAGCGTAAATTTGAATGATGTTCCCTTTGTACCTCTTTGATAGCAGTACAGTAAAACTGGGTACATGGTCTGAGATGACTTTGAATCCCACAACATTGTAATTGAGTTTTTTTATGAATAAGAAAGCTTACTCTACTTTGCTTCCTTTTTCCCTTTCCGTAGTTGTATAAAAGATGTTCAGTATTTAGTTCAATTAGTTTCTCACCAGATTATCTCATTTTGCTAATACAGATAACATCCTATATGATGTTTTTGATTTCATTTCCCAGATCAGTTTGGTGTTTTTGTTTGTGGAGAGTGTCCTAATGTTTTAGGTTCCTATGTATAGTGTTGTTTTCTTTGTGATTTTTTTTTTTGGTTTGTGTTTGGGTAATCGCACTCAAAGCAAGTGATGTAGGTGTGCCTTTTGGGATCAATGACCCAGCAGGAATGGCCAAAATATTTTTGATCTTGTAAACCATGTGGAGTATTAGGCCAGGCTCAGCCAAGCTAACCCATAATGTGTTGAAAGGGGGTTTGGATAGCCGGTTTCCATCATCATTCCAAGTATCATGTGGCAGGTTGCACTAGGTTATATGGTTCCAGTAGCAGGGATTCTGGCTGGTAGTATTTGCGAAAGTTCTCATATCATCCCAGTGATTGGTGTATTAAAGAGTTACACGGATTAAATTTGTTCCAGAAGATTTAGGCATTCTAAAGTCTGATTTTTCTCTGTCATTACTGGTTTCCAATCAGAGTTCTAGTAATGGGAATCTGAGCATGATTCGAAATGACAAGTTCTGAATTACAGGTATCATTCATATAGTGGGCGACAAACTCAATGCCCATTGATGTTTATAGAATTAGAGAAAAATGTAATTTTTAACCCCAGACAGCCTCCTCCTCCTTACTCCAAAAGTTGACAGGTTAAGAGAGGCGGGGAGACATACATTAGCGACCATAAAAAAAAAGTATTAATTAGATTCCAGTTTGTCGGAATCAATCAGCCTCTATATTCAACTTGGTAAGTTTTTTTGCAAACAGCAATTGATAAAAAGTTGATTCCTACAACTTATCAATGCTGATTTCTGTTGAGCTACTTTCCTTCTAATTGTCTTGTTACAAATCAACTAGTCTTATGCATTAACAAAAATCTCAGGACTCTTAAGTTGACCTTTGAAAGAAATGAGGGAGAGATATAAACAATCCAATATCACCCATCTAAGTACTCGTAGATTAGACATCAAGAACTACAGATCTATTCCCCTTTGATTGAATCAATACCAAATCAATATAAATACAGAATTCAAGATTTACAAGTAAATATTACAATAAAGCTATTTATGAAATTAACCATATTTAAGGATCTTAGAAAAAATGTTTTAGCAATTCTAACTTCCCCATATGATGAAAACACCCAATCACCTCTATTCGCAAGATTATTTCTTTGCTAAAAAAATTGAAGAACCTTTTCTGTGCTTGAATCTTTTAATACAAAATGTGTGAGAATTGTTTCAAGTTTCTTGTTTTCGTTTAAACTAAGGACCATGCAGCATGCGCAAGACAGGATCATGCTTAACATCACATGAGAGATCACAAAACAGTACAATATATTACAGAAAAAACAGGAATCAGAAATATAAAATCCATTAAAAAAGTCTAATGGCAATGGGCAGGCCATATTGCAAGAATGGCAGACAACCACTGGACAACTCACAATATTTTGCCAACAGAAAATAAGATAATTTGACTACCTAGACAGGTTCCAAAGATGTTGACGCTGCGACGTCTATGATCAAGAGGTCTGGCGGATTTTGAGGAAGCTCTATATTCAACAGCGGACGTTAAAAGACTGATGATGACAGTGATATGTGGTATACATCCCAGATAAATGGTATGATTATTGGGAAGCACTAAATGTTATATTAAGATACTGTTGTTTCAAAGCAGCCTTAAATTCTAAGAATTAAAAATAGTAGTAAATAATTCCAATATAAATGCAAAGAAAACTCTGTTGGTAACTTTTGTCTCCTTGAAAAGTTACCTAATTTCATATCAAAAGAGTAATTGGTTGAGAGATAACAGATCTACAGGAAACTCAACTACTGAGAGTTTCTGTCTTGTAATCTCTCCCTGCAATCTGATATGATGTAATACTGCTTTCTCCTTTACAGACCAATTAGATAAACAGTTTAATTATGTCGTTGAAATCAGTCTCGTTTGATTTCAGTTAGCTTGATGGACTTTTTGATAATTAAGCTATAAAGAAATAGACTTGTGTTGCCCCCAAGGCTCTCTCAATCATATCATATGCATACAATATATACGTATGTGTGTGTGTATATATATATATATATATATATATATATATATATATATATATATATACATGATCATTATTCAGTATATACATTGCTGGTCAAAGATGTTTGTATATATTTACCAAAAGAAGTATTTCTTTGGACCAACTTGAAAAATTTACTTTTTAAAAAAAATTTGTTAACCTGAATTTATTGGTTTGTCTTGAAGTAAATTTCTGATTAAATATGATAAATATTACTTTGAGATAAACTGATAATTTTATGTGTAGTAAATTTGAGCGATTTTTTGAAATTTCACTATGTTACACTTCTTTCAGTGTGTGTGTATGTATGCATATATATATATATATATATATATATATATATATATATATATATATATATATATATATATTATTAATCTTATTATATAGGATGGAATTCAACTTGGCCAGTTGTTTCAATGTAATAGCATCTCTTCAAGTTAGTTCAAATATATCAAACAAAATATATATACTTGTGAAACGATCTGTTACTGATTCATGTCTGATTTAAACTGATGGACGAGGAATATCTTCTTAACTGAATTTTCCTTTTTTCTGTATAAGAGAATGTATTCTTGAACTGAAACAAATTGAAAAATGGACATGACGTTTGTTGACATTCATTTTCAACCAGAAATATATGTATACACATATCTATATATATGTATGAATATGTATGTATTTATGTAGATGAGGCACAATGGTTAATGCGTCACTACATTGGAACTGCTACTTATTGGTGGCAGGTTTGATTTCTGCAGCATCACATTTTCTTATGTTTATTCTGTTTATGTTGTCTAAATTGAACAATATATTGACTGTTTAATGACTGGAAATAATTTCTGATAAGTTTCTATATAATATCACAAAATTCATAATTCATATATGCGTATGTGTTTGTATAAGTATTTGTGTGTGTATCTAATATGTATATATTTGTATGTATATATATATATATATATATGTGTGTGTGTGTGTATGTGTATATATATATATATATATATCTATATATAATGATAATATTGATAATTGTGTCATCCACAGACATCTGTTTCGTTCTATTACAACTCTTCAGTGTGGCTGTAGACTATCCAATATTCTATCCAGTACCACAAAGTAGGATCAAAACCTTTGCTTCAGACCCAGAGGTTGGCATTTTGCCCCTGCATTACACAGAACTGGAGAGTCAGTAGGACTGAATTTAAGCGGTTTACTTGGGCACACTTCCGCTTTGACCAGAGTGCACCATTCCAAAGCTTTATATAAATATATGTACGCATATGTATGTGTAAAAGTACCAATGTATGTATATATGTGTATGTATAAATATATGTGTATATGTATATAAACATATATATATATTCATGCATATATATATATATATATATGTGTGTGTGTGTATATAAATATTAAAAAATACATCATAAAAGAAATGAAAAAAATGAACGTCAAACTAGAAATCATGACCAACTTAAAAATCATGAATTTCCTCGACATTACTTTTTGATTTGACCAATATCATGTATGAACCATGTAGAAGAGAAAATTCGATAATCAAGTACATCAGTACCAGTTCCAACCACCCAAATATAATAATAAAAAAGATCCCCAAATCCATAAAAACTAGATTAACATACAATTCTTCCAATGAAACAATATTCAATGAAATTAAAAATAACTATATCATATAACTAAATTATAGTGGTTTCACCGAAACAAACCTCAATTATGATAAAAAAAGTTAAATCCAATAGCAAGAAGCAGAGAAAAATAAAAAAAAGGATAGAAAAATCATCTGGTATAAACCCCCATTTAACTTAGAAGTAAGAACAAACTTACGTAAAATATTCATTCAATTATTTGAAAAACTCTTCCCCCAAAACCACCCACTAAGCAAAATATTTAATAGAAATTAATTGAAAATTAGTTTTAGCTGTATGGAAAATTTCAATAGAATTATCACCAAACACAACAATAGAATTATTAGAAATAATAAAAGTAAAGAAAGCACTAATACAAAATAATCTGACCGCAATTGTCCAAATAAGAATAATTGTCCCCTGCAAAACCAATGCCTTAGATCTAATATAGTATACCAGGCAGAGATATCAACCCAGTGAACTCTTAAAAATAAAATACTATATCGGAATATCAAACACACCATTTAAACTTAGATTAGCCAATCATACATCATCATTCACAAATGAAAAATGCAAAAATACCACATCCCTATCAACTCATTATTGGAAAATACCAAATGAATTACAAACCAACAGTTAAATGGAAAATTCTTAGACAAACTAATACATGCCAAAATTTAGAAAATTCTTGCAATCTCTGATATCAATTTGAGATATTAAACTCTACTAAAATTACAAAGAAGCCCAAAGTACATTTATTAAAAAAAAAAAATGAAATAACACTAAAATGCTGGTATCGCTTAAAATTCCTACTGACAAATATGATATTGTAGCACCCCCTATTCTTTTAGTTAGGATTTAAATACAAAACTCTTCTTTTAGCTAGATATCGAAAATGTCACTTCCTCCTCCGACAAAACCTCTGGATGCACATGGTCCGATGCTCATTAGCTCCAGCACCCCTAGCTGGTTACGCGTCCAGCCCCGGCCTTTGTGGCCGGCCACACCACTCTTTCTCTCTCTTTCCTTCTCCCTAAGATAGTTATCATTTTGCCGACCCACTGGCCGATTATATATTATATGTGTGTATATGTTTGTATATATATATATATATATATATATATATATATATGGGTATATATGTGTATTCATGTATGTGCTTATGTGTATACGTGTATATATATATATGTGTGTGTGTTGTCATATTTACATATATATATATATATATGAATATATATATATAATGTTTGTATTTGGACATATATAAGTATTTATGGTTATGTACATACACGTATGTATTTATATATGTATGTATTTGTATACATGTGCCTATTTATATACATATTCATACATGTCTCTGTGTGTATATATATATATAATGCAAAGAGATTATAAGAGTCAGCAATTCTTTATTCATGTCTAATTCTGTATGCAAACTAGAAAACTTGACCAAAAAAATTCATAGACAGAGTTTGTCTGTTACAATGTAACATACATTTGCATGTATGTATTTTTTGTTTATTTTATAAAACAATCACAATACTAGTTCATGCTTAATTTTTTATCCCATTACATGCTAAAAACATGTTATCGAGAGTATTTGAGGGTGTGAGAGTGGTTTGTACATCATAGCTGCATTCAAAGTCGCTTGACAATTAATGTACAGATATGTAGACCATTTATGAAAAGTGCTTTCATTATTTCTCCAGACTGATGAACAGAAAGGGTACCATTTTGCTGCAGCATTGGCAAAGTTGAGCCCTTTTTATTACATGTAGCATACTCATCCAACTTCCCTTTCATGTATGGCCCCTCTCTCTCTTGTTTTCAAGATCACTTCTAACAGACTAGAACTTCTTTAGGATAAAATCAAAGGATCCCTCAATATATCGATAAATTTTTTGCAAAAAGTGTTCTTTTGTAAAGGAATTGATTACTTACAATGAAATCTCATGAAAATTTTGGCTGTGAGTTGAAGAAGAGTTTGTTGAATTTGAAAGCGAATTCTGGAGCTTTTCTTTATTGAGATATACATTTGTTTTTTTCATACATTTATGTATATACTCCTAATGAAAGGGAGATTATTGTCCATAGAGTTTATCGTCCAGCCTTTCACAAAACTTCAGTGAAATTCATCAGAACCTTTGGAGATATCATGAGAATAGACCTAAACTTTTAGCAATATCATGTGGTATGGATACACAACTATGGTGGACACAAAACCTTTTGAAGATATCTATCCACTTGTCTCTAAATGTTCTCAGTGAATCTGAATGACATTTTGTTGAAGGTTCGGCAATAGGCTACAGAAGAATCCGTTGGATTTAGGGATTGATCCATAAACGATTTCTTCTCTTGACAGTAGCTATGGGAGAGATATGTGCTCTCTGAGTGCTTTGTAGTTCAAATACTGCTGTTTGTAATAAGATGAACTGTGGAAATAAAAATACAGAGGAATGGACATCTTAGGTACTTCAGCAAATTATCATCATCATCACCATCATCAGTCTTTTAACATCCGTAGTTGGACATAGACCTTCCCCAGGATTCGCCACAATTCTCTATCATCGGCGTCGCAGAGCCAGTATTTCCTGAATCTGTCCAGTTCATCTCTCCATCTTGTGTTCTGTCGGCCTCGGTTTCTTATGTGATCTCTGGGGATCCAGATGTGATGTCCATCGGTTGTCTTTCATTCTTGCAACATGACCTGCCCATTGCCATTTGAGTTTTTTAATAGTTTCTATGATGTCATGGACACCTGTTTTCTTCCTTATATACTGTGTTGTCTTGTGATCTCTCCATGTAAGGTTGAGCATGATTCTCTCATGCGCACGTTGCATACTTCTCAGTTTGTAGGTCTGTCTCTTGGTTAGGTTCCATGTTTCAGCTCCATAAGTGACTATCCGGAGAATGCATTGGTTGTATACTCTTCTTTTTAGGATTATCGGGATCATCAGGTTTTTGAAAGTTGAGCTTGCTCTGCCGAAGGCTTGCCATCTCAAAGTGTTTCTTCTCTTGATTTCCTCTTCTTTTGAGGGTCTCATGGAGATTTGTTGTCCGAGGTAGATGTAGTGGTCTACTTTGCCGAGTTTTGCATCTTCTATCTTGACAGTTATGTTCTTATTCTCAACATGATTATTGCACATGATTTTCGTTTTACTGAAGTTCATGTCTAGGCCGACTTTTTTGCTTTCATCGTTTAGTTCATCTAGCATTAGTTGGAGGTTGTGTAGGTTCTCTGTGAAAAAGACAATGTCGTCTACAAATCTAAGGTTGCTCAGATATTCGCCATCTATTTTGATTCCTCTATTTTCCAGTCCATGTTTCGGAAGATCATCTCAAGGCAGGTTGTTAAGAGTTTGGGTGAGCTGGTATCACCTTGTCTTACTCCTTTTTGGAGCTGAAACGGTTCAGAGTCCTTATGTAGCCTAATGAAGGAGTTGCTGTGGTTGTATATATGTTGCAGTACTTCAACATATACAGGGTCTACACCTTGTAGGGTGATGGCCTTCATATTATTTGATTCGTAATTATCAAAAGTTATTTCAAAGCTTTTGTAATTAGGATACTTTGAAAATTAGTAAATGAAACTTTCATGATTTCATATCATTCCTGTATTCATTGCTTTTTACCCGTGGTATTCAAAAGCAGAACTTTTCCAGAAACAAGGTGAAATTTTGACAATATATTTGATATTTCTTCATGTCTATTTTTCCTCTGTTAAGCTTTATTCTTATTTTTCCATTCAAGTGTGTAATCTCTATTACGGTTTATAATTTTTTTGTTATTCCATAAACAAGGCCAAAATCTCATAGGTACATACATATGATTATGAATTATCTATCTTGTCGTGGTCAAATAATAAATTCACTGTGTAATAATGAGAGATCATTCAAAAAAAGTTTCAATATGATATAACTCAATCCATAACCATTTTGTCTGATCATGTACCCATTTCTTGATAACATTACATTCATATGTAAACGTATGTATGCAGAAGAGAAAGTTGTTTCTTGAAAGTGTAATGCCCCCTATTCTTTTAGTTAGGAATTAAATATGAGACTTTTCTTTTAGCTAGATGTCAAAAACGTCACTTCCTCCGACAACCCCAATAAAACCATTGGACCATGTGTGTCCAGGGTTTTTATAGGGGTCGTCGTCGGAAGTGATGTTTTTGATGTCTAGCTAAAAGATGAGTTTTGTATTTAATTCCTAACTAAAAGAATGGGGGGGGGCTACAATAAACGTACGCCTTTTGTCTGGCCAAAATATTTGTATGTGTTCATTCCACTTTATTTCAATGCGTGTCCAACTTCACAATTGGCGCGCATTCCATTCTCTTTCAACATCAGACTCTCCAGTGCCAGCGCCAACATCAAACCATGAGAAGGAAAGAGATCCCTTGCGTCTCAAACATGCATCACACTGTTACGACTCAAGTAATCACACGAAAAAAGGGTCCTCTAAAAAAATTTAATTATTGAAAAAAATTGTTTTTGACTGATCTTCAAATCCGCTCTCTTGAATATTCATATGAATTACGATTGATTATTCAGTGTATGCATTCATTTTTTCTTAACCTACCCTTATATTCCAAGTGGATATAGATTCAGTGAAAAAGTTTATCATACCAGTGTGCTGGTGATTTTTAGTTTTTGGTTCATTGGTAGACTTTCAAAATAGTAATAAATGAACTTGTAGGTAAACATAATGTGGTCAAAGTAGTTATTTTAGATTACTTTTGAAAGTATTTTTATTTCTGGAAGAGATTGGTAACTCTATAGAAAAGGTGATGTTGAACTTTTGAAGATTTTCGTGCTTCTTGCATTACAAAATGTTAATATTTGTAATAACAAAAAGGACTAGACTGGTTGCTTCAGGGTCAAACTCCACTCTGAACGCAACTAGTTAAGCCACTGAGCCGAATTTTCAAAAGAATGTCTTTTCTTTACTTATTGAGGGGTGTGGGTGTACAAAACGTCAAGTTTCTACTAAGGATGGTTAGGGCTAGGGACAGTAGAGAAGAAAGAAAAAGATTTATAACAAAAAAAAAAGAAAGAAAAGTAATGAGCGAGACTTGACAAGTTAATCTAGCATCCATAGCTCTCAATTTTCCCTTTCTCTCTTTCTTTCTATTCCTTTCTCTCTCTTACTTTCTCCCTCTTTTCCTTTGGTTGATTGATGACATAAGAGTAGAACCTGTTTCTTTCTCTTCCCTTCTCTCTCTATCTGTCGTTTCAAACTTTTCACTTTTTTGTCATAACCGGAAATCTGAACTTGTCATTTTTGTTAGGTTAGGAGAAAAAAGTCAACTTGATAGGAGTTTGACAAAATTCCCAAAACATGGTAGTGGACTATATTTGTTTCATAAACTAGAAGAAAATGATAAATTTTGTTTATTGTTGCCTGTAAATAATCTGATCTTAAAATGAAATGCATCTAATATGACTGTGTATCTTGAATAACAGCAATTACCATGAGTGAGTTTATGTTACTTGATTAGATCTAGAGTGACTGATAGGGGCAGCGACAAAATAGGTTCCTAAAGGCTTATTATCTTGCATGTGAAAGAAAAGAATGCATCCATGTGATGGACTGTTAAGTAAATTCTGCTGTGAGCCTATCAGATCTGTTGGTGCATTTAACAGCTAACCAAGCACAATAAAAATAACTTATCAAGCTGTGCTTTTACTTTCATCTAACTGAAGAAACAAACCCAACTGTTGTTGTCAGAAAAATACATTGCTTATGGTCTTTGTTTGTTTTTCATTCATGTAGTGTAACTATATATCAGTTTGAGGGTCCAATTGTCTACACTTGGAGATCTCACCATTGGGACTGATATATGTGCATAAGCAATTGTTGTTAGAAATTGTCGGCCGAAACTTTCATGAATGCTGTCAACATAGGTTTCTACAGGTTTTTAGTTGATATAGCTGCTTATGTATCTGATTTGTATAGGCAGCACCAATGAAATTGTCAGCATCCACTCTTTATGTATAGAAAAGACATTTTCTTTATTGTTTTGAAAAAAAATTCAATGCTGAATAGTTTTTTTAATGGGAGGGTTCAGATTATGATGAAATTGTATTGTAAATTGATCCTTTAGTTTGTGGCCAACTCATTTTTTGAAAATTCCGACTTCTTAGTGATCGCTGTCCCCTAAAAGCTGAGAGGAGTAATTTATGCATCGATCATTCTTTTTTTATTTTTTTTATAACTGATCACCCCTAAAACAGCATGTTGCCAGAAGATGTTGGTCATGGTATGGTTTCTACTGAAAGAGTAATCAGACTTGTCTTTGTTTATTGTTTCTCTGCTGATATTCAACACTGCCAATTACTTGCAGTTTCGTTTCTGATTTTATTACTTTACTGGGTACCAGACTCCGTATGTAGAAAATGTGAACTTTTTCCCTGTGGAAATGTTTTGTTTATTCATTAATCAAACCCTAAGAGTTTGATTTACTCAATTTCATCATCATCCTCTGCCTTTCAACATTCCTCATTAGACATAGGCTTTTCCCAAGATCCGCTCAGACCTCTCAATCATGGGCATTGTGGAGCCAGTACTTTCTGAACTTGAAAATTTCAATGTCTAAAAGAAAAGTTCTTGGGGGGGGGGATCTAATTAGCATTGTTCACTGTAAATTGTTCCCTTAGTTTGTGTCCTGTAGCATGCATACTTATTTTTGAAAATTCTGTCTTTTTTAGTGATCACTGCCTAACAAAAGGCAGGAGAAGTAACTTATTCATTGATCATCCTTTTTTCCAAATTTTCAATTGATCACACTATCAATAAAATCAATACTAAATCAAAAAAAAATTTCATCTTGTTATAGCCTTATATATATATATATATATGTATATGTATCTTCCATAGGAATAGAGGACTGGTGGATGGGGAATACATGTTAAATAAATATATCGCTTATATTCAACTTTACTGACTGTCCAGTTCTGTGGCCCAGAGGTAGGATACCTACCTCGTGGTACTGGATGGGATAATGGATAGTCTATAGCCACCCTGAAGAGTTGTAATACAACGAAACAGCTGTCTGTGGATAACACTATATATATATATATATATATATATATATTTATATATGTGTGTGTGTGTATATATATATATATATATATATATATATATATGTGTGTGTGTGTGTATATATATATATATATATATATATATATATATATATATATATATAATGTGTACTTTATAGAGTGAGACAGACTCGGGAGTGAAGTTTTTGGTGGTAAGGTTTATTAATCCTTATATGTCAATAGTCCATACATGTTTCGGGATTTCTCCCATCATCAGTGGTCCGTGTTGTGTGAGTGTGGATTAAAATGTACCATGTGGAACCAGAGTCCACTGCCAGGGACTATGCATTGTGGGTAAGTTTTGTTGTCAGGGCTACTAGATGCCTCCTGCTGAATGTAAGAGTGATATATATATACACACACACACACTTTATGAGGTTTTGATCGGAGGGAAAATTCATATCAGTAATTGATTTTTTAATCTAATTAAACTTATTTTTTTAAAAAAAAGGCACCTATTGTGTTTTGGAACCACACTCTTCAAATCATGTTCGAGGTGTGCATTTTTTTGTTTGTAATAAAAACATTTTTACAAAATAAAAATGCTTGCATGATTTATTCATACATGAATAATCCTATCATTTTTGATGGGTATTATGCTAGTGCTAATGTATTTGTTTTTCAAATAAAAGCGAGAAGATATGTGCCCAAAAGATTATATATCATTTAATATATTTCTGTGCACATTTGGTTCGAATTACTTTTTGTTTGGTCATGTATTTTATTTATATTGTTTGTCATATTAATTCAGTAGCCTCTCCAGGAAGAAATGTGTTTTTTTTCACCAAAAGGACCAAGGAAGAAAGCTTGATCTAATGTAAAAAGATCCCTCCATGCATCTACTGGTCTGACATATTTGTTTCTTTTATCCACATGTGTGATGTACATCTCAGTATTATTCCCACATCTGTTTCATTTTTTTTCTTTTTCCTTTCAAGAAGTTTTTAAAAAAAAACCCCAAAAAACCCATCAACTTTTGGAAAACCTATCATCCTTTCAATTTGATTGATTAAAAAACTTACACATACAAAAGGAATGATTTATTATTCTGTGTGTTTGTGTTCCCCTATTCTTATCAGCGTTTGTTATTTGTTTACGCACAAACATACGTATATTCACTCACACATACGTATACACACATATATCCCCCCTTTCCCAACACACAATCTGATTGAGGTTCATTATTCAGTCAACTTGGAAAACTATCTGCAATCTTGAATCAACCAGAAGAGAAAACCAGACACCCCAACAAAATACCAGAAATTATTTCAAATTGTTATTACATAAGTTATTTAAAAAATAGAAATTTGATCTGAAAATCTTCATTGTTTTCCGTGCATGAAATCACTGTAATCTTATTTCTCCCACCACTTTACGGTTTTATCTTTTGTTACAAAGAATATTCCGCCTGACATTGACAATTTGAAAAGAACTTTGAGACAAGTCTTTACTTGTAAAAATATGCTTTTTCTAGCAGAAGTTCCTGGTGTTGCCTGGGACAAGACCAGAGACCATTGGCATCTGCTAGTTGTGTGTATGTGTGTGTGGGATACAAATGTGGCATTTGACACCAACTTATCATATCAGACTTCCTCATGGAGGATGAGGGGTGTGAAAGTTTAAAGCTTATAGTCAATGAACAATAATGATGCAGTGCGATTGTTTTATGTAACCCAAACTCGATGTTCCCATTTAAAGAAGACTTTATTATTACTCACTGATGCTCATTCTATCGTGTCTCCCTTGGTTGAGGTAATGTGTCTCCGTCAGTGGTCAAATGCACCATCTGACATTTGGATCATACAGTGGGTTGTACTTGCTTACACTAAAAGTGGTGTATGGAATGCCTATCATGTAACAAGGTTGCCACGGTGCTCTTGTGTCTACTAACTAGCTCAATATATAGGTTGGTAATCTATTTTTACATTTTTTTAATTCTAAATAATTCCCCTTAAAATGTATGTAATATTCCATTTGAAAATCTCTGGAGATCAATGTTTTGAGTCATAATGACCAACAGTTGTCTGATAATCTTGCAACATGTCCAGCCGATCGCCATTTATATTTCCTGACTATTTCTTTGATATCTCGGATTTGTGTCTTTTCATTAATATACTGTGCTGTCATATGATCTCTCCATATGAGGTTGAGCATGATTCTCTCATGTGCATGTTGCATGCTTTTCAGTTTGAGGGTCAATCTTTTGGTAAGATTCCATGTTACTGCTCCATAGATGATTATCAGGAGGATACCCTACCCCATGAAGTTACTCTGCAAGAAGTGAAGCAAGCCATCAAACAAACATGGGACCCGATAACATTATAATTGATCTACTAAAGAAAGCTGAAAAAGTTATCGCTAGGAAACTATTCAACTTATGTCTCAAACAAGGTAAAGTGGAACACCGCAATTGCTTTTTTACAAAAAAGGAAACCTAAAAGACCTCAACAACTGCAGGCCAATAAGCCTACTCAACTCTATCTACAAACTCTTCTTCTTAGATTTGCTGACAACATCGTCCTCTACGCTGAGAACCTTCACAATCTCCAAATAATGCTAGACAAACTAAAAATAGCTAGCAAGAAAGTTGGTCTCCACATGAACTTCAGCAAAACAAATGTCATGTATAAAAAAACATATTGGAGGACAGACATAATGATCATAATTGAAAATGCCAAGCTGGAGAAAGTAGACCACTACATCTACCGAGGACAACAAATGTCTATGAAGTCCTCAGAAGAAGATGAAATTAAGCAAAGAATCACACTAGGCAAACCTTTATTGAAGCAAGCTCAACTTTCAAAAACAAAAATCCCAATAGTCCTAAAAAGACAGATGCATAATAAGAAAATAGATAAAGGATATGAATGACATAAGCGTAAATATCTTGAAAAAAAATTGAATTTCAAATATATCTATTGTTTGACATAGCTATTCCACATGGATAAGTCAGGTTCAGGAATGGGAAAAGGCTGAGACAAATGTTTTATTCATTTATTGCCATCAATTAATGATGACAATATCTGAATTAACCAAATATAAATCCTAAAAGATAAGTGTTGTCGACTCAAAAAGTTTCTCTCGTTAGATATATCTTGGAAAAAAAAAAAAAATGCCAAAATGTGCTAAAATAACATTTTTAGCCCTTTTATGGCCATTCTAATAGCCAGCAATTTCTAAATTGGCTCGAAAATAGATTAAAATAGGCTTGACTGGTAACACTGTAATAGATGATATAGATTTAGAAGAAAATGATAATTTATTATAAACTGCTATTTTTAGAAACCATCAACCGAAACTGTCTACAGGTTTCTTCAGTTTCCAAGCTGGTTTGACTGGCTGGCTCGGTATGTATGTACATATGATGTGTATAGGCAGTACCAATGGAGCAAGAGGGCTGAAAATTTAAACTTTAAGAAATCTGTCTGAAGAAAAACGTCTTTTTTTAACCTTCCCCATAGGTTTTTAATGGGGGTTTCAGTTTGCTTTGTAACTTTATACCAAATTGGTCTCTCTGTTTGTATCCAGCTGCCTTCACACATGTGTTTTGGAAATTCAGATTTCTTTTGTGATCACTGCCTATCAAGGAGCAAGAAAAGTAACTGATTGATCGATTACCCCCAACATGACATGCTGTCAAAAAATGTTGGTTATGTGAAAGTTTCTATCGAGTGACTAAGTAGACTTTTTTTATTATGAATTACTGGATCCTGAGTAAGCTGTTACTGTGTGTGGCTCAGTGAGTAATTGGCTCGTTTAAATGACCCAATCAAAGAGAAAATATCTCTTTCAAGGCAAAGATGTTGACCAATGATTCTGTTGCAGGACAATACATGTCCTTCAGAAACAAATACAAATGTAGCCAGCAATTATGGAGCTGGAATGGGAAATCTTCTCATATATACTCCAGACCTATCATCTTCAGACTCGTTTTACTCCATGTGATTCTCCTTGTCTGGTCAGTGCTTCCAAATAGCTCAAGATATTGAAATATTCTTCAATGATTTCAGCAGGTTAAAACTAAAATTGTTTTTTTTTTAATTATGGAATAGACAATTCACCAGAAAGGTGGATTATGGCCATAAGAAGACTAGGAAGATATTTTGATGAATAATGATACTATGAATTCATATTGATGCAACTGCAGCTGTTGATGTAATAGTAGTACCACAATGATGACTATGTACATTTATACAACACAGGAACCTCAATACTGAAATCCCTACTGGACAAAAGCTCTTGAAAACCTGTGTAATCATTGCTGTAAAACATAAGGTCTGTCAAATAAAAGTATCAATGTCAAATCTGAGGTTACTTAGATATTCGCCATCTATTTCAATTCCTTCATTGGCCCAGTCTAGATTTTGGACGATCATCTTGGCAGGCTATGGAGAGTTTAGGTGGGCTGGTATCACTTTCTTTCACCCTACTTTTGTACTGGAAGGGCTCAGTCCTTATGTAGTCTGGTAAAAGAACTGCTGTTTCAGTAGATGTGTTGTTAGACTCTGATTTATACAGGGTCTACGCCTTGTTGTATGATAACATCAATAACCTTGGGGATTTCCATCAAATTGCAGGCCCTCTACAGTGAGTAGCATTTTATATTCTGCTGCTTTCTCTTTTTGTTGATTTACCAAATGGAGATGGGTAATGTTCGAAGGTCAATATTTACGGAAAATGCAACTTTTTAATTTTTAATAAGCTAAACACATGGAAGGGAGATTTTGTATATCTTTGTGGATCTCTTGTAGCAAATCATGCATAATTGTAACATAAGATTTTAGATGTAACTTGCAATGAATGACTGCAGAATTTAAGCCAAGTTTGTCAGTTCAGCCATGTCAATGAATTGTGTCATAGTAGTAAATGGACTGATTGATAATTATTCTATTTAGGGCAAGGTAATGAGACCCCATACTTTAACAGGACTTTAGGACCCTTCAATATCATGAGGTTCTCATCGACACCAAGCATGTAGAGAGTCAATTTTAGTCTCAAATAAAGCTGATGACACGAAGGTATTTTAGTTCATTTCTTCATTTTACAAGTTTGAATCAGGTTTTGCAAACCAGAGTATTTTTTTTAATGAAGATGTATTATTTTTTCTACTATAGATTAAGTAAATAAAGATATCACTAATTACATCAAAATATTACTTTTTTCTTTGAGTTCATCGAGATCACATTTGCATTTTTCATGGAGTTATTGTAAGTTTCTTCTTTCTCATTTCCAATCTTTTTTCTTTCATCAAAACATTACGTTTCAATAACACTTATTTTGTGCATAGAGAAAAGAAATTGACATTTATGAAATGAATAATTTAAAAGCCTTAAAAAGTTTTAATGTTTTTGCTATTTAGGCAACTATGTTCAAAATTCAAGTATTATTTACATCTATGTAGTTAAGAAAGAGCGTTTATATTTAATGCCATCGACAGTTTGACTTATTTACTACCAGGTAGAGGCATAAAAATTTTGAATTTTGTAGGCGATGCCACATGCTGAAACTCTGCCCATAGCTAAGTAGTCCCCCTTTCTTCGACCATTTCAACTTGCGGCCTCAGCCCCAATGTTCAAAATCTGCTCATCTTATTGCATCAACCTGGTTAGTTTGTATTTGGATATGAATCAATTAGATTGTAGGGTAATAGAAATAGTTCCTGGTAATCCAGATATACCTTGATTAATGCAGTAATCTGTTCCAAAATTTTCCGTACTGATGGAAATCGTATTGTTCAAGGTTTTATTATAATTTGATGTTTTTTTTCTCTTCATCTCATACTTAGCTACATTAATTTGTACAACAATATCCTAACCAATTTGCATTAAAACCTGCACTAATTGAGATATTGCTGTATTTCATTTAATTACAAACTTGTAAACCTTTAAATAAAAGCACGATAGATATAAAAGCTTTACACTCATTATAGTAAACTAGCACTTGAATTACCTCTTTGTTCATATACCAGCCACATTGTGATGAATATATTCTCTTAGTCGTTGAGTCGACAGTGTTTTTGGATCAACTGGTAAACTCATTCTCTTGGTGTGCTGGTAACAGTAAGAGGAATTTATTCAGGATGGAAGCAACAGTATCATTAGATCATTCACTAGATGAATGGTTTCTGACTGGCAAGACGCAAAACACAAGGGAAACTAGAAAAACTTTGGACATGAAACCAATTAAAACCAAATGTTTCCAACTAGATTAACAGAAAACAGTTACAAGTTAGCTCAGAATGTCATATGATACTCTCTCACATACAAACATACTCCTACATACTCTTTCCAAATAACCCTGATCTGAAAATATGGAAATACATTTGTGCTGTGACAACTTATTCCATTTATCAAAATCTTAGTGCGTGCATGTTTAAAAAGATATCAAGTATATGTGTGCGTATAAATATATATATATATATGTGTGTGTGTGTGTATGTGCATATATATGTGTATATATATATATATATATATATACATGTGTGTGTTTATATGAATGTGTATATATATGTGTATATGTGTGTGTGTATATATATATATATATATATATATATATTTATAATAATTGTGTCATCCACAGACAGCTGGTTTCGTTGTATTACAACTCCTCAGTGTGACTTTAGACTTGATATCCCTTCCAGTACCACTAGGTGGGGTTAAAACCTTCACTCCATCATACTGAACGGTCAGTAGGACCAAATTGAGCAATATATTTATTAACGCAGAATTTCTCATCTACCAGTGTGCTCAATTCCTGAATTAAGAGATTTTTATAGTTGCTATATATATATATATATATATATATATATATATATATATATGTGTGTGGTGTGTATATGTATATATGTATGTTTACATATATCCATGTACATATATATATGTGTGTGGTGTGTATATGTATATATGTATGTTTACATATATCCATGTACATATACATACATATGTATGTGTGTGTGCGTGTGTGTCTATATGGATAAGTTATATCTGACGTAATTGTAAAAATTTATAAACAATAAGGAAAGTTGAAGGAATAGGTATATATTCATGAATATTTCATAGGAATGACCCTACATTCTCAGCATGATAAGAAAAATTAGGATACATATAACTCCAGCATCCAGAGATCTTCCTGTCTGCATTTTTTTTATTTGGGTTTTTGTGGCTTCTTCATTGCCAAAAGATTTTATCTATCTATCTATCTATTTATATATATAATATGTTTTAGTATGATATAATCATATGATGTGTGATAGGTTATTCCATAAAGTGCTTGAAACATTCAACATTAAACATCGAGTTAGAGTAGAGCTTAAAATATATTCTCATATATATATATATGTCATTATATAATGAGATTAATTGAAAAATGCACCATAAACCTGCAATAAAGTGGAAGTAGGAGTCCATAAATTTTCTACTGCTTTATAAGTGAGTCCGCGTTGTATTGAATTGTCCATTTTTACAACTTTTTTACAAAGCTTGATGCAAGTTTTCCTCTTTGCTGCATGAAGACTGGATTGTGGGTGTCATTTCCAGACACCCAATGAAAATTTTCATAAAATAATCTATTAGTATCATTTATTGTATATACGGAAAATACACTGGCGGGGGTCCTTATCATTTTCCAAAATCTCTTTCGACTGAGGACCTATTCACCGCACTTCCATTAGCTGACAGATCATTTCCCCTTAGTCAGCATAGTACCATCTGGCAAATTACCCAAAAATAAAGGGAGTCACTTAAAAAAGGGTTTTCTTTAATGTTCAATTGTATTCCAAAAACAACCGACTTTTTATTTTCTATAATTAGTGCGATTGGATTATTTTTACAGGACCTTTTTTTTCACAATGTAAGAAAAAAAAAAAGCATCTATTGTAAAATTTAAATTATGTTATAGCTAAGTATAATAAGATGTAGCATTCAAAATATTGAGTATCAGGATGATGAATGGGACTGCACTTCTGTACATATATTTGAACAGAAATGGAGAGAGGGAACTAGGGGTGAGGATAGAGTGATACTAGTCCAGTAAGAAGTCAGAAATAAATATGAGAATTTGGAGAAACCTGACACCTCTCACCAGAAGGTTACATTTTGGTAAAACTCAGAAACATATGTAACGAGTGCTGACCAAGAGCCAACAGATTTTTAGCCATTTTAAAGCTAGTCTAATAAATTTTAACCATTGAACAACAAACAATGTTTTTAAAGCGTTACGCTGTTTTTGACAATTTTCAAGGCTTTGGGGGGGGGGTCCATGCTCGAGCCACGTTATTACCAGTCTACAGTGTAGTGATTACTTACCCTTCCTCAAGCCTTAAGTGCTCAACTCACTTCTAATCACCTCTGTCTACCATATTTATAACTCAAAAGTGTTGTGGAATGATGAACAATTGGGAAAGGGAGAGGTGGTTTAATTTTGGTGGGGATCCAGGAATTATTTTCATAGGAAGATATTTTTTCTGTTCTGTTCTTCATACCATTTTTTTCTTTCAACAATTATCTTTTGGGAGTATCAATGAATTTCAATGAAATCTCATGGAAGGGCCATGGAAAACATTTTAGGGTGGATTCATGTATAATCACTTCCCCTGACAATGCTATTGACAGAGTTGTGCACTCTCTTAGTGCTTTCCTGATCAAATACATTATATATATATATATATATATATATATATATATATATATATATATATATATATATATATATATATATATATATATATATATATAGTGAATCTACAATCTACTATTTATCTCCAGCTGTACCTAGAACAACTTGACTTTGTGAGTAAAATGTATGTATCAAGCACTCTATGAAATAAATCCATTACATTTCAGAAGTGGCTTTATATTATTGATATATTATTATAGTATGTTATACTGCTAGCCTGTTTTGTACCACATATACTGTGTATATCTATCTATCTCTCTCTCTCTATATATATGTATATATAGATAGAGAGAGAGAGAGAGACTAAAAACCAGCATAGGGTAAATATTCCTCCAACTCATAGACTCCCCCCACCAAGCCACCCACGGAGTGAAATATTTGACTAGAACAAAGTGAAAATTAGTTATAGTTGTATGGATAATTCTAATAAGTTAATAACAAAACATAACAATAAACTATTGAGAAATAATACTAGTGGAGAAAACATAAACAAGATTGCGATTATACTAACAGAAATGAATGCCCTTTGTGAAACAAATGTCTCAATTGGAATATTGTATATCAAGCTGAAACATTAACCCAAGAGAAACTCTTAGAAGTGAAATACTATGTAAGATTACCTGAAACACCCTTTGAACTGCCAGAACATTGAAACCCCTTGCTACGAATGCTTAAATGAGAAATTTGAAATCCTCACCTTTGCCAACAGAACAAGAAAACAAAAAGCAGAATTATTAAAAAGAAAAAATAAGTAGCATTAAACTACTGGCTCTGATCAAAATCTCTATTAAAAAAAAAAAATATTTAATATTCCACGCACAGGTATACTGAATATCAACCACCATAGCCATCTTATTCCCCTCATAATCATTAACAACAGTAATAGCAGAATCATCACTATTAGCATTAGCATTATCATTACTTTATTCCCCCAGCCACTTTGAAATTTTATAATTATCTTAGATATACAGAAACTTATCAAACTTAGAATAAATAAAACAATTATACTAACAAGAAAAGTCATGGAAGAGAGAACTCCAGAACTTGAGTACTGATTAAAGTAAGAATAAAATACTACCAGAGAGTAAACATCAGAAAGAGCTGATGTTTTAAGAAAATAATGATAAAGAAAGTACCTACAGTATCTCCTGCTAATATACAATTACCAGACAGTAAAGTATCCCCACTATGTAAAACAAAAACTCGACAAGCTGTAACCAACAACTAAACAAGGAGAAAGGAAAAAAAAGAAAAAGGATATATAAACAGAATAAGAGGAAGGTTCTCCACCCTAAAAAAATAGACACCCTCCAAAAAATAACCCAAATAGGGATCTAAAATAAGTTGAATCAAATCACCTGAAGAAGCCTGAACAGGGCAAAAACATGAACTAGATATTTCCACTGATCCTTTAATTGTAAAATATCATCATAAAAGCAAGCAGCATCCTATTAACTCCTTTTGTTTTTAGTATTGAAAATAACTTTTTATAAGTTGAAGTGAGTGTATCCATTGTAGACCAGTTATAACACAAAAGTCAAGGTCCATAATTTTCTACTGTGTTGTACCTGAGGTCACACTGAAACAAATTTTCCATTTTTATAAAACCAACCTTACTCCCTCCAAAAACAGTCTTGTTTTGGTAAAAAGAGAGAAGGAGAGGGAAAAAAAGAAAAGGAATTAACATAGTACAAATAAAGGAAAAAATTATGTAGCAAAAAGAAAGGAAAAAAATTGTTATCCGTAACAATTATCAAAACGATTCAACCAATTTATCAGTTAGAAACTATTGGCGATATTAACAAAATCATTTCAGAAATATTAATATCAATATTATTTATTGATATTACAAACTCTACACCATTTTTCTCCTTTGGCCTCATTTTTTTCTCTCCCATGAACTAGGGTTGGTGAGATCGTTGTTACTACATGGAAAAATAAAGTCCCCCCTAGAGTAGGAGTTAGACAATACGTTAGTTATCTTTTTGGTGACTGATGAAAAGAAAGAGGGGCAATAGGTTTTGTTCATCGACTGTTGAAATGTTTTTATCTAATTCATTTCCTTTTTACAGTTGGTGTGCATAACATTCCTTAGGGGTCTTACTATTTTTGTATTCACCCATTTGAAAATTGAGGTCCATGCTCAAACCGCTTTATATGCAATTTTGCATTATATTGGGTCTATAGTGTAATTAATTTGTGCGATTTTATGGCATACTCTTTCAACTTGAAAGAAAAAGAATCTTTAACAGTGCTACTCCCTTTTGAGGAATAATACAAAAAATAACAGTTATTTCATAATAAAATCATTAAACTTAGAGGAGCATTAGTTCTTTGGTTTGTCTGAGACTCTGGAAATAAAATATGGTATCAGTCTGCACAGGAAGCTAATAATTAAAAACTGATGCTCTGAACTCAACCAGACTGATACATTGGCCTTAAACAAAGAACATTTGTTGATTCCATAAGATAAAAAAAATGATAGCTTTTTATTTTTTGAAATTTGTTTGCCACAGTTTGTCATGAAAGTGGCATCTGGTGTCCTGTTCTTTAATATTTTTTCTGTTGGTGAAGTTTGAGGAGTGCCTTAAAATGATAGAAAGTAGAGCACCTGTATTCTTCAGTATGGTAAAACTGGTTGGCAAAATCTTTTGGGAGGCAGGCCAGATTGGACATTTTATGTTTGCTGGCAAAGGCAGATAAAAAAAAATATAGCAATAGTCAGACAAGGCTTTGGAAACACTTTGTTCTTAGAGGCATCCTTACTTCTCTATAAAGCTTGATTTGATGATGGGTTGGTCTGTCCTCATATTGTTCTTTAGCTGTTTTATGTCAGATTTTCTTGGATCTTGGTAGAAAGATGTCTCTTGATGAGATGCTTCTTATCTAGAAAAATCAGGGTCATGTGATCTGGTAATAATAATGGTATTTAAACTTTGCTTTCAATTGATTGAAATCAAATTTTTCAGCTGTTTCAAATCAGATTTACTTGGAAGTTGGTAGAAAGGTGTTTTTTTTTAAAAATCTTCCACAGAGTGTCATGGGATTTGTCAATAATGGAGTTTAAACTTTCTGTTTCAAAATCGATTTTCTCAGCTGTCTGAAGTCAGATTTACTTGAAACTTGGATAGAAAAGTGTTCATTGATGAGATGCTTCTTGCCTAAAGTTATCTTCTATTCTGGATCATATGATTTGTCAATAATGGAGTTTAAACTTTATTGTGGACACCTGAACGTTTGTTTTTTGTTCCAATTACTTTCATACTTTTCAATGTTGGGGTATATACCTACAGGAACTTCCATGTGCTATCAAGAGAACTTTGAAATACTTTTTCACAAGACAAAGTATTGTCAACCTGTAGTTTTGATTTTATTTGTCGTAAAAAAAAAAAAAAGTGTACAACCAATGCATAGTCACCCATGAAGCTAAGACATACAACCTAACCAAGAGATTGATCCTCAAACTGTGAACCATACAAAGTGCACATGAGAGAATCATGTTCAACAACACATTGAGGCAGCACAAGACAGCATAGTACCTTAGGGAGAAAATAGGATTCAGGGATAACATGGAATCCATTAGAAAACTCGACTTGCATTGGGCTGATCATGTTGCAAAATGTTTAGATACCTGCTGGAAATCATGATTCCCAACATGGATCCTAAAATATCATATGAGAAATAGTGGCTGGCAAAAAATAAGGGTGTAATGAACTAGACAAGTAGAGAAAGTATTGTCTACATAACACCTTTGAAAGTGAGATCAGGCGAATCTTGAGGAAGGTCTATGTCCAATGACTGATGCTTAAAAGCTGATGATTATTATATTTATAGAAAAGCATGAAAGTGTACTGATTTGTCAATGGCCACTGTAAAACTGTGTTTTCTGCTCTATCTTTTTATTCTGAATTTTATTGTTCAATAACCGAATATAGATTAGAAAAACAAAGGACTTGTTTGCAATGTCACTTATTCAATGAAGTCGGTGGGCCAGATGAAATGAGGACACGGGCCAGATTTGGCTGACCCCTGTAGTAGAATATAGCTACCAATTAAAAAAAAAAAAAGGCATGAAGGTGATTAGGTAAAGATCATTTTCTCCACTTCTCAAAGCTCTTGACAAGACAGTAGGCTACTTTTGAGACAAGCCCTTTTATACAGGAAAACAATAATAACCAATGGTAATATTGTATTTATCCTTGACCTCTATCAGTATTGACACATATTTAATGACAAGTGATTCACACAAACCATGGCAGTAGATTAAAGATTATTACCCCAATTAACACCCCCCCGTGACTCAAACTGTCAAGATAGGTTTCTTCAGCTTTCAAGTGATTCTGGCTGGATGGCTGGCTATCTGTTTATGCATATATGTGTCGATTACAGTTCTGACCAATGGAAGTAGAGGGTTGAACATTTGAACATTTACTCATAATTATTATTATTATTATTATTACTATGAGGGCAGGGGTTCTATTTACTGTATAAGTTTATGCTGAATTGGCCCCTTAGTTCCTGGTAGTGTTCATGCTTGTTTTTTTTTGATATCCCAACTTTTTAGTAATCCAATAAAAGGTGAGAGCAATAATTTATTCATTGATCACCACTTTTTCACATTTTTTAATTAATCATCTCCAACATGGCGTGTGTTGCTCAGAGACATTGATCACATGACAGTTTCTATTAAGTGACTAACCAGACTTATATTTTCACTAGTTGTTGAAAATGATGGCTTATATGAAGTAGATATTTTGTTGCATCCTTACTATACCAACTGTAAAAATGAAATGAATTAGACTAAAACATTTCAGTTGTTAATGAAAGAAACTTTTATATCAACATACTTATATGCGTACTCATTTCCTCTTTGCTTTATTTGGAGGTGTTACTGACAAAAAATAATTCCACAACTACAACTGGAGTATCATTATAGTTGATATTCAGCTATATCCATATACATGTATCTGATTTATTTTATATACACTATAGATGTAGAAGTTGGGGTCCATAATTTTATACTGCATTGTGAGTCTGCATTGTAATGAATTTTCCAATTTAACAGACCTTAATCCAAGTCCAGCCTTCCCCACTTCTTGAAGCCTGACCCATGTAATTCATGCAGAATTGAAGAGGAACCCATTGGGGTGTGGATAGGATGAGGTTAGTCTGGCAGGGAGACAGAAATAGATATAAAAAAAAATTGAATTGTGATACCTCACCAGAATATTACACTTTGACAAAATTTAGATACATGTCTAGTGAGAGTCTTGAGTAGGAGTTCGGCAATATGTTAGTAATCTTTTTTAGTGACAGATGAAAGGGAAAGGGACGATGTGTTTTGTTTATTGACTACTGGAATGTTTTTGTTTAATCCATTTCCTTTTTGCGGTTGGTGTAACCTGGCTCAGTAGGGGTCTTTCTATTTTTGTGTTTGGCGATTATTTTGAGAGCAAAATTTAATGTTTTGAAAATTGGAGTCCATGCTCAAACCGCATTATAAATGATTCTGCTTTATATTGCTCGGTGTGATAATGGGTCTACAGTATGCCATTACATTTTTATGAATTCAGTACATGATCACACCTACTTGAATGCTTAATTCTCAAATCTCTCTAAATGATCTGCATGTGTTGTATGATCATGATAGAAAATATTGCTAATGAATAGTTGATATTGCAGCATGTTTGATTGATATGCTAAAGTAATGTTTAATCAATTTAAGAATAGCAAAGGTTGAGCAGAAAGTTGTCTGGAAAGTAAATAAATGAAAGAAAAATAAAGATAATCACTTATGGAGCTGAAACATGGAATCTGACCTGGAGACAGACCTGCTGGCTGAGAAGTATGCAATGTACGCATGAGAGAATCATGTTCAACCTTAAATGGAGAGACCACAAGACAGTACAGTATATAAGGAAGAAAACGGGTGTCCGTGACATCATAGAAACTATTAGAAAACTCAAGTGGCAATGGGCAGGCCATGTTGCAAGAATGAAAGACAACCGATGGACATCACATCAACATGGATCCCCAGAGATCACATAAGAAACCGAGGCCGATAGAACACAAGATGGAGAGATGAAATGGACAGATTCAGGAAATACTGGCTCCGCGACGCCCATGATAGAGAATTGTGACAAATCCTGGGGAAGGTCTATGTCCAACGATGGACGTTAAGAGACTAATGATGATGATGATGATGATTATCACTTTTTGACTAGTAGTTGGCTCCCTTAGTGACTATAGTGTTACATGTGGGACAAAACTACCAAGCTTCCAAGGATGGTACTTGAGGTGATTATGTAAAATACTTTTTAGTGAATCCAACCAAAATTATTGATATTGTTGTAGTGATGGCCATTTTCCACGATGGCCAGCACAAAAATCCTACAATACATGCAAATGTAAACTAGTAAGGATGGGGGTTAAAAATTAGTCAAAATCAATTATAATGTTGCAATACTCCATCCAAGAATAAAAATTTAAATTGTATTAAAAAACTGCTAGGTCTCACTTGCAAACATCAGAAGCATGGAATATTGGTTTCAAGGAATTAAGTTTGAGGTTTTAAAATCAGTTCACATTTAACTATAAAGTCCTCGTGACTGAATGGTTACAAGTGGTTGCGTTTAAATAAGACCCCTCTGGCTAGAGGTAGTGAGTCTGATCTTCACTGTGGGCTTGCTCTGTATTTTCCGATTATGCTGTTTAATCATTGCCGTTGTGATGAAAAGCAACTGAAAGGACTAAGGTAAAAACTGGTCAAAATTAATAATAATATTTGAATAATCTGGTACCTATAACTTAATTCATTGTTGAGAATTTAAAAACAATCTTATTTTTACTATACATGAATGAGGTGACCTCTTAAGGTCATTTTAATGTCATGACTATCACTACCGATTCCGATAAGTCACAGCAGTCACTTGTCTTCCTTCAATCGTCTGTCGCTTTTTTTTTTCCTATTGTGATAAAACAAAGATTTTTTTTCATTTAGTAGATGTAGAATCAAGCTACAGAAAATGCAAAAATAATACCTCTATTGCAATTCAAAAAATTCACTGACAATAGAAATTTAGAGAAATATTTTACCAACTGTCATGTATGACACACTTTGGCTATGAAACTGTTGATATCATTATCATTCCATGTACAATGAAGTTGTATTGAAAACTTTAAACCAACCTCTCCTGCTTAAAAATGACACATTGGATATTAGTTACGCATTTTTATTTCCGAAGGTCACTGTAAGGTCATTGTACATATGAGTATCAAGAGCACCTTAGACATGTTTTATAAAACCAAACAAATGGAGTCTTGGTCTGATAAAGTTACAGTTCACATCTGCAAGTGAATAATTCTACGTTCTGAAGTTCAGCTTTGTAGCAGGAGCAACAAGTGCAAACCCCTTCACAGGAACACTTGGTAATTCTGAATGGAAATCATTCCTGCTTCTGCTATTGTTATCCACACAGGTACCCAGTCTCCTTTGTCATTCCTCCAGCCTCAGTCAATAGGAGATGGAATAGTTGATTGTGGCAGTATACATAATGTCCAGATGTCGCTTGTGTAGGCTGTTCTCTTCACATACTGTGTGAGTGCATCCTACAAGAAAAATTATATGTATTGCCTCTAATGAGGTCAGGGAACACTATATATGTACATATATTACAATGTTATATATATCTATATGTATTACAATGTTATATATATCTATATATATTACAATGTTATATATATCTATATATATTACAATGTTATATATATCTATATGTATTACAATGTTATATATATCTATATGTATTACAATGTTATATATATCTATATGTATTACAATGTTATATATATCTATATGTATTACAATGTTATATATATCTATATGTATTACAATATTATATATATACATATATATATAACAATGTTATATATATATATATATATATATAACAATGTTATATATATATATAACAATGTTATATATATACATAATAGTGTTATACATATAACAATGTTATATATACTTCATATGTACAAGTATGCACACATCAGCTTCTTTATATGGTGGATCTTGCATCTCAAGACCTGGTTCTTTGTGTATTGCAAATTCATGTTGAGTGATGTAAATATCTGATAGGAATTGAGTCTTGTTAACTGTATGACTGATAAGTTCATTCCACTCTTCTTGGTTCAGAGAACCTTCTTAAAAATCTGATATTTTTGTAGATCCTGATACTTTGATTCTACATTCTACTCCTCTGTCGTTATGGGTTTCACTTTTAATGATGAACTGGAAGTAGCGATCTTGGAAAATGTTGACTGTTTTGACAGTCTTCAGATGTTGTCTGATGTGCTGCACAAACTCTTTTGCATATTCTTGAAAGGTGTATCCTGTTGGGTGCATTGTAAGCAGTGATAATCCACCATTTTGAATTGAACAATCAAATATTTTGCTAACTTGACTTATTGGCTCAAAGAGCTTTAGTAGTTCTGACTTGTAAATTTGTCAAAAATCAGAAAAGAATGGTTGGTGGGCTTGATTTTTGTGAGTGAGGAATTTAGCCAAGTCTCCTTGTCTCTGCTGATTTGCAATAAACATCCTTGACCACATTTCTACATTAAATTTCAGTGATACAATTTGTTTCTCAGTGATGTCTTTCTTGAACTTCGGTGTTTTGAACAGTGGCAGAGAATTTTGTCCTATTGCTGTCTGTACAGTTCCTTCTCGTTTGACTAGAACCTCTTCTTTGAAAGACTTATATTGCTCCGGGCCAATGTTTTTTACATTCTGGATACTTGTCTTCAAATGGTTACCAAATTTAGCTTCAATTGTAGCCAGAAGAACCTTACTTTGTCCCAGAAACTTTTTCTGAGATGCAGCTTTCTTCATGATGTTTATAATCAGTTCTAGTGTGTAAAGTGAAAGTTACTTCAAAATTATAAAGAAATGATGCCAGCTAACACCTAGTGATGAAATGCTTGTAGATTTTGAGTTCAGCCTACAACTCTTCCATCTCCTTTTACTCTAATTCTCCTGTCCATGTACCTGATCTATAGGTATAAATGGAAAGCATTTGCTTGACTTGTTCACAACCCATTTCCCTTCAAATTCAGCTTTAGTTTCCTCAGATAGAGACATCATATTTCTTCTGTGAATGCTTACCCATTTACTGCAATAATGAAGGTTGAGGCTGATGAAGAGCCACATTAGGTTTTAGAGAGCCTCAAGATAGAGATAGAAATTATTCTCAGGATGTGCTCTGATGAAATTAGAATTTGTAAGTCTGTCTTGTGTAATGTTCCAGAAAAGAAATGTTGGATATTACTTCATACTATTTCTCCATTCCTGGAATGTTTCATTTGCCTCCTCATGAATATAGGCAGGCCGTTAAAGCTTACTAGAGCTAGAGGTGTCACCTGGAGAGCATGCCTGGTTCTTGTAATATATGCACACTGTAATAATACTTGTTTTGAGTAACTTGTTGTTATGTCTACTTCAGTAATTGTAGCACTCTGTCCAGATCCTTCCAACAGGTCTCCAAGGCATTACACTTTCTCTTTTCAAGATGAAGGCTACCAATTGTAATTTTGTGGGTGCATGTATTAGCACTAGCTTTACTATGTAAATTATGTGTAAAAAAAATATGGTGTGAAGTATAGAGAATTTAATTTTTACTTGATACCGAGTACTAAAATGTGTTATTAATAACCTTGAAATGACCATGATTATTAATGGGTTGAATATAAGGTCATTTTTGTAACCCTCCGGGTCAAATAGGAAGGTAGGTACTTGGATTCTAGTATTAAATTTAAGTTTGGTAGCAACTTTTTTCCTTTTTCAAAACTTTTTACAGTTTTTATATTGGTATTGCATGTGTAAGCTGCACAGATGGAATTTTATGACTAGTAATAATTTTTTTTTTGTATTTTTGTAGAAATACACCACAGTAATAGTATTTTAGTAGAAGGCGGATGCTTATTTGCATATAAGTTTATTCTAAATTGATCCCTCAGTTTGTGTCTGGCAGCATCAACATTTTGGTGGGGGGGAATTCAGAACTTTTGTTTTTGAAATTCAGACTTTTTTTGAGAAATTCAGACTTTTTTGGTGAAATTCAGACCTTTTTAGTGATCACTACCCATTGAAAGGCAAGAGGAATAACTTATTCATTGATCACCTTTTTTTTTGTACATCACAAAATGTTGAACACTTACGGTTTCTATTGAGTGATTAACGAGACCTGTTTTCCTTTCTTCTTATAATTGTTGCTTTTCATCATAATACTCAGATTGTTTTACATACCATGACAGTTAAGCAAACAGCATGAATTGGAAATTTAAGTTTGCATTCCTTAATCCCTGGGGGCCTGTCTGACTGACTGCTACAGCGCCTTACTGATTAGTCTACGAAAACTCAACCAGAAATCATCATTCAAATTAACCATGTAACTACTTAAGACTACTGCATCTAATACTACTTGTGTAAACAAACAATATGTCATAGTAGTAAGGATAAAGAATGTAGCTATACGGCTAATTTGAAGAACGTCTGCTCGTTAATTTTTTTAACATAATTGCCAAATAACAAAAATAAGATCAAAGAAAAATAAGTCAAAAATCAAGATGACAATGCCTCATCTGAGAATTTCAGGCAACATAGGGCTATTAAATCTTTATTAGTCTGTTGGCAAAAGTTATATACTTCTGTAAATACAATAGTTACTGAAGTAAATATATTTTTGGCAGGTTGTTGGAAGTTATTAAGAGTACCAGATTGTGATGCTTTTTTTTTTTTTTTCCAGGAAAAGATGGACCTTTTTTATTAGGGAACATTTATAGTCTAATCAGTTACATAATCGATATTGTTATTTGGCTATAATGAAAAGTAGTCTGATCCCAATTTTTCACCACATCATTATTTTGGTGTAGAAACTGGTGTCTGATCTAGAAATAACCATTAGCTCATCTGTATTCTGTTGAGGTAGGGAACCCATTTTTCATCCTGAATAAGAATTTGATGAAGCAATGGTTCTTTTTTCACTCTGCTCTGCAAAATGTTGTAGATTGCGGTAGTTAGACCCTGTTTTCAGCTACAGGTTCATAAGGGACTCAAACCCCTTTTTCCATTGGCCTTCTTGATCTGTTGAAGATGCTCTTGTACAGTTGACCATGTTGGATTCAGTTTTTCTGAAATTTCTTCGATGGTTTGATGAGGATCTGCTTCGAATGTTGAGTGCAGCAAGTCATTATCTAGCACCAATTTTGCTCCCAATTGATTCTCTATCTTAGCAGATTGGATTAACCAATGGTTATCTCCAGATCAGACACCAGTTTGTATGCCAAAATAACGATCTGGTGAAACATGGGGATCAGGATCATAATCATCATCATCATCATCGTTAGTCTTTTAACGTCCGTCATTGGAGCCACATTTCTCTATCGTGAGCGTCGCTGAGCCAGTATTTTCTGAGTTAGTCAAGTTCATCTCTCAATCTTGTATTCTGTTGGCTTTAGTTTTGTATGTGATCTCTGGGGATCAATGTTGTGAGACGTGATATCCATTGGTTGTCTGCCATTCTAGCAACATGGCCTGCCCATTGCCATTTAAGTTTCCTGATAGATTCTATGATATCTCGGACTCACATTTTCTTTTTTATATACTGTGCTGTCTTCTGATCTCTCCATGTGAGGTTTGCGAGTCTTTCTCTTAGTTATGTTCCATGTTTCAGCTCCTTAAGTGACTATCGTGAGGTTGCATTGGTTGTATACTCTACCTTTGAGGATTGACGATGGTGATTATGTAAATTGAAATTTCCTAATTTGAATTCAGAGAATCAATGTTGGAATTCGCTGACATCTTGTGTATTTTGATGAACACTGTAAATTCTTTTAGTGGTCATTGATACTAGACAAAATTCATGGAGACTAATGAGGTACATGACCATTTTCTATTGTTTTGTCACTCAACTTGTATGATGGGACCTATCGTAATTTGAAGAATAACACCTAATACATCTGGAAGAATATTTATTAAATTTTTTGCAGTGTTGATTACTCAATAAATATCAAGCTTGGCTGCAGTAAGTTTAAACTCCTTTGCTTCATTAGAATCTAGAAAGTAAACAAAACAGAATTGATTTCTCCATACAATGTTATTCCAAAACTATGTGTTTCATTTCAACTCCTTTATTAATTATTCCTGTGAATGGGATTTGCATCTTCAGTTGAATAAGTCAACCTGAGTTGGACTTTAGAAGTTGGAGCGAATTCATCATCAGTTTTTGCATACGTCACTGTGTCACTGTTATTTATGCATTATGTCACTTGTTTTTCTCCTGGTTATTTTCATCGGTCATTGTTACATACAAAAATGGAGTCAAAACTTAATGATAAGAGTTTGACAAGAGAGAGGAAGACCAAGCCTACTCACCCAATGGTCAATCCGCCACTTGCATCAAATGCAAGGAAAAAAAGAAAAAATTGTTTTGCTCCCAGTTGGATTTGATTCCAAAATCTGCTGATGTCAAGCAGAACACTCTAGACCACTAAGCCACAGAAATACCTCTGAAAAAAGTAATCTATTCATAATTAGAAATGACTGTTTTTTTTTAAATCTTGTGTTTTTATATTGTTTAATGGCACTTTTATCGTATTAAATGTTTTAATGACATCCTTAACAGCCGGGAAATTTTCACTGAGAAGAAAATTAAATTGAATAAAATATACACACTTATTATATAGAAATAATATTTTTCAGTACAAAAATTTAATGTTAACAAAAAAAGATACTGAGAACTCGAAAACATGAGTTGACACAACTTAATGTCACGGAATCAATTTTTCTTTTTGCCTCTCTCTCTCTCTCTGACTAATTGTGATAATAAAGTTAACTAGTAGTTTGACTACACCTGAAGGTAGATTATATAAAAAACATATTGAATGGGTTTATAAGATATTCCTTTGAATTTCATCTGTTACTGAGTTACAAAGTGTTGTTGAAGACATTGTTCTTTTTGATAAAAACCTTCGTGATCTCCAAATAATGCTGCATGAACTGAACTAAGAAAGCAAGAAAGTTGGCTTCCACATGAACATCAGTTAAACAAATGTCATGTACAACCAAAATGTTGGAGACAAAGATAGAGTAATCAAAATCGAATACGTTGACCTGAAAAACGTTGACCATTACATCTATCTTGAACAGCGAATCTCTATGGAATCTCTGAAAGCGGAAGAACTCAAGTGAAGAATCACTTCTGGATGGCACGCTTTTAGAAGGGCAAGCTCAAATTAAGAACAAGAAAAATCATATCATTCTTCAAAGGAGGGCCTACAATCAATGCAATTTCCTGATAGTCACCTATGGAGCTGAAACATGGAATCTATTGTAAAGATTGACTCACAAACTGAGAACCATGTAAGAGAATCATGCTCAACATCACATAGAGAGATCACAAGACAGTTCAGTATTTTAGGGAGAAATCAGGTTTAACTCAAATGGCAATGGGCAGGTTATATAGCAAGAATGTTGAACAACTGCTGGACATCATGACATACAACAAGAATCTCCAGAAATCATATGCAAAACTATGTCCAGCAAAATATAAGATGGCATGACGAACTAGACAAGTTGAGAAAGAGTATTGGCTCCATGATGTCCATGATAGATAGATCTGGCCATCCTGGTGAAGGTCTATGTTCAACGATGGACACTAAAAGGCTGATAACGGTGGGGTAATAAGTGACATAATTACTGATTTGTGATTAGAATATACAGAAACGTTGTGGTAGAAATAGATAAACTAAAGACATCTTCCCTTTTTTTTAGCCTTTAGTAATACTCTATGAAACATCAAGAGAACCATTAAATTCTTTATTGAATAAACCTATTGTAACTGCTTGTAATTGACAGTGGAACTCTTCAATAGATTGAATCAAAATTGATGGAGCTTTTCTGTGAATAGGAAAAAAATTCTTTTTTTTTTCAAAGAGTGATGATTTTTATCAGGAATTATTTCCCTTGATAATGACAACCAATCATTTTTTTTCACAAATTTATCAGTTTAAATGTGGAGAAACAATTTTCAACAAGCACATCAGATTTTCATTGTAAAAAAAATTCTACTCCCAAATTAGAAAAAATGATGAGAATGATGAAGCTCAAAATTTCTTCAACACATTCAGGGCCAAAAGATGTTAATTAATGTTTTTGCTACTTTACCTGTTAAGTCGCAAAAGATGTTAATTAACATCCCCCTTTTTCAAAAATGCACCTTGTCTTCATTTTGTCTTTCACTCACTGCTGTGACTAATATATACTTTCCCATGATGCAATCTACATTATATGAAATCCCCATTTTTCTATTCTTGGCCTATACACATCAGTGAAAAAAACCTTGACACAGCAAATTTTCTTTCTCTACCCTCCAGAAATATTTGCTTTTTAGTGTTGAATAAGACTTATAAAAGGTGGGAAAATGGTAGTCATGTTAACTATTGTTATTAAAGAGTTTTTCAATATTTCAGAGAGTAATTTATGATGTAACTCTCTTTCTTTAAATCACGCACATACAAACACACACACACACACACATGCATGCTCTCTTTCTTTGATGAAGAAAGTGATGTTAGATTTGTTGTTTTAGGCATTCCGGGAACATTGCCTTTTAGGATCATTTCAACACTTAATTTGTTTATGAACATTTTTTGTCAGTAACCATCACTAACCTCATAAAACTAAACAATAAAGAGCAAAGTGTGTGTGTTTATGTATGTTAAACAGGTTAAGTGATCCTCTTCTTACAACTTGCTATGGTATGTTTGCCAAAGTCAGCATAAATGTCTGTTATGGTGTAAGTGTTGTTTACCGAAACATGTAAATCATTCGGTGAATATATTTAGATGGCAGCAATTGAGTAGGTTTGTTAAACATTCTTCTCATTTGAAATTTGAGTCAGTCTTTCTTGCATCTGGCTTGTCTCATGGCCTGCCTGCTTTCTGTCCGAATGCCAAACGCTCTCCTCAGTCTGTTAAACATCGCTGCTCTCTTTTGTAGACTGATTGTACCAACAGGTGGTAGACTAAGTAAGACATTTTTCCGATTGTAGGTGTGCCTGTTGATGATACCCTTAGGTTTCACAGATGCTGAGCATTTGCATCTGCATCACTGATTTGTTCTCTTACTTTTGGTTCTTGCATTTCTTTGACACTGTGCTTTTATACTAATCACCTTTACATAGAAGAATACATAAAAAAATTTCGGTTGTTGGAGAAAAGCATCTTGGTGGATCAAGAAGTTATCCAGCATTCAGTGGATTAAACTTTGAAAAATTACTAATAAATAGGCTCAAACTATAAAGGAATGAGAGGTCTGGTTGGTCACTCAATAGAAAACCATTACATGGCTGTGTTGGTGGTAATCAATTAAAAAACTCTCACCTTTTGTAGGACAGTTATCATTGAAAAAGCCTGAATTTCCAAAATACACAAGTAAACACCTGCTGGATATAAATTAAGGGACCAGTTTAGCATAAACTTACATTTCAAATTGAATCCCCGATAAAAACCTATTTTGGGGGAATTTGAAAAAAAGAAAATTTTTTTTTCTAGACAATATGTAAATGATTAAATTTTCAGCCCACCATCACCATTGGTGCTGCCTGTACACATGATAGATAAACAGCCAGCCAGACTTTAAAACTTGAGTAATGTATGTTGATGTTGACAGTTTCTAATATATTCAGACCATGAAAAACTTTCATGATTGATTTACCCTCATATATATCAGATGTTTCTTATTTTTTATTTTCTTGAAATGTAACCAATGTGTAGGTTGTCTACATTGTCATAAAAAAATTTGAGTTGTGATTTAGACTTCTCTTACAATGTGGAGCATTATATTAGTGTAGCGTTAGGCTTGTGGGATGCTGGTATTACAAAATGATAAATCATGTGTTTAATACAAATTTTGACTGTTGCTGGCACTTTAACTTTATATTCAAATTTCTCATTTAGACATTGAAATTCCATGTTACGTATGCCTAAATAAGAAATTTGAAATCTTTACTTTTGCCAATAGATCAAAAAGAAATAACAGAATGATTGAATAGAAAAAATGAAGTGGTCTTAAAGTGCCTGCACTGCACTAAATTTCTATTAAAAAAATATAATTTGACACTTCACATTCACTGCCCTTCAAAAGGTGAGAGATGCATTCTGTTTTCAACTGTGGAGATACTTTGCTTGCTGGCAGTTATAAATTGTAAATTAGCAGGAGATACCCTTTAAACTAAGATTATCCAACTATATATCATCATTTACTAACAAAAAATACAAAAACAATACATCAATGTCAATATACTATTGGATACTAACAGATAGCAACCTCGCACCCACAGTAAAATAGAAAATATTAAAACAAACTCACAGATGCCAGAACATTGAAACCCTGTGTTACCCATGCCTAAATAAGGATTTGAAATACTCACCTTTGTCAATAGAATGAAAAAAAAAAGCAAAATTATTAAATTGAAAAAAATGAAGTAGCGGTAAAATGCTGGCACTGCTCAAAATTTTAATTAAAAAACACAATTTAACACCCCACATACAGTTGTATGTATATTAACCTCTAAGGCTATCTTATGCCCCTTGTTATTATTAATAATAGTTGTAGTAGTATTACTATTAGCATTAGCAATATTATTATTTTATACCTTCAGCAACTTTAAGGACTACCCAATCACCCTTTCATAATTATCTCTGATATATAGAAATATACCAAACCTAGAACAATTAAACTAACCACTAAGGTCATGTAAAAGTGACTCCAACACTGGTAAACAGATTTAAGTGAGAATAGAATACTTTCAGAGGGGAAACATAACACAAAAAGCTGATGTTTTAATAACATACTGATAACAGAAGTGCCTACTGTATCTCTTGCTAATTTATAATTTATAACTACCAGCAAGCAAAGTATCCTCACTATATAAAACAGAAGGAAAAGAAAAAAAGAAAAAAAAAATCTTGTGGAGTGCTCGATGCATTCAGCTTTGAGTATTGGGTTGGTTTGAAGTCAGAGCTTGAATACACATATGCAAAAATATTAAAAGTATATGCCACCTATGCTTAAATGAGAAATTCAAATCCTTAGCTTTGCTGATAGAACAAAAAAATTATTGTACAGGTAAAAAGGAAATACCATTAAAATGCTGGCACCACTCAAAATTTTCTATTAACAAACATAACTCAATAACCCATGTATAGATATACTAAAAATAACTAAAATAGATATCTTATTCGCATAGCCACCTAGAAGGACAATCCGATCAATATAATTACCTCAGACATGAGAAAGTACACCGAACCCAAAAAACCCTCGAGGGTCATATAAAAGGGATCCTTGCATGGGGAAATGAAATTTGAGTGAGAATAAAACGCTCTCAGAGAGGATACGTACCTAAAATAAACTGACAGAAACCACTTACTGATAAGGTAAACACTCACACCATACCCCCTGGTTTGTGATTTACAACCACCTATTGACATGCACCCATATTAAATATAATGAAATATAGCTAGCAATTGCCAATCACTAAACAAATAAAATGAAAGAAAGACCCTATAACCTAGAATAATAGGTACCCCCCAAAATATCTCTAATAGGAATCTAAAACAAACTGAATCATTTGCCTGAAGAAGCTCAAACAGGGCAAAAACATAAATATGTTTGTGTAGCAAATCCTTATTCTATTTTATATATATATATATATATATATATATATATATATATATACATATATATATATCACATCATCAACATCTTTGAGTATCAAGTTGGACTGATGCCGGGCTCCTGGCAACATACAAATCTTGTCTATCCCTATGACATAGCACTGTTGGCCACCAGCCTGCAGAACATCCATCTGATCCTCAAGACAGCAAAGAAGCAGCCATAGCAGGTGTAAAAATGAGTTGATATACCTGGGCTCCTCAATGTTGATTGATGGCACCATTGGATATGAAATATCCAATCGGGTCATCAAAGCTGCAGCAGCCATGAAGAAATCAAATGTACATGCATATGGCAAAGAAGGAGCATATCCTTGAGAACAAAGATGTACATCCACAACTCTCTTATCTTGTCCTCTATGGTAGTAAGACCTGGTTTATAAGACAACAAGACAACACACAAATTGATGCCTTTGATATGCATTGCCTGCGGACTCTCCTTGGGGTCAAATGGTTTCAGTTTATAAGGAATGATACCATCCGCCAATGAAGCAAACAGATCTCTATATTGACTTCTCAGCAAAGGATGAAATAATTCAGACACTTAATTATCCTTCAAAGGATATTTTTTTATCTTGACTGAAAGAAGTTTGGGTGGAAATATCCCAACAGCTGACTAAGACAACATTGACAGAACAACATCACCTAGGGCCTAAGCAATATCAAAATGACACTCTATCAAGCCAGGAACCAGACAATTAACAGGGACCAATGAAAAAAGAAATAATGATATATATATATATATATATATTTATATATATATATATATATATATATATATATATAAATTTTTTCTGTGTGAACTGCTACAAATATCTTTTTTTGAAAAAGATGGGTGGTTCCCATCGAATGCTGCCGAGACACAGACTGAGAGACCAATTCAGGATGAACTTAAATTGCAAATTGAACCCCTCCTGCAAAAAACCTATTTTGGGTGAATTTACAAAAAAAAAAAATACAGTTTTTTTTCTGGACATAATTAGGGGCAAATATTTGAATTTTCAGCCCTTTAGCTCTATTGGTGTGGCCTGTACACATGGTACAACTTGCCAGCCAGACTAATTAAAAAAACTGAAGAAACCTTTGTTGACAGTTTTCGTTGAGACATAAATGAAAGGTTTAAAAATATTAAGCTAAGAAATTGCTTTCTATAAAACATGATGTCATCTGGAGTCTTTGATTCTTTGTCTTTACATGAAGAGTTATTAAAGAACCAGTAGCTGAGAGATAAATACATGCATACAGCTGTAACAGCAGTCAGTTGAGTTATCTTAACTTTTGTTTTGATGCTAGAATAATTATCATGAGATCAGAACTTTGATATAAAGATTCCGTTTTAAAACTTAGATTATGTACATTGATAGTCAGATACCTGCTGTTTGTTAAACATCATTACAAAATAGTAACTATGAGTAATTTTAGATTAGAGATGTTGTTGGGTTTTCTTTTACAAATAGGAAGTAAAACTTCACAGCTTAGTTGCTGGATTTGTAGCTCAGTCAATGAATTCCTCAATAGACTGTGAGTTCAAGTTTCTTCATTCAGTTTTTCAATAACATTGTTTTATGTTTTGAAGAAGTCAGATATTTCTGTGATGAAATATTATATCATTCAGGAAACTGCCTTTATTTCATTGTAGGCATGATTCTTTATGGCAGAATTAGAAACTGTCAACATAGTTTCTCTTTCTAGTTTTAGTCTTTAAGCTGGTCAGGCTATGTATGTATAGACAGCACAAATAGAGCTAGAGGGCTGAAAATTGAATCATTTATTCCTTGTTATGACTAATAATATTTTTTTGTTTTTTTTAGAAATTCTCCACTAGAATAGATTTTTATTAGAGGGAAAGTGTTAATTTGCGATGTAAGTTTATGCTACATTGATCCCTCATTTAGTGTCCGTTCATATTCAGACTCTTTCCATGATGACTGCCTAACAAAAGGTGAGAGAATTACTTATTCATTGATCACCCCCAACATGGCATACTGCCAAAAGACATTGGTTGTGAGACACTTTCTTTTGTGTGACTGACCAAACTTGCTCGCTTGTAAGTTGAATAGATTTAACCTTCAAGTTTGGTAAGAAAATAATTTGATTCACCATATATTTTGGCTGATAAGATGACCATCAGATAAGGCAATACCCCAATTTCATCCTGAATTTCATGGTTTTTACCCACTGTGGTAACAACTATCTTTTTTGGAGATCTATTTTAGATGCATCAAGTGTTGATATATATGATAACTCACTTGTAGCTCCTCAGAAGTTTGGTTATCCAAATGCACTTTGAAGGGATATGTGACAGTTATTTTTGTTTTGTTTCTCGACAACATGCCAACAAGTCTGGTTAATCAATCAATAAAAACTGTCATATAACCAACAGCTTTTTGGGGTAATCAATTGAAAAATTGTAGAAACGGGTGAACAATGAGTAAGTTATTACTCTTACCTTTTTTGGGCAGTAATCACTAAAAAAGTCTGAATTTTTAAAAAAGGATACATAAAGTAATGGATCGATTTAGTATAAACCTACATTGCAAATTTATAAAACACCAAAAGACCTACTTTGGAGGGGAATAAAAAAATTTTTTTCTTCTTAACATGATGATATGTGCATGTTTGAAATTTCCGCCTTCTAGCTCCATTTGTGTGGCCTGTACAAATTATACATACATATTCAACCAGCCAGACCATCATAAAAACTGAGAGAAACCTATCTTGGCAGTTCTTGCAACTGTTTTGATTGATGGTTTCTAATAAACATACAGCTATCACCTGTCTTTCAAAAGTTCACTTATGAGACTTTTTTGCTCTAACAGAACAAGTTGAAAAGCAAAGATACTATTGTCTCTAACTTTGAGAAGGATCAGTAATGTACCAGTTTTGTAGAACAATCCAATCTCCTCTTCCCACCTGAATTTATTTTATTACAAGCCGTGATAGATACAATACACACCTTCTTCCTCTCTCTCATATCCCCAAGTCTCCCATAGCTCTCAGCATCAGTCTAATATACCATCATCACCCCTTTTGGGGTCTTGGAATGGTTAAAAAAAATTTCCTGTATAAATTGATGGTAATTGCTTCTTGCTTTATACTATTTTGGCTTGGATAGCAGGGAAATTTTATCTATCAACCCATCTCTCTCTATCTATATATATATCTTCATCTCTCTCTCTCTCCCTCTCTCTCTCTCTCTCTCTCTCTCTCTCTCTCTATATATATATATATATATATATATATATATATATATATATATATATATAACTTCTTGAGCACTTCCACTTGTGCTTCATCTGCACCCTCCATGCGCTGGTGTGACTTCATCATAAATAATAAGATCTTCAGGAAAACCAGGGCCACAAGCATCAGTGCCATGCTTCTAAAGATCCACCTGCAATGAAATGGTCACCTGGATGGAGAATCATCGGCTGACAAAGATTTTCCTTTTCAGTGAACTGAGCCCATTGCTAGCAAAGAAGCAATGTGCTACAGATAAAATACTAGGACTCCCTAAAAAGGACCCACATACCCTGCAGTATCAGCCTCTGTCAGTGGACAAAAGAAGCAACTGAAAGGAATTCCTGAAGCAAGGTCTGTTAAACAACCTCCCATACCAAAACTATACACAGTGCAAAAGCAGTGCTGCAAGGCAAATGCTCTCTCTGGTGGCCAAACTTTCTCCTTCTTAAAGGTCTACATCTCTTGCATAGGCATGGCTTGTCACTTCAGAGCCTGCCACAGACAAGGTAAACTCTCCCGAATCTTTGTTCACAAAGCCAAGCCATTATACATTAGTGTGTATTCACATATCTTGGTGTGAGAAGTATTGTATTCTGTTGATGATGTATATATATATATATATATATATATATACATATATATACATATATATATTGAAGGGGATAGTTGTTAATGCTATAAGTGAGATAACAGATTTTTTACTTGATACTCATTGCAGTGTGAAAATGTTTTAATTTTTTTTACTTACTGTTATATACGGCTAAGTGAGTATGATTTATAACTGCATGGAATGCACATTGTCTTCATCTTTCTCTCAAGTCTGTTTCTGTACATAGCAGATTGAGTTTATATTACTGTATTTGATAGCATATAGGACTCCCCCAACCAGACATCATTTCAGTAGGGAATAATGATAAATATAAAAAAACGCATTTTCCTGAATTCCTGTCATTTATCAACACTTATTTTTTTTTCAACTCTTCCTCAAGTTCTGGCTGATACTGGGCTGGACAGCAAAGATTACGATTACCTTTGGAGACATTTTTTTGTGGAAAATAGGGGGTATTATATGTCGTCAAATATGGTTTATAAAATTGGTCTTATTTCTTTCACGACAATATGGACATTTAGTGGTTTACTAGGTGGGACACCCGGCATTGCCAGGGGTAAAAATAACTTTGAAATATAACCAAACAGGAAAAATGTCTCCCAGGCCACGTGCCATGTTGGGGATGATCTGCTGAAAAATTGGAAAAAGTGTCGATCAATGAATAAGTTACTTCACTCACCTTCTGATTTTTGAAAATCCTGATGTTTTCAGTGATCACTGCCCAACAGAATGTTGGAGAAGTAACTTATTCATGGATGACCTTTTTTTAAAGATTTTTCATTGATCACCCCCAACATGATATGCTGCCAAATACATTGGCTGCAAGACACTTTCTAATGTGTGGCTAACCAGACCTGCTTGCTTGTAAGTTAAATAAATTTAACCTTCAAGTTTGGTTTGAAAAGTTAAATATTAAATGATTTGTCAAGTTTTCATAAATAATTTGATTTACCATATATTTTGGCTGATAAGATGACCATCAGATGAGACAATACCCCAATTTCATCCAAATTGTCATGGTTTTAACTCACTGTGGTAACAGCTACATCTTAGGGAGATGTATTTTAGATGTTTCAAGCGTTGAAGTATACAATAATTCATTTATCTTTAATCTTAATCTATTTATCTTTTCAAGGATTCATAAAAATGTCTTCTTTCTTTCCATGTTTAATACACTCTCTTTTGTTACAAGAAAGTTAGCCTTTTCTTATAATACTTCATCTATCTTCTTGTATTTGTCTATTGTAATGTTAATGGGAATCAGAACATGAGATCTAACTCTTTGTAAATGCTTTCCTATTCAGGTGCCAAGTTTTGTGTAATTATTTGTGGGATAGAAGTTCAACTCCTCCATGAACCTGGCCATAGCAAAAGGTCATCTACGGATGACCGTGATGACATTTTACTGATCAGAACTCAATGTGCAGGCCAGCTTGTTTAAACGAGCCTCTTGAGATGTCACACCACTTTTTTTCTTGTTAGGATCTGGAAGTTATCTGCAGTTCTTACCTACAATAATTATATTTGTTATTATCTTTGTCATTGCAAATTATTCTTTATATCATCTTGTCACTCATCCCTCGATTCAGTACTGAGAATTTAGTGAGAAAGTTGATTTTTGATGTGGCTCTTCTTTTGTTCAATTAGAGCTGAACTCTTTTCAGGGCAAAGGAGATATGAAGTACTAATCATTTCAAGTACACAAAACCTGCATACATACACAGATGTATATGGTATGGATGCTTGTGCACAGATACTAAATATAACATAGTATGCTGCCTAATGACAATGGTCACATGATGCTTTTTATTGAAGGACTAACCAAACCTGTTTACATCCATTTTGCATTTTGTTGATTTTATTCAATGAGACTTGATAGGTATCAAGAAATGGATGTATATGATCCGACTGAATGATTATAAATTGCATTATACTATATAGAAACTCTCATTGGAAATGATCACCTGTTGTTATATGGTTAATCTACCACACACACCAGACAAGTTAAATAGAATAAACAATTAAAGAAAATGGGGTTGCTGCAAGAATCGAAGCTGCCACCAATAGGATAGCTGCTTCAACCTAGCATTGCTCTTACCATTGAGCTAAACAGTCGTTGGTAATGCAAAGGCCCTATTAACTATTTTCACCCCTAATTCTCATTTATTTTCAGACTACTCATTTCTTTCAACCTGACAATTATGTATTTGTAAATGGATATATATGATCTGACAGAATGATTATAAATTGCGTTATATTATATAGAAACTCTTATTTGAAATGACACGGTTAATGTATCACTAACTTTTGATAATGTAAATAGAATAAACAACTAAAAAAAATGGGGCTGCTGTAGGAATTAACCCGCCACCAAAAAGATGGCCGCTCCAACATTGTGATGCTCTTACCATTGAGCTAAACAGTCGGTGGTAATACAAAAGCCGAAATACCTGTTTTCACACCAAATTCTCGACTCATTTATTCTCAGACTATTCATTTCTTTCAACCCGACAATTATGTATCAAGAAATGGATATATATGATCTGACAGAATGATTATAAATTGCATTATATTATATAGAAAGTGTCATTTGAAATGATCTACCGTCATTACACAGTTAATGTATCACTCCAATTAGACAACTTAAGTAGAATAAACAATTAAAGAAAATGGAGCTGCTGCAGGAATTGAACCTGCAACCGATAGGGTAGCCACTTCAACATAACGTTGTTCTTACTGTTTGTTTCTGTCAATGCAACAATTATGTTACCAAGAAATGGATATATATGATCCAAAATAATGATTATAAATGGCTTTATATTATATAGAAACTTATTTGAAATGATCACTGTTGTTACATAGTGAATGTACCATTTAACCTAAATAGAATAAACAATTAAAGAAAATGGAGCTGCTGCAGGAATTGAACCTACGACCGGTAGGGTAGCCACTTTAGTTTGAGTGATACGTTAATTGTATATGGGAGATCTTTTGAAATAGGAGTTTCTTTATGACATAATGCAATTTCTAATCACAATAAGACTTGTAAGAATAGAAGTATCATTGTAGTATTCTGCAAATATCTTAAATATTTTAGGTAATATTTATCTTTAAAAATATTCTGCAAATAAATCAACATCAAAATTTGAAGTTGTGTAAAAAAAATTCCATCGTAGAATTAATGTGGTCAGTATGAACTCTATTTATAAAATAGTGTTTTGTACTGGGAAACATCTAATAGAGTCAAAAATCATCTAGGTTCTGGAGAATTTAGATGTTATTAATAAACCCATCAGAAAGGAGCTTCAAAAATATCAGAAAAGCTTCTTTTTTTTTTTTTTCATAATTAAAAAAAAACATTCTTTAGAAGTAATGTTGTGGAGCACTGATGCCAATTTCCAAGTCCGTAAACAAAATGGTATGGCTAGGAGCACCAGAACAAATAAACAAACAAATCTACAAAAAATAGAAGCCTTTACCACCTTTGGTGGCTGCAGTTGTTCAATATTTGAAACAAAGTTTGCAGTTACAGGTCAGAAGTGAAACAGAGCAAAAACAAGTGGATTGAAATTAGAAGCCTTATTCAGAATGACAGTCTGGCATTTTTGTCTCTTTAACTTACCCAGAATGAATAAGAACAAATTTAGCATGAGATGTTAGCTCTGATCTGATTCTTCTGTGATGGTAATCATCCCGACAGATGTTTGGGAGGGATATGCTTTATTTCAATTTGGCTATCCTTTTCTCTCTTTCATCTTTAGATACATCAGAGTTATGTTAATTTGATACAACTCGTACATTCATTCAACAAGTTTAAAACAGCAGGAAATTGGCGCAATCATGTGATTACATCTCCATGAGATTCATATTCTGTACGATTACTAATGCAATTACCCAAGTAGTTCTTGAAATCTTTAGCATCAATAACTAGCATTCCAAGGGAAATCATAAATCACCTCCACCTATATGTGCTTCTTTTTACCTTGTAAATTAAGCTGTGGTGTTGGTAAAATTATGTTACCTTGATGAAAATACTACCAGTATGGTTTAAGTTCTGAATTCACAATTGAAAAAAAAAAAAATAACAGGCCTTCTTAGTCATTTGATAGGGTGATTAATAAAAGGGGTGATTAATGGATAAGTTGCTTTTCCTGCCTTTTTTGAACTGAGATTGCTGAGAAGTAGAAATCTTCAAAAACTAGTATGAATGCTGCTGGACACAAACTAAAGGACCAATTTGGCATAAACTCTCATTATAAATTGAACCCTCTCCCCAATAAAAACCCATTTAGCGTGGAAATTTAAAAAAAAACATTTTCCCTACATATTGAGGGTGTGTGCAAAATTTAAAGATTCTTTTATGAATGGTTTCAGCTGGGCAAAGTCCGGATACATAGATGGATACATATAAATGTCAGAACATATAAATAATCTAAACCCAGCAACAGTGATTAAACCAGTCTATTGTGGGTAGGAGTGATTAATAAACCTAGCAACAGCAATTAAAATAGTCTGTTGTGGGTATCGGGGATTAAAAATTTAAAAATGTAGAATTCCCTCTGAGCTTGTCCAGTCTCTGCAGGAATTATTCTACAACTTTGAAATACAGTTTTTATATATGATATGATATCCCCACATCCTTGAACTTGTCTTTTGGGGTATCCTTTCTTCTATAAAAGTCTAATCATGAAAAAAAAATACAAAAAACGGCTAGAAGGAGTGATGGGTCGTTTTTGGTACCCAACACTTAATTCTTTTCAATGAAGCGTTTGGGGCACTTAGAAAGTGACTTTCTCTGCTTTCTTCCCCCCCGAGCTTGATATGGTCTGATACTGTTCATTGAGTTCAGAATGGTTTCAATATTCTTAATAGCTGCCATTTGTGGGAGATTGCACCCAAATCCTATTATATTACTAAAAAGTAAACAGGTCTGGTTAGTCACTCAATAGAAACGGTCATGTGATCAATGTCTTTTGGCAGCCTGCTGTGTTGGGGGTGATCAGTTGAAAAATTGGAATAAGGGTTATCACTAAATAAGTTACTTCTCTCACCTTTTGTTGGACTGTGATCATTTAAGAAAAAATGAATTTAAAAAAAAAAGACTGTGATTGCTACGGCACAAACGAAGGCCAATTTAACATAGACTTGCATTACAAATTGAACCCAGCTCTAAAAACCTATTTGCTGGAGGGTTTGGAAAAAAAAGTTTATGGGCATGATATGGAATGAATGTTTAAATTTCAAGCCTTCGAGCTTCATTCCTGTGCATGTGATGTATATATACATAGCCAGCCAGCCAGCCAGCAAACCTTTGTTGACAGTTTTAATTGACTAACAAGAGACCAATCCCCCAAATAGCAAAAAGAGAACTTGAGACAGGTTCACGTTTCTTATTTGTGTACAGGAAGGGTTCAAATCTATTTTTTTAGAATATTTAGATTACAGCTAAAATACTACATTTTGAGTTTTGCAGGTTCACTTCATTGTTCAATTCTGACTGAACAAAGATATTTTAGGCAAAATTCTGATGAAGGGAAAAGTTATTGATCATAAGTAAGTCTCACTTTTTGCTGTGGTCAAGTTTTCCTCAGAATCCAAAACTTTATGATCATCCAATCTTCATTGAAACATGAAATAACTGATCGTTCAGTTCGTTGCAAATTTTGAAAAAAAATTATTTTAGTAGATGAAGTATCATAAATCAATACTATTTACCTTCATCACGATTGCTGTAGATGAAGAATACCTAGCTTGAGTTTAGTTGCAATAAGGGGCAACAACAATTAAGATGAAGTTGCAAAAATCAATGATAATGAAATGAAATAACTTTCAGATGTAAAATTCTTGCCATCTGGTTCCTGGTTATTATTACAAGTTTTAGATAACATACAATTCAAATGAAATAGAGAATTACTCACTATCAATTACACTCTTGTAACATAATTTTCATTCCAAGGTAGTGAGTGTTATTTCCTAATTGCTTTTGTGTAAAAAGTATATATCAATGGCTATTATTCCCTACAAATTTTGCTTTTGTGATCAGGACAGTGACTTTCATACATAGTTGTCTTTCTTGCTGAATTAATGAGCGAATTCACCCATTGTCCAATTGTAATTAGTAGATTTTAAATTACCACTGTCCTGATCACAAAAGCAAAGTCTCAAGGGAATGCTCTATACATTTTCAGACATAATCAATTAGAAGATAACACTTATTACCCAGGAGCAAAAAAATAAAAAGAATGTGTAAAAATATGTTGTGCTGTATTATATATCAAGTATTCATAAAAACATGGTAAGACTTTTCTGTTTCTCGTACAAATTGGTTCCTAACTGGAATAATAAGTAAGTTGCTATTAAGTAATTTTTTTATGGTTAAATTCCCTGAACTATTGGGTTGTGTATGTGTGTATCATCCTCTCAACAAGAATATTAGTTTTTAGCTTAAAGAAACAAACTTTTAGAGAGAAGCCTGTCTGCAGCCGGGTTGAATTCTGCTAGTTCTTTTCCAACTAAAGATTATTATTGCAACTTTTGTATTATATACAGAAATAAATGAACAATTTGACCCGTGCTGGGTTTAGAAGTGGGAGTGAATTCACCATCGGTTTTTGAGTACATCACTATGTCAATGTTACTCATGCATGATGTCACTGGTTTTTGATCTGGTTATTGCCATCACTTACCAAAATAAAATTGAAACTCAATAGTAGGAGTTAGTCAATCATCATCATCAGTCTTTTAACGTCCGTTATTGGACATAGACCTTCCCTAGGATTCGCCACACTTCTCTATCGTGGGCGTCACGGAGCCAGTATTTTCTGAACTTGTCTAGCTCGTCTCTCCATCTAATATTCTGCCGGCCTTGGTTGCGCATGTGATCTCCATGTTGTGAGTCATGATGTCCATTGGTTGTCCGTCATTCTTTCAATATGGCCAGCCCACCGCTATTTGAAATTTTTAATGGATTCTATAGTGTCCCTGACTCTTGTCTTTTCTCGGATGTACTGTGCTGTGTTGTGGTCTCTCCATGTGAAGCCCAGCATAATTCTCTCATGTGCACCTTGCATAGTTCTCAATTTAATTATTGTTTAAAATAAATTTTTCTTTTTCACTATTAGGTTACGGACTTTATAAATTGTTTTATTGGAACATTCAGAAAATAAACAAAGGAAATTAAAAAAATATTGTGTATGAACTCAAAGAGTACATATCTATATTAACTTGGTCTGTTGTTTTATAATGAATTAACATTTTTCTAATCAAAATCTTTCTCGACTCAGAATAAAAGATCGTTTTAGATTTTCTCTTCTTCAAATGTCACCACTTTCTGTTGAACAAGTTCAACAGAGAGCTTCTTAAATGTTAACCATTTGTAATTGGAAATTGAAACTCCAGCCTTCTCATTTGGTTTTCTTTCCTTTACTTGATATGCTTCTACTTTGGTAAGGAGGCTAACTTCTGCCCCTTCCGAAATTTGCCTCTAATTACTGATTTCTTGCTGAACATGGGTGGAAAAACTATAATTAATAACAGCCAGCTAGTGGTTTATTTTCTAATTAATTATTCCAATTTGGTCTGCCAAAAGGTCAACTGTAAGGTAAAAAGTTCAGAGTTGATTATCATCAGTACAAAACTAGGACTTGGGGGAGTCAGTGTGCTTAGTTGCTCTCCCTACCTGCAGGCACCCTGGTAAATAGGAAGACATTTCGTGAGTGTGTGTATGTGTGAGATATAGTGTAGTTGATCAATTTCTCTCATATCAGAAGCTAAGAGCTTGTAGTCTAGTATTTACACATACTTCAAGCTGTGCTTTATTCACACAACTTCTCTGTATGACATCAAAGTATTCCATCTGTCCCTCTTTATTGACAAATTAGTAATCACTTAAATATCAATCCTCTCTGCTAATTACGGCTATTATGAGGCTGATAACTAGCAAGATATGCTCTGTTTATTTACAATTTTGATTTGGTCTTTCGTATATTTAATTCTTCACACCGTTTTTTCTTTGTATTCTTTTTTATATATATATTTAAGTCCTTACTATTTTGGTAATTTTGAACGGGTCTGATCAGTCACTTGATAGAAACTGTCATGTGACCAACGTCTCTTGGCAGCATGCCTTGGGGGGTGATCAATCAAAAGTTTGTAAATGTGGTGATCAATGAGTAAGTCATTTCTCTTGCCTTTTGATGAGTGATAATCACTAAAAAGGACTAATTTAGCATCAACTTACATTGTGAATAGAACCCTCTACAAAAAACCTGTTTTGGGGGCAATTTTAATACGACAAAATTATATTTTTTGTAGATATAATAAGGAGTAATTGTTCAAATTTTCAGCCCTCTAGCTCCTTTGGTGTGGCCTGTACATGCGATACACACATACAAAGCCAGCCAGACAGACTAACTTGAGAACTAAAGAATTCTATGTTGATATTAATTTTTGGTTCACTGTTTCTTGACATTTTTTACAGCATACCTTGGGGATGATCAATTAAAAATTGGAGAACATTGTGATCAATGAATAAGTCAATTCTCTCACTCTTTCAGGGCAGCTATCACTAAAAAAAAGTCCGAATTTAAAAAAAAAATCAAGCCTGAATGCTGCCTGACACCAACTCAAACTAAGGGACTAATCTAGCATAAATCATCTCATCATAAATTGCACTCTTTTTTTGAATTTTCAAAAAACAAAAGATCTATTTTTTCGAGACGAGTTCCAATTTTCATTATTAGCAAATGTTTCAATTTTCAGGCTTCTAGCTCCATTGATGTGGCCTGTGCATTATACATAGCCAGCCAGCCTGACCAACTTGAAAACTGAATAAACCTTTGTTGACAGTCTAGCTCATTATTTAAGGGGTTTTTTGCCAAGTCAAATAAATCTTTTATTTATGAGTTTTAATGAAAGCAAGATTTATTTTACATGATGAGAAAATGAGCCTTCAATGAATGGAGTCTAAGCATGACATTTGTTATCTGACTCCTTTGAGAGGGGCACACTCCTCATTCATATATTACATTCATTACATTTCACTGGTCATTCCTATGCAGATTGTATCCAAGATAAATCAAAGAAATCCTTTATATTTCAGTGAAGGAAGCGATGTAGATTGTCATCAGTTTTCTTGTAGAGAGGATATAATTGTCTATCTCTGCCAACAAAGACTAATGTATTCACTCATGGTTGTCTGTTTGTCCACGCAATAACTCCAGAAGTTTTCAATAAATTTTGATGAAATTCCCTGAAAGAGTAGGCTATGGGGTAAGGGAGAATTGGTCAGATTTTGAGATGGATCTAAGGATTTTTTACATTTACATCCTCTGCATCATGAGTAAATGACTGTCCCCACAATATCTCCAGAAGTTCTCAATCAAATTTTCTGGAAGGTTTGGCCGTGAGGTAAAGAAGAATTGGTTAAATTTTGTGGCTGATTCTGGAAAGAAATCTTCGCTTGAGGGATATTTTTTCGTTTTTTTGTACCTTCAGGTATTTACTCTTGTTTGTCCATATAATATCCAAAGGTTCTGGATGAATATTTATGACATTTCTGTGGAGGGTGACCCATGAGCTGATTTTTTATTGATTAGATTTTGAGATGGATCCAGGGAGTTCTTCAATATTTGCGTCCCATTCATTGTGCCTATATATAAATTTATTTTTCATTCAGATTTTAGTGACAGTGGCATCAGCAGAGGCATGCGCTCTCTGAATCCTTTTTTTTATTTAAAAAATTTTTTTTTATCGTACCTGTATAAAATCCATAATCCAAAGGGAAAAGTCATTTTATTTTTCATCTGTGTCCATAGAGATATAAATGTTTATAAGTTTAAAGATCAAAATATAAATTCTGCAGGTTACTACAATGAACAAGTTCAAAACAGTTTTTCAACTATTTGTTGATCATTTTTCAACTTTGTCTAACATATTCAATACCTCCATCTAAGTTCTAATATCAGCTGAATAGCATCATGAAATCATGTACAGTCAACCAAATAATCTGGCCCAGTCAGGTTGACCGAGTAGAACCATGCTAATACAAAAATTCATAGTCGAACTTTAAGTTTCTGATGTACTTGATTTTAAGCTGTTTGTAAAGGCTTTGATTGATTTGGAGAAAATAGTCTTGAGTAGAGAAGAATTTCTTTTTCTGCCCAGTGGATAGTTGTACCCAGAGTTTTTAACAGTGACTTAAGGTTTTAATCGATAATGATGCAGTAAATATGTGCTTGTCAAGATAACTTGTCAATGATATTGAATCACTATAGACCAACAAATGGCCCGAGCAACCAGCCAAGTCGGCTACAGATTCTTCTCTACTTGTTTGTGTGTCAGTCTATGTATTTCTCCGGGCACTCCTGGTCATATTCTGGGGGCTACAGTCTTGAAAGTTTGCATGAGTACACCACTTGGCAACATTTTAAAAAGAGTGTTTTTTTTTTGTTTTATTTTTTTTTTGTCAAACAAGTTTTTTTTTATCTCTATGGTTATTTTTGACTAGAATACCAAAATCTTTTGCAGGTATATTTTAGATTATTTTAGATAAAAGATCTATCTTTTTTAAAGAATATCAATGGACGACACGACTCACGACATGGATCCCCCGAGATCACATGCGCAACCGAGGCTGACAGAATATTAGATGGAGAGACAAGCTAGACAAGTTCAGGAAGTACTGGCTCTGCGACGCCCATTATAGAGAAGTGTCGCAAATCCTGGGGAAGGTCTATGTCCAATGACGGACGTTAAAAGACTGATGATGATGATGATAATATTTAGATGATTAGTTCTGGAACATGTGCAGGCTACAGTGATCCATTTATATTTATATTATTGTGTGTTTGTAAACGTAAAATTGATATAGAATAAAAGTTATTCAACTAGATGAAAGTCATGAGACTAGTATCATTAAATTTATGAATCATACCCCAACCACAAGTATTATTTAATCTGTAAACAATGCCCTTTCCACAAACATGGTGGTCTGAGTTATTCAGCTGTGTACAAGGGGGTGCTAAAAAGTTCTTGGCCAGACGAAGAAGGGAATAGTTCTGTCAATGATCTGATACAAATTCCAAAATAAGTGAAAATTGGCATTTCACATTAAAAAGAATATTCTTTCCAGCCACAGTGACAAAATAACACTCAGATTTTGGCAAGTGGGTTGGGCTGACAACTTTTGGGAAGTCGGTTGTCTGAGAACTTCTTAGGACCTCCATGTATACGATATACCAAAGAAAATGATATACTTTCATAAGCGCACTTTATCATTTAATTAGATTATAAGAAAAAAAAACATTAGATGATAAACTCAAAATTAAATTCTGTAAATTGCATTTGCTATGAAATTAGATTAACTTTATTGATAGTCATTCTAGTATCCATGATTAAAAAGCACTCTTAGTATCTTTAACAGGGACATTTTATTGTCAAAATCCTAGAGTTGACTTCATTATCTTGAATTTGTCAGACATTGGAATTTAAGACTTTTGAATTTAAGACATGAATAAAAATGAGAGTGGAAGAGGAAGACTAATGTCATGTTGTGTCAACTTATGTTTGTGAGTTCTCAGTATTTTTTTTTTGTAAACATAGAATTTCTGTTATGAAAAATATTGTCAAACTCCTTATTATTAAGTTTTGACTTTATTTTCGTTTGTCACAACAATAACAATGACCTCACCAAAAAACCCAGTGACATCATGACAGATTGAATAAGAGTTATGTATGCAAAAACTGATGAGGAATTCACTCTCTCAACTCAGGTTGACTTGTTTTATTACAGAAACTACTAATGAAGGAATTGAAATGTGACACATTGTTTTAGAGTAATATTATACAGAGAAATGAGTTCTGTTTTTTTTTCCCTTTTAGATTTCAATGAAGCTGGAAGTTTGACCCTTCCGCAGCCAAGCTGGCTCTTTGATACAAAAGGAACCGGCATCTGAAAGAAAATTATGAAACAATGCCGTCCATATATGCTACTTTTTACCTTGTAAATTAAGCAGTAGAAGTTATAAAACTAAGTTTCAACTTTGATGAAAATGCTACCAGTATAATTTGAACCATGAATTCATGATTTTAAACCCCCCCCCCGATCTGGTTGGTCCCTAAAAAGAAACTTCCAATGCACCAATGTCTTTGAGCAGCATGCCATCTTGGGAATGTTCAATCCAAAAATTTGGAAAAAAATGTCATCTATAAGTTATTTCTCTTGCATTCAGAGAAGTGATCACTAAAAAAAGTCTGAATTTTAAAAAAACAAACATAACACCCCACCCCCCACTGAAAACCTTTCTAGAGAGTGCATTTTCAAAAAAGCAAAAAAAAAAAAATTTTCTTTGATCCCTGAAGAGCGTGTATGCGCAAAATTTTCACTATGAACTGTTAGGTCTGGACGAAGTCGAGATACATAAAGATGTAAGGACGCATGAATAGTCTGAACCCATCAACTGCTTTTAAACTGGTTTGTCGTGGGTGGCATTGATTAATATCTTATATACAAACTCAAGAGATATGGATAATGTATCAGAACTGGTCAGATATGTACTTATGTTTGGATCAAGTTATATTTGACTTTATCCGTCTGACCTGTACTGCTAACCAACCCAGATAACTTTTATTTCCTGGGTCTCTACGTTGTGTACACTTTTTTTTTTGCTGTAAACAGGTGCAAGTTTACCTCTTTAGTAACAAAACACCTCATATGAAATATTATTCATAAAGTGCCTGTTCAGTCTTGCACCAGGTTTTCCTTATGGAACCATTGAGGATTCTTTCTTACAAGTTTAGAAACCATGGGACCTATGTAGAGAGAGGAGAGATTCCCATACCATGGGTATCTGCTACAGAGGGAGGAGGCAAAAGGAGTATTTGACTTCCCAGGATCAATCCTTCTCACTGCGGACAAAGGCGTTTGAAAATTGGAACGTTATAGTCAATAAAGGATAATGGTGCAGTAAAACCATTTTATGTTAGCCCAACCTAATGTATCCTTATAAAGAGACTATTATTCTTTGCTGATAACAGGGTTGCCACTAAGATATAACCCTTGTCCCAAGCTTCAATTATCTCAAGATCTGAAAGAGTTTAAGAGTTCTAAAACATAAGAAATAAATAAGAAAATTTTGTTAAAATTACATTAGTCCTTTGTTTCATTGAAAGTTAATATTTTCTTAATTTCCTGTCACCACTGCTACCTCTCAGAAGAACTGATATCTTCCTTTGGATTTACTTTTTATATCATATTGAAAATAGCTTAAATTTTGTCACTTGTATGAATGATGGGAATACACAGCAGAAATGTATTCTTGAGAAGAATTAAACACTTTCCCTCAGGTAGTCTTATTGCTCCATATTACATATGCTACTATATTTACAAGATAAATGATTCTTTGCACAGATTTTTCAAAAATAGTGACATATAAGTAAACTATTCTACTTGAAAAAAAATGATAACCTCCCAACTTAAATTTTCAGTTAAGAATCAGGTTCCCAACCTGGGGGAAAGGTATTACTCGGGTGCCAAATAAACATACCACCCCCCCGCATGTTCATTTTCTGATTTTTTTTCCTGCTCCCCTTTCTCCCCTGGCCATTTTAGGACACTCCTTTCATTAGATCTATCATGTTCCTTTGTTTTGTTCTTTTTTTTCATCTAATTATTAAAGTACACGTTTTTTGTTTTTTTTCAATGTAAGAAAAACTTTTTTTCCCACGTGCCTTGATTTTCTCAGCCAGTCCCTTCAAATCAAGTTCAAATTCTCAAATGGTCATCAATTCCACAAAATTGGAACTACTACTATAAGTGATGCATCAATTCCCCCCCCCCCCACATTTAATACCATCCCTGCTTACTTATTTTCAATTTCTTCTAACCCTCCTGCTTATACCCCACCCCCATTTTGTAGGTACCTGAGAGTACTAGGAGTTCATGATCTTGTTTACGATGTAGACCTTTCAAATAGGGTCCTTGCTAATGCAAGCGATTTAAAAAAATTTTTTTTTTTAATGAAACCTGCCACGTTTATATAGTTGTGGATATGAAACAAAAAATTTTTGAAGGCAATGACATAGCTAAAGAGTTGAGAACTCTGGCCGGGGGGGGGGGATGCTTGTCTCTTTGAAGGGCCCCCTCAAACATTTAGTGAGATTTGTTATAGGATCATCATTATCATCATCAGTCTTTTAGCATCCATCGTTAGACATAGACCTTTTCTAAGATTTTCTAGACCTCTCTAACATGGACGTTGCTGAGCCAATACTTTCTAAACTTGTCTAGTTTGTCACATCATCCTATTTTTTGCCTGCTTCAGTTTTTCATCTGATCTCTTGGGATCCACATTGTCTGACAATTGCTAGACATCATGGCTCACATTCTTACAATATAACCAGCCCATTGCCATTTGTATAATGTCAGAAAAATGCATTAGGTGAAATACTATTCATTAAGCTTTTGGGGGACCCCTCCATTTGTGGCGGGGGTGGGTGGGTGGGTGGGTGGTTGAGTGATTTGAAATTGCCTCTTCCCCTTACTTTTACATTATCATTAATATCTATTTTATGATATAATGATATTTTTTATTGTCAAGCTCCTATTATTGATTTTTTACTTTATTTTAGTATGTAACAACAATGGCGGCTGACAATGACCAGACCAAAAATAAATGATGTCATGTGTAATAACAGTGACACAATGACATACGCAAAAACTGATGATGAATTTACTCTCACTTCTAAAGCCCAACCTGTTTTGCTAAAGTTAGCAAATCCCATTTACACAAATGACTGATAAATGAGTTGAAACATGACATATAGTTCTAAAAGAATATTGTATGGAGAAATGAATTCTATTTTGTTTACCTTTTAGATTTTAATGAAGCAAGGTAATTTGACCCCAGAGTTAGTATAATTTATTTACTAGTTATTCTGCATCAGAAACAAAGTTACTGACAAATTTGCTGTTTTGGGCCAATTTAAACATTGCAAAATAAGGTGTTCTTTTCTTTAGACATGTCTAACACGATTAATGTTTTACTTGGCATTTAATATTTGAGTAGGTAAAATGCCACTTAGCCCCATCTCAGAACTTATTGCACCTGACATCAACTTTAGTTTCTAGGATGCTGGAAGGATTTTGAAAACATTTTATGAGAAGGAAGTACTTGTTTGAATAATATGTAATCATTTTCAATGATTTTGCGATTGCATTGTACTTGAAAAACACAGCTTGCCTCAAGATGATCTCCTGAAACCTAGACTGGGAGAATAGAGGAATCAAAATAGATGCCGAATATCTAAGCAACCTAAGATTTGCAGATGACATTGTCCGTTTTGCTGAGAACCTACATGACCTCCAGTTAATGCTGGATGAACTAAATGAAGAAAGCAAAAAAGTTGGCCTATACATGAGCTTCAGTTAGACAAAAATCATGTGCAGCGATCGCATTGAGAATAAGAACATAACTCTCAAAATCAAAGGTGCAAAACTGGGGAAAGTAGACCACTGCATCTTAGGCCAGTGAATCTCTATGAAACCCACAAAAGAGGAAGAGATTAAGCAAAGAATCAACTTAAGATGACAAGCTTTTGACAGAGCAAGCTCAACCTTCAAAAACAAGTTGATCCCAATAATCCCAAAAAGAAGAGTATACAACCAATGCATCCTCCTGATAGTCACTTATGGAGCTGAAACATGGAACCCAACCAAGAGAAAGACTCGCAAACTGAGAAGCATACAATGTACACATGAGAGAATCATGCTCAACCTCGCATGGAGAGATCACAAGACAGCACAGTATATAAGGATGAAAATGGGAGTCAGAGACATCACAGAATCTATCAAAAAAACTTAAATGGCAATGGGCAGGCCATGTTGGAAGAATGGCATACAACGGATGGACATCACAACTCACAATATGGATCCTCAGAGATCACATGTTAAACCGAGGATGACAGAATACAAGATGGAGAGATGGACTAGACAAATTTAGAAAATACTGGCTCCACAAGGTTCACAATAGAGAGGTGAATCAGAGGAAGGTCTATGTCTAATGACAGACGTTAAAAGACTGATGATGATAATGACATGTTTGTGTTCATGTTTAACCATAATTAACCCGGATTCTTTACCTGAACAAAAAAAGGGGAGGCTACTCTGCAATTAGTATTTAATAATTATCTCCCTTGACAAATCTTGGAGGCAGAAAATATAATCATGTAGCATATTATATAAGTAGATAATCAAATTCTCAGATGCTCCTCAGAAAAACATGTATGTAATATACCTGTCTAGTCAGCTTCAGTATTTTATTTTATTGTATCACTAGTTCACCTGTTCTGTCTAAAATGAAGGCATATATGAAATATATGGATTGTTGCTTTGAATTTTGTATACGTGGGTAATAGAGATTTGCATTGCATTGAGATTGGAGAATAGCCTTCTATACACATAAAATTTTATCATCATCAGTCTTTCAATGTCCGTTGGACATAGACCTTTCCCAGGGTCCGCCACATTTCTCTATCATGGGCATCATGGAGCCAGTAATAGATATTTACATTGCAGTTAGCTTGGGAATAGCCTTACATATACATTGCATTTTATATATGTGGAGATTTGCATTGCAGTGAGCTTGGAGAATATCATTATGTTGCCCAAAAATTGTTTATTTTTTCAATGTTCTTTACCTTCTATATTCGTAAATTATTCTTCAGATTCAGCATTTTTGTTACACTATTTGAGGTAAAATGAGTTAAAGTGAGGTAAAGCATCAACGGATTATAATGGCTAATTACCAAATCTTGGTTTTTGTTAAATGTATCAGCTTAGTGATCCTTGCAAGTCTAGAGTCTGGTCGAAACCAGAATGTTATACCTACAAATTTACTCAGTTGACAGCATGTAAGTCCACCAAAGGTACACCTCCACCCTAATCACACAGCTTTGAATGTACTCCATTAGCCGCTGAGTGCCTAGGGAAATATGTCCTAATGAAGAGTTCCCACACTCCTCGCTCATACCTGGAATCGAATGTTGGATATTCTGGTTTTGTGGCAGATGTGCTAACCATTATACTACCTGAACCAACATTAGAACATGAATGAAATTCTATTTTACTACATCTGTTCACTTGCATCCTTTAGGATGCCAGAAGACATCTGCACATTGCTAATTATTATGTGTGTATATTAATGTGGTTCACACTTGTTACTTATCTTTAATCTAGAATGTGTTTATGATTAAAATTTTTGAGTAATATTTACTTGTGTATTTTTGTTTTGCACAAATCATTGGTAAGCATTATGATATTTATACAGTAACATAACAAATGATAATTTTTATATGATAGAATAAATACTTCGAGGGAGGATCTGCTATGACTGACTGCACAAGAGCAAAGAGTTTGATTCATCTGTTAAACATTAAAGAATATAAACTGGATCATTTGAAGCCATGTGCAACTAATGTGTCTGGACTTGGTTTACTCAGTCATTGACCTGACCATATGAATCTTCTTCCTTTGATTCCATAGACCACTTAATGGACATTTGGTCTTGCTGCTCACCCCTCCTTCTTCTTAATTGCACTTCATTCACACAGAATCCTAATCAGCTTTACATCTTCTCCCTTTGCTTTTTCCTTCTATGGATGTTTTCACTTCTCCGTTTATTACTGGTTTTATTTTTGGTGTATTATGCATTTGTTTTCATCCATCCATCCATCCATCAGTGATATATTAGTTTTACTGCTTCCTTTCTGAGTTTTTAAAAAAGAATTCTGATGAGCTTTATTAAATAAATAGCAAAATAATGTTGACAGAATTTGAATAGATTTTAATACAGTCAAATATTTAATACCAGTTTCATTTTCATAATTCAGCTCAAAAGCTTGATATGCTTTCAAAAAAAAATAGTCTTCAAATTTTTCTCATTTTTTTACAAAAATTAGTGGATCAGGCTTAACGATACATGGGGAGATCACAAGACAGCACCGTATATTAGAGAAAGAATCAGGATTCAGAAATATTATAGATTTCATTAGAAAACTCCAATGGCAATGGGCTGGCAATGTTGCAAGAATGGCAGACAACAGCTGGATATCATGGATATCATGACTTGCAACATGGATCCCAAGAGATCATATGCGAAATTATGACCATCAGAATATAAGATGGCATGACGACTAAGATGAATTCAGGCGATATTGGTGCCGCGATGCCCGCAATAGAAAGATCTGGTAAATCCTGGAAAAATTCTATGTCTAATGATGAACATTAAAATTCTAATGATGATGATGACTATGTAAATTAATTCTTTCCTTTGCATATCTTGAAATTTGCCAAGGTAACAAATGAAATCCTGAAATCCTGGAAATTAATCATCTTCCCGATCTTTACCTTATCCCTTCCAATATTCCTGCTTATGATTTTATCAATGCTATCAAACAGGAATTAGTTTCATGAGTAAAAATGTTCCTACCCCATCAATAAACTATCTCTTTTCTGTACTCTTCCTTAACCCTGTATGTCCAATGAAAATTTAAATCAATCTGGCTTCTAAGATTGTCCGATTTGAGGCTCCACATAAATTTTGTTTGATATTTTTGTCAACATTAGAAATATGATATAAACTATCTTTTTGCCAGTGCACATCTGGATCCAAATAACCTGAAAATAATTGTTGCATTTAATTTTGATTTTAGTTTTTCAATTTCTACAAAATATATTGTCTTTTAAAAAATTTTTTTTTTAAATGTATGATTTTGTGAATGAAAGTATCCGATCATGACCAAAGAGGAGAGGGATTGACTACTATCAAATCTTTTGTCAGCATGCACGATCTTATTAACAGTCATCATTCAGTCACCATTTAAATTTACAATACTATGAGGATACTGTTGAATAATTAATAGTGCATAACTCAATTAAAGGGAAAAGTTTACATTTGGGGGTCTTCACTATTACTATTGATAATTGTTTTTACCTTATTAAAACACAGATTTAATACGGTCAAACATGTACTCACACACGACTTGCTTCTCAAATTTCTTGAAGAAACAAAGGCCAGATTCAGCTAAAGTAGTTTATATTTTTTACAACTTTGGTAAAATATTTTTTCACAATTTTTTACACACGTTCATGGGAAAATGTTATATTGAAACTATTATTTGAAATGATCCCGTTATTACATGATGGATGTATCATTTGGCCTAGACAACATAAATAGAATAAACAATTAAAGAAAATGGGGCGGCTGCTGGAATCAAATCTGTTAACGATAGGGTAGCTGCTTCAATGTAAAGTTGCCCTTACCATTGAGCGAAACAGCCGCCAGTAATGCAATTCCTACAGCAGGGTGATCAATGAATAAAATACTTTTGTTACTTTAGTTCAGAAAGTTTGAATTTGGGGGAAAAAAAAAAAAGCGGACGCAAACTAAGGGACTAATTTAACATAAACTTTCATTGCAAACTGAACCTTCCACTAAAAACTACTTAAGAGCTGAATTAGAAAAAAATGGGAAAAAAACAGCATTCGTGCGGCCTGTATGCATGATACAGCTGGACTGACTTGAAAACTGAAGAAACCTATTTTGACAGTTTTGATTTAACAGTTTCTGATATATATATATATATATATATATATATATATATATATATAGGAAAGAGTTGTTTTTAAAAATACGATGCTATATGTCAATAAAATAGAGCTATATGATTCAATAAATAAAAATATGAGATATATTCCTGAAACAAATCTGTTCCATACTTTATTGTACTTCATAATTAGGTAAAATATTTTTACCCAATTGAGGACTACGATAAAAAATGAAACAAATTTGGTTTGGGAATATATCTCATGTTTTTGTGTGTTTCATATAAATGTGTATTTATTTATATATATATATATATAAATATATATATATATATATATAGATATATATATAAATGTCACTTTCTTTAAAAATAATTTTGATAAACAGTAGAGCAGTTGAATTTTTGTATTTAATAAATAACCCTCCGCTCTTGACGATTGGTTGAACTAAGAAACACATGTTGGGTGAATTCTCTTCAAAATTTTATGTATATATATATATATATCTATTTGTGTAGCAGATACATATTAAATAGAAGCAACTACATATATCAATTCATATATTATGTCACTGAATAAAATTGTTCCTGAAAAGCTTCTTTTTTTTTTTTTGTACCACTAGAAGACTTTTCATATATATATATATATATATATATACACATACGTAAATCAGTAATTCAATATCCAATATGTGATGGATTCATTCCATAAAGTGCTCCATACATTCAAAATTTAGTTAAAATAGAGCTTAAAATATGGTAAATTAATGGATTTGCTACACTAACATTCTTTTGTTAGGTATTTCTGCAATCTGGTGATAAGAGGTCCATTAATAAGAGGGTACTGACCAGGTCGGACACACTCAATTTTGGTGATCATACAAAAACCAGTGTATCCACCATGATTTGGCCATTTGTATTATTTGTAATACTATTTCTTCAATGTTGAATACTTTTGGATGTTAGGAAGACAGAAAAAGGATGAGTAGAGAATGAGACGTATTTTTAACATCTTATTTTCATACACCAAGTAAGGATGAAGAAAGTTGATATATTAGGACAGGTCTTGATGATTCTGATTAAATTTGTTTTCTTCTGTCATCAAACAGAAATTATGTTTGACGAACGGATATTGATCTGTGAGACATAATTATTATCGATAAAGAGAGAGTCAAGTTACCTCACACATTGCTGTGAAAATGTGTTTTTATAAAGTAAGGAACATATTTTCAAGGGTATCAGAAGTTGGTCCTGTCAAGAACTATTTTCATTAGATTAATATCACATCCATCAACATTAATCATATCTTATGTTCATATCTCATCCTATTTGCCCTCTTTTCTGAGTTGGCTATGTAACCCCATCACCACAAGATTTTTATCATCCAACATCTAGGATTAGTTGTAGTCGAATCTTTGACCCCTTTTGTGGCAGAGTCAATAGTTGTATGAGATTTGCAAATTTTCTTTTGCCATGTGGGAGTTCTAACTGTTCATCTTTCTCAATTCAGTATTAAAAACGGTTAACCATAGCTGTCACTAAAACGATCAGTATACATTTCTTCAGTTTTCAAGTTGGTCTGGCTGGCTATGTACGTACCTAGACATGCTACATGGTTCCCTTAGTTTGTTTCTGGTAGCATTCATGCTCGTTTTTTTTTCTGAAAATTCAGACTTTTTTAGTGATCACTGCCCAACAAAAGGCAAGAGATGTAACATTGATTGATCACCCTATTTTCCAATCGATCACCCCCAACAGGAGATGTTGGTCGTGTGATGGCTTCTATTGAATGACTGACAAGACTTATTCAAGTATCTTTTATTGATAAGAAACATCTCTAAGGGTTTTTTTGAATAGCTTGTGTCCAGTTTTGAAAAAAAAAAGGATAATTTTCAAAATGTTAATTCTGATTATTGATTTCAAGTTGCGTTTTAATTACCCTGTTTGCAATCTATTTCCGAACCAGAGATTCTATTTAGATATCTAAACTATTGAATAACCATAGCCATCAAAGATAGCAAAGGATTCTACCCTTTTTCCCTTTGTGCATGTGTTTATGTGCATTCCTGCACTCCTGGCCATACTGTTTTGTCTACAGACTTGGAAATTAACATCAGTATTCCACTAGACTCCTTCTAAGAATATTTTTTGATTTTAGGAAAAAAATAGCTTTGTTGACATTTCTTGGGCCTTATTCTGATAGGTTCATTTGTATGTTCTTTGCACTCCTGGTTATACATATAAAAACATTGTTCTTAATTTTTGCAAAAAAACCTTCTTGATCTTTTCGGGACTTCATTCTGACAGGTGTAGGTTTCTACATGTTTTTTTTTTTTTTTCACTCTATTTTAGATGTTTTCCAGTGGAAAAAAATAGTAATGTCGTGAATAAAATTTATTCTGACCATATTCATTCTTTGATAGATGACTTATAATTTTGACACTATGGTTGTTCAATCATTGTCTGTGATGGCAAATCTGTTGTCTTTGTCTCTCCCCATACCAATGAAAATAACAAGAACAATCCTCACCAAATTCTTGAAAGTAAACTCTCTGCTGTCTGTCTATCCTGTCATGTTAAAACGATCAATTAAATAAAATAACATTTTGCTACCATGATCTGAAATCACAACCAAGTGATAGATTGGTGGCTCTCTTACCAACTGAGCCAAACTTACAAGTCTTATATATCTATGAATTTATTATATATATATAAACTACAAAAGTTGTGGTAATCATCTTCATGACAAGAACAACAATCCTCTCTAAAATGAGGGGTGTAAACCAATATGTAAAACCCACATTCCCCTACTGTGATTTGAACTTACAGCCAACTGATTGCCGCCAATCTGTCTCACTGCCTTGGCTATATTGATAAGTCTTAGATATTAATGAAAATTTATCATATGGATATGTATAGGCTTATTTCATTCTAATAGCTAGTCTAGTTATTATACAAATCAACAATTGGCAGACTTGCCATTAACATATTTTAAAGTTTTTACTATTCCAGGCATCATATTCATCTTCTCTTCTGGGATATCTGACCAGGCTGCATTCTAAAAGCAAAGCTGATCATATTTTCTGGATATTTTCCCTATTTAACTATGCAAAATGACTCCTACATGTCCAATGTCAAGGAATTAACTTGGCCATTAGAGTTACTTAATACCTTTTTGGACCTACCATTTTTTGATCTTGTTACTTTATGGTGTAGGACTTTGAAGAGGCTGTTGTTTTTGACCAAATAATGATCTTTGAATATTAGGAAAGGTTCTTCCTGCAGAATGAATATGTATTTTTCTGAACCGATGTTTCGAATGCAATCCAGGAGCTTTGGACAACCAATAATACACTTTGCTCCCCCATATCATAACTGAAAACCTGTTATATTTAATAGTGAGCTGCAGGTTATTCAAACAAGATTTTTGACTAAGCAGCCGTTTCAAAGGTGATAGATGAAAAGATGTTATCTTTAAAGGTTAAAAAATTATGATATTTTGAAGGTAAATTACTTACATTGAAAATAAATCTAATTATCTTAAATGTATTAATCCAAATTAGTTCAAGATTATTAGAAATAATAATATACTAAGATTTTACACTTGATTTCTACGCTTTTGAATATTGTTCATTAAAACTGTACAGGGAATTCATATTTATAAGGATCTTTTAAAGCCACTCAGTTGTCCTTAAAGTTTAATATGCTGAACTTTATAGAAATTTTACACTCTCTTAATATGTATTAATACATGAAGGTGAATCTACTTGCCCATAGCCTGTCATATAGTTATTAGTTGAATTGTGATCTGAAATTATTACTATATAATGTTCAATTTATGGGATTAATGGAGAGCATTGACAAGGAAGGAAATTATGTAAAAAAAAAAATATGTATTGTGTAAAATAAATGCTTTTTTTCTTTGAATAAAAAAAAGCCTGATGACAATTTTACTTAGTTTTACTATATTGAACCAATGAGCCAATGCTGTAACAGTGTAGAGACAGTAGACCTTCACTCACCCAGCTACCTTTAATCTGGTTTCTTCACTTGTACAGCCCTTATTTTGAATTTCCTGGGACATTGTAATTTCGAATTTCCTGGGACACTGTCATTTCAAATTTCCTGGGACACTGTTGTTCCAAATTTCCTGGGACACTGTAATTTCAAATTTCCTGGGACACTGTTGTTTCAAATTTCCTGGGACACTGTTGTTTCAAATTTCCTGGGATACTGTAATTTCAAATTTCCTGGGACACTGTTGTTTCAAATTTCCTGGGACACTGTCATTTCAAATTTCCTGGGATACTGTTGTTTCAAATTTCCTTGGACGCTGTAATTTCAAATTTCCTGGGATACTGTAATTTCAAATTTCCTGGGACACTGTTGTTTCAAATTTCCTTGGACGCTGTAATTTCAAATTTCCTGGGACACTGTTCTTTCAAATTTCCTTGGACGCTGTAATTTCAAATTTCCTGGGACACTGTTGTTTCAAATTTCCTGGGACACTGTTGTTTCAAATTTCCTTGGACGCTGTAATTTCAAATTTCCTGGGACACTGTTGTTTCAAATTTCCTGGGACACTGTAATTTCAAATTTCCTGGGATACTGTAATTTCAAATTTCCTGGGACGCTGTAATTTCAAATTTCCTGGGACACTGTTGTTTCAAATTTCCTGGGATACTGTAATTTCAAATTTCCTGGGACACTGTTGTTTCAAATTTCCTGGGACACTGTCATTTCAAATTTCCTGGGATACTGTTGTTTCAAATTTCCTTGGACGCTGTAATTTCAAATTTCCTGGAATACTGTAAGTTCAAATTTCCTGGGACACTGTTGTTTCAAATTTCCTTGGACGCTGTAATTTCAAATTTCCTGGGACACTGTTCTTTCAAATTTCCTTGGACGCTGTAATTTCAAATTTCCTGGGATACTGTAATTTCAAATTTCCTGGGACACTGTTGTTTCAAATTTCCTTGGACGCTGTAATTTCAAATTTCCTGGGACACTGTTGTTTCAAATTTCCTGGGACACTGTAATTTCAAATTTCCTGGGATACTGTAATTTCAAATTTCCTGGGACACTGTTGTTTCAAATTTCCTGGGACACTGTCATTTCAAATTTCCTGGGACACTGTTGTTTCAAATTTCCTTGGACGCTGTAATTCCAAATTTCCTGGGACACTGTTGTTTCAAATTTCCTGGGACACTGTTGTTTCAAATTTCCTGGGATACTGTAATTTCAAATTTCCTGGGACACTGTTGTTTCAAATTTCCTGGGACACTGTTGTGCCAAATTTCCTGGGACAATGTTGTTTCAAATTTCCTGGGACACTGTAATTTCAAATTTCCTGTGACACCATTGTTTCAAATTTCCTGGGATACTGTAATTTCAAATTTCCTGGGACACTGTAATTTCAAATTTCCTGGGACATTGTCGTTTCAAATTTCCTGGGACACTGTCGTTTCAAATTTCCTGGGATACTGTAATTTCAAATTTCCTGGGACACTGTAATTTCAAATTTCCTGGGATACTGTAATTTCAAATTTCCTGGGACACTGTTGTTTCAAATTTCCTGTGACACTGTAATTTCAAATTTCCTGGGACACTGTTGTTTCAAATTTCCTGGGACACTGTTGTTTCAAATTTCCTGGGACACTGTTGTTTCAAATTTCCTGCGACACTGTAATTCCAAATTTCCTGGGACACTGTTGTTTCAAATTTCCTTGGACGCTGTAATTTCAAATTTCTTGGGATACTGTAATTTCAAATTTCCTGGGACACTGTTACTTCAAATTTCCTGTGACACCATTGTTTCAAATTTCCTGGGATACTGTAATTTCAAATTTCCTGGGACACTGTAATTTCAAATTTCCTGGGACATTTTCGTTTCAAATTTCCTGGGACGCTGTAATTTCAAATTTCCTGGGATACTGTAATTTTAAATTTCCTGGGACACTGTAATTTCAAATTTCCTGGGACACTGTTGTTTCAAATTTCCTGGGACACTGTTGTTTCAAATTTCCTGGGATACTGTAATTTCAAATTTCCTGGGACACTGTTGTTTCAAATTTCCTGGGACACTGTCATTTCAAATTTCCTGGGATACTGTTGTTTCAAATTTCCTTGGACGCTGTAATTTCAAATTTCCTGGGATACTGTAATTTCAAATTTCCTGGGACACTGTTGTTTCAAATTTCCTTGGACGCTGTAATTTCAAATTTCCTGGGACACTGTTCTTTCAAATTTCCTTGGACGCTGTAATTTCAAATTTCCTGGGATACTGTAATTTCAAATTTCCTGGGACACTGTTGTTTCAAATTTCCTTGGACGCTGTAATTTCAAATTTCCTGGGACACTGTTGTTTCAAATTTCCTGGGACACTGTAATTTCAAATTTCCTGGGATACTGTAATTTCAAATTTCCTGGGACACTGTTGTTTCAAATTTCCTGGGACACTGTCATTTCAAATTTCCTGGGACACTGTTGTTTCAAATTTCCTTGGACGCTGTAATTCCAAATTTCCTGGGACACTGTTGTTCCAAATTTCCTGGGACACTGTTGTTTCAAATTTCCTGGGACACTGTTGTTTCAAATTTCCTGGGACACTGTTGTTTCAAATTTCCTGGGACACTGTCATTTCAAATTTCCTTGGACGCTGTAATTTCAAATTTCCTGGGACACTGTTCTTTCAAATTTCCTTGGACGCTGTAATTTCAAATTTCCTGGGATACTGTAATTTCAAATTTCCTGGGACACTGTTGTTTCAAATTTCCTTGGACGCTGTAATTTCAAATTTCCTGGGACACTGTAATTTCAAATTTCCTGGGACATTTTCGTTTCAAATTTCCTGGGACACTGTCGTTTCAAATTTCCTGGGATACTGTAATTTCAAATTTCCTGGGACACTGTAATTTCAAATTTCCTGGGACACTGTTGTTCCAAATTTCCTGGGACACTGTTGTTTCAAATTTCCTGGGACGCTGTTGTTTCAAATTTCCTGTGACACTGTAATTTCAAATTTCCTGGGACACTGTTGTTCCAAATTTCCTGGGACACTGTCATTTCAAATTTCCTGGGACACTGTTGTTTCAAATTTCCTGGGACACTGTAATTTCAAATTTCCTGGGACACCATTGTTTCAAATTTCCTGGGACACTGTAATTTCAAATTTCCTGGGACACTGTTGTTTCAAATTTCCTGGGACACTGTCATTTCAAATTTCCTGGGACACTGTTGTTTTAAATTTCCTTGGACGCTGTAATTCCAAATTTCCTGGGACACTGTTGTTCCAAATTTCCTGGGACACTGTTGTTTCAAATTTCCTGGGACACTGTTGTTTCAAATTTCCTGGGACACTGTTGTTTCAAATTTCCTGGGACACTGTCATTTCAAATTTCCTGGGACACTGTTGTTTCAAATTTCCTTGGACGCTGTAATTTCAAATTTCTTGGGATACTGTAATTTCAAATTTCCTGGGACACTGTTACTTCAAATTTCCTGTGACACCATTGTTTCAAATTTCCTGGGATACTGTAATTTCAAATTTCCTGGGACACTGTAATTTCAAATTTCCTGGGACATTTTCGTTTCAAATTTCCTGGGACACTGTCGTTTCAAATTTCCTGGGATACTGTAATTTCAAATTTCCTGGGACACTGTAATTTCAAATTTCCTGGGACACTGTTGTTCCAAATTTCCTGGGACACTGTTGTTTCAAATTTCCTGGGACGCTGTTGTTTCAAATTTCCTGTGACACTGTAATTTCAAATTTCCTGGGACACTGTTGTTCCAAATTTCCTGGGACACTGTCATTTCAAATTTCCTGGGACACTGTTGTTTCAAATTTCCTTGGACGCTGTAATTTCAAATTTCCTGGGACACCATTGTTTCAAATTTCCTGGGACACTGTAATTTCAAATTTCCTGGGACACTGTTGTTTCAAATTTCCTGTGACACCATTGTTTCAAATTTCCTGGGACACTGTCGTTTCAAATTTCCTGGGACACTGTGATTCTAAATTTCCCCAGTTGTTGCATCAGTCTGCGTCACATTCATCTGTAAGTCAATTCCTGTACATTTACTTGTACCGTTTAATCTATTTATGCCTGCACAGTACCTGGTTCCATCAAAATTTTACTTGCTTTTCATTCAATATATCTGTTCAACTAATCTGGTACTCCTCAGGTCCCTATGGTGCTGGAATAGTGAAAATTTAGTACATTGCTTTGTCTGCTCAGATATTGTAATTGTTTGCATGTCTTCCTCACATGCACAAGGTCCTGGGTTCAATTCCTGGTATGAGCAAAGAGTGTAGAAAACTCTTCATTTGGACAAATTTCCCTGTGTATTCAGCAGCTAATTGATTATACTCTTAGCCGTGTGATAAGGACAGAAATATATCTTTGGTTGACTCGCATTCTACCAAGGGAATGGTCATGAAAATTTGCAGGAATAAAGTCCTGGTCTCAACCAGATTTGAGACTTGTAAGGATCACTAAACTGATTCATTCAGCAGAAGCCGTAACTTTGTCATCAGACTCCATACTCCATTGGGAGTTGTCTCTTAAGAGACAGACACTCACTTTACAGTATCCTTTTGATCCATGACAATTTCTCTGCTTTTACGATATCTACATAACATTTTATTTTGGAACCAGCATATTTATACCCACATGACTTCAATTCTCTTGCTATGCAATCATTACTGCAGTTTTTCATACTATTTTTCTTTTGGTTTTACTACAAGCCATTCATCATTATTAGGTTTCCATGTTGTCAGAATGTTCATCTAATTATATATTTGTCACTTAAGCTATTAAATTTCATTTACCATTTCACAAGAATCTTCTGACAGTTGCAACAGCATACTGTGATAAAAAGAAGAATTTGATAGTCTCTACTTTGCATCTACAAATGGGAACTCCTATGTCCTTCTGACATTTGCATCTGTCTTCAGTCATTATTTTAAACAAAATATGCTGTTAAGGGTACAAACTTTTAAACTTATAATTGGGATATATATGAGTGATTTCATAATGAAGTAGAAAGCACTCAGAGACCACATACCTCAGCCAATGTCATTGTCACTAAAAACAATGAAAATCTCTCAGTATATAGCTACAATCAGTGGCGTAGTACTGTTGGAACGTGTGGTAATGGCATTCCCTTTTTTGGTTGGAAGAGGAAAGAGGAAATGGTATTTCTTCACTATATACTACTAAAATTATTTTGTTTATCTGTTTGTACTCTCAAATTAGATGAAACAGTGCATTCTAGACATATATATTGAATCAAGATACAACTGAGATATGCTAACCCAAAGAATGCATTAAAAGAATCAGGGTACAGTTTGAACTTCGTAAACTCAGTAATTACCAAGTCTTGACAAGTATCGAGCGATTTCTGATAATATGATACTTGGCGAAACTCTAGATACTTGGCGGCCTTCACAGACCTGTTTTAGTATTTTGGTGTTGTTTGCAACGTTTTGTTTTGAAATCACTTGTGCTGTGATTGTTGCACTTTATACACATCAAGAGTATTTAAATAATTTGTAGATAAATTTTATGCTTTTTATACCTTTTGAAAATGGGCAAATTCCAAAAGTCAGCTGGTCCTGTCTTTGCTGAGTTTGGGTAGTTTAACCTGTACAAGCTGGTCTCCGATTACCCCCCAAAATAAAATCAAAATCCTTTATTCTTCATTCCTCTTTACTAATACAACTACAAAAAGATGGTGACATGATAAGTAAACAAAAGAAACCCCTAATTTTTCATTTTGGCTACCAAACAGCGTTGTAGCAGGATCATTTTAAAACATAATCTTGTCCTGACATTTTTCTTGTTATGGGCTCCAAATTTTTGTCGGGAAAATCTAATTGCGATGGTATTTTTGCCTCTTCTTTTATTAGTCATCAGGGTTCGTGAATTTTGTTTAATTTTGATTTGAATTGATTTACGTCCCTCCCCCCATCCATTTCAAGGTAATTGGTGGTTGAGAATCAAAACAAAATCTTGGATCCACCCACTAATTTAACCAATTCTTTCTTACCCCATCGCCTATACTTCCTGAAAATTTAATTAAAAATCATTGAAGACTTTTAGAGATATTAAGTGAATATATAGCTACAATACAATAGAAGTAACTGCAAAAAATTCTCTGATCCATCGTAAAATCTAATCAATTCGTCCTTAGCCCATGGCACACTCTACATCGAGAACTTTTGGAGATACTGTATGGACAAACCGACAGAGATGAGATGATACACAAACCTCTTTATTGACAGTGACACACGTGAAGAAGATTATTGAAAATCTCTGCATGAGACAATAATGTCCAGTGATGTTGCTTTTGTGCTTATATCAGATCCAGAACACTGATCATGAAATAGGATATCACAATCTGTTTAGCTGAACATATTTATTTCTCTGTCAGTCTGTCTATCTGTTTCTCTCTCACTTTATGCCTGATAGATAAATGAAATGTGTAAGTTGAAAAGTTTTCTTCATCAAGCTTTATTATATGTTTCAAGTTGTTGAATTAGGAAGTACAGGTTGAATACCCTTTATCCGGAATGCCTGGGATGAGGAGTAATCCAGACTTCAGATTATTTCCATACGGATAATGAGATGGACATAAACGCTTTCTCTTTTTCTTATCACTGTTACTCATAGAGATGTCTGCAGCCTTTTTTGACAATTTCAACTATGTTTTTGTACAGATGAAAGAATAAGCAAAAAATACACTGAATAATGCACTGGTGGTGACTATAATTTGTTTAGATTGAGACTTGTTTCATCTTCCGCTGTTTGTGATGCAAATATAATTTTATTTTTCTAAACAGTTAAATAAAGATAACCAAGCTTTTATTATAGTCAGAATGAAATAAATGCCTTGCAAAATGGCTTTGTCTCTCATCTTTGAATCATACTACTGTGAAATTGGGTGTGGATATTCCACTTGTGATGTCATGTTGCCTGGTAAAAAGTTTCGGATTTTGGAAGATTTTGGTTTCCAGATTTTCAGATAAGGGATACACGACCACTATTTATAATTTGTTTTGATAAATCATCACATTTTTTGTGAAAATAATTGAATGTTCTCGGTATATATGTAGTTTTGATTTTTAAGCAATTCTATCCTCTTTTAAGTTCATATTATCATGTCAGGTGAACCCGTCTCCTTTTCTTGTGACTGTAAACAAATATTGTCTGTACTAGAATCAGACTCGAAGATTTTTAGTCTCCATTCGGGTCATCTCTTTAAAAGTTTGTTTCAAAAGTCAATAATAATTTTTGACACCTCTAACTCCATGGGATTTATTTATTCATTTTTCAACTCTTGTTTGTTGTTGCCATGCTGTAAGGTGAGCTGGTCCCCAGAAGAAAAGGAGGGGGGGGTCTATTGAATGAAAGCTCTGAATGCGTGGCATAAGTATGTGCTAAAGAATTAGAACATCTGGGCAAGCCAGGAAGTGGTATGTAAACAATATGGTGTAACTGAACACATCAAGAGATCCAATAATGAAGCTTTCGTACTGACGTGAACTTTTTGAAGGCGAAGGAAAAAAATGAATTGCATCAACTACTTACTTGAGCAATAAAGGGAAAGCTGGAGTTAAAAATTAGAAACTGTCAACTGAAACTGTCATCATAGGTTTCTTCAGTTTTCAAGTTAGTCTAGCTGGATGGCCATGTATGCATGTGTCATGTGTACGGGTTGCACCAATGAAGCAAGAGGGCTTGAAATTTCAAAATGTATGCCTAGAAAAAACAGTTTTTTTTTGTTTTTTGAAAATTCCTCCCCCTAATGAGTTTTTGGTGAGAGTTCATGATGCAATATAAGTTTATGCTATGTTAATCCCTTTGAAAATTCAACCTTTTTTTTTGTGATCAGTGCCCAACAAAAGGTGAGAGGAGTAATTTGTTAATTGGTCACCCCTTTTTCCAATTCTTTAATTGATCACCCCAACTTGGCATGCTGCCAAAAGACATTGGTCATGTGATAGTTCCCTTTGAATGACTAACCAGACCTGTTTTTGTGTGGGCTGAAATTCATTATGAGGGAAATTTAATGAATTCTATCAATGCTGTAATGTCGTGGGTTGACTTCATGATGAATCTGCTGACAAAATCTGTTGCTTCAGCTGAGGAGCCCTTTACATTCAGATGCTTATCTTTGGGTTCTACTTGGATCTCAAAGCAGAAAGTCAGAAAAGGAAATGATCAGAACCTAAGCTACAAACATTTCATCTCTGCATTTATGAAATAACTTCACACCTAAAATGACGTGTAAGTAGGTCTGGAATAAACATTGGATCTACACATCTACACTGTCTAAAATTTGTTTAAACATGTCTGATCAGTCACTCAATAGAAACTGTTAAATGACCAACATCTTTTGGCAGCATGCTGTGTTGGAGTGATCAATTGAAAAAAGTGGTGATCAATAAATAAGTTTTTTCTCTTGCCTTTTGTTTGGCAGTAATCTCTCAATTCATGATGTAACCCCCCCCCAAATGGGTCTGGTTAGTCATTCAATACAAATTGTCATATGACCAGTGTCTTTAAGCAGCATGCCATGTTGGTGATGATCAATCAAAATATTGGGCAAAAGGTTGATCAATAAATAAGTTACTCCTCTTACCTTTTGCTCGGTCATGATCACTGGAAAAGTCTGAATTTTCAAAAAATGAATATAAATGCTGCTGGATACTAACTAAGGGATTGACCTAGCATGGACTTACATTGCAGATTCAACACCCCACTAAAGAATGATTGGTGGGGTTGGAGAAAAAATTTTTTTTTTTTTTTCTAGATGTCATGAAGAGTTAATGTTGAAGATGTCTGCCCTCTAGTTCCATTGGTATGGCCTGTGCTAGTGATACTTACATAGTCAGCCAACTTGAAAACTGAAGAAATCTATGTTGACAGTTTTGGTATACAATTTCTTCTTACTGTAATCAAATTTTTATGGAATAATATCAATATGGATAGAGTGACAACATGTCTCCTCAAATCTCCTGCACTCTTTTTGACCTGAACATTGCCATTGCTTCAGTATTTCTTCAAACCTGCAATACTCTTAATCTCAATCCTCTTAATCTTCAGTCTTTGAGACAGTTCCCTGTTTTATTTGTCATTTTAGGCATGGTCCTCATCCTAATGTTCCAAGGATTCTTTAATTCTTAGGCAAGGTCTTTGTATTTCTCCATTTTTGATCTTGTGGTCTGCTGGAAAAGTTACATCCATGATTTAATAGAATCTTTGTTCACTGCAAAGTTCAGTCGTCTCATTGGGTTGTTCTGTCTGAATGTCAAAGTAAAATGGTGTTATTTACTTGCTTTTATTATCATGGACAGCTTCTGGTTCGTGCTAGTATCATTTGAACCCAAGTCACTCGCACATCCACTGAATGACCGTTCCTACACCATTATATCTGTTTAGATGCATTTACTTGCGTTATTTACTACGTCTCTTCCACATCTTATTTATTTCTGTCAACAAAGTTGACAAGAGGTATGTGTATTTGGTCTGTTCTGTTCACTTCCCAGTTTGTCAACACAGTTTCTTTGAAGGTACTGAATGGATTTCAATGAAATTTTGTGGAAGGATGGGCAATGAGATTAGAAAGAGGGGGAATTTGGGGATGGATCCAGGAATGTTTCCTGATTGAGGGATACAAAAGTTTCCAATGAATTTCAATGATATTTTGTGGAAAGGTGGACAATAGGCCACAGAAGACTTATTAAGTTTTGAGGAGGATCCATGCTCAATTACCCCCTCCTGACAGTAGCATTGGCAGAGGTTTGCGCTCTCTGAGTGCTTCCTAATGTTTTATTATTCTTTTAAGTTGTTTTTTTTTTTTACTTAGTAATATAGATGAAACTCTAGATTTAGAATTATTGATATATTTTTATCTTACTAGAGTTCTTCAATGAAAGTAATTTTTGCAATAACAAACTGAGGGATTGCTATTTTGGAATGGCCAAAATTGGCTAAATTTAAATTTGAAAAATGGCCAAAATTGGGTAGATTTCATTCTCAAGTAACTGTTCCAAAAACTCGTCGAAAGATTTCAAAAAGTATAAATATACAAAGTATTGATCAGATATCAATATTCAAATTAGATTATTTTCAAATCTCAAGATCTAAAAAATTGAATAACGTTATTCTCGATCCAAAGGTACTGTTCATTATATTTATATTTAAGTATTCATTTTATTAGTACTTTTTTGAGCCTTTTTATGAGTTTTCTGAACGTGTGCAGTTACATAGAGATGAAATCAATACAATTTTAGTCATTTTGGGGGGGACAAATCTAGCCACTTTTAGCCATCTATAATGGCTGTTTGAAAGAATGTTATTGCAAAGATTGACAAGTTTCAATTATATGGCTGGGAAAGTAAAGGAAATTCAACAACTGAAATGACCAGCAGTAGTAAAGGGTTTTATCCCTTTTTATATGTGTGTGTTTGTATGTTCCTGCACTTCTGGCCACACCATCTTGTCTGAAGACATGAAAATTGACATCTGTATACTCTCCAGAATCTAGATATTTGTAGATCTTTTTTTTACTCTATCTTAGATGTTTTCCTGTGGAAAATACCAGTAATGTCATAAATAGATTTTATTCTGATCATATTTATTCTTCAATGGAATTTTTTTACATGACTTCAAATTTTGATGCTATGCAATTATTAACTGTTATAGCAAGTTACTCAATTTTACTCATTTTAAATCAATAATATAGAAATTCCTCTAAATCTAGATATCATACGTAAGCCCCACAGAAAAATTATATTTCATGTCATTTATCTGGGTGGTGACTGCAATTGGATAACATTTTCAAGGGGGTCTACAGGAATTTAGTCTGAATCGTAATGTGTTCTGTAGAGACCGTTACCACTTAGTTGGCTTCTAACATTAATCAGAAATGCTATTCTTGCACAAATACTCAACTGACTTTACTAATTATGTCTTATCTGCTAGACCACATGTTCCTGAAACGGTTGTCAAGTTTATTAGATCTGCTTTTCTTTTATATTTTATTGTCAGTTATAATATATCTACTGTATAGGTCATCAGATATTTCATTATGATATGTGTTTGTATTACTGCAGAATATTGAAATCAGTTCAAGTATGATGGATAAAATGAGTTGAGAAATATAATATGGCTGCAAACTTGAGTATCATTTCATGTCAAGATCTATAAAGATGAAATTTACAGGTTGATCTTTTATTGGACTTATAAATCAAATGAATGTTTTTGATGCCAAATTTTTCTTCCATTCAACTCGTTTTAGATTTATTTGATTTGATATTATATTTATTTCTAAGCATCTTTCTTCATTTGTTGCATATTGTAAAGCAATATCGGAGTCTAATGACCAAATCTTCAACTGTTGTGAGAATGCCCTATGCAGATGTCTAGCAGGGCTTTCCAAATTGTATGTCGCACACTCCCTAGGTGTGTCTCGAAATTAAGAAAAGATACTTTTCATGAGTTAGTTGAATCATTGTGATGACATTATATATTTTACTCGGTGAACAAGAGTAACGTGTTGCAAAAATATTTCTTTTTCAAAGTGTGTCACTAATGCAAAAAGTTTTGAAAGCTCTGATTTAATGAATAATGAAGAAAGCAAGAAAGCCTATTTCCACATGAACCTCTGTTAAACAAATGTCATGTTCAACAAACATGTTTAGGACAAAGACACAAAGATCAAAATCGAAAACGCAGATCTGAAGAAAGTAGACTGCTATATCTACCTAGGGCAACAAATCTTCATGAAATCCTCGAAAGAAGAAATCAAATGAAGAATCACTCTAGGATGGCAAGCCTTTGGTAGAACAAGTCCAACCTTTAAGAACAAGATAACATTAGTCTTAAAAAGAAGAGTATACAACCAATGCATCCTCCTGATAGTCACCTATGGAGCTGAAACATGGAACCTAACCAAAAGATTGATCCTCAAACTGAGAACCATGTGCACATGAGAGAATCATGCTCAACATCACATGGAGAGATCACAAGATAGTATGGTATATTAGGAAAGAAGTAAGTGTCTGAGGAGTCCAAGACGTGATAGAATCCATTTGGAAACCCGAATGGCAAAGGGCTAGTCATGTTGCAAGAATGGCAGACAACTGCTGGACATCGCAGATCCTGAGAGATCGTACACGGTACTGTGACCTGCAAAAAAATTGATGAAGTGATAAACTAGAGAAATTCAGAAAACACTGGCCCCGTGACACACATTATAGAGAGGTCTGACAAATCTTGGGAAGGTCTTTGTCCAATGGTGGATACTAAAATGATGATGATAATGAAGCCAATTATCTGGTTCTTGACCTTTTTTACTCCATACCTCTACCTTGACAGCTCAAAAAATTTGTTGGTCCCTTCAATATAATAAAACAACTTGGTGTTGAAAAGGTATAATAGTAATGTTAAATTCAGAGATTTATCAAAAAGAAATAAATTCTTTGTAAGAAAAAAAAAGATACTAATATATGAGCTTTTTGTAATTTCTTTATTACATGAAATTTAGTAACAACAACACAATTACCTCATTGATTTTATACCTCAAAAAGTTGAGATAATAATTAGTTACTATGTTATCTTGGGACATCAGTCCCCAAAGTTAGCTCGGGCATTTGCCAGAGTAGGGAAACTCCTGTCAAACCTATGACCTAGGGGTCCTGCTCCTATTTGTGCCACGTTGGGAGACCATAGGATGCAAACCCTTGGTATAATGTATGGGGTTGGCTGTATGTATGTCACACTTCACATTAAAAATTTATTGTGCTAACTGGGGGGTTATTTTACATACATTGCCCCGCCATCTAAGGATCCTATAATCACTGAAAACTCTCCCAAAATCTTTGTCTGCAAAGCCAAGCCCTTCATAGTAAAATTAGTATTTTAGTATTGTGTACATGGGAGTTAATCTGTAATGCTTTAACACAACTCAGTTTTGAGCCACTGACCAGTTTCCGCTCTTCATACCCCAAATCCAAAATTGTGCCCCCCCCCCCAATATATTCGAATTGCCCCCTTGTAGGGCCTGTGCCTAATGTTCAGAATCACTGTACTGGTGTAACTGATGAAATATTTTTCCATTCTATTATCCTATGTGCAACAAAATCTAAGAAATTGAAAAGAAATCTTGATAAAGAGAATATGCCATTCGCCTTCCAGCATTAGCTGCCAAATGTATTTCCTATAAAATGTTTCATACTAACCTTCAGAAGTAAATTGCGAGAACCTATCAAATAACCAGCCAACTGTGTTGACTATTTATCATGATATATGTCAAGAACTTTTATACACTGTTAGTAGTTCTCACTCTTTTGAGGGCACATGATACTCTTTCTATCAGTGGATTTTGCCACAGCTGACTTTTGAGTGGTGTTCTTCCCAGTTAAAGTGCTCTATTTGCAATAGTTTGCAAACTAATTTTAATTTTTTTTCTATTTATTTATTTTTTTAAATTTTGGACTGTTTAAAATTCAATACAGGTGGATCACAATGGTCCACTTTCTAAACTTTTGACTATCAAGTAACAGCTTTTTGATTTAGTCCCAGACCCTTACATAGCATGACAGTATCTTGCTTGATTATAGCCAGTGCCAAGTCTTTCCCAAATAGCATTGTAGAATGAGAAATTGAGATTTAAAATTTTCTTAAAAGGCATGATGGACTATCATGTGATATACATCGGACCAATCACAAAATAATGAAAGAAAAACACAAATTCTGGTTCTTGAACCTTTAAAATAAATTTCAACTTGACAACTGGAATTTACAGAAGCTAACTAGTTCCAATTAGCATTTTATTGACTAAAGTTCTTTCACAGTTAGCTGTTGTGCATTCAAGAAGGACCGACTCAGAATTATTCTGTTAACCTAATGGCAGTTGAATGCTGTTAAGTCGACAGGAAAATGCAGAATCGACTTTGCACGTTTGGTACCTCCAGCTGAGATGGGTGGAGGGTGGCACATGACAACATTCTCTTTATCAATGTTAGAAATGTAGACATGGGGGTGAGGTAACAAATTCACCGCGGATTTTTCTGGATTGCCTTAAATAGCTAACAACATTCTACTTATCATCCTTGTCAATTACTTGAGCTACAGTGAAATTGTTTAGCAGAGTTCCCTGTAACTAATTTCACCAGAGCATAGTCTCCAATATCTGACACTCATCGAAATCAGGGTGTAGAGACACATATCTACGGTATTTTCAGCATCAGCTGTTATTCCCTTGAAAGCTGTCTTCATCTCCCAGGTCACTGTCATCAGTGTAGATGGTCTCTCTCACAATATTCTTAGATACCTTCATTCCTCCTTTCTTCTTGGTCTTCTCATTGGGCTTATAAGTCAACAGTACAAGCAAACATAGTTTCTCGGATGTGTTATCATGGGAATCTGCAGGTCTTTCAAAACATCTCCCAGGGATTTCCCTTTCTCAATCTCTTCTGATGTACATTGAACCAAAGCAACCATGTTGTACGATTGTTGCTTTGATATTTTCTAATCATGTTTACCTGAAAGAACATTTACACCTAAGGACCTTATAAATAGGTTTTCTTAGGACAAAATTAACATATATTTTCTGTATATCAAAAGCTTCCAGTGACAACGATAGTAGCCTCAGATGGCTGAATATAGATGAGCTTGACAAAATAACCCCTCATGTGGCAGGTTGAACCACCTAAGTAAAATAGACCAACCTACTACAAATCCTATGGTCCAAGCTGCCTCAAAGCAACATTCCAGCATCCTATACAAAATACACAAAGTGTAAACTCAATAAAGTAATGGCCACCTTTGCCCAACTCTGATTGAATAAGACATTATTGGTTAATAGTTTAGATTCTCAGTATTCAAGGAGAAATTACACCATGAGTGAAAATGAGAAAATTTACTTTTGACGCCTCAAATCACAAGACTTCCTGCGAAGAACTTGTAGCGTTTTCAAGATTGATAAAAAAGAGAAAATTGTCAAAGAGCATGTTTCTTCAGAAGGGAGCTGGGAACATCACAACTCACAACATGGATCCCCAGAGATCACATGCGAAACTGAGGCCGATAGAATACAAGATGGAGAGAGGAACTGGACAAATTTAGAAAATACTGGCTCCGCAATGCACATGATAGAGAAATGTGGTGGATCCTGGGGAAGGTCTATGTCCAACAATGGACATTAAAAGACTGATGATGTTTTCAGCTTATACTTAGTTATATTAATTTATACGGCAATGCCATGTCAAAACCTGCTGTATTCAGGGCATTTCTGTATTTGTTTGGTGCTTGATTAAGCAGTTCACTTTCTGTTCACCTGTAATGTTTCATCAAATCATCATAGCCTATGGGCCACAGATTCTTCTTTTTTTGAGTGTCAGTGTTGGTGTGTCTCCAGATGCTCCTTGTCACATTTTGGGGTTATATAAAAATTGACATGAGTTCACCAATGCAGAAACATTTCTTTTTTTTGATTTTTTCAAAAAAGTGCTTCTCTATGTTCATCTTGGACTAACGATGCCCAAATCTTGTTCAGGTATTTCTTTTTTAGTTAATTTTAGGTAAAAAATCCATTTTTAGATAATTTAGTTCCTGTATACAAGCAAGTTATGGGGATTCATTTATGCAAGGTACGGATATCTTCATGTCCATTTCAGTTTTGGATTTTATGAGTTTTTAAAGGTCGTATACTTAGAATATTTCTTCTCCCGTATAGCTCATTAATGTAGGCTTTGTTCAGGATTTTAATGAACTTCCTGGAAAATGTACATACTCTTTTAGTGAGAGAATCTTTATCAAATTTTTGTCAATTAAAAATTTCTGTGAGAATATATATTGGTAAGTTAGAAATGTAAAAGTCTTTATTATCTTTATTATTGCTCTATCTGTATTTGCAAGGTTATATATCCACAGATGCCTCAGAATATATTAAGGCCCTATGTAGACTTTGGTGATTGGCATGTGTTCTTCATTATTTTAATTTTGTCCACCCTAGAACAAGCATTCTCACCAAAGGCATGGGGGTTTGAAAGTTGGAACCTTGTGGTCAATAAACAATAATGATGTACGATTGTTTTGTGTAAGCCCTACTTGATATAAAAAAAAAGATGGTATTAGTCTTTGCAGACTGGTTTAATCACTGTTGCTGGGTTTAGGTTATTTGTGTGTTTTGACATTTATATGTATCTATGTAACTATCCAGACTTTGCCCAGCCCTTACTGTTTATAGTAGAAGCTTGAAATTTTGCACACACACACACACATCTGAATGAATAAGGAAGATGGTTTTTTTTTTTCATATTTTGAAAGTTCCCCTCCAAAATAAGTTTTTAATAGGGAGGTTCAATTTGTAAAGTAAGTTAAATTGGTCATTAGTTTGTGCCTGCCTGTTTTTTTTTTGAAAATTCAGAACCTTTTTCAGTGATCACAGCCCAACAAAGGGTAAAAGAAGTAACTTATTCATTGATCACCCTTTTCTCCAACTTTTTAATTGATCCCCCCCCCCAACACAGAATATAAGGGTGGTTGTCACATATATATATGGTCTAGTAAGCTTCACTGCTTTAAACACTGAATTTAAAAAAACTTTTTCAAAAGAATTTTTTGTGTCAATCCAGTCAACTATTTCCGAATATCTGTTAATGTAATTTTTTTCAGTGTTTTTTATCCTGTTTCCCCTATACTTTGTTATTGTGGTACAATGTATGAATTTTCTCTTGTTGGAATCATCAGTTGTTTATCATGTAGCTGTTTCAGGGATTTTAAAAACAAAACAGTTATATTAACATTGCAGTGTTGATCAAACACCACCTCCCTTTCATATATATATATATATATATATATATATATATATATATATATATATATATATATTCAGAAGAATATGTTCTGCTCTGGTCGACAGTTTCTTATATAATTATAATTATGGTAGGATTGAAGAGGAGGAAATCAAGAGAAGAATCACTCTAGGATGGCAAGCCTCCGGCAGAGCAAGCATCCTAAAAATAAGAGTATACAACCAATGCATCCTCCCGATAATCACTTATGAAGCTGAAACATGGAACCTAACTAAGAGACAGACCTACAAACTGAGAAGTATGCAATACGCACATGAGAGAATCATGCTCAAACATACATGGAGAGATCACAAGACAGCCGAGTATATAAGGAAGAAAACGGGAGTCCGTGACATCATAGAAACTATTAGAAAACTCAAATGGCAATGGGTAGGCCATGTTGCAAGAATGGCAGACAACCAATGGACATCACGACTCACAGCATGGATCCTCAGAGATTGCATGAGAAACTGAGGCTGACAGAATACAAGATGGAGAGTTGAACTTGACAAATTCAGGAAATACCGGCTCCGTGATGCCCATGATCAAGAATTGTGGCAAATCCTGGGGAAGATCTATGTCCAATGACAGATGTTAAAAGACTGATAATGATGAATGTAGATTCTTCTGGAAGTAAATAAATATTACCATATTCATATTTTTCACTCAATAGTCATCATTCATAGATGAAAAAAAAATTATAATTTTCCTGTTTATACTTTTCTTGTGCTATTAATTTTAGACTAGTCATTTTGAAAAAAAAAATTTGTTCCAAGTTATCAAATAAACATAGTAAAAAATTATTTTTGTGTCTACAATCACCTAAATCTTATAACTGCCTCCATCCAAGAGAAAAACTCAGCAATATCTAAAATTCTCTTCTTCATAAATTGAAGAAACTAACACCAAGCCAATAATTCCAGTCGGCAGTGTATATACACTTTTGAAAGTTATCAAACTTTATTTTGGGTTGGAATAAGGATATAGTTTGAAAGTTGAGAAATTCAGAAGAGCCAATGTTTGCTTTCTATTCCTTGGAGGTTAATCATAAATTAAGTTGTATGCTGAGGGAGTTGATTGTACTTATTTTATTGTGAGTACTTGAGATTCAATGCTAAAATGGTAGGATTGATGGGATAAAAAGATTCTAAATTATTAAAAAAGCATCATTGAGAAGAAAAAGTTGTAATTTGGGACCTATTCATCAGAAGTAACTGATATAGAATGACAATCATATAAATCATTGATTAGAAAAAAATTAATCAGAAATATCATTAGAGAAATTCCTAAGAGTGATGTAAAAAGTAACAGGTCTGGTAAGTCACTCAGTGGAAACAGTCACATGACTAACATCTTAGGGCAGCATGCTGCGTTGGGGGTGATCAAATGAAAAATTGGAAAAAAGAGTGTTCTGTGGATAAGTTATTACTTTGGCTTTTTGTTGGACAGTGATCACTGAAAAAGTCTGAATTTTCAAAAAACAAGTGTGAACACTGCCGGGTAGAAACTGAGGGATCACTTTTGCATAAAGTTTCATTGTAAATTGAATCTCTCACTAGAAACCTATTCACGGGGGAACATTTAAAAAACAAAATATTGTTTTTTGTAGACATAAGTGTAAATGTTTAGATTTTCATCCTTTTAGCTGCATTGGTTTGGCCTGTACATGCTATACATACATACATACTTAGCCAGACTAACTTTAAAACTCGATAGTTTTGATGACAATTTTGGTTGACAGGTTCTCATCCTTTTGAATTAGATAAATAGATAAAGTATTTCCCTAGTTTTTCTCTCATTGTATTTTTGATGCTTTTTATTGCTTCTTTTAGGTTTTTACTTTACACCTGTTGAGTAGTAAGCATGGATCAGAATTGAAGACAATGGTCCGAGCAAGGTTTGAACTTGAATCCCCTATCCTCTCACCGTTGAGCTACAGAAATAATGATTTGAAAGATGTTCTGGTTTAATCTGCAATCTTCAGTATTTACGGAAAAAAAATTTTCAAACTAAATTAACATGATTGCTTTTTGTTATATTTAATGCAGATATGTCATTATTCTCAACTTTTAATTGATTTTAATCCCCCAAAAATAAGGGAGAAAAAAGAATATTTTCATCAAATTTTTCTGAAATTTAGGAAAAAAAACTAATGTATTCATTTTAATCATTATTCTGTATAAAATTGAAATGATTAATTTCATTGATTTGTCAATAACAAATCACACATGCTCCATTGGAAAACTCATTTTTCTAATTGTCTATTTACCTATCCCCTCATAAAATTCTTTATTGCCCCCCAAAACACCTGTATTTTCACTATTTGAACTGATATTCATCTCTAACCACCACCTAGAAAAATTTGAACCTAACCAAAAGATTGACTCTCTCACTGAGAACTATTCAATGGGCACAGGAAAGAATCATGCTCGATATTACATGGAGAGATCACAAGATAGCACAGAATATTAGAGGAATAACAGGATACAGAGATATCATAGAATCCATTAAAAACTCAAATGGCAATGGGCTGGTCATGTAGCAAGAATTTTAGACAACAGCTGGACATCACAATTCACAAAGTGGATCTCTGGAGATCATATGCAAAACAGTTGCCAGCAGAAAATAAGATGGCATTACAAACTAGACAGGTTGAGAAATTACTAGCCCTCTGATGCCCGCGGTAGAGAGGTCTGACGAATCTTGAGAAAAATTTGTTGATTGGTTTTGAAAATCCTCCCATCTAAACAGTTGTTTTTTTTTAGGGGGGGGTAGTACATTTAAGTCAGTTGATCCCTTAGTTTGTGACCAGCAGCATTCACATTTGTTTTTTGAAAATTCAGATTTTTTTTGTGATCATTGACCAACAAAAGGTAAGAGAAGTTACTTATTCATTGATCACCCCTTTTCCCAATATTTCAATTGATCGTCCCAATAAAGCCTGCTGCCAAAAAACATTGGTGACTTGATGATTTCTATTGAGTGACCAATCTGCCCTGCTCATTAACTACTTGAAAATGTTTTGACTTTGATAATTTGAAAGATAAGGATAAATATTTTTTTCCACTTCAAATTATGTGTTATATAAATAAGTACTTGAAATCATTTTTAAATGAGAGGAAGCTAAAATAGGATTTTTCCCTTAATACTTCTTGAATGGGAATCATGTTTTCAAAGTGAACCCAGTTGATTTTGCCTTCATCATCATCATCGCCATCGTAAGTTGATAGCTGGACAAGGGTCTTCCTCATTCTACAACTGTGATTATGCTAACCTATGCCATGTCTTACCAGCAAATCATTCTATCTCATCCTTTCATCTTGTGTTTGGTCTTTTCCTGTGGCATTTGCAATCTCTTGAACACCTGTCAAGTAACATTTTTCTTCATCTTCCTTCTTGCTATGTGTCCAGTCCATCTCCATTTTTGCATCTTGTTTACTTTTACACTTGATATCTTATATATAGCAACTACTTGATTTTTTCAAAATGTATGTTTTACCATTGTATTTTGTAGAGCAAAGTTGATGAATTTCTGCTGCTTGTCCAAAGCACCTTGGACAGTTTCCTGACTGCATACAAAGAAGATTGGCCTCAAGAGAAAACAAATGAGGAACATTTCATTCTTGCTTTATGTGGGATTATAACCAGTGAGTACAAATATTTTACAATCTGACTAAAGACACTATTCTCACTTGGGACTTCTTTTTGGTTGTTTGTAAAACTGTCATGTATACTGGACTAGAAGAATGGTTTACAATGATAGGTGAAGGACTACCACTAACTGTAACTTATCTAAGCCTTATAACTGTTCATATTAAGCTGCAGTGAACAGTCCTCTAGTCATAATACCAGTGCATTATATGCAGTGTAATATTTGCATAATTTAAAGAAAAATTAAATGTCCATCTTATTTACTAGCTTATACAGTATTTTCCTTCTTCGAACATCTGTAAAGGGCAATCATCACAATCACAATCCTCACAATAATAATAACCACAATCACAACCCTCACAATAATAATTATCACAATCACAATCCACAGAAAGTAAACACTATAGTGTTTCAAAACAGTTTGGGAAGCTCTATGGTATAGAAAAAATTCACAAGTAGAACTATTAGATGTTGTGCTATCAACCAAAAAAAACAACCCTGTTAATCGAGAAATCTTAAGCTACTTAGCACTAACAGAAAAGAAGTCTTCTATATTCTGAGGGGCATTATATAGAAATTTTCTTTATAGTCTTACAAATTACTTACAGTTTTGGGGGCTAATCTATCATGTGAAATTAAAACATTTGACATTGTGTAATTATGTATCATCTTCGTAATTATGTATGTGAATCGCACATAGAAAATTGGGATCCATCAGATTGTGTAACTCATTCTAAAGATGTGACCCTTAGATGTTTTCACTTGTTTAATGAGCTGATAGCTTTATTAGTTTTGATAGAGTTGCAGTTTTGTGTATTCTTATGACCTCTTGAAATCTAATTTATCATCTGACTCTTTCTGAGGTTAATGTTAGTCCATCTATCAGCTTCAGTTGCAAGACAGGCTATTGCTCCACTTTTGTTTACCATACTGATCTACTTATAGGTTTTTATCTCATTCTCCTTGCTATGTCTCTTATCGGATTTACTTAATAATTACATTATTTAGTTGGCAATAAGGAGATATAACAATCATCGTCATCATCATCATCAGTCTTTTATCGTCTGTCATTGGACATAGACCTTCCCTAGGATTCACCACACCTCTCTATTGTGGGCGTCACAGAGCCAATACTTTCTGAATTTGTCTAGTTGGTCCCTCCAGCTTGTGTCCTGTTGGCTTTGGTTGTGCTTGTGATCTCTGGAGATCCATGTTGTGAGTCATGATGTCCATCAGTTGTCTGTCATCCTTGCAACATGACCAGCCCATTACCATTTGTGTTTTTTGTGGATTCTATGATGTTTTAGACTCTTGTTTTGTCTCTGATATGCTATGCTGTCTTGTGATCTCTCCTTGTGAGGTTGAGCATTATTCTTTATATATGCATGTTGCATGCTTCTCAGTTTGCAAGTTTTTCTCTTGGTTAGGTTCCATGTTTCAGCTCTATAGGTCACTATCAGAAAGATGCATATCCTCGTATATAAAATGCTATGTGTATAGAAGACTATTCTCCAAGCTTACTGCAAAGCAAATCTCTATTATCCATGTACATAAAATGTGTATATCCATATATTTCATATATCAGTCATTTTGATGCCACAGGGAAAATCGTAGTATTTATTATTCATAAAACTAAATAATTCTAAGTTACATTAAATTATTCAGTTATGAATGACTCTCTGGAGGATTTGCAGCAAGATGTGGTGGAATATTTTCTAATTTATATAATTTGTTTTTCTAAAGTGTGTTAGCCTCAGTATTTTCTTGACTGTCCATCAATAGATTTATTTTTTTATAACCTTCCCTTTCTTTTTACGGAATAAACGTTTTTTAGATGTGTACATGCATCTGTAAGGGAGAACAATTTCCAATTGGTCTGTCTGTCTGTCTTTTATTTGTTAAGTATCAATTTTCTCAACTATATTATGTTGCATTGATATGAAGCTTGGTCCAGAAATTTGGGTGAACCATCCACATCTCTCTCTTCAGAGAATGCCTTTGAAATTATGAATAATTTTTTGTTGAGAAACTAAATCAAGCATGATTCCTCTTCTATTCCTTCTCTTTGAGAGCCAGCCACCTTGCTGATGAGGGTTGACATTTTAGGATGGAGGACTTTAAGACTTGATTCTCTCTCTCCTAATTGTAGGTTATTAGTTGTGGAGACTACCACATGGACAGATATAGACGTAAGGATGGTGGAAGCATCATTGAAATTGTAGGTCTTATCATATTAAAAGGCAATTTTTTCATCTGAGGTTATGTTAAGTGTTGTATGTGAATATATATATATATATATATATATATATATATATATATATATATATATAGTCAATGTGTTGCTTTGTGATATTTAGCCATTTTATGCTATTCAAAATGGCTATAAAATGGCTAATTGTGTTCCTTAGCGCATTTTGGCATTTTAGATGCTTCTTTGAGGTCGATTTAGTGCAAATTTTTTTTTTTGAATTGGCAACTCTGTTAGGCACACCTGGATACAATTCCAGTGTTTACTCAAAATATAGAAACCAATTGCTCACTTATGCCCAATTTATAGCTCTGTAATCTTGTAGAATGTTTGAAATTGGATCTATGTCTTGGCATGTAGAAATATAGAAGCCATATTGTAGGTTTTGATAATAGGAAAAGCGGAGAGTTGTGAAACCAAATGCCAGGCTTGATTTTTCAGTTGACAGTACAAGAGAAAGACAGATCTGTAGATTAACCTTGAACAGGTGGATTAAAGCAGTCCATTCATGTGGCTACTGGCTGCCAACTAAATTTTCCAGTATTCCACTTTGGCTTAAAACACATCATATTTCCTATCAACTATTATGGCTCTTGAATTGCACTTCCGTTTGAATGCTGTACTAAAAGAAATTATTTAGACATAGTCATCATATTTACTTCCTATGACAAGTTTATTTACACACACATACACACACACAATTTACCAGATCTCTAGAATTTTCTCCCTGCTCTGGGTAAAATAGCTGAGCAGATTGGGCATTCTAGTCTTGGAAGGCAACCAGTCTAGGAGAACTCTGATTCCAAACCAAGGAGTAGAGCAATTTGATGTCCTTCCATCAATTTCTGCAAACAAGCTGATGCCAGATGCATCATGCTCGGCTTTCCTTTGGCCTACATTATCGGAGCCAAGAGGGGAATTCTGATGACTGGACATTCCAGGATTTCCATACGCTTCATCCAGGCATGTGTCCTAGAGTGTACACTTCAGTGTCGTTCCATTGTCTACAGAGACAGAAAAGAGCCCATTCATTAGAATTTCTTGAATCATAATCAACTTATTAATTCTTATGTTACACAAAGCCAACCTGTGTCTCATTGACTTACTATAGAAGAATGATTTATTTATGGTAAGAAAAATAAATAGTAACTAATAGCTGTATAGATATAGAACAACCTATCTGTTTGTATTGAATCACCATAGCCCTGCAAATGACCTGCCCAACCAACCAGCTAAGTGGGCTAGAGATTCTTCTCTCTCTACTTATCAGAATGTGAGAGAGAGAGTGTGTGTGTGTATGAACCTTGAAAATTTTTATTAGTATACTGCTAAGCATCATCTAAAATATTTTTTTTTTTTTTTTTTTTCCCCCCCAAAAAAGTGCTTTTCGGGATCTTTATGGTCATTTTGGGACCTATGATATCCGAATCTTGTACTGGTATTTAAAAAAAAATTTTTACATAATGTTAAACAGAAGATTTATTTCTTAAGATAAACTCATCCTGGGTACTCTTCAGCAGTTAGTAAAGAAAATTAACAGTGCGGATCAGAATAAAGAATTTGTTCTAGTTGAGCATCAACTTATGATCCTCTAAGCTGGAGGTTGGCTCGATTGATGTTCTTAATGATAATTTTAAGTTTTAACTAATTTCATTCAAAAAGATCACTCTCTTGATTGTGTTATAAAGCATTCTGAAAGAAAAATTTGTCAAAATTGCCATATTTTTGTTTATTGATTCTAATATTGTAGAAGGAGAAGATAATCCAGCATTTGATGTTTTTTTATTTCAAAAGAGATAAAGATACAACTCAATGCGAGAATAATTTGTGCAGTCTATGGAGAAGTCATTATAAATGCTCAAATATGTCCAAAGTGGTTTGTGAAGTTTCATGCTGGAGATTTCTCTCAGTAGATGAATAGAGATTAATGGCTGTCAAAGCAAGATATCATTATAATGTTATATGTTGCAGGAGATAGCCTACATGCTCAAAATATTGAAATCAAGCAGTACAAATCTTTTGGTTATGTTATTCACTTTGATCTATAGCTTCCACATAAGTTAGGCAAAACAACCAACTGGGCCATATTTAAATGAGCTATTTTTGAAACAAATTGGGATGGGCAGTTACAAGGGATACTTGAAAGGAATGTGGAATGCGAGATCTCATGGGGCAAGAGAAATGAACCACAAAAAAACGTACTCAGGGTGGTAGCCAGTGTTTGCACTAGCTGTTGAATGGCTAATTCCCAATAGAGACCTAATTACGATTTCCTGATCAAGTGGAGCATATTTTGGGCCATTTTTAGTGTTTTTTCTCAATTGTCAGTGTTTTCTTTCTTTTTTTTCTTTCTTTCATTAAAAATATAGAATATATGCCAATCCAAAAATGCGGACCTCGGAAAAATTCTTAATCCTGTAAAAACTGGGGTAATCAAATTCCTGGCTGACACTATGATACCAAACGCCAGTTTTCATCCAGAGATGATGCAATATATATGGTGGGATTTGAAGGGAAATCTCTATGTGTTTCTTCCAGAGAAACAAATAATTGATTCCAATAAGTACTGTTGACAATCAGGCTAATTGACTGCAACAATCAGCAAAAAGCATCCTGAATTAGTTCAGAGAAAGGGCGTAATATTTCCTGAGGATAACACTTGACATTGATGTACCTGCAGGCCTGTCCCCTGGGTGACATGTTTTGGTAGTGCCAAAATTTAACATTTACTATTATTTTCCATGATTTTAACCAATCTTGAGCTATTTTTTTTAGCCAATTTAGATAAATTTAGCCATTTTTAACTTGAAAAAATGAATTGATTTTTAGTGCATCTTGCAGTTTTTTTTTTGTTTGTTTTTTTTGGTTGATTTAGCACAAAAAAAATTTGAATTGGCAACACTGAATTACCATCTAAGGTGACACCAACCCTAGGAATACCATTGACACTTTACCATATGTTTTTGGTAACCTGGCAAAAATTGTTATCTTTTTCAGTTGAACGCTTATTGACCTGATAGACTAAGGATTTTCAACAACATCATGTAAATGATATTATGAGTCTTTTTTGATTGACCAATATTGGATGTAAACATCGCAGTTCTTGGTACATTTTGTTGTTTTCCTGGCAAAACTTCTTTGCTGTGATGGTTTTACCTGGATCCAAGAAATAGTTGTGGATGATTCCACCTGCTGACCACCAAACAGTGATCATAATTGTCTTTTGATGCAGGTTTGGTTTGGGGAAGTGTTTTGGTTTTTTACATCTGTCCAGCCAATGTAAAGAATGTTGTTGATTGTTGTACAGACCCCTTTTTGTTACATGTCATGATGCAATCACAAAATGGATAATTTTGTTATGCAAAAAAAGTGCTGAGCAGAATTTGTAACAGCAATTTTTTTGCTCTTTCAACTGTTGAACAACTATTGATTGGTTAAAGTTTAGTTCTGCAACCACTTGAGTTGTTCTACGTGTGTCCATATCAATAATGTCCCTCAATTGGATGACGTCAATCACAGAAGGATGTCTATGACCCTCCTCATCTTCAAGGCTCTTCGTTTTGAAATTTTTTGTTGATGTTCCCCTACTAGGTTGATTTAACGATTAGTTTCCGTTGCTTTACGTCCCATTTTGAAATCATTCTGCAAAATTGCTTCAAGTTGCTTTTTCTCTGTCTTTGATTCGATAGCTTCAAATAAAACAGAATAAATAGTGAAAAGAAAGTACTCACCTTAATTGTATAGAGCTAAATTCATTTCATGAACACAGTTAAATAATACTTTATTCCAAAATAAGTATCGAAGTGTGTAATATTAAAAACTGCGATTGTTTTTGCACCAACCTAATATAATCATAAGATTTGAATTGACTTTTATCTAATTTAGTCAGTAATTTTGGTTGTGTGACATTTTCTCTTTTCAATATCACTGAAAAATAATGCATTCAGATTTACTCGTATATTTGGAATTTCAAAAGTTTGTGATGAAAACAATGCAATATACTATTCAATGTTTCCAGAGTAATTTCTTGTATGACAGTGAAATCAGTTTGAGAAATGTTACAAAAACGTAGAATTCTGGCTGAGAATATTTCTTTTAGGATGTATAAAACAATTTTCATGCTTATTCAATTGACCCAAACCATCTAAATGTCACTTGAAAAATTAAGGGGAAAGCTGTTAAAGTCTTTTAAAGGGTATTAGAAGTCTTATTTCTAAGAAGAAATTTTACTTTATTTATCACCATTCATGACTATACTACACTACTTGTTCCCCGTGAAAATATTCACGGATATGTTTGAATTTCTATGATACTATATATGCTTGAATGAATGACTGATTTTTGGAAGGGTTTTCCACAGCAGGAGGTCCATAAATGGCAGGGCCCGTGTAAAGCAAGAAAGTTGGCCTTCACATGAACTGCAGCAAAACAAACATCATGTACAACAGATGTGACAGAGATATACGCGTCACGATAAAAATCAAAAAGGCAAAGCTGGAGAAAATACACTACTAAATCTCCATTGGGATCTCCAAAAGAAGAGGAAATCAAGCAAAGAACCACTCTAGGATGGCAAGCCTTTGGTAGAGCAAGCTCAGCCTTTAAGAACAAGAAAATACTGTTTGTTCTAAAAAGAAGAATATACAGCCAATGCATCCACCCAACAGTCCCCGTGGACCTGAACATAGGACCTAACCAAGAGACTGATCTGCAAACTGAAAACCATACAACGTTCACATGAAAGAATCGTGCTCAACATCACATGAAGAGACACCAAGATAGCATAATATATTAAAGGAAAAACAGGAGTCCCAGGCATCATAGAAATCATTAGGAAACTCAAATGACAATGAGCTGGTGACGTTGCAAGAATGGCAGACGACCGATGAACTGATAGACATTATGACTCATTACATGGATCCCCAGAGAACAAATGGGGAACCAAAGTCGGCAGAATATGAGATGGTGAGATGAACTGGACAGGTTCAGAAAATATTGGCTCTGTGATGCTCACAGTAGAGAGGTGTGGTAAATCCTGGGGTAGGTCTATATCCAACAACAGACGAGTTTATATACTAGGTTATGTAATGAATTTGGTAAAAATATTTGTTTGTGAAATGTTATGCCTAATCAATTCCATCTGAAGTTTTAGGAAAAATAATTCAACTGTTTCAAGTGGAAGAGTCCATTGTTTTGAATAGTGGGCAAAAGATATTTTCATCAGAAAAATTTTTATCTTCAAGTTGAAGAGTCCATTGATACAGACAGAAAAACACAAAAGTCACTTTGTTCATTACATAGATAGATAATAAGAAACAAACATATGATCAAAAACATAAACAACTCTTTTTTTCTAATTGTTTTAATATAATCCTTTGTAGAGATCACTGCTCAACAAAGAGAATCGGCTTGTTCATTGATCACCCTTTCCCCTATTTTTTAATTGATCACCCACATCATAGCATGCTGCCAAAAGATGTTGGTCATGTAAAGGTTCCTATTGAGTGACTAACCAGACCTGTTTTATAGCTCCCTTTGAATTTTTAAATCCCCATAGTCTTGAATGAGAATTATTGTGTTTATGAGTAGAATATAATGAATTATTCCCATTTTTTTCTCATTCCGTATAAAAAGAATTAAAAAAATTATAGTCAATTCATCAATTCAATTAAATATTCTGATACAAAGTATCTCACTTCTGACCTATTGGTAACTACAAGTTGAAAACAAAAAGTGGATAAAATCTACATGATTTTTCAATTGAAATATAGGCATAAATATGATTCTATGGTCTGATTAAGGATGTGTCTCTTCAGCCTTTTGGCTCTGCATATCTGTTTTTATCAGCTGATACATCTGATATGTCCCTGTTGTTTAATGACTTGAACATTTGAAATTTGGCAAAAATATTTGTTTGTGAAATGTTATGCCTAATCAATTCCATCTGAAGTTTTAGGAAAAATAATTCAACTGCTTCAAGTGGAAGAGTCCATTGTTTTGAATAGTGGGCAAAAGATATTTTCATTAGAAAGATTTTTATCTTCAAGTTGAAGAGTCCATTGATACAGACAGAAAAACACAAAAGTCACTTTGTTCATTACATAGATAGATAATAAGAAACAAACATATGATCAAAAACATAAACAACTCTTTTTTTCTAATTGTTTTAATATAATCCTTTGTAGAACAGTGATTATATGTATATAATATAATATATCTGATACATCCCTGTTGTTTAATGACTTGAACATGACAGTTCTGTAAAGAAAAAATATTTCAGTCAAAACAATGTAATTTAATTTATTTTAAGGTCAAGAACCCCAATCCACACTCAAGTAGATATTAATTCATTTATACATTTCTAACCTAACAACATGTGAAGGGCTAGGGATCAGTGTACTATAGTAGTGCCAATCAGCTTAATATCAAAGTCTCTATATTTGGAACATATTAGATATCAAAGTAATAAGAACAGATAGTATACTTATCTCTTAACAATGAACAGATACTTCACTTTGTTGTTGACCAAAATGCTGACAAGCTACATTCTAACCTGATTATGTATTAAGTGTTAGGGTCAAAGAGTAGAGTATCAATCAGTTTAATATCAAAATTCCTATATCAGGGATATATCAGGTATTGAATTGATAAGAACATATACAGCACTTTGCTTTCAGAAGCTGCATCCCTAAACAGAATTGAAATTGTACTGAAATAAAACCCAAAGGATTTTGTGCAAACAAAAAAGTCTATATTTTAGTTATACACTTTGTTTTTATTCATGCCTTTAGTTGCAACTTCTTTTTTTTAGTAAAAAAATGCTTACATATGTTTCTTCCCCAGTTTCATTGACACTCGACTTTATCACTCTTTTCAGTATTAAAGTAAAAGAATACCATAATTCTGCCTATTTTAGCTACTTTTCAGCCAAGCCTGTGAGGTTCTCGATGTGTAAATCAACAATTTAATCCAGTCTTTTATTTCTGATGTATTGGGTTGACCTCTAGAGTGGTCTCAAATTCACCAACATATGGAGTTCATAAACACTTCACTTTCAGAACAAATACTTGTCAATATGCAGTTGGTAGTATTATATTAGTTAGCTGGACTTCAAGAAAATTATTTATACAAATGTGAAGATTTAAAGGATTATTCAGAACATTAGTGTTTAATAGTTCCATGATGATGCGGGATTAAATTTACTTAGATTAATAAAAAAAATTTTAGGTTAATTCATAGCCTTATCTTGAATTACATTATATATAATTCTAAGCCAAAAAATCTTTCTATAACTTGCAGAAATAATATTTAAGTAATTCTTACTCATTTCAAATATGTTTCCAGAAACAAGTCATCTCACTAGGAGAATAGTTGAGTACTTTTAACTAAAGACAAAATGGTTGCTAATTCCTTCTTTGAGAAATACCAATAGTACATTTTATTTTCCCCATTACCTAAAGTGAACTTTTCATACACAAATTCAGTGATCAAGGAATAAATAGCTAAAGTTTTATTACATCTATTAAGATACATATGAAAAGTGTATTTTGGATTATCGGAATTTGCACAGACATAATCCATAAGAGCTGACCGACTTTCACGATCATTAAATATATTTTGAAGTCTTCAGAGAGTGGTTGTGGTCTACAAATTTTTTGAGTGCATGCTCTCATATGGAATTTTAGTTATTGCTTGGTTGTTACACTGGATCGATTTTCTGTTTACACAGCACTAATAGTAATTAGCCTGTAAACTTTTATCTTTCACCATTAAGTAGCCTTGTACAATTAACTAATTACAGCCCTTTTTGTCAGGGAATGATTTCAGATCTCATCCGTTATGTTGTAGAAATTCAATAAGAAAGATCTATTGTTTTGTACAGAATACAGTAAGAAAGATCCATTTCATTGTAGGGAATACATTAAAAAAGAATGACATAAAAAAATCAAAAACAGCTTCAAGCAAAGAACAATTCTGGATTTGAACAGAATAGAAAAAAAAATCATAGAATTCTTTCCCCCCTTGCTCTATTGATCTACCCCTATTTTGGGGATTTTGATCTCCCTTGATTAAAGTATTTTAGCCCTCAGAAATTCTTATCTCGCAAAATTTCAACATTCAGGATTAGGGTGTTTGGGTTTGTATTTTTTAGGATTATCATTTATACCGATTTGAACCCAGCATAGATATGTGAGGTTTTCAGCTTTTCTCACCACTGCCCCCTGACGACTGATATTTCAGCTCTTCCCTACTTCACTGTAGTCATTTTCTGCACTAATGAACTGTAGAAAAAAATAAATGGGTAAGCACTGGATTTTCTCGTTTGTAACTCCAAATTTGTCTTAACAAGTTCCAGCTCACAGTGTATATGTAATACATCGAAAATCAGGAAAAAGGGATTGTTGGTGATCAGGAATTCATGCAAATATTAGTGAAAAACAGAATAGATATTCTATGTATAATGCAATATTGCAATAAAGATAATTATATTTCAATTATAGTATTTTTTTTTGTTTTGATTTGTTCTGGACACCATATACTGAATGTTCGTATAGACTTAAACTGGTGAAAATTATATTTATGCATATGCTCGAGACATTACATGTATAATAAACTTCCTTCCCGGCTAGTGGTTTCAGAACTTCAAAAACTCAAGGACCCCTTCTATAAAGGAAAATTTCTGGTAGACCCCTTCTTTTGGCATTTAGTTTTTAGACTGTAATCAATGGACTATAGTTATAAACAATTTTGACTTCTAAAAATCATATTTATTCTAAATAGATGATATTTTTAAAATTCTGATATATGGTACAGGTCTATGTACAATAAGTTTGTGTGTCAATAGTGGTCAGATGGATGATATCATTGCTCTGCAACAAGAATCGCGATGTTAGGTTTAGAGGGAACACTGTTGCGGACCCCATGCATTATTTGTCAGCCCCCCAGGGGTATGTGGACACCAATTTCAAAAACAGTGCACTAGGCTTAATAGCCATTTAGGTTGACGGCAGGATGTTGTGAACTGCATGAATCCCAGGTGTTAAATATACACTACTTCAATTGTAAGACTGTAAGCTATCAAAATGGAGATTGATATCCCCTAAATGCTTTTATGGCCCTGTCAAGATCTTTGATACAAATTGCAGTTTTCGTTTATGGCAGTATTCACAATAGCCACCAGATCTGTTCATGTCTAGATGTTATAGTCGCTGGAATGAACATCATTTTTAGTAACTGTTAACCAAAACTGTCAACAAAGGTTTCTTCAGTTTTTAAGTGATTCTAGCTGACCACATGTATATATGTCATGTGTGCAGGCTGCGCCAAGGGTACTGGACAGTTGAAAAAGTAAACATTTATTCCGTATGTCTAGAGTGAACTTTTTTTTTTACCCCCTGCACCCCTAAGACTTTTTAGTGTGGACGGGGGCAATTTCCAATGAACATTCATCCTAAATTGGTCTTTTTGTCTGTTCAAGCTTATTTTTTTAAAAATTTGGACTTTTTAGTGATCCAACCAAAGGCGAGAGAAGTAACTTTCCCATTTCTCCAATTTTTTTATTTGATCGCCACCCATGCTGCTAGAAGACATTGGTCATGTGACTATAGAGTGACTAACTAGATTTATTTCAGTACTTTCTATAACATTTTAGAACCTTTGTTCTTGACTTAGAGATTTTAGCACTGATAATTATTTCTTCTTATATGAAAAGGAAAATTACATAAGAATGACAATTTTGCGACATAGAAACCAGTTTTCAACATGGATAAAATCTCTTTTTTACTGCCTCCTTGTATTTCTCCAAATTCAAAAAGTTAATCATATTATTGCTAATTAGTATAATTATTTTCACTTTTTTAAGAACATGTTTTGTTTTTCTCTGCCAACATAATTGTGAGAGGTATATATATACACCTGTTTGTCTGTCTGTCTGTCTGTCTGCTGAATATCTCAAAAAGTTCTCTATGAATTTCAATGAAATTTTGTTGCTGGGTGATTATTGAGTGGCAGAAAAAGTAATCAAATTTCCAAGTGGATCCATAGCTTGATGTCTACCCCACACAATATCTCCAAGGGTTCTCTATAAAATTCCATTGAAGGATAGGCCATGGGCCAAGGAAGAACTGATTAAATTCTAGGGGTGGATCCAGGATTTTTTATTTTTTTTTACCTCCTTTGCATTGTATATATTTGTGAACTGACTCTCATCCAGTTCCTGATGACATTGTTGTTGGCAGAGGTACGCGCTCTTTGAGTGCTTCTAGTTTTATATTGTGGTGGCCATTTTCCTCATTAGTTTTCAATAATTATAAATAATTACCGGATATTAAAACTTAATATTTTTTTTATAGTATTTCAAATGGCATTTGAAACAAAGTAAGTAATATTTATGAGATTGTTCATTTTGTCATGAAAACTTGTAAAGTAGTTTGTAAACGAGTTAATATATGGAGTAGTGTAAACAGGACATGTATGTCCATTGGGGAATGACGTCATTGTATAAGTGGTTGACTTTGGCGTAATTTATTTATACTAAACTCATACCATTTAAAGGAACTACCACTACCATTGCTATTAAAATTCTGCTCTCTTACATAGAAGAATTTTTGAAAACAGGTCTGATTAGTCGCTTATTAGAAACTGTCATGTGACCAACATCTTTTGGCTGTATGTCGGGTTGGAGGTGATCAATTAAATTCTGGAAAAATGGGTGATCAATTAATAAGTTACTTTTCTTGCTTTTTGTTGGCCAGTGATCATTAAAAACATCTGAATTTAAAAAAAAAACAAGCATGAATGCTGCCAGACATTAATTAAGGTACCAATTTAGCATAAACTTATATTGCAAATCATCATACCCCCACCCTCTATTCCAAAAAATGACCAAAAAAAACTAAATTATTTTAGGAGGGATATGAAATTTTGAAGTTTTTTCTAGACATAAAAAAGAGAGAATTTTAGAATTTTCAGCCCTGTTGCTCCAGTGGTGTGACCTGCACACCCAATACATAAATTTATAGCCAGCCAGAGCGACCCACTTGAAAACTGAAGAAGCCTATGCTGATGGTTTCTAAAAAAAATAAACTATTTTATTAAAGTGGGAAATGAGTTTTTAATTGTTAAAAGAAGGCAATAGTCTTAACCTTGACTCCCAGATTTGACTGGAAAGGGAAATAATCTGAGCTTCATCACGGAGACTTACTCAATACTGGCATTGGAATGGCATTGAATTATGAAATCAAGTGACTCTGGAGGTGGAGGTTCAGTAGCAGCCTCTCGGGGTGGAGCCGTAGCTCATGCATGTACCAGAACTAATTATCTTTAGGGTTATCTAGAAAAAAGATACTAGCACAAGATTTGGGCAATGTTGATCTAAAATGACCATAGAGACCCCCAAAATACAGAAAAGACCCCCCCCCAAAAAAAAGAGAAAGAAGTTTTTGTATGGTGTGTAGTGGTGTACCTATGCAAACTTTCAAAATTGTAGCCCCTAAAATGTAATCGGGAGAGCCCAGATACATACACACACACACATACACACACACAGAAGAATATGTATCGCACTTGGTTAGTTGGTCAGACAGTCCATTTGTGAGGCTTTGGTGATTCGTTAATAGTGTCTATTTACTTATGTCATATCTCTGTTTAGTATCTTACATGTCTTTTCATTTTAGAAAATCTTCTGTTAAATGATGTCAGAGCTCTCTGTGCAAAATTTTGTCAAGTCAAATTAGAAGTTTTATTTTTTGGTTACAGTAAAAACTTATCAAGTTTTGATTCAAATAAGTTTTTTTTTGCTTCTTTCTTTATCCTGATATTTTCATCAAAAGGGCATCATGTATAGAAATCAAACATTATTTTATCTGAAACTCCCTGACAAAAACTTAAACAGAGTTGTTAACCAAGCTTCAATTTCAATAAAACTGTTTTTTGTACATCCCACCCAAGATTTTCCATCGGGGGAAAAGGGGTCAGTTTGCAATGTAATTCTATGATGAATTGACCCCTTAGTTTATATCTGGCTGCATTTGCGCTTGTTTTCCCTCTGAAATTCAATTTTTTCAATTATCACTGCTCAACAAAGGCGAGAAAAGTAACTTATTTATTGATCATCATTTTTTATAAGCATGCTGCCAAAACACAATCACATGACGGTTTCTATTGCATGACCAACCAGAACTGTCATTTTCTAATGTTATCTTGACATTTTAATAAGTGTGTTCTTCATCAGGTAGAACCTGAAATCTGTGAAAGTTCAGCTCAAGAATTAAAAAAAATATTTTAATGCTCTCAGCATGGAATGGGCATCTGAAATTTACTGTTAATTTTTTTTTCATCTTATAAACGTAACTGTTTAATTTCCACACTCTATTTTCCTTCTGTTTCTTTGCTTTGAAACGAAAATATCTGCTCCACTTTGTTTATCGACTGCTTTCCATTCCACATCTGATGACTTAACTGCTAAAACAGTAAACTGTAATCACTGGCAAGTCATTATATGTACGCACGTGTATTTCTGTATGTTTACAGAAGTGCGGCTGACTGAAATCGGATCTGATTGGATAGTGGCTGATATTCTTGCTGTTTTGAAATATGAATAAAAACGAAAGAGCGAAAAAAGTACCAGATGTTAATGAAATGCTTCCTGAGTGCTCGAGTCATTTTAAAAGACAAAATGAAGAAAATCATCAACTGGAGAAAGGAACTTTATTGGATTGCAATATGCAGATTAGAAACTGTCAAGCAAGACTGTCAAAATAGGTTTCTTCAGTTTTCAGGTTGGTCTGGCTGGCTGGCTGGCTATGTACTACTGTACCAACTGGACCAGAGGGCTGAAATTTTCAATAATTACTCTTTATTTTGCTAGAAAATTTCCCCCCTAAATAGGTTTTTAGTAGGGGGTTCAATTTTTATTGTTAGTTTATGCCAAATTGATCCCTTAGTTTGTGTCCAGCAGCATTCACGTTTTGTTTTTTGAAAATTCAGACTTTTTTCTAGTGATCACTGACCAACTAAAGTCGAGAAAAGTTACATCCATTGATCAACCCCTCTTCCAATATTTTTGATTGATCACCCCCAACAAGGCATGCTGCTGAAAGACGTTCATGTGAGAGTTTCTATTAGGTGACGAATCAGAACTGTTTTATTTGTTTACATTAGCTTTTATTTTTGAAGTGGGGAACTGCTCTATTTTATTTCCCTAGGTTGTACTAAATTTTGATCATGTTCATTACTACAATATTCATTTCTATTTCTGTTATTAATGGGTGTTATTTACCTTGTAAGTTTTTAATGAGGCAAACTAAATAGATATGCCATCTGTTTAAATTCTGCTAGGTTTTTATTTTAGTGTCTTGGGAATGGTCTATGAATTATAGATTTGTATTCAGTTGATGACATAGACCTCATTGCCAAGAACCTTCATGACCTCCAAATAATGCTAGACAAACTGAATGAAGCAAGCAAAAAAGTAAGCCTCCACATCATCAGTCTTCCAACGTCCGTGATTGGACACAGACCTTTCCCAGGATTTGCCACTCTTCTCTATCATGGGGGTTGTGGAGCCAGTACTTTCTGGATTTGTCTTGCTCGTCTCTCCATCTAATATTCTGCTGGTCTCGGTTGTGCATGTGATCTCAAGGCCTCCATATGAACTCCAGTAAAACAAATGTCATGAACAGCAAATATGTGGAGAACAAAGAATCTATAATCAGAATCAAAAAGGCAGAGCCAAAGAAAGTGTAACCACTACGTCTGCCTGGTACAGCGGATCTTTATGAAAACCCTGAAAGAAAGAGGAATCAAATGCATTTTTATTTCATAATTATTTGAATTCTTTCTATGAAAGAAATTACTAAACTCCATTCCGTTTTGGATAGAGAAGTAATGAAAATGATACCAAAATATCCGTACCTCGCATAAATAAATCACCATAGCCCACATGTGTACTAGAAAAAAATTGCCTAAAATTATCTAAGAAAATAGATCTTTTATCTAAAATCATCCTGAAGAAATAAATCTTTTATCTGCCCCCCCCATACCAGCTTAAGATTTGGGCACTATTGGTCCCCAAATGACAATGGGGACCTAAAAAAGCCTTTTTTTTGAGATCCCCCACCAACATTTTCAGATGGTACATAGTAGTTCTTTCATTCAAATTTTCAAGGTCGCTGCCCCCAAAATGTGACCAGGAGAGTCAAGAAATTCACACTCACACAACGATAGATAGATAGACATAGACATTCAAAGAGAAGAATCTGTAGCCCACTTGGCTGGTTGGTCAGGCCCTTTGTGGGGCTACAGTGATTCGATTATTGATTTTTATGGAAATGTTGGCATTACATCATTCCAGTGACATACTGAAGGTGTGGCAGGTATGATACACACCATGGGCGTCACTTGAAATGGGTGCCACTGAGTAGTTTCTGTTGAATTCAGACAAGCAGTGCTCGCATAATGAAAAAAGCATTTTCTTCAGATGTATGTTCTATCTTTGATCATCATGTTTGAGAAGAACTGGGATGGACAAATTATTAGACCACTTACATTAATTATCAGATCAAATATAGAGCTGGGGCCGTATATCTTACAGTACCACTGCTCAGTATCTACTGTCAGAAAGACCATCCAGTATTTGTTTGGATAAAGTTCAGTGAAAAAAAGGACTTAAGTAGTATAGATGATGTAGATGATAAAAACATAAGCCATAATCTATACTCTCTTTTCTTTCTGAACTTCATCTAAACAATTACAGATCATTCTCCTGTGCAAACTAGGCAGATAGTCATAATTTGATACAAAATCTAAATTTAATGTTTTTATCTAGTAGGGAAAGTCATCTAGGATCTTGTCTTTCACCCAACATCCAAAGCGAATTCATCCATGTGATGGTGTCTACTGATCACCAGAGTTTACTGACAAGCATTCGCCGAGCCAAATACTATGCTTTCATGTCTGACTTGACTCCTGAACAGGTACAACCTGAGCAGATGTCAGAATTAGTGAAGTTTGTGGAAGTGGATTTTGAGAGGATAACAGTTCGTGCTGGAGAGTCCTACCTTGGTTTTATTCAGAAAAGGATGCTGAGAGTTTAGTTAGAGACATCTTAAAACAGCAAAGAAAGGACAAAATAGAGCTGCAAATCATTCACAATGCTAAGACAACGCTGCTATATTGGCAGGACACAGAAGTGGTATTCATAAAAAAAGTGAGAAAAACAATCAGGTAGTGTTTACAAATTGCGACAATTATTCACTTGATTTGATTGGTGTGTGTGTGTATCTAGCCAAGCAGAATACAATGATGGTCAGGTTTTTTTGGAACCATTGAAGCTCTCTCTACATGTTCTTTCATTCAACACAAAACTGAGAAAAGCTAAAGAACGCTGTGTCTGTGGTTAAGTCAGAGTCCATACCAGGTGGAGACCAAGGACAGAAGCAGTGAAGCTTATCAACAAGTACTTTGTCGAGATACTTCAACTTATCTGGGACATGATAGATGATGAAAACGAGACCATTGAAGCCAACAGTGATGCAAGCCAGCTGTGTAAACGCACATTGAGTTATGATTTTCTGATTTAGCCAGGAATTCTGAACTAAGTACTCATTTGCATTAACTGTATTCAAAAAAGACTGCAGGCTCCTTGTATGAACTTCCATGCCCAGAATTTGAAAGCCCCCCTCCCTCTGAGATCATTTTGATGATCAAAGACGGTGAATCTTTTGAAGAAGGTTTTAATCTCTGTTAAGAATGGAATTCATTGAAAACTTATGTCCAACAAGTGTGGAATAATAACAATAATGATAATCCAGTGTGGAATGGAGATGTACTGGAAAGAACCAGTGGAGATGGAATCCATGCAGCCATTGCTATGTGGTCCTATATTTCTGGTTACTGCTAGATATATGATGTCTCAGAGAGAGGTTCAAAGAAGAAGGAATTCAGCCATTTTGTTTACATCCATGTACTCCAACATTCTGGCAGCCATCTTGAATAAATGGACATGGAGGATAAGAACAAGGCAAGAATAGTAATAAAGACAAATGCAAAAGTTTAAACAGTCATTTAATGAATGAATAAAACTAGGTGGCATGTTCATTTAGACAGAAAAGAAAGAACGTTAAAACCTGTAACTTTTAAGACGATCAGTAATAATTTTAGAAGGAAGGAGATATTGAGGAAAAAGTTAATTACTAAGTTATCCCTACAAGATGAGAATGGAAATTTAACCGACTTGAGTGGTTGGTGCATTCACTACCTTAACAATACTAACCAATGGCTAACTGCCTGAGCAAAGAAGAAATATGTGACAGCTGTGTGGAACCATGGTCCATTGTTTCTCGTAATATTTGAAATTAGATGAATAACGGTGCCCCTGCAAGGCTTGGCTTAAATGAGAACGTCCCTGGTGTTTTTGCCAAAGAGGTTGTCATTTGGGAAGGGTACGTGTTGGGCTTTAGAGTAGAGAGGGAAAGATGATTCTGGTAGGAAGAAAGCACATGGGAAAAAAGATCTCAACATTAGTGGATGAGCCTGAAACCACACTGGCCAGGAGACCAGGGCTACCCCAAGCTCTTGGTCAGATATGAGCAAAGATAAATGGAAATGAGGACTTTTATAGTCAGGAGCTAAAAGAAGTGATGTCAGTAAGTATGGCTTTTCATAGGTTTCGTAGTTGGAATTGTGTATTTTGCTAGTTAGTTAGTTTTGAATTAATTTACGTACTAAGAATAAACAGGCTGCTAAGCATCACAGGTTCCATTGCCAGCTGTGAGAGATCATACAGCAAGTTAAAACTAATACTTTTGTATTTGAGAGCCTCCGTGGGTCAAGACAGACTCTGATCTTGCTCTGTTAATAGTGGAAAGCAAAGAGACTGGGAAAAAAAAAAAACTGACTTTGAGCACGTCATAGACATATTTGCATATGTGAAAATAAGGAAGGTGTAGTTGTAATTCTCATGTTGTGCCATAATTTGTTAATTAAAAGATTAACAAGCTTGACTTGTATTTTTGATCTGATATTATGTTGAACTTATCTAGTAGATGGGTGTCACCGTGTCAAATGTTTGGACAGGGGCACAATTTCAGCACTTGCCATAGGCACTATTTTTCTGTAGATACGCCCTTGCATCAGTCATATCCATGGTTGCAGATAAAAAAATCCATTTGTTCTTAATTAAAGCATTTATTGTCATTGTCAATATTTTTCCTTTTAACAAGTGTCCTAATTTACATCAATTCGCATACTTGACTAATTTGAATATATATGTTAAATGATTTTGTTTCTCTGGAAACATACAAAAAACCTAACATGGTAATCTCAGAACTTGAACCCTTAACTTATGAATTAATGATAAAATAAATGAGTTATTATGAGAAAAAGTAAGAAAAAGATGATTGCATGTTTTCATAGTGTATTTTTTCTCTTCAAAGTAATTTTTTCTGACTGATATTTCAAACACTTCTCTTTTAGATATTACAGCGATCATATGTAACTTATGTCCCTACCGTTCTTTTATAGAAAGTTAATTTTCTTCTAAACCAAACATAGCAGGATTTTATTATTTCTAGTGGAACATTACACAATCAAAACATGTATTATTTATGGCCAAACTATTGATTTTAAATAAACTTCCTTTGTAGGCTTGTACTCATTTTTGGACGGCAGCATATTTGTTTTTATTTGCAACAGAGTTTCAGTGCTGTAGAGTTTGCTCTTATGTGATACCTGATAATATCCATTTTGGTTGTGTAATGTTTCACCATGAATAATAAAATCCTGCTATGTTTGGTTTAGAACATACAGTGGCCTGGAAAATTTGAAATCACTGTCAAATTAGTGAAGGTCAACTGTACATACATGCAGTATCATCCATAAATGAGTACACCCTTACCAGTTTTACAGAGAGTTTTCTAAACGTAGTGTAGGAGTTTATTATTTCTAGTAGGACATTATAAAATCAAAATGGATATAATCAGCTATTATTTATGATAAAACTCTATAGCAATGAAACTATGTTGGCAAAAATATTTTTTCCTAACCATTTTGCTGTTTAGTTCAGAAGAAAATTAACTTTCCATAAAAAAAAACTGGTGGGGTGTACTCATTTATGGGCGACACTGTAGTTTACTTCGTTAAATTGAAAATATTAACTGCACATACAACGCGTGCACACACTCACACATATTCTCTGATATTTTTAGGTAAGTTAGTAATTACAAATTTTTTTTATTTAATAGAATAGGCAAGCCAACTCCAGCTGGGGCTGGTTGTACTCACTTCACACTAATACCCTTGGGAAAGGCATGAATCCATATCCCTCCCTCACGTGGCACAAACGGGCTAAGTAAGTAGTGTGATATGTGGAATCCAAGCAGGAACGTCTGGAGCTGTAGCCTGCATAAGGGTAATACTTACTTTATATCATAAGTAAAATACACCATTTTAAGAAGTTTTATTGATAGTTTGTACATTAAAGATGTATATATTATAGTTTGATAGTGAAACAAGTAATTTCATGAAATCACCAGTTTCACAATCAGAGCAGTAATGGTTAACCAGATGTTTTCGGCTGTATCTAGAAATTGTCAGAAATTGCCATGTAGATGTTTCTAATAAAATATAACATTTTTTCATTTGAATCATAGTGATAGAATAGGCAATGTTTTTTTTTTTAACAAATTAAGTAATATTTTCATATAAAAAAATATATGTTGAAGATTCAAGTCACATTTAGTTTATTAGTAATATCTAATATATTTTAGATATACATCTGGATCTGGAAAATTTAAATCATTTGTGTTTTAGAATTTTATTTTTTTTTACCAAATTTTCTCACTCGTCTTTCATTTTGCTATGAGAGTTTGACGGGTGCTTATTGAATGCAAGCAAGCATGGTTAAGTGTCTTTTTGTTGTTTTTTTTTAACATTTTTCCATTCATTCTTGACTAAATCCTCACTAATTTTGTCTTTGAAAAAATTGTTTATATAGCAATGATACTTAGTATTCCTAAAAAAAATAAACAGAAACCGTAATTTGTAATCTGCACTATGATGAATAGCTCAAAGTTTTTGTTATTTTTTTGTAATGAGGTGTAGCCAAAAATTTGGGGGCATTTTAGGGAGGGAGTCTGATTGAGGGAGCAGAAGTAAGTTCAACATGGTAGCACACCCTGTGACAATAAGCATCATACACCACAGACAAAGAGCCAAGCTGTTATGAAGGCATTGACAAATAATTGACTTGCATTAGTGTCAGCATCTAGAAATGCTTATGCCCTTAACAACCAGTCTCTCTTTCTCTTAGGTTGCTGCCTACTCATTTACCAAAGGAAGTGCTCTGATGTAGAGTATCAATACAAGGAAACCGAGATGGTCACTTAAAGACACAGACTTCTCTTGCCTTAATGGGCAGGAGGCTTGCTATATCAGATTCTACATCATCATCATCATCATCTTTTTAATGTCCGTTGTTAGACATAGACCTTCCTCAAGATTTGTCAGACCTCTAGATCGTGGGTGTCGTGGTGCTAATATCTTCAGAACTTGTCTGAATCGTTATGCCATCTTATTTTTAGCCGGCCACCATTTCACGTGAGCCGCTAACATTCAGAAAGTATGACACTGTTATTGAAGCTCACTGCATTTGAAGGGGAAAGTTATGCATGTTGAATGACTGTCTTCAAATCTTGAGAATAGAACTATAAGCGGAATGACTACAAATCAAATTGTCATTTATGGTGATTGTGAACAAATGTAGCCGGCAAAGGCTTCTATCCCTTTTTATATGTGTGTATGTTTGTGTGTTCCAGAGCTCCTGGCCATACCGTTTAGTCCACAGACATTGGGATCAGTACTCTAGTAAACCCATTCTGAAAATGTGCTTTTTTTTTTTTTTTAAATTAAAAAAAATTTTTTTTTACCTTTTCTAGTCCCTATTTTGATGGGTTTATTATTAACATAAATATTTCTAGGTATCTTTTTACTCTATCCTAGATGTTTTTCAGGAGAAATAACCAAGAATCTAGATGTTTCTCCTATCTGATTTTAAAGTTTTCAGTAAAAAATGCCTGTGATTTTATAGATAGAATTTATTCAGACAATATTTGTCCTTTGATGGAACTTTTTTACATGACTTGAAATTTTGATGCTACAGTTGTTGAAATGTTAACTTGAATGGCAAGTATATCTTCAGGTTTGTTTACAATCGAAAAAACAGTAGGAAGAATAGGCATTATATATATATATATATATATATATATATATATATATATATATATACATATATATATATATGTTTGTATTGTGAAGTGATCCAACAGAATGTTGATGAAAATGACAATTGGAAAGTAAAAAGAAAAAACTTGGAAGAAAGCAAGTCTTACTTCTCAAATTTTTTTTTCATCATGTTGGTATGTTTCAATGCATTTCGATGAATATCAGCCATCTTTTTCAGAGAAAAACTTGCAACAGTGCAGAGTAAAATTTTGCTGTTTACATGTTTGAGATCGAAGGAAGAAATGTGGATATTTCTGTGTTTGGTTGTTTAGTGGGAAGGGAGATGTTAGTATCTGTGTAGGTGAGTCATGTTTGGTCTGAAATAAGAAGAAGCTTTGAAAGGAGAGGTCCTCTCACAGACTTTCCCTATTTCAGGGTATTCTAGCACTCCTGGCCATACTGTTTTGTTTTCAGACTTGACTGATATAATCAATGAGTGTCTACTGCCAATTTACTGGGGGCTGGATTTTCTGAATGTATCTCAATGGCCAACGTGTAACACAATAGGCATTCCACCCATGATTTGTAGTGTATGCAAATATAGTCAAGGTGTCAAATGGTGTACTTGACCGTTGACGGATATACATGACCTGACCCAGCAAATAAATATGATACAGCCTTTTTATATGAGAACATCAAGTTGGGCTTACATAGAAGAATTGTACCACACCATTATCATTTACTGACTAAAAGATTCCAACTTTCAAGACCCTCGTCCTCGGTGAGAAAATACTCTGTACATCCCCCCCACCCAGTGGATGGCCATGGATATAATGCTCTTGAAGTAAATTGTAAACAAGAATTTCATAATCATTTGTGGGATTTGTTGAAGTTGTAGTCCGTGTGAATTTTTTTATCCCATTGGAAATATCAATTTCTAAAACAACAGCACGCAGCTTTGAGTCTTGATATCTGGTGAAACATCTATTTTCATTTGGATATGATTACTGAAAACAGATATATGAGGCATTGCTAGAGGGGGGAGGCAAAAGGGTGCAGTCGCCCCCCCTCCCCTTGGCGTAGGAGTGAAGGGGTGCAAATTTTTCTCTGGTCTATAATGCCTGTTAATTATTGATTATGCCCTCCCCTGGGATATAGCAAAAATTGACCTCCACCATCACCACCACACCCCTGGGTGCTGTCTTGCTATGCCACTGGATATGAATGAATTTATTTGTTTAATGACGTATTTAAAAGATTTGAATCTGAATGTTAGAAAGTGTTAACCGAAACTGTCATCATAGGTTTCTTCATTTTGGCCTGGCTGGCTGACTGGCAATGGATGGATGTGTACAATGGATCTAGAGGGCTGAAAATTCAAGCATTAAATCCTCAACTCCTTATCTAGAAAAAAACATTTCTTTTTTTTTTTTTTTTTTCTTTTGGAGGGTTTAAAAAAATTCTCTCCCTGAATAGATTTTTAGTGGGGGTTCAATTTGCAATGTAAGTTTTTTGGCTCAATTGATCTCTTGTTTGTGTCCAGCAGTATTCACGCTTGTTTTTTGGGAAATCTAGATTCTTTAGTGATCACTGTCAAATGAAAAGCTAGAGAAATAACTTATTCATTGATCACCCCTTTTTTCCAATTTTTTTAATTGATCACATGATGATTTCTAATTGATGGCTTACCAGCCTTGTTTATTAAATTTGTTACGCATCAATTTCTGTCCAGTTTACTAGCTTTTCAAAAGTCTTAAATTGTAAAAACTCCCCAATTTGGCATTGTGCAATTTGATAATCGTTGCCCCACAAATGGTCCGATCAACCTGCCAAGTGGGCTACAGATTCTTCTCCGAGTCAGTGTGTCTCTCTGGATGCTCCTGGTCACATTTTAGGAGTTACAACCTTGAAAATTTACAAAAGTACACCACTGGGCAGCTCCCCCCACCTAATTTTTTTTCAAGTACTTTTTTTGGTTTTTATGGCCATTTTAGGACCAATATTGCCCAAATATTATGCTGATATTTGTTTTAGATAGATCTTCTTTTTATGAGTCATTTTAATTCACATGTGGACTATGGTGATTCATCTATGCAAGTTAGAGATATTTATAATCTGTTTAATTTTGTCTATTTCTTTTAGAAACCTAATTAGCAAATAGATGAATAAATTTAACTTATGTAAAAAGAGTTTTTCATCCAGTGAACTACTAAATTCTTTCATACATTAAAATATTTTCCTTTGTTTTTGTAAACCCTCGTTTAACAAACCTCGGCTCTAATAAACTTGTAGATTCATCCAAACTTTCTTTTTTATTTACCAAATAAACTTTGATATATGTAAGAGTTCATCACTAATCACAAGTATGCCAAAACTGATTAGTGGTTACGGCATAGTCTCTAAGGGTAATAATAATGATAACTCATCATTACAGTCAATAATTGAATAACTGTAGAGTCAAAATTACATTGAAGGATAAATATTATCAGAAGAAATTCTCTTCATGAAATCACTGTCATTTTCCACAGGAAAACATCTAAAATAGAGTAAAAAAAAATATCTAAAATCATCTAACTTCTGGAGAATCTATATGGTATTACCAGACCTGTCGAAATAAGGCCTTCAAAATGGTTGTAGAAGCTTTTTTCTTCCAAAAATCAAGAAAAAAACATTGATGCCAATTTTCAAGTCTGTAGACAAAACAGTATGGTCAAGAGCACTGGAATTCATAAACACATGCGCAACCGCACATTCATATAAAAAAATGATAGAACACTTTTCCACCTTTGGTGGCTTGGGCTATTCAATAATAATAATAACTTGACTAAAGCACTTGAGAGTATGTAATAATAGCTGTAAAAAAATAAGGCCTGTTAAAGAAGAGTATCAGTGTAAGGTCAATATTTAAAAATGCAACTTGTCTATAAAGTTATTTACATAATGCAGAGTAGGGTCTGCAGTTACGAAATGTATCTATTTATTGAGCTTATATAAGTATGAAAGTCTTGAAACAAGAAAGTTTTTATTTTTTATTTCAAATTAGCTAATGTTTGAATTTTCCGGATGTCAAAGGGTAATTGATTCCAAATTCTGGGTGTTATGTTGCTGAAACTCCGGCGCCTATGAGTCGTATTCATAAAAACAAGTTCTAAAGTCAAACTGTCTGAAGATAAAAGCACAGTGTTCATAGGGGCACATATCATACAAACATTTGAATATTGAAATTAAAACTTTAAACACTATTCTTTCTTCTGTCCTAAGCTAATGTAGGCTGATAATGCTGGCCCTAATTGACTGGAATTTTCCAGTTTCAAAACTATTTGTTAATTTGCTATTTATTCAAGCCAAAGAAAAATGAATTACAATAGTCTAATCTACTGGTAATACTAGAATGAACCACTGGCTCAGTTTACTTGTTTTAAAGAAAGTTTCTCATAATATGAATATCTCTGGTCAACTTATAACAGTGTGAGACAACATCATTTACATGCATTTCTAAGTTTAGAGATTTATCCAGATAGGCTTCAAGATTTTTTACCTATTCAAAAAAGTGTATGCAGTCACCATTATTAAGAATTACACCGTTGATGGTTTTTTACATTTTTGGTAACTTGAGTAAATAATAAAATCTCTGTCTTGTCGGGAGGGTTCGCATCAATACATTTTTCATCCTGTGCTTACCATCTTGGTAACGAGGTATAACCGTGAGGCAACCATTAGGTATAACAAACTTTTGATTTTAATGATGCTCCACCCTCCCCAAGTTAGTTTGGTATAGTGAGCGTTTACTGTATTGAAATAAAAGATTGAGATTCCAAGAATGAATAAAAAATATTCAAAATGGACAAAAAATTAATCTACTTTTATATTTATATTACTGATACAAAATCAAAGATTTTCTAAAATGACATCTAACTGTATACTTATGCACTGGCTTCAAATATAGCATTGAGAATACAAATATTGATACTTCAAAAGTTATGATGTATAACAAATGCAAATCTTTTGAGAATAAATTCTACAATGATCACTTATACTTATCTATCTATATGAAAGTCATATATGCAAATTAGTATGTTTGGTTGTATAACTGTCTGTCTGATCTAAATCCCATTGTAACCTAAAAGTTATAATGGTTTGGTTCATGTAAAATACATTAACAGAGCCAATAAAACTACAAAAGGTTGTAGTTAGTGCCTGACAGCATTCATGCTTGTCAAACTTCTTAATGGTCAACAAATGGCAAGAGCAGTGATTAATTCATTGATCACCTTTTTTTCCAATTTTTCAGTTGATCACCCCAACATAGCATCTTGCCAAAAAACATTGGTCAATGTGACTGTTTCTATTTAGTGACTAACCAGACCTGTCCTGATTATAGCTAATCATCAGTTTTTGTGTGCTTTTTAATTTCCCTTTGATCATTTCTCATTTAAATGTTGCCCTAGATTTGCAAAGAGGATGGCCCAATAATGGACATACCGTTTGGTTGTCTAAAAAATGCCATAGAAGAGGAAAATAGGAAGCATACGGAGAACGCATACATCTGCTAATGGCATAGTCACTAAAAATAAAATGAAAATCAGTTCATATATAGATACGATGCGAGGGAGGGAGTAACTTAAAGAATTCCTGGATCAGCCTGAAAATTCAATCAATTCTTCCTCAGCCCATGGCCTACTCTTTGAGAAAATTTCATTGGAATTCATTGAAAAATTTTGGAGGTCTTGAATAGACAAATATGGATGAATACATATATGGAAGAGAGCAAATAAAAAAAATATTTCTACATTGAAAAAAAGGATTCCTGGATCCACCCAAAAATTTAATCTTGTTCCGTGGCTTACCCTTTCAGGAAATTTCATTGAATTCTATTGTGAACTTTTAGAGATATTGGTTTTTGTGGACATTAGATGGATTCACTTCGAAATTTAATCCGCTTCCTTGGCCTGTTGCCCATCCTCTCTGTAAATTTCATTGAAATTAATTCAGAACTTTTGGACATATTGGGTGCTGCAGACATATAGCTACAATATAATTTTGTAAAAATTATCTGAAACTGAGTTTTGTGTCAGTATTTTTACACAGTAATTTGAAAATTTAGCATAAAGTATTGTTAATCGAAATTCCTGTGTTCATTTTGGGTAAGGAATGGAAGTATCACATCAACAACAGTAGCAGTAGTAGTTATATCATCAGTAAACGGACACACAGAAAAACAGCCCGTGTTTTATTCAGGTGTCTGAATTACTTCTTTTCCTCTTTTTCTGTTTGTTATTTCACACACGGACTGACAGCTCACAAATTATGATGAAGATTAGAAAGACTCTATCGAACAAGTTGTTTTCTAAGTGTTCTGTAGATGAATCTATTCCCGATTCTGCAGTTACATGACCTGTTTGGTGTGTTACTGGCTATCTATAGAAAAATTGAACAGTCAATGCCGGTTATGTTCCTTAACAGGCTTCCAATGTGGAAGATTACAAACTTGTGATGTTACAACTACAGTTGAGATTGTGAAATAGAGTTAGCTAGCCGTGGTTTTGGAAAGAAAGAACTTCATTCAGTCGCTTGTCTTTCATACTTGATAAAATTTATTATTGGAGACATTGTGTTATACTCATGTGTATGATTGACCAAGTGCTTTTACCTATTTGTACACTATCAAAATGCATTCACATTGACCTTTGTAATTTGTATTATCTTCCTACAGATATTGCTGCTTCTGCTTATGGTCGAGATTTCCTTGTTACTAATCCTTGTGGAAGTAAAGTCATTGACACATTCTTGACAATACTAAATGAAGCTCCAAGCAAAAAGAGTACCAAATTGAAAAAGTACTTATTTTTTGTTTTTACATTTATTTTCAATATTCTTCTTGATATTTTTTTATCTTTTACCCATCTCTCTGGTAGATATATCTGGACAGTCAATTTGAAATCAGAGAGGAACTTGGACTACAAGTTGTCGGATTGGTGGAGCTTTCCTGTACATACATACAGTATCACCCATAAATGAGCACTCCCTACCGTTTTTTTTATAGAGAGTTAGTTTTCTTCTAAACCAAACATAGTAAAAAAAGTACAAAAAATATTTTTGACAAGGGAGATTCAATGCTATAGGGTTTGGTCATAAATAATACCTGACAATATCCGTTTTGATTTTGTAATGTCCTTCTAGAAATGATAAAATCCTATGTTAGGTTTAGAAGAAAATTAACTTTCTATGAAAGAAGTGGTAGTGATGAATTCATTTATGGGTGATGCTGTATGTATGCACAGTAGACCATCACTAATTTGACACTGAATTCAAATTTCCCTGGCTGTTGTATGTAGCTGCGGTCCATTGTTTTGGATGTAGTAGGTCTGTTAACCTTTTAGTATACTCTTGTAAACATGGGCAAGCAATTCCTGTTTGCTTCCCTGTATTTATCAATATAATTTGCTCTTAACCAATCCCAGTTATGGTTCTAGTGAACGAAGGAAGTGCTTCCAGTACTGTGAAGTAAAAATGCTGCACAATATTAGTCAAAGATAAGGTTGAACTCTAGAAAAAAAATCTTTACAGTGGTGTATAGGTGAAAATCTTGAACGAGTGATACAACATTAGCTCTTCCTCTTCAACAGTGTTCTGAGCAACTGGAAGAAAAATTGCTATAGTTCTTGCTGATAGTAGCTTAAAGTAAGTAAAGTACTAATTAAGTTCTTATATAGTCTTACTTTTATTTTACTTTAACCTTAGTAAAAAATGTTCTTTCCATCCATCCAAGCAAGTGTAGTGCCCCCTATACTTTTAGTTAGGAATTGAGTACGAAACTCTTCTTTTAGCTAGATATCCAAAACATCTCTCCCTCCGACGACCCCTATAAAACCCCTGGACGCATATGGTCCAATGCTCGCGTAGCCAGCTAGGTGTGTTGGAGCTAGTAAGCATTGGACCATATGGGTCCAGGGGTTTTATAAGGGTCGAACTTACGAAAATATTCATGCACATAAGAACAAAATTGGACAAAAAACAAAACAAAACAGGATCCCCTATTGTGTTAAGATACAGATAAGAAAATAAAGCCTAGAATCATATTGAAAATCCAGGTGCTCCCTTCATCAAAATCTCAAGAACTTTTTCTTGTTTTTTATAGCAAATTATGTTTAACCAAACAGGTATCTGTCATTTTTCTGCAAAATCTTTCCTTGTGCTGTGAAGATTGAAACAAGTTTTAGTTCCAATCAAATGTGATCAAGTCATTTGCTGCATCAGGAAATACTTGTTAAAAGACAAACCCAACGGTCTTAGATTTAACTTAATCAGAAAAAGAGTTGTATAAAATGCTACATAGGGATGTTCTTTCATTAAATATTTCATAGACTAGTTGGGCACAGCTTGGGGTATGCAGTTGTTCAACTGCACTTCTATTCAATTTATAATGAATATGAATATTTTCATACATTTTTTGTGGTCATTCATTGTAAAAATATTTGTATAGAAGTTTTTAATCACAATTTCAACCTGATGGTCACTTCCATGGAAGCTGGCATAAACCAGGCTTCCCCTCTGGCAAAAAGGATGTGAGTTTGATTCCCATGAAAGCTCACGCTTTATTCCCAATCTTCACTGTTTGCTAGCTATCATAGAAGTGACCACTGTCCAAGTTGAAGTAGTAAAAAAAAAACAATTTCTGAAATAAGATTCAAATGAAGGTAAATAGTAGTCAAAATTGATTCAATGTGTTACTATATTTCTAATAATGGACATACAAATAATACTAAATATTGTTTCCCATTCCCTTCCAGTCTGATTCTAATGTCCCTATATAATCTGTCCATCAATCAGAAAGGAATGAAATATATCAGCAGTAAACCAAATTTTTTCCAGTTACTTGTCTGGTTATTGAAAGGTAAGAGAATTGAATTTGGTTTTCTTTTCAGATCTTAGATTCAATTAATTGAGAGACATTGCATACTAGTCACTGCTACCCTCAACAGACCAGTTTAACACTGTTGCTGGGTTCAGGTTATTCACATGTTCTGATATTCAATGAATCAATATATGTAAACTTTGTCCAAACCGAGCGTAGTAAAAACTTGAAATATTACACATAATGAGTAGGAAAAATGTTTTTTCATTTCATTTTTTTGGAAATTCCACTCCAAATAGGTTTTTTATTTAGGGGGGGGGGTGTTTACAATGCGAGTTTTAGCTAAATTAGTCCTTCATTTTGTGTCTGGCAGCATCTATGCTTGGTTTTTAAAAATTTGGACATTTTTGTCATCACAACCCAACATAAGACAAGAAAAGTAACTTGTCTATTGATCACCTCTTTTTCCATTTTCCAATTTTTTAATTGATCAGCCTCAACACAACATGCTGCTTCAGAAACATTGGACACATGATGGTTTCTGTTCTGTGACTAACCGGACCTTTTCTTTCCTTTTCTTTCTTTTTCTTCTCAAATCATGAATTTAATGTTCAAACCATACTGGTTGTATTTTCATAAAGGTAACTTAATTTTATAAACACTACTACTGCTTAATTTACGAGATTGAAGTGAGCATTTATAAATGGCAATGATTCATACATGAGTGGAATGCTAGTTTTTATTTAATCATAACTAGATTAAAATCAGACATTCTATTTCTTTGTTCATCTCATATTAACTGGTCCCCTTGTTCAAATGCACTTTCTCCACCTTATTTGAATCATAATTGGAGAATGAAATATTGCAAAAAGTAGATAATACTAAAATATAGTGGCAAAAAGATTTGCAATGATTCTAGTTTATATTCTGTATCTACAATATATATATATATATATATATATATATATATTGAAGAAATGAATGTATTTGGTTTAAGAGAATGAATTATGAATTGTGCTATATTATATAGAAACTTATTTGAAATGACCAACCATAATATCACTCAATTTACATAATGTAAATATGATAAACAATTGAAGAAAATAAGGCTGTTGAAGCACTCCAACTTGCCACTGATAACTATATCCATTCGTCAAATACATACTGTTGTATTGAAAGAGATGAAAAAGACTGAGAATAAACAAAATGGGAATTCAGGTTGAAAGCTGTTATGTAGCCTTTGCATTCCTGGCAACTGTTCAGCTCAATGGTAAGAGTATTATGTTGAAGCGGCTACCTTATTGGTGGTTTGATTCCTGTAGCAATCCCATTTTCTTCCATTGTTTATTCTATTTATGTAGTCTAAATAGAGTGAAATGATAATTATGTGATGATGGGAGATTATTTCAAGTAAGTCTCTATGATAAAATGCAATTCATAATATGTATATATACTATTAAGAAATGATGGAATAAAGTTGCTTCTCTTGTTGCATGACACACACGGCAAATACTTTTGTCTCCACTTCTTAAACAAACAATGAAAACCCAATCATTATTTGTAGTAATCATGGGTTTTTACGGGTTGGAGGTGCTAGTCCACTGCCCAAGATGGACTGCCTTACAGGGCTAAAAGGCTCCTACTATCCTGCTATGTACCCATAGTTGTGGGGAGGAGTGGATCCATGCCTTTTGCCAGTACATTAATGCAAAGTGAATGCAAACTGTCCGAATCAGAATTTGATCTCTTTTTTGCTGACTCCATCCTCCCTGCCAAAGACCATGAGGCCATCTACACCTCTTTAAATACTTATTACTTGAGGTTGGATGAAAATAATCCTGTCCTTTTCTGCGTTAATACGTTTTGAGTATTCATATAAATGGCTTATGTTATCTGAAGTAGAAAATACTTGATACCATTTTATGGGATCTTGAACAGCTTATCTCTTGGGAAAATGTTACTTCCATTTATTTCAATGTTTGAAAACTGTTTGGAACAACGAAAAAATTGTCTGACTTACAGGGATTAAAAGTGGTCTTAATCACATTTTAGATTTTCTTTTATAAACTGTCAACCGAAAGTGTCAACATAGGTTTTCTCAGTTTTCAAGTGTGTCTGGCTGGTTATGTATGTATGTATCAAAAGAGCTGAAAGTTCTAGCATTTACTACTTATGTACGGAGATTTTTTTTTTTCTCCAAAATTCCCTCCATGATAGGTTTTCAGTAGGCAGCTCAATTTGCAATGTGAGTTTATGCTAAATCGATCCCTCCATTTGTGTTCAGCTGCATTAATGCTGGTTCTTTGGAAGATTCAGATCATTTTAGTGATCACTACCCAACAAAAGGCGATAAAAATAATTGATACATTGCTCACACTTTTTCCAATTTTTTGATTGATCACCCCCAACATGATATTCTGCCAAGAGACATTGGTTACTAGATAGTTTCTATCCAGTGACTAACCAAATCTTGTTTATATATTTATCCTCCTTCTCATCCTTTAATTTTTTGAATTTATCCATTGACAGAGGAACCCAGCAATGAGTGTTGCATCAATATTCTGCGTTTATTGCAGTCCATAATCTCGGAGGCTAATATCTCAATTATTCACCAATTAAAGGAATTGGTAAGAGGCTTTTCATCTTTGTGGTACGGGGGCTTATATCTCTAAAAATGGAAAATTGCAAGCTGTTTATGAGTGAAAAACGTTGTTCAATCATAATATTCCTTATTAATAATATTTGCAACAATAGCAAATTACTGATCACATTTTAAAAAATCTGGAATACCATATGAAAAAACAACGGCAATGTTGGGATTTATTTAATATATGTCCTTTATTGTATGTGAAACAGGCATTTTTGGTAGTGGTTAATTGTGTCATTAAGCCAGCTTTAGTTTAGTTGGGATGGGATTAAACTAAAGGAAATTGGTAATTAAATCTGATATGACCAATATCAGAATAAAGATCATTTAAAAAAAAACATTGATATTCTTGAATGTTTTCAGCTCGGCTGTTCCATCAGTTTGCTACTCTTGCTGAGAAGAAATTTTTTCTAACACCAGTGGAGGTTTGGATTTTTAGTTTATGGATGTGTCTGTGGCTGGTATCACAGCAGATATATGCAGTCAGCATTTTCTTATCAGGGAATTTAGATGTATGAATACCAGTCTCCACTCTGAGTGTATTGTTCAATATTTTATAGACTTCCAATTTAAGCTGAAATTTTGAACGAAATTGTTACAAGTAAAATTCATATCAAATCTAATTTTTTCATAAACTGTTACTTCACTATCAATAAACAATAACCAGTTTAGTAGTGTACTAGTAAAGCCTGCAATATCTATATGTCATAAAAATGTTGAATTAAAAAAGATTGTATGACATTTTCTATTTCTTTGTACTACGGTTATTCTCAATTCTCTTTTAAGCATTTGATGAAAGCATAAAGAAACAATGGGCAGAAAATACCTCTGATCTTGGTAAATGTAGCTTTGAAGAATTCTAAAGACAAAAGTAGGAATTGTTGAATTAAGATTTAGATCTGAGATGCACATGCAGCTATTAATAACTACTTATTTTCATAGGCTTGGGAGATTATAAGGGAGACAATCGCCAAACTTGAAACCATAGTTACTTCCCGTGTATTTTCAGGACTTGATACTGAATCTCAATTTTTATTAATAATACAATACATATAATTCAATTTTAATACAGTTTTTAAACTTCGAGGATAATAACAATAAAAAAAAATGTTATGTATTCTTTTTGTATGAAATATATCTTGCTAAATGAAAAAGGAAAAAAAATTTTTTGAAAAAAAATTATCAAAGTTTCCAAACTTGACATAAATTTTGAAAGAGAATATTTCAAAGAGTAGATGATATTTTTTTTAAAAGAACTTTTGTGCTTGCTTATCACCTGTATACTTATATCTCTCTAAAGCAAATATTACAAATTCTGTTCAATCTTTTACAGCTATCTGAAAGAGAGCTCCATTTCCTTTCCAATAACAGAAATAAAGATGTCCGAGAATTGGCAACAGATCTTTGCATTGACCTTGGATACTGATCCTAATTCTGGTAGATGAATATTGAACCATTGATAGAAATCACAATTTCTGTTTCTCTCTTTCCACTGCAAATAATTTTCAAACCAAAAGCGATTAGAAACTAGAAAATATTTTCAATTCAATATCTCTGATTTCCCATCTGGTTTGTTCAATGGATTCCATCTATAGATTTTTAGGAGTCATCCTTTTTGCAAAAACAAATAGCAATTAAAAAAAAAATCCTTTATATGTGCCTCTAGGAAATGGAGGTCCTATTTCTCTGAAGATTGACAGGGGTTGATTTATTTCATTATCCCTGGAAAAAACATTTTATTTTATATTTTGAAAATGTCATGATAAATGTTTGTCATTTCTTATAAGCATTTGTATGTCATTTTGATTTTTTTTTATTATTGAAATGTTTGATTAGTAATTTTGAAAATATAAGAATGTAAAACAATGGAAATGAGTTAAATCTTTGGATTCATTTTCCATTATTTAATACATTTTCTCCATTGCTTATTTTCCTTTTTACTGTTGTTTAAAAGACTGATGTTACAAATTAACTTTTCTTTGATCAGTTCAATCTTTTCTCTCCATCTTTGATGTTCACACAACATTTTGGAGTGTAGAGACCAATAGAAGAGACCCTTTTTCTTGGAGATATTACATATTATACCTGAAGAAGGCTGTAGAATGAATGAATCTGTCCTTCTGCAATGCACCAGTTGCACCCCCCCATTGGAGGTTCTGGTGCATAGAGACAAAATAGGAGAATACTATAGGTAAATAGACACAAACACATTTACTCATTTTTCGACAGTAAAAGATAAATTTAGAACAATAACATGAATGACTACATGTTGTCTCCTCCCTCCTCTCCAAACTTTGTTTGATAAAATTTCATCATTTTTCCTATTTGACGTCTGACAACAAGAGAGAAAACAGTCTCTCATAATAAATATCTATTTTCCAAAATTTCATGTGTCCGTATTGTCTATTAAATTCACCATTATGACAGATAAATTTCATCAATTTCCTTACAATACATAAATAAACATAGATTGCTAAACATATATTAATATGACCCAATGAAAATTACAGATTTTATTCCATTATGCTTTGAGAGATGGAATATCCAGCTCCATAGCAAAAAAGAAAATTGATAAAGAATGAATAGACATCGAAAGAGTGTACAAAAACTTTATTTCATAAAATAATCTACCAATACTTATTAGACTAACTGTGTATTACATTTGAAAGGGGGTTAAGATTGCATCTTGTTTGTCAATCGGCCATGTTTCTGTTTCAAAAGTAAAAGAAAGACTTGTTCAAGAGTGACAGAGTCCCTTTTGCATTGAGCAGAGAAATAATAACTTTTGTTCAGACAACTCAATCTCTTCTTCCCATCTTGATAGTTGACTCAAACATTTCATCTAACTCATTCTATGGCCTTCTCCAGGTGTAAAATGCATGAGAATAATTCATCCTAAATGTGACAACAACAAAGATGGGGATAGTTTAAATTGTTTAAATTAAAAGTTGGTATGTTAATGACTTTCCTCAAAGTTAGACAATACTTACAATGTATGAATTAATTAGCAATAAAATCTTTGGAGAAAAAAATCAACTGTTATCCATTTCATGTATTTACTGTCTTAAATGCTGAATGTTCCAAAGAAACTGCTTGAACTTATTGTATTATCATCATTAGTATCATTAAGTGTTTAAACCAAATCATAAACTGAACTACTAATATATTTGATAACAGAAATAACACAACAAGTGTCTGATATAGTTACTGACTAAATCCCTAGAGAGGAAAATCACCACGTGTAAGATAAGGTGCCTCGGATGAGCCACAGAGAAGTTAAGGAAGGACTTGATTAGCTCTGCCCAAATCGGAAAAATCTTCTGAGCAAATTATCATCTGTCTTTCAACGTCCATCATTGGACATCGACCTTTGCCAGGATTTGCCATACTTTTCTATCATGGGCGTTGTGGAGCCAGTACTTTCAGAATTTGTCTAGCTTGTCTATCAATCTAATATTCCACCGGCTTTGGTTGTGCATGTGATCTCTGGGGATTTATGTTGATTTATTTCTGGATACCTGTCCACAAATACATTTAGAACTAGAGAATCAAATGGCTTGAACACCTGATAAGAATGATAAATGACCAACCAGAGTTCAGGGCCTACACTGTCAGAAGTTCAGGTATCCGGGCAGGGGGATAACGTTGCAGGCAGTGGATTGAGGGCGTAGCGGAAATACTCAAGTCCCATAGCCTGTCCGTCAGAGGTGATTCACCAAGCCATTGACAGCTGTCTCCACCTTCTTCATGTTATGCATGGAAGATAAAATTTTAAAAAAATAACACCACTGAATTTAATTTTGATATTTGTAATAGATTAGTATAAATTCCATTGGAATAAATACCTGGTATTATACATTTTCTTTGTCATTAGATTAGGGCAGGGGGTCCCCAACATTTTGTGCATAATGGACCAATTCAATTTATTTCTGGACCGGTTGACTGGGAAGGCTGAGAGGGTGTTAATTGTGACCGCAATATAGTCAAGTCATTTATAAGTGGCTTATACACTTAATTTTGTTTCCGATAGGGTTTATCTGAAGAATTTATTATCAAGATCCAAAGGAATTCATTTTTTTTTTTGTTTTCTTTTTTGAGGAAATATTAGCAAACATTGTTTTGTCACTGTCTGGTAGCGCATGCTTGGTGGCCCCGTACCGATCCAATGCTCGATGGCCCCGTACTGATCCAATGCTCGATGGCCCCGTACCGATCCAAAGCTCGGTGACCCCATACCGATCCAAAGCTCGGTGACCCCGTACCGATCCACAGCTCAGTGGCCCAGTACCAATCCAATGCTCGATAGCCCCGTACCGATCCAAAGCTTTTTTTTATTAGGTAGAATATCAGTGGATGGAAGAGGTGTTTCGATAGTTTAGAATACAAAATACTCATGTCACTTAGTCCAACAGGTAACTGTAAAATAACAAAAATAAAAAAAATACAACGGTATAGTTGCCTTTCAAAGAAAGGTTTTTTCTTATGTCCATGTTGTGTTTCTATAATGTAAGCAAATTAGGATTGGGTATAAACAAAAGTGGTCCCTCGTTTTATTATAAACAGCTTATTGGCTTTTTACTTTTTTTTTTTTTTTTTTGAAAAATTATTATCAACCAACAAATGCTCTTCAACAAGAATTTGTGTATAAAATGTCCGTAACTCCTGTTTTCAAAATGACTGATTATTTCCCCTGCCTCGAAAGAAAACATTCCTAAATGGATTTGAATTAATTTAATTGTTCAATTGTTTTTATTTGTGCGCTGTTTTAACATTGAGTAAGTGAGACGTTGAATGTTTGTATGGAAATACAGTTTTTTTAATCTTTTTTATTTGTCAGTATTTTAACATCATGAGGTATGGGAATTGTTTTTTATAATCATTTTGTTTGTACTCAATTTTTAACATCACCTGCTTGATGTTTAGGAGACAAATGAAATGAATTTAATGTTTAACACATTCACCAACTCTATGTTAAAAATGGTGCATGAATAATAACAATTCAACAATTAAGTGTATTCAAAGCTGTTTTTCTTTCAAGGGACATAATCAGTCATTCTAAAAACGAGTTACCTCCATTTTACACGCAAATTCTTGGAAATAGCCAACTCTTCTCTTTCTTGATATATTCTTGGCTGATAGTCTATATAAAAGATTCTCTGTACATTTCAACTGAGATGGAATAAGCTTACCAAGATAAGATACCAGGGTTCATTTCCTACCCTGTGCTTATGACACATTTTTTCATTGGGATAACTGAGTTATTAGTATGGGTTCTTTCAGCAAGTGGTATCAGGGACATGACAGGTTCTTTCAGCAAGCGATAACTGGGACATGATGGGTTCTCTCATCAAGTGGTAACTGGGACATGATGGGTTCTTTCAGCAAGGGGTAACTGGGACATGACGGGCTCTCTCATCAAGTGGTAACTGGGACATGATGGGTTCTTTCAGCAAGGGGTAACTGGGACATGACGGGCTCTCTCATCAAGTGGTAACTGGGACATGACGGGCTCTCTCATCAAGTGGTAACTGGGACATGATGGGTTCTTTCAGCAAGGGGTAACTGGGACATGACGGGCTCTCTCATCAAGTGGTAACTGGGACATGACGGGCTCTCTCATCAAGTGGTAACTGGGACATGATGGGTTCTTTCAGCAAGGGGTAACTGGGACATGACGGGCTCTCTCATCAAGTGGTAACTGGGACATGATGGGTTCTTTCAGCAAGGGGTAACTGGGACATGACGGGCTCTATCAGCAAGTGGTAACTGGGACATGATGGGTTCTTTCAGCAAGGGGTAACTGGGACATGACGGGCTCTCTCATCAAGTGGTAACTGGGACATGACAGGTTCTCTCATCAAGTGGTAACTGGGACATGATGGGTTCTTTCAGCAAGGGGTAACTGGGACATGACGGGCTCTCTCATCAAGTGGTAACTGGGACATGACGGGCTCTCTCATCAAGTGGTAACTGGGACATGATGGGTTCTTTCAACATGTGGTAACTGGGACATGACAGGTTCTCTCAGCAAGCGATAACTGGGACATGACGGGTTCTCTTATCAAGGGGTAACTGGGACATGACAGGTTCTTTCGGCAAGCAGTTATCGTACAAATCAGACAAAGGGAAATCATGCATAGTTTCAATAATGTATGTCAGTACTAGGGTTGTCAGATATGGCCAGCAGGGGAAGATTTATCTCAGAAACTTACCCAACACAGGTATTGGATTAGCGTCAGATTTTGAAATTGAGTAAGATTCAATACTAAGCTCTTGAAGTGGGTCTGGATTACCTCTCCTCAATCTGACAACCCTGATCTGATAAGAAAATGACAATTCGACAGCAAAATACTTTATGCATGATGAAAAAAATCTGCAAAGTTAAATAAATTTATTACATTCTTAAAAGAAGATGATGTTAAGATTAATCAACAGAACAAAACATTGTCTCGGTGTAGTGTACGTATTATGCTGAATCGGTGAAATAGCTTAATTGGCATAATTTAATTTTTTTTTAATAAAAATTGTTTGATTACATAAACTTTTGATCATAAAAAATAACCGTTAGATATCCTTGTTTTGATTGTGTAAACTTTTGATCAAATCAAAATTACGTACTTATTTTTTGTAAAAAAAAAGTTAAAACTGTATATTCACGTATTTTTTGTAAAAAGTTTGATTTTACAAATTTTTGATTGTAAAAAAATAGTTGTTTTATGATCTTGTTTCAATTGAATTAACTTCCTATGAAATCAAAACTGTGTATTTATTTATGTTTCTTAAAATGTTGAGATTTTGCAAATTAGGCAATTTCACTGATTCGACATAACATATATGTCCAGAATCAGAATTTTAAGAGGAAAATATTTTTTTTATTTTTTACATTATTTCATATCATGAACATCTGCGAATGATTTGGCACAATTCATTTGAATTTCTTTTGAAAAATTATATTCATAATTACATAAGTAACAACCAAGTATTGTTCTCAGGAAAGCTTAGACACAATTTTTAACAGATTTCCTAAATATTTACTCATAAATATTCATTTCATTTTTTATAACTGATTCTAAACACTTTATCTTTAATGATTATTTAAGAATAAATTATATTCTCTTTAATAGATCTGCTGATTCAAAGATGTTTTTTTAGATATCAGGCCCTCTACACCTCTGATATGATTTTGTAAAGCTTTATGCAGAATTTTTTCCTCATCTTCGTTGATTTTTTAATACAACCTTTCAGCTATTGTACCTTATGGCTATCTTGTGGTTGCAATTTCGATCAAGACGGGGGAGGCCATGTCTTATCGTTCAGAATGTTTGCTTTCCACTGTCTGATACAGGGTGTGGTTGATTTTTTTTTTTCCTTTTTCTTCCTTCTGTTCCAAACAATTTGATCATATTTATAATGGCCACCATTTATCATGTTTGAATGATCCCTGTCTCATCAGTCAAAAATACACCCACTCATCATCTGAAGACGGCTGTAGGGTCCAACAGCTGTTTAAAAAATGAACCGAGCTGAAAAGTGTGCTTAAAAATTAATTCAATGATGATACCGTTCTAAAAAACTTAGATAGAAACTGACATAAATTTTTTTTTGATACACTACGGCTTAGATTACTTCAATAAGATCTTCTCAGAGGTTTTTCAATTGAAAATCTCTTAATATGTTTACTTCTAGTGTTTCCTTCTATGTGAGACTGATTTTGTATTTTAGAAGTCTAGATCAGGGGTGGTGAACCTTTTTTAGAGCATGTGCTTACATTGGCAATAATCTTCTAAGGAAAATTACCTCACTTGCCCAAGGGAATTTTTAAACGGCAGATAATCATTGAACAACCATAGCCATCAAAGATGGCAAGGGTTCAATCTTTTTCAATGTGGTTGTGTATTTCTATGATCCAGCGCTCCTGGCCAGATCGTTTTGTTGACTCTTGAAAATAAGCATCAGTACTCCACTAAATCCTATCTAAGAATGTATTTTTGATTTTTGGAAAAAAAATTTTTTGGTCTTTTGGGGGCTTTATCAATATCATCTAGAAATTCCAGAATTTAGATGTTTTTTTTTTGTTTTTTTAAATTTTTTTACTCTATTTTGAATGTTTTCCAGCGAAAAACATGAATGATATCATAAACAGAATTTATTCGGGCCATATTTATTCTTTGATAGAATTTTTTTTCCTGACTCCAGATTTTGACACTGCAGTCTTTAAATTATTGACTTAGAAAGGAAGTATCTATCATATTTGTATTTTACACCCTTTTTTTATGAAGAAAGTACAAAATGCTTGAAAGCGTTCTTAAAGAAGTCTGTTAAGAAAATCAATGACCTTTGAATTGGACAGCTTCAGGAGTTACATGTTTAATACATAACAGGCAATTTATTCTTTTAAATTCTTCTAATTAAATCACTGACAAAAAAAACATATCCCATCTCCAGCTTGCCAAAAAATGTCTTTGTCTGTCATATGCATGGGTTTGCCACCCCTGATAGCTGTTCTTTCACTTTAGACTCAAAATCAAATCCAACAAGTCATTTGAAATCATAAGTAACTATAAGCGGAAGAATAGCTGGAAGAGACTTGTAAAATATTCTAATTTTATTCTGAATATCAATGAGTTCAGCTATTCAAGTCTATAATTCGCAAACATATAAAACCAAAATGTCATTGAAATTGACAAACATGTAAAATATAGAGGAAGCCAATTATTGTTATCACTTTGGGATAAGGTCTCAGGTAGCAATAACTGGTTGATGACATTAAGCAAAGGATATGAAAATTAGAACAATATAAATTCATTATTATAAACAACTTGGCATTATAAAAAAATTAAGGTGAAATTAATATGAATTTCAAATCCATTACCTCTGCCAACCATGTTTTAGAGGTTTATGTATAACTGCATAACTCCCATCAGTCTATCCACACTATATCTCCAAAAGTTCTGAATGAATGTCTCTGAAATATTGTGGAGGGATGGGCAATAGACTATAGAATTTGGGGGTTGATCCATGCTCATCCTTCCCGCCCCCATGTTGTTGCTAGTGACAATGGCATTGGTAGAGGTATTCACTCTTTGAATGCTTTGTAGTTTAAAATGAAGTTTTTCTAGAGCCGACTGAGCTTGATGACATTACACATGATTCCCATTAACAGCATCTTCTGTATAATAAATGTTTGTCATATTTCTGTATTTCGATATTTCGTCTTTACTTCGCATGGTTTATATTTCCAAACACATTTTTTTCAAGAAGTAAATACTACCTCTGTCCAACGATAGTTATTACATTTGAAGATACGCTTCATACACTAAATGTGACAACTATTTTGGTTCTGAAGTAGCATAACATAATCAATATATTCATTAAAGTTACATGGCTTTTGCCTGATCCCATTTTTTTAATAAATAGAAATAAGATAATTACGTGACAATTTGATTTTTTGATTCATGAATACCAATCAATTATTAAAATAAATAATAATGTATATGCAGAAGTCCCTCCAATTGTAGAGAGGGTCAGAGCATTGAATTTCAATTTCGAGAATAACTTTTGAACCTCCTCCCCGACCTCAAAATCCGATTACTGTGCTCTCTTGAATATGATACATACATTATTGTACTTTTAACATCCAAGACGTGGATTGTGGAAGATTTACTGACAATGATTCATAGACAAAAATATACTAACAGAAAATTTATCAAAATTTACAATATTCAGAAATTTTTTAAATTCAAAAGAAGTCAAGAGATCACGGGTGAAAAAAAATATATTAAAAGATCTAAATAAACTCAGTAGAAACCATTACATAACCAAGGTCTTTTGGCTGCATGCCGTGTTACTGTTGGGCGTGATCATTTAAAAAATTAGAAAAAGGGGTGATCAATGAATAAGTTGATTCTCTCAACTTTACTTGGATCCCTAAAAAGTATGAATCTAAAAAAAAAACAGCTGTGAACGCAGCTGTGCACAAAGTAAGGGATAATTTAGCATAAACTTACATAGTAACTTGACCTCCCACCCCAGCCCACTCCACAAAGGGGAAGGGTTAAAACAAACTGTTTCATCTAGATATAGTAACAGGTAAATGTTCAAATTTTCAGCACTCGATTCTCGGCTCCAAATAAAAAAACTGAATGAATCTACACTGATAGTTTTGGCTGACAGCTTCTGATACAGAAGGTTTTAGAAATGAAAAAATATAAAAGACCAATTGGTAACTCTGACTATCATTGCGGTTGAGCTTTGGTAGATTTTGGTAGATTTGATAGATTAAAATGTCATCTTGAGACACTAGTCATCAAGTGATCTTTGAAGTTTCAACCCATTCATAGAATCAGAACAGAGAATGAAGAAGCTGATTCGTTACTGCTATTTCTTTTATAAAGACAAATAAATGATGAAAATATATCAGATTCATTACAGTGTTAAATTTGCGTTTTCACTTTTTCGTTTTCATTTTAGAGTTTTATTTTTGACCCTCTCGGTAAATTGTATTACTAAATTTTTCTAATGGTTATTATTATGGTATACCAGATCACTAAGGGTAGACAATTTTTCAAACCTAATTATTTCAGAGTTTATATTGTTTACTCAGATAATTTTCAAATGAGTCTTTTGTATAATCTATCTTTTTATTAACGCAAAGATTATCATGATAAAGTTGATAGGTTACAAGTTGTAGGCATTTTGAGCAACACAATTAGCTTTGTTAAAAATCTGTGTGGGTAAGTACCATTTAATTCAATGGTTACCAATCTTTTCATTGCTAAAGATCCCTTTTATTTGAATGAATTTTCCCATAGCTATCTTATGGCTCCCAGTAATATATTTGTGAACTGCAAGGAGTCCATAGACCTTAGTTTGGGAACCTCTGCATTGATAAAGGAAAAAAATTGTGCATATTCAAATCTGTGAAACAGAAAGTTGCAAAATTGGAGTGACCACTGAACTTGTTTTGTATTTTGCTTTAGAAAGTGAATAATTTCAACAGGATTAAATATATCAAAACTTGACTTTGTTAAGCAAAACATTTCAACATGTACCAGGGATCTATATAAAAAATGAATAGTGTGACTTTTTTGTTTCCCTGTCCATGACACACTTCCACTCATAGGTAACTATTTTGCTGATAGGTATATATCCTACCCATTCAGAACAACAGACTTCCACTTAACAGAACTCAGTTACTTTTTGATAAAACTTCAGCTGAAATTGATCAGGTATAAACATTTCATGGGTAGATATTTTTACCAAATGTATCATGGCCTTCTGTGTAACATGCTTGCACCCCCCACACATTATTTCTTTTTTTTTTTTAAGAAACAATTTCATAGAAATTCAAATACATCCGTTCCTCTATGAAAGGGATTAACTAATTACTATAGTATAATATTGGTGGAATTTTTTCCTGACTTATAAGTAATTTTCACAAATAATTTTCCATCCAATTAGTGTTCCATTGCCAATATAAGTAAATATTTCTTATCTAACATTGTAAATTAAAAGAAATTTTCAAACTCAAACATTTTCATATAAGATCATTTTTATTTTTTCTTATTTTAGTAGATAAAGTATTGTAAATCATTATTATTAATTTTTGTAACTGTTTTCCTTGATCTAAATCGTTGTCACTTTTATCACAACTAAACTCAGGCTGGTGTAGACCAGAATAAAGGATCAGTTCCTGGTGAGAATCGTACACAACTCTATACTTAAGGGTAGCTTGCTTAATGCACTCAGCCTGAGTTTAGTTGCAATAAAAAGCAACAACAATCAAGATGAAGGTAAATAGTAGCAAAAATAAATTATAAAGATTAATCTTATTGGATTTAAATTTAATGATTGTGTTCCCTATACTTGTCACTGAGAAAGAAAACTTGCTTACTTATTTCTGTAAGTAATCATGGATTCTCTGTTGGTCTAGAACAAGTCTGTTAAAGATCTAAGTTCAAAAGTGTTCAAACCCTGGGTGAATTATTTACATTCCAGGCTCATCATTCTTCTAAATACAATCTCCAAATGTAGATTATTCTTTTCAGCTATCTATCTCGTTGTTTTCATCACGTGCATTATTATGAAGTTAAAAAATACAAGATTCATATCAAAATGCCTGATCTGTTATTCTGTTATAAAATAGATTCTTTCTTTGGCTTCATCTTCTAGAGCAGATGTTCTCAGTCTTTTTGGTCCATATCACTTTTGTCTCCATATTTCAGAGAGACAATCTCTGAAAGGAAGGAATGATAGAGTCAAAATGTGCATTCCAATTTATATGCATATGATATTTTTTCAATATTAGATCATATACATTTACTTTTTAAAAAGGAAAAGTAATTTAACTGTACTTGAAGTACGCAAAGATCAATATTTCAAGAGTTTAGTACCAGGGATTGGCAGATCCAATCACCCCAAAGACCCTAGAATATCCCCTTAGGATTGGGGGGATTCTCACCCCAGTTTGGATCTTCTGTTCTATAAAAACAAACTGGACTAGCATTTTGAGGGAATCAATTTATTTTGCTTTATACCTTGAAAATTAAGCAATGGTGGTGATAAAATTGAGCTACCTTCATGGAAATACTACCAGTTTAATAATGATTTAAAAATCTAAAAAACATGGGCATAAACTAAGGGATCAATTCGTGATAAACTTTCATTGCAAATTGAACCCTCCAATAAAACTTACTTGGGGGGGTAATTTTCAGATTTTCAAGACGGTAAAAAACAGCATTTTCTCTACTCATTGATGGTCTTTGTATGTGTTCAAAATTTCAAGTTTCTACCATGAACAGTTAGGGCTAGGAAAATTCTGAAAAATTTGAAAGATAAATGAATATAAACACATGAACAACCTAAACCCAACAACAGTATTTAAAATGGTCTGTTGTGGGTAGTGGTGATTAATAATCTAACAAGAGAGAATAGTAACTAAACACTCAAAAAGAGACAAGAGTACATTTTGATACATCTAATCTAGCTATTTTGGTGATGATATTAGCTAAAAAGTTGACAAAAGTAATGAATTCTGTGTAAAATGAGGTAGGTGGTGGCAGTGTAAGTAATGGAAAACATTCAAAGAATAGTTCAAAAGAAAAAAAGTAGAACTTTTACCAAAAGCTGTGATGGTGAACCTTTTTAGCACAGTGTGTCAAAATTTTCATTTTTTGAATAATCTTTTTATCAGGGTGTCTCTTACATGTATATATACATATTTTAGTTTCAAGTAAATGATTATAGATAACCGGGTTTAATTTTCTAATATATTGGTAAACTAGAAGTTTGATCGAGTCACAACTTGGATAATAAAATGAAATTAAGAAAAAGTTGATGTTTTCATAGTCAATCGCATGTCACTTAAAAACATGCTGACACAGGTGTCATAGGTCATCATAATTTTATGCAGTGTGTAATTACATTGCTATAAGGTTTTCTAACCTCATGTGTAGCCGTGAGGATTTCTTTACATTGGGGAAAACTAAGAGAAAACACTTTTCAATAACTGGTGTCTCTGTTTGATTATGTGTAATTCTAAAAACTGCTCGTTTCTGGAAGTTTTTTTAAAATTCCATCATTTATGCTGAAATTTTGAACTGATACAAATTACATACGTAAAACGGAGGTAACTCTTGTTTTTAGAATGATCGATTATCTCCCCTTTGAATTATAACATCTTGTAATATACCCTCTGGCGTAGCCATGAATATTCGAAAAGTATTTCGGACGATTAAACTCTTTGTTGTTTGTTGATACGACATTTCGATCGATACATCCTACGAAGAAGGCCGTAGAATGAATCTTCCGAAACATTGTGTTAACTGCACAAACAACGAGGAGTTAAATCGCCAGAAAAAAGTCTTTGAATCTGGTAATATCTTGGAATAAATTTAATTGTTGAATTGTTTTCATTTGTGCACTATTTTTTAACATCTAGTTGAGAAGTGTGTGTGTGTAATGTTAAATGTTTGAAAGGAAAGTTCTTTTTTTAAAAATTTCTAATTGTTTTATTTGCCCTTTGGTTTTAACATTTAAGGATACTCCGTTTTTGAAAGCAAGTATATATAGAAACTGAGTTGATATTCTGTTTATTTGTACTCCATTTTTAACATCGCTTGCACGATGTTAAAAATGGACAATAAGATTTTTAAAAAGTTTTCATACAAACTTTTAACATTTAACAGACTTGCCAACCGATTTTTAACTTGCTCAAATAAAAACAATGTAACAATCAGATTTATTCAAATACATAATGGGATGTTTTCTTTCATGCGGGAGACGATAGTTCGTATTAGAAACTTACCTCCAAACTTACACCTAATTCGGGAGATTACCTTTCGAATTTAATAAGTTGGATATTTTTCTTTTTTCAAGAATTTGAGCAATTTCAGGGACCGTTGCTCGAATATTATTTAAAATAACCAAAAAAAAAAACTTTTTGCAATATGGTATCATTCAGATGTTGACCATTTCTAGATCCAAATGTGGAATAATAATAATGAAAAATACAACAAATTTTACTGTAAAAAAATCTTTGTATTAATTTGTACTAATGTTATTGATATCTCTGAAGGGAATAATTTTTTTCTCTATCCAAATTAGTCTAAAAAAAAAAAATGATTATAATGGACATAATAATATTTTACTGTCTGGGATCACTGTTTCAACCTGGGTTTCTCAACCTTTTTTTTTCTTCCTACCACTCCATTTTGGTTAATTTGAAATTCATTGCCCCCCTACAGCTCAATTTTTCCCTCCTTGGGTGTGATATACCTCCTCCTCCATGAGAATGACTGCTGTACACTATCTAATACCTTTAGAAAAATAAATACTCACATCAAGTAGCTTGACTATACATCTTTAAAGGAACATTGCTTTCTTTTATGCAATGTCTTGTCTTGGTAAAGCCAAGTAAATTTCATTGGTTGCTTCGATAAGTGTTTGGAGTTTCAGGATGACCTATGCGGATATCCATAATTAATAACATGATAACTGGCGTCAAAACAGACTCATTAAATTAAAAAAGTTCTTGAACTCTTAACCAGGAACAGCGGGTTTGTCAGGTAATATGGCCAACAGACAAAATGTCTCATTTTTTAAAAATCAAATGGAGATGTGAATAACACGTCCATTTTAACGGTACAAAATAAATAAATAACGATAATGGAAATCTGTGATTGCAACAATTCAAAAAAAATATATTATTCATAATTCACCAAATGGGAGTAGCTTCTCCTTACTTTTTTTACTTAACCAACATGAAATGAAATCACCTTTGAAGAAAATCCATTGCCCCTATCCTCGCCCCCTTGGGGTTGATATTCTCTCTGTTAATAATGACTAGTTTAAACATTAACCTTTGTGTCTTCCAGCTCACTGCTCTACCATTGAATACTCTCAAAAGGAGGAAATATTTCTATTAGTTTCACAAGTACAGAGCTTATTTTGGAAGTTTTGGAATGGCTGGTGCCTCGTTGTGACAGCGGTGATTAGCCAACAGTTAACTAGTGTAGCAAGTGGATGCCTCATACTTGGGGCCTTGGGCCAGACTTAGCTACACTATCTTAAATAGAATTGGAAAATGATCAGTTTCAGTTCAAAGATTTTTCTTTTTGCTTGTAACATTGTAGTTTTCACCTGACTGACAGTGAAATGTTGAAATTGATTTCCAAGTAAAAGATATTTATCTATTATCTATTGATCAAATAGAAATGTTTCTGGGTATTTACATGTACAATTTCCATTTGAAACTTAACATTGAAATACATTTTCACCACTTGAATTAATTAGTATGAAACTTGATGAAAAAATTACAAGCTAATCAGTATAGAGAAACGTTTCCAAGCACGTTTTATTTTTTTCTTTAAATTCTTCTATATAATTGAGAAAGGTCTTCGACATAGTTCCCTGTTAAGCTGCATGTGTGTGTGTGTGTGCATACACTTTTTGCAACCAGCTCACAAAAGAAATTAATGTGTGCACAAAGGATTTCCAATTCTGTAGATAGCTTACTGAGTTTTTATTGAAAAAATATCGATTCACTATGTCGTATTTAGTGCTCACATACTTTTGCAACAGGAATGAAATTTGCACAATGTAAGATTTTTGCACACACTGACTTCAAAACTAGGGGGAATATTGGTCTTAGAATGTTAGTTTCACCGCAATTTTCTTCCAGTGAGCTCTACAAGTGTTCTACGTCATCTTAGAACTAAAATTTATAAAATAAATAATTTTATCCTAGTCTTTCTAATTTTCAATTTTGTCTGTTTATCCACCAAGGCAAGTCAGATAAAATATTATATTTCAAGAAGTTTATTCACTTAACTAAAGCCTAAAACAGGGCTTCTCAAAACTTGTTCAACACAACCCTTTCTGATGAGACAAAATTTTCTACAACTCCTCACTCAGTGTTATAAAAGCAATAATTAGTTGTGATCTAGCAATAACAATTTATAGAAACAAATAACAACTCAAAATATCGTCAAAAATTGCGAAATATTTATAATCTATATTGAGTTTTACAGTGTTTATTACAAGAAAAAAAATTGATTATATCTTAAAAATAAAATACTAGAACATTACAAAAACAATATTTATTTTTCAAAAATTAGTGAATAGCATTATGCCATTTTACAATAAGCACCAGAAGGAGAACATTTTTGTAGAGAAATCAAAGAATTAAATGAAAAATTCTAGTTACATAATTATTCTTTGAAGAAATTTTTTTACAAGCATTTCTGCGACCCCTAGAGGGGGCTGATCCCTACTTTGAGAAGCCCTCATCTAAAAGTCATAAAATTGCATTTGAAAACTGAGTGCAGATATTATTTTGTGTGTTTAGTTCAACTTCCGATTTTATTGAAAAATTCTTTTGTTTAAATCCAATCAGATGGACAGTTGCGATTCATATCTTATTTCTGTCCATAAAATAGGGAAATATAACAACAAATCCTTTTGAAAAAATAGGAAAAAAGCATTGGGAAATAATTTATTATTATTATAGAAAAATAATTTTTTTGATAGAAGAAATTTACACCTCCAAAAAATTGATTGTTCCAAAAAGATTGTTAAAGAAATGATCAGAAGATTGGGTCATGCCTTTAACTGCAAAGGAAAAAGTCAAATGTATTGTAATTTAGGGATCAGAAGTTAATAATTTGAAGAAACAATAAATCGTGTTAGATCATATTGAAACTCTTATTTGAAAATGATTTTCCGCTATCACATGGAGTATGTATCACTTGACTTTGACAACGTGAACAGAATAAGCAATTGATTTTATTTTTTATTCTGTTTACATTGTCTAGTCTAAGTGATACATTCTCTATATAATAATGGAAGATCATTTCGAATAAGACTTTCAATAAAATATAATGCAATTTGTAATCATTCTGTTGGATCATATATCCATTTCATAATAGCATATACATATATACCAAAGCACAATGTGTGATGGGTTTTATTTCATAAAGTGCTTCATACAAAAACAATGAGTTAGAGCAGAGCTTTAGATATGCTGGAATAATGGATTTGTTACACATTCGCTGTGGCTTTTAAGATTTTTTTTTAGATATTACCAAACCAATAACATAGTGATGAGAATATTGCGAAAAAACTGAAATTGAAAAATTAATTTTTGAAAATCTAATGCAACTGATAGAATCAAAAAACTTGAGTTACTGTAAATGGAGGAATTCTAAACAAGGAAAAGAGAAAAAGGAAGTCTCGATAAAATAAGGTGTAGTTTTCCATCCAGAAAAAAGGCACACCTTCTAATGATGTTTTAAATTTGGGATCCGAATAAATCAAATCATTCGCCTGAAGAAGCCCAAAAGGACTGAAACATAAACGTTTTTGTGTAGCGAATCCATTATTTCAGTAATATATATATATATATATATATGATCACTTTGTGGATAAGATATATCCAAGACGGGTGAATTTAACTGACAATAAGGAGAGAGGACTATAATTGCATGTATATCAAAATTCATTCCATTAACATGTTTCGCTTTTCAGCTTTATCCAAGAGTTATTTTAAATGAAGCAATATTAAAAATATCCGGTTATCTGAAGTAGTAATGTTTTACGTTATCACAACACTAACAAACACATACATACCTATACATACACCAATATATAATTATAAATGCGTTATATCACTTTGAAATGGCCTCTCTTATCACACGGTAAATGTATCATTTGACTTAGACAGCATAAATAAAATGAACAAACACTAAGTATTCTAAAATTGAGAATTTCAATTTTTTCAAATATATAAATCCATTTAAGCATTATGTTTTTGTTTTTTTAATGGATATTTCAAAATACTTAATGTTTGCCTTACATATATTGTGATAACATAAGATATTGTTACTTAAAAAAAAAAATGGATATTTTGAATATTGTTTAATTTAAAATTACCATTTTGATCGAGCCCGAAAGGCAAAACATGTTAGTGGAATAAATTATGATGCACATACGATTATTGTTTTCTTTACGTATTTTCAAGTAACGCATACACACACATAGACAAACGTGTACATACATATGCATATAGCCATGTATAATAATAAATGTGTTATACTCTTTGAAACTCTATTTGAAATGACCTCCCTTACACAGTGAATGCATCATTTGACCTAGACAGTGTAAATAGAATAAACAATTAGAGAAAATGGGCAGCTGGAGGAATTGAACCTGCAACTGACAAGTTGCCACTTCAATGTAGCATCGCTCTCACTGGCAGGCTGTTTAGCTCAATGGTAAGATCGATGCTTTGTTAAGTCAAAGGTTCAAATAACTGCTCTATGTCCCGATTCTCAACTTGTTCATTCAATGCCTGTTGTTTCTATAAGGAAATGGATATATAATCTGACAGAAATAATTATAAATGCGTTATTTTTTTTGAAACAGGCCAAATGATGCATTCACTGTGTAACAGTGGGAGGTAATTTCAAATAGAGTTTCAAGGTACTATAACACATTTATAATTATTTCTGTCAGATTATGTATCTATTTCTTAATGATATATTCTTATGTATCATAGCATCATCAGGTAAAAATAAATGACTCATTTGTGAGTGAGTGAGTGAATGAACAATTTAAATAATTTCTCACAATGTACAAAGGTCACAGTAAGAGGCCCATCAGATTCGGTGGCCCAAAATATATTTTAAAATTCTGATTCGTAGAATGATAAAAGACACACTGATTTTTCCCTTCTAGAAGTTCCTTTGAAACAATTAAACAAATTTCGTTTATTGCAGCAAAGCTCAACAAAAACATGTAAAGTTTGTGGAGTAAAATCAAAAATTGATTTGAAAACTAAAAAGATGAATTACTTCCTTTCTGCGATAAGAATTGATTGTAAGGAATGTTTTTTTTTCTCTATATTTTGGTCTGGTCCCACATAGATCATTAGCAATATATCCCAAAGAATTGCTCAATGAATTTGGTTGTAGTTTCAAGCATTATATACACACATTATATATATATATATATATATATATATATATATATATATATATATATATAAAGACATAAACTCATAAATTCATACAAAAAAAATAGAATGTTAATTTCAAGGGAGATAAATTTTGGTAATCATTATTTCCCTTTGACCATTTGGTGAATTTAAAAAAATTTCTATTTGATTCACAGAAGAGTTCCACTAAGTTTTATGCTATTCATTGAAGTGTTCCACTGTCAATTACAAGTGGTTCCAAGCAGTTTATGAATTAAAGAGTTTAAAAAGTTAAAGATATCTAAAAGCATTGGAAAATAATTTCCCAAATAATAATTAAAAATTGATTCATAATCCATGTTAAAAAATGTATCACTGAACAATGGATGAATAAAGATGATCCGTTGAAAGAAGCATTTTATAAAAATTAAAATGAATCGGAATGTCTTCTTGGTTTTGATAGCCAAAGGAAACTTACTTTCCTTCACTCAAAGGTCAAAAAGTAAATACAACGCTTTTTGACTGCTGTAGACAAAAAAAAAAAAAGATTTTGCAAAAATTCCCACATGAAAAAATTTCTCCCAAGTTCAAGAAAAAAGTGCTGGTTAATCACATTTTTTTCTCCTTTCAATTTAAATTAACTCTTAAATTCATAAAAAAAAATGTCATTATCAAGGGAAATAACTCCTGATTAGAATGATCTTTCTTTGACCATTTGATGATTTTTTTCCCCCTGTGCAATTCATAGAAGAATCCAATTATTTTTTAATTCAATTCAGTGAATAGCTCAGCTGTCAATTACAAGTGGTATATGAATTTAAGAGTTAATTCCATTTGAATCAAAGAAAAATTCTCCCCATAAGAGTAGAACTTCCCAAGCATCTTTTTCTCTTTTAAAATTGTCTCTTTATGGACTGATCCAAAAGTGTCTATCGATGTGTAGAACTGTCGGAGGAAAAACCCTTATATTGACTGATTGTCCTGAAGATCAGTTCTTCTCTCTCTGGACCATAGTAATTATACAAACATATTTTTCTGATGACTTTTGAAAGCCAAAATTGATTCAACTATCATAGACAGCACAAAACAAAGCAGGTCATGTTTCAAATGAAGTCAGAGGCGTAGCTGAGGGAGAGGGTGAGAGCAATTATAAATCATCCCCCAGGCCCCTAATTGAAGCCCCCCAAAAGCTTTATGAATAGTAGTTCAGACTGCATTTCTGCTAACATTATACAATAACAAATCTCACTAAATGTTTGAGGGGGCCACTTAAGGAGCCAAGCCATCCGCCACCCGCCACCTCCCACCAAATCTCCAGCTATGCCCCTGCATGAAGTATTACAAAACTTTTCACTGTTCTTCCTTAGTTGATTGAAAACTGATTAGGATTTTATTATGGGATTCACTTCTCCTAAATCAGGTTCATTTACTGAGAGAAAGTCCTTTGCTCCATGCTCTTCTTCAAATATATACACCTGCAAAAAATAAATGAATATAAGCAATTAAGAGATCAAACAAATACAGCATCATAACTATCATAAATAGACTTGCCATAACAGTCAATAATTTGACAACCATAGTGTCGAAATTGAAAGTTATAAAAAAGAAATTCTATCAAAGAATAAAAATGGTCGGGATAAGTTTTATTATGACATCACTGGTGGTTTTTTTTATAGAAAACATCTAAAATAGAGTAAAAGAAACATTTACATTCTCCTGACTCTAGATGTTTCTTTTACTCTATTTTAAATCTTTGTTCTTCATCTTATTTCATTGCATGCACATTTTATCTGCATCATTCTCAATGCATTACAACTTGCATTTACTAATTTTGATTTGACATCCCTGACTGGTCAACTGTCTTTGTATTTTTGTGCCTACAGCTATAATGAAAAGATAGGGTCTAATTTTTCATCTTTCTCTCACCTATAAAGTTAACCCTCTTTTCATTTTCTAGCACAGACGGCTAGCATCATTAGCAACCAGCCTTAAAGAATGAACTTATCTGTGATAGATATACTACTACTGATATTACAATTCAATACTAGTTGGTTAAATAGTTAGGTATCAAAACTCAGTGAATAGGAAAATAAATCTTACTTACCACGTTCACACCAACTCGTAAAATAGGGGCTGGTACATACAGGGTCTTTGGGGGACCAACATTCCAGTAGCGTCCAAGGTTGAATTTGTTGATGATCACAATTCCTTTGGTCCAACCCTGAAATTTGAAATTAAGATCAGTCGATATTTCAGCAGTATACTTTTTTGATATCACCACAAGTTAGCAGATATTCTTGGGAAGAAACTATTATATGTGGAACTCCCTTAGGAATGTTTCCCCGATGAGTACAATCTCAATGTTTTTAAATCCAGGGTGAACTAGTGTCTTACCCGATGATAGACTGTTTCAAGTCACTCATTGCTCTTCATGAATCATTTAAACTCTCCTACTGCTTTTTAAAACATGTTATGTTTTTGTGTTTCCAGCTCTTACGATTTTAACATTAATGAAGTATTTCAACATATATTTACTTTTTTTGATACTGCTGCAAAATAACTCCCTTTTTATTAACCCTTTAATGTGAGCAGTGGCCAAAAGGATTTGCATGTGGTGATCAAGAGTGAAATAAAAAATAGCTCTTACTTTCTTTTCTGATGGTATCACTCGTACTTCTGCCAGTTATTAAATCATATCAATCTTTCTCGTCTCAATTTCATAACTAATTATGATATCAATCTCAGTTCTTCCAAATGCTATCACCTCTGATGAAAAAGATTCATACCAAGAGCATAAGTGCAACAATAACTAAATATTTATGCATCGAGTTAGTGTTTATTAGCCTCATCTCATGAGGGAAAAATCCTGCTGAATGAATTTTATTACAACGACTATGTTTTATAACTTTTTAAGGGCAAATGTGTTATCAAACATTGGGTTTTTGTCGGAATTGAATTTGTTTGCACCCACCATAACAACAACAACCCTTATCTAATGGGGGTGGGCTGGGTGAAGTTTTCGCTGTTTATCCATTCCATGATGTTAAACCAATGTTTAAAATTAACATTTTGTTATCATGATTTTAACTTGCAACCAAGTGATCAGCTGGCAGCTTTCATACCAACTGAGCCAAACTGATATGGGACATCCTAAAAACCATTCATTTCATGGTTCTCAAATTCAAAGCATTCAAGTATAGTACAGATATTTAGTACAGTGAAACCGGTCTGGTTACTATCTAAATAGGAACTGTCACGTGACCATCATCTTTTGGTAACATGCTGTGTTGGGAATGATCAATTATAAAAATTTGAAAAAGGGGTAATCAATGAATAAGTTACTGGCTCGTGATCGCTAAAAACAGTATGAATTTTCGAAATATAAGTATGATACAAACTAGAGATCTACACAGTTTAGCATAAGCTTATATTGCAAACTGAGCCCCCCCAACCAAAAACTATTTAGAAAGGAATGTAAAAAACAACAACTTCTTTTCTAGACATGATAAAGAGTAAATGTTGAAATTTTCAGCCCTGTAGCTCCATTGGTGTGGTCTGTATGCTTCATACATACATATATACATATGTAGCCAGTTTGAAAAGAAATTAAGAATCCTGGTGACAGTTTTGGTTGACAGTTTCTGATATTAACACACATTGATCATGATAGCTAATTATCTTATCTTTTACGACATTTATAAAAGTTAGAAGGTAAAACTCAAATGGCAATGGGCTGGTCATATTGCAAGAATGTTGAAAAAACGCTGGACATCTGACTCACAACATGGATCCCCACAGATCATCTGTGAAATTGTAGCCAACAGAAAGTAAGATATTGTGAGGAGCTAGATGAATCAAGAAAGTACTGGTTCTGCGATGCCCATGATAGAAAGGTCCGGCTACTCTTTGGGAAGGTCTATGTTCAACAACATCATCAGTATTTTAACGTCCGTCGTTAGACAAAAAACCTTCCCCAGGATCTGCCACAATTCTCAATCATGGGCAATGCAGAGCCAGTATTTTCTGAATTTGTCTAGTTCATCTCTCCATCTTGTTTTTTGTCGGCCTTGGTTTCGCATGTTATCTCTGGGGATCCATGTTGTGAGCTGTGATGTCCATCAGTTGTCTTTCATTCTCGCAACATAGCCTGCCCATCGCCATTTTAGTTTTTTTAAAGGCTGATGATGATTATCCCTCTTACCCTCATGCTAAAAAAGGTGTCTGAAGGATTTTCTGTAATGGTAAACGTTGCTTGATAGATTGCAGGACTTCGTTTTGCTGGAATGTCTTCTTGCCAGGCTATTGAATTAGAAACTCTGTAATAAGAAAAAAATCAGACCTAATTATGAGGCTTATTACCATGATAATCCTAAAAGAAAAACACAGTTAATTCCGAGAACCCGGCAATAAAACGGAGATAACTCCTGTCAGCCTTAAAATGAAGTAATAATCATTTCATTTTTTTAAAAATGGTGCACTAACAAAATAAACACTACTTTGCCAAAAAAAACTCTTCAGAGTTTCACACACTCGCCACTCGATGTTAACAACACACAAATAAAATAAAGATAACTGTCCTGCCCAAATTCCATTGTTTCGTTCTCTTGATGTTAACGATTGCATTAAAGTAAAATAATCAAAAACAACTATATTTCCATATACACCATTAATGTTCAACACCCTCAATCGATGTTAAAAACGACACACAAATAATTGAATTTATTCGAAGCAATAACAATGGTCTTCATTCAAGGAGGAAATAATTCATTTTAAGACTAACAAGAGTTATCTCCATTCTACTGCCGGATTCTGGGAATCTACAGAAAACATTAACTTAAGACAAGAGCAAATACATTTCTTTGCATATCACAACTATGTAAATAAGTGACTGTGGGACTAACGATTATGTCAATTCTCTTAGTAGACAGCCTCGTTAATAAATGAACATATCAAATGGCATGAATGTAGGAAATACAAACTTGCTTCAGAGCTGATGCGAATATAAGGGAGGTAAAAACATATAGGAAAAAACAAGAGTTACCCCCCTTATAAAACTCCGGACTCCAAAGATCAACGATCTCATCAATTCGATTACCTGTCAACTACATTGGATATTTTACAGTCAGAAAGCTTTAAAAAAAAAATTAAAAATTAAAAAAATCAGAATGAACAACTGTCGCCACCAAAGGTTGTGAAGGTTTTCCTTTTTATACCTACGTGTGTTTGTTTGTTTCTTTCTTAGTGTGTTCTCGCACTCCTGGCTATACTGTTTTGTCTTTAGGCTTGAAAAGTGGCATCAATATTCTACTCCCCTCAGAAAAATGTTTTTTTTTTTTTTTTTTTTCAAATTTTTGGAAACAAAGCTTTCTTGAACTTTTTGGTATTGTTTATCAATAAACTCTGCTTTCTCCGGAATATTTTTGCTCTATTTCAGATGTTTTCCACTGGAAAATGCTAGTGATGTCATACAAAGAATTTATTCTGACCATATTTATTCCTTAACTTAAAATTTTGAGGTTATGGTCATTAAATTATTGATTATGAGGGCGAGTTTTTTAAAATCTTATAATTATGTCATGATTAATAATCTGAAAGTCTTATCTAATCATGGATTTTGTAACTTTCTGTCCATCACTCAAGGATCCAATTAGATTCTTTGGAAGATACACAAAACAATTTTTCAGTTTTTTAAAAAAATTTCGAAACCTTTACTATAATATAATTAACTGGCCATGTCAGAAAGTGTATATCCGTTTATATACTTAATCTTTGAAATAAATGAGGAGCTCTTCATTCTAAATGATCACACTATTGTTCTACTTGTTACAACATATAATCATTATGCGCTAATTGGTGAAAAGAGATAGAGAGAGGGGGAGGAGAGAGAAGAAAGTTAGGTAGTTTAATAAGAGAGTAGGAAGGGGGCAGGCAGAAAAGAAAAGAAGTTTGATTACTGGGTAGATTGGGAGTTAATTTACTGAAGGTGTGGGAAAATTTTCACACATGAAACTAATCCATGTTTGTATAAGATTAGAATAAAATCCTAGACTGGTCATGAAGAGTGGAAAGAATGAATGAAAATGAGATGATACAGGCATAGGTGAAGAAGAAGAAGAATCATAATAATAATAATAATAATAATAATCATCATCATCATAATAATAATAATAATCATAATAATAATCATCATCATCATCATAATCATCATCATAATCATAATAATAATCATCATCATCATAATAATCATCAGTAGTCTTTTAACATCTGTTGTTAGACATAGACTTTCGCCTGGCTCCACCACAATTCTCTATCATGGACATTGCAGTGCCAGTATTTCCTGAATCTGTATAGTTCATCTCTCCATCTTGTATTCTGTTGGCCTCAGTTTCACTTGTGATCTCTGGGGATCCATGTTGTGAGTTGTAATGTCTATCAGTTGTCTTTCATTCTTGCAACATGACCAGCCCATTGCCATTTAAGTTTTCTAATGGTTTCTATGATGTCTCTGACCTCTATTTTCTTTCTGATATATCAACAACTAACTGGACCTGTGGAAATTCCAAGGGTGTCAACAACTAAGCTTATCCATTATTTCATGTCTCTACTCTTCTCATTGTGTGGAGAGACATGAAATAATGGATAATCTCAGTTGTCAACACCCTTGGAATTTCCACAGGTCCAGTTAGTTGTTAATCGGGAAATGGCAACTGCAAAAATTCGAATGGTGTTTCACAGGGCACTGCTTTTACTTGGCAGTGTCCCTCTTCTCTTGGAGTGACATGCTACAATTTATACTAGGTTACATGGTACAAGTAGCAGAGAATATTCTTGGACTTGATGTTGAGTATATCCTGATGCAGAGGAGGCTTGTAAATGCTAGCTGTGTTTTAAAAGGTTAAAAAATGGCAACTGATTTGAAAAAACCTAACTACTTACCGAAAAACCTTAATACAATTACTAGTAAAGTAAGATCCATTTAGTTGTACTTATTTTGGTACTATTTTGGGTGGAGGTCAAAAATGAGCGTTACCAACAAACGAAGTTTAGGTTAAAAGAAAACTCAATTCACTCACTTGTCTAAAAATTCTTGGGAGAAATCCAATGTGTAAATATTCCAGTTTTCTTCTAGTCGGTCATCCAGGTAAACATCTCCATGAAGACCTAGAGAGAAAAACAATCCAAATAATGTTTTTGGATAAAATGAAATCGAAGTTTCTCTAGATATAAAAATGGGCTGCTTTAAGATAAAGGAAATAAAGAATGAGCCTCCGACAAGACTCAAGCTCTCATCCTTTGTGAAGCCTGTCTTGAAATGACGGCTGCCTTAACAATGAGGCCAAGGATTGAATGATTGCAGTTGGAAGGCTCTGTGGCTGTCCCATTCAGATAGGCTTCTTGTGGGATGCAAGTTCGACTCATGCCAAGTCTTATTTCTGATCTGCATTTTTTACTCACAGTTACAGAATAAGGGTTTGAAAATTGTGACAAAAAGCAACTGAAATTAAGATGACAGAAATCCTTGTTGAAAAATCAATAATGATTGGCAATGCTAAGAAATTCAAAAAATAGTTTTTCACACTTGTTTTATTTTCAGACCTATCATCATACAAATGATAAGAATCATTATTTTCATTAAATTTGACTAGCTTTTAACTTTTTCTTAATTTTCTGTTGTTTTTATACATAGATTAGGGTAAAGACTTGTCAAACTTGAAAAAAAACAATAAGCTACAATAATTCATCCAATGTTGATAAATATTGATAAAACTTATGTTCTGATATATAAATTTTCTTACTTACAAAGATAGAAATAGGACCAAGAAAAGATATTTAAGAATGATTTGCAGATGATGTGATTAAAGAGTGATATCTATAGAAGTTCAAAACTAGTTTTTTATACTCATTTTAAGGTCCATAACTAAATAGTTCTCATAAAATGAGGAAAAACTACATAGGTTAGAAACTGTAATTGTGTTCAATAATGTTACCTTTAAATTGACTGTTCACGACTTCTCGCTCTCCAAATCGGACAAAATTTACCCGACCCAGGTTCTCTACTAAAATTCCAAGGTTCATATCAGCAGACAGAACATTCTAAAAAAAAAGATTTTTTTGAAAAGAATTTAAAAATTGTGAAATTGAGTATTTCTAACATTCATTTATAAAGATTACAAGTCTGGTTAATCACTCAATAGAAACTATCACATGACCGATGTCATTTTGCAGCATGCTGCATTGGAGGTGATCAATTAAAAAATTGAAAAAAGGGGTGATCGATGAAGAAATTACTTCTCTCACCTTTTGTTGGGATGTGATCACTAAAAAGGTCTGAATCAAAGAAAAAAAAATAAGCTGCTCTGTGCACAAAATATGGGGCCAACTTAGAATGAAATTACATTGTAAACTGAATAACTTATATTGTGGGGGTTTCAAAAAAACAAAAAAAGTTTTTTCTTGACACAAACATTTAAATTTTCAGCCCTCTAGCTCAATAGAGAGATAGCTAGCCAGACAGATTTAAAAACTGAAGAAACCTATGCTGACAGTTTTAATTCATGGTTTTTAATTATGAATGAATGATTTTAAGATCATTGTTTAACATACTTGAATTCAAAAGAAAAATGTATTTGTTCAGATGAAGTGGTTACTTTTTCAAATGATGTGTATTAAAAAACCATCAACCAACTGTTAACATAGGTTTCCTTGGGTTTTAAGTGGTTTTACTTGGTGGTAGGCTGTGTGTTTCACTTGTACATGCTGCATAAATGGAGCTAGAGGGCTGAAAATTTGATTATTTACTCCTTATGTCTAGAATTATTTTTCTTTTTAAATTTAGAAAAATATTCGAGAATAAAAAATAAATAGAACTTCATCATTTTTGAATTTTATCTATTTATTATTAATCATTATTATTATTAAATATTAAATATCATTCATTATTAAAAACATCAGGAATGTGTCTTGACATCTCTATAAGATGGTTGGTAGGTCTGTCCCTGTTATGTTAAACAATGGAAATAGGGAGGATGGAAGGAGGTGGTATGTTATGATTGACTTCATCAAAAGGTGTAACATCTATTCGAATCAATTTTTTTTCCTGCTGCTAATGATGTCATGATAAAATATCTTCTGTTTACATAAAAGACAAAAAAAGGCCGAAAATGGCCATTTCAATTTTTACTTAAAATAATACTTGCGGGAGATTACTATATTGTAATATTTTACAAGTATGAGAATCAATTGACTCAAAGAAAGACTCCTTGCTCTTCCTCCTCCTCCTGCCATTACTACCATAGTTGGTTAACCTATCATTGAACTTATGGTACTTCTTTCAGCTTTTATTTTTTCTTGGCAATATCCAAAGATGGTTCATCTTTCATATTCAGAAGGAAATGTAATTCATATCTGGGGTGAAATAAATGACAATTGGATAATTACCTCTGGAAACGCAATAGTTTGGTCACTTTTTTTCCAGTCAACTGTTGCAACGACTTCAGAGTTGATCAGAACCTGAAAAGATAAGCATTAAATACAAGAATCATGTAGACAAATGTAGACATTCTTCTTCGTGGATTGTATGTCGATAAAGATATGTCAACAAGTCTGTCTCTAAGGGCTTATCTACTTTATATACAAGGTTTGTCTAGAAATCCAGTCATTTTGAATTTCTTGAAAACCAGTTGAACAGCGTTGATGTTACTTGGCAACCAATAAGAGAGTACCTTATTGAAGGTGTGTGAACAAACACTCTCTTGTAGGGTTACTCAGTTGACAGTAAGATGCCATTTAGTAAATTTATGTACTGTGCATTTGTAGAATTCATTATGATCAAGCAAGTCATTCTTAAGTCATTCAACTCCATGCAATTTCTGGCTTTTTCCAAAGTTCAAATCATGATTGAAAGTGAGGAAATTTGGACTGTGGATGAGATTAAGGAGAATGTGATATGGCAGCTAATGGCAAAACTTGAAGAGGATTTAGCAGACCGGTCTGAAAAGTGGAAGCAATGCTAGGATATAAGTTCTAAGTCCTAAAGGGAATACTTTGAAGCAGACTAAGGTGCTATTACCTTAGGGAGGCTATTTTTTTTTTTTTTTGTTAATATTAAATTACTGGATACTTTCTGTACAAACCTTGTATGCAATCATACGGGTCAATGGAGTCTTTTGTACTTCAGACTTGTGTGAGTGAAGAAGACTAAATGGCCAAATGATATCAATGTTTAATTTTTAGTCAATCAAATCTTTTCCTATTTCAAGAAATAGAAGATTGAACAAGAGAAATGGTGAAAACAAATATCACAGAGATTTGGATTAGTCAACAATATATGAAGAAAAAGAAGATAAGTCGGTCTTCTATGACTGAAAGCAAAATAAACTAAAACCTGAAGATTATCATTGGGAAAATAAAATTTGTATCTGAAAGACAATAGCATATTTATTATGTTTATAATAATTCATATTATGTCTGTCAGTAATGCTTGCATTGATTTCAGACCACCGACAATCCCTTTCGTTCTGGATCTTAATGCATTTCTATTGTAAAATTATTTGCCATTCATTTACATAATAAATATATTATAGTTTTTTAAAAAAAACTTGATTTGATGAAAAAAATTCATCATCATCAAGGGAAATAACTCCTGATTAGAATTATGTCTTTTTGACCATTCGGTGGATAAAAAAAGAAATTCAGAGAATTCCTCTGACTATCTCTTTCTCCCTGATTTTCCAAGTATTCCTATAGTATTAATATAATAGCTCTGTTTTATCAGAAATACTTGTATTGATTCCTGACCACTGACAATACTTTTCTTCCTGATTTTCCAAGTATTCCTATAGTATTAATATAATAGCTCTGTTTTATCAGAAATACTTGTATTGATTCCTGACCACTGACAATACTTTTCTTCCTGATTTTCCAAGTATTCCTATAGTATTAATATAATAGCTCTGTTTTATCAGAAATACTTGTATTGATTCCTGACCACTGACAATACTTTTCTTCCTGATTTTCCAAGTATTCCTATAGTATTAATATAATAGCTCTGTTTTATCAGAAATACTTGTATTGATTCCTGACCACTGACAATACTTTTCTTCCTGATTTTCCAAGTATTCCTATAGTATTAATATAATAGCTCTGTTTTATCAGAAATACTTGTATTGATTCCTGACCACTGACAATACTTTTCTTCCTGATTTTCCAAGTATTCCTATAGTATTAATATAATAGCTCTGTTTTATCAGAAATACTTGTATTGATTCCTGACCACTGACAATACTTTTCTTCCTGATTTTCGATATGCAACACACAGGCTGAATACTGAAACTTACTGGAAAATTGTTTTGTCATCAATTTTTTTCCCTATCCTTAGAAATGTATAGTTTATTGTGAAAGAAAGTAATTAAGAAGCGAACTAACCGAAACAGAAGTGGAGTGGTGGTAAAGTCAGTGGCCAGCAATAAAAAACCCAAAACCTTTTGGGGTAAAGTGGTTCAGTGTTTTCAACAAAACAATCTTTAGATCAATTTGTATGGTTCTACGTTGTTTTAGTTAAATATATATATATATATGATTATAAATTGTGTCATATCACATAAAAACTTTTATTTGAAATGGTATCCTGCCATTACATAGTTAATGTATCACTTGGTCTAGATAACATAAATAAAATGAAAAATTGAAGAAAATGGGGCTACTGCTGAAATTGAACCTGCAACCAATAGGGTATCTACTTCTTGGTAGTTTTGCTCTGATCATTGAGCTAAACAGCCGTTGGTTATGCAAAGACCCAAATGACTGTTTTCACTCCAAATTCTCATCTTTTTTATTCTTGGTCTATATCTGCTCTGTTCGTTTCTCTCAACACCACAGTTATGGATATTTGATCTGGCAGAAAGATTATAAATTTTGTTATGTTATATTATACTGAAACTCTTATTTGAAATGGTCTCCCGTCATCACTACACAGTTAATGTATCACTTTATTATCATTTCGATTCCTGCAGAAGACCTATTTTCTTTAATTGTTTATTCTATTTATGCTGTCTAGGCCAAGTGATACGTTAACTGTAATGATGGGAGATCATTTCAAATAAGAGTTTCTATATGATATGATGCAATTTATGATCATTCTGTCGGATCTTATACATCCCTTACTTTATTTATATGATCATGCATGCACACACATACATTCTGAATACTTACATGTGCCCTATCACGTACATATCCTCCAATTTTCATATTTTTCACCTTCCCAACTGATTTTTCATAAAAAATGTATCCATAACTCTGGCCGGCGTTATTGTAGATGTTCAATAATTCCATGGGATCCATCTTGGCCTCTCTTATGCACTGACAAAAAAAGGTCAAAAGGTCATCAAAAACGGAAAAAAAAACCCCAAGAAAGCACTCAGACAGTGCATACTTTCACTGACTCCATACATTGACAAAAACATAATGAAAAAAAAAAAAATCAAATGTACTACAAGAGAGATAATTTCATATATACAAATATTGAGTTACCTCCCTTGATTTCCAATTTTTTTGTTGTTATTGTTTTTCTTTTCACCTCTTTTGCTACGAAATGATAAAAGTATCTCTCAGTCATAAACAAATCCTAGAATCCCACATCATATTTAGAATTTTTTTCCCGTAGCTCAATCTACAAATTGTCATTGAATTTCATTGAGAACTTTTGGGGATATTGTGCAGAGAAATAGACAATGGCACACAAATAGACACGGGTGAATGTATACACCTCTTCCACCTCTGTCGGCAGAAGTGAAGAAAAGTCAATTCCTGAGAACAAACCAATCATATAATCCATAACATACAACTTTGGCAGACTGGCACATGGGTTATACCGTCGAAGAAGAATACACTATTATGTCAGAACAATCTCTCTGCAGAAAACTCTTGCATTTTTGCTTCCACCAATCTGTAACAACTGTAACACTGGAAAATGTTTGTTCTTCTTTATGTCAATGAAACTCATGAATATGCTTTACCCAGCGGCTAAATCCTACAGCCAACCGCACAGACATACTTTGCCGATTGCAAATGGTGGGTTTTACTGCAGACAGAAACTACCTTAACATGAGGTGGGACAACGTTTTCTTCACCTCAATTCAAGGGAATTTAATTCTCTAACTACATAAAAAAATATGTAATTATCAGTATCAGCCTTTTAGCATCCGTCATTCGACATAGACCTCTCTATGAGCCAATAATATCTCAACTTGTACTGTTTGTCACACCATCTTATATTTCACTGGCTATAGTTTCGCATATGATCTCTTGGGATCCATATTGTGAGTCATGATGTCAAGTGGTTGTTTGTCATTCTTGTGACATTTTTAGTAACTTCCGATCATAATTGTAACCCTGCAGTCAATCCGCAGCAGTGAGAAAACAGTGTGGATCAGAAATAAAAGATAATCTCACAGGTAGACTCAAACACACGTCTCTTTTTGCCTCGGGGGAAGCAAGTTCTGAGTTAGAAGGTGCATCTTTTAGTAACATTCCATGTTTCAGCTCCATAAGTGACTATCTGGAGGATGCACTAGTTGTATACCTTTCTTTTTTAGATTAATGGGATTTTCTTGTTCTTGAAGGTTGAGCTTCTTCTACCAATAATTAGTCAACTCACTTCTACATAAAAAACGCTCTTCAACACATCTTAAATCAGCCATTTTCAATGGGGATGACGTTATCCCCCAGGAGTTGACAGCTGTACTGTCCGGGGTGGGGGCATAGATTGTCTCATACAAACGGATTTGAAAAAAAAAAGAATGTGCTGTTTTTGTTCTATGCCACCAAAGTCAAGAAATAAGGGATGTGACTAATGTGTCCTCCCAATAGTCACCTATGGAGCTGAAACATGGGACCTAAACAAAGATCATCAGTCTTTTAACGTCCATTGTTGGACATTGACCTTCCCCAGCATCTACCACAATTCTTTATCAAGGGCGTCACTGAGCCAGTATTTTCTGAATTTGTCTAGTTCATCTCTCTATCTGGTATTTTGTTGGCCTCAGTTTCACATGTGGTCTCTGGGGATCAATGTTATGAGTTGTGATGTCCATCAGTTGTCTGTCATTCTCGCAATATGTCCAGCCTACTACCATTTGAGTTTTTTAATAGATTCTATGATGTCTCTGACTCCAGTTTTCTTCCTGATATATTGTGCTGTCTTGTGATCTCTCCATGTGAGGTTGAGCATGATTCTTTCTAACAGACGTTGGATGGTTCGCAATTTGCGGGTCTGTCTCTTGGTTAGGTCCCATGTTTCAGCTCGATAGGTGACTATCAAACTAAGAACCATGAATCGTGCACAGGAGTGGATCATGCATTATATCAGATGGCAGGAGTACAAGACAGCACTTCATATTAGAGGAAAAACAGGAGTCAGAAATATCATTAGAAAACTGAATAGGTAATTGGCTTTGTTGCAAAATTGTCAAACCTCTGGTCATCATGACTCACAACATGGATACCAAGAGATCAAATGTAAAATTATTGCTGGCATAAAATAAGATAGCTAGTTGATTTAGATTTGTTTAGAAATTATTGGCTCTGCAAAACTAATGGCTAAGTAGTCTGGCGAATCTTTGGGGATGATAACCAATGCATCCTCCCAATAGTCACTTATGGAACTGAAACTTGGAACTTAACCAAGTGACAGACCCGTAAGCTGAGAACCATGCAACGTGCACATAAAAGAATTATGCTGGGCCTCACATGGAGAGACCACAAGACAGCACAGTACATCCGAGAAAAGACAAGACTTAGGGACATCATAGAATCCATAAAAAATCTCAAATGGCGGTGGGCTGGCCATGTTGCAAGAATGGCAGACAATCGATGGACATCACGACTCACAACATGGATCCCCTGAGACCACATACGCAACTGAGGCCGGCAAAATGTTAGATGGAGAGACGAGCTAGACAAGTTCAGGAAGTACTGGCTCCGTGACGCCCATGATAGGGAAGTGTGGCAAATCCTGGGGAAGGTCTATGTCCAATGACGGATGCTAAAAGACTGATGATGATGATAAATGTGCTGCAACAGACTCTAAAAGGCTGATAACGATGCTAATGATGACCCCATGCTCACACTAGGTAGATTACAGAATATGCTTTTTTTTTTTTAGAAATTATTGTCAATGAAAGAAGAACTGAATAGCCAACTTTCAACTTTACTTTCTTTTGAAGCCATGCGTATGGGATTCTCTTGTCTGTGATATAGAGTATGTTAGTAGAAACATCCAAGAGGAATTTATTGAGCTAAAATTCAATGATGAACGTAAATATGAATTTGAAAGAGCTGGCAGGACTGAATTGTGGGTGTCAAATGCAACCAAACAGCACTATGGAAACGTAGTCTGAAATATCTATTGCACTATTGTGCTTTTCAACTTTATATTTGGTTGAATGTGGCTTCTATGCAGACAAGAAAATATTGACAAAGGGGAGAAGAACTGATATATGCGGGCAAAGAGAAAAAAAAACAGTAAAATTCTTAAATATCAGTCAAGATATTGATAAGGGCTCCATTAAAGGGGCACTGCTGTTGTTTTTAAAGCAGAAAATCTATGCATCTATATATGACCAGCAATGACTTATGTCTATGTTAATATATTCGTAAAATATGTTAAGGATTCATTTATATATATAGGTATGTTTGTTTTATAGAAACTTTACTCTCACCTCTACAGATACAAACACCCCCTCTTGCTCCTACTAAACAACCAAACAACACGGAAATATTCCCATTTCTTTCTTTGACCTCAAACATATAAACATATTTTCTTTGCACTGCTGCAAGTTTCTCTGAAAAAGATGGCTGGCACCTGTCGAAATGCATTGAAACGTCCCTATATGATAATAAAACTTCTTGAGATTTAACACCTGCTTTTCTCATAAGTTTTTGTCTCTCCACTTTCCAATTGTCGCTTTCATCATCAATGACTTAGTTATTGACACATTTATGTCAAATATTTCAATGATTTACTTATTGACCTATTTATGTTGAGTATGTCAATGATTTACTTACTGACATATTTGTCGAATATTTCAGTGATTTACTTATTGGCATGTTCAAATATTTCAATGATTTACTCATTGACCTGTTCATGTCAAATCTATCAATGATTCACTGACATTTCCATGTTGAATATTTTGATGATTTATTTACCTCTCAGTACACTTTCTAAGACGTTAAACCTGAATGGAAGTGGATTACAATTGTCTAACATGTAATGATGGATGGATGTAAGCGCAATAATTTATTGTTAAGCAGATGTTTATATATCACATATTTCAGTTGATTTAACCAAATATTACTAAATTCATTAAAAAAAAAAGTTAGGTTTTGTTCATTAAACAAGACTGCCTGCTGCAAGGTTAAACTCCAATCTTCCTTCAATTCCGATTGAAGATGATTTCTCTAACTTTTGTGCTGTATATATAGTAAATAAAATGATTATAATAATTCATTTTTCTAATATAAACGTGTTTATTTATCAGAATGAAATAAGTCCTTGCATATCTGTAGGATTAATTTTTGTAGATATGTAAGACTTGTTAATTTGGCTCAGACGGTAAAAGAGCCTCCTACCCATCAGTTGGTCATAATTTCAAATCACAAGGAGAAATTTCAATTTTTATAGATGTATTTATTTATTAGAATGAAATGACCCCGAGAGTATTTCAAGCATAAATTTTTTGGTAGATATATGATTTGTCAATTTAGCTCAGTCAGTAAGAGAGCTGCCAAACAATTGGTGGACCGTGATTTCAAATCATGGTAGAGGAATGTTTATTTTGAACATCAGTTTGCTTTAACATAGCAGGACAAACAGTGACAAGTTCACTCCCTTAAATTTGGTGAGGATTGTTCTTGTTATTATTGTTATAGTAGAAAAACAAAGTCAACTCCAGGCTTGGAAAGTTAGATGAGGATTATTATTGTCCTAGTTGTTTGGATAGAAAAATAAGATTTACTCCAGATTTGGAAAATTAGGTGAGGATTGTTATTGTTCTTGTTACGGTAGAAAAACAAAGTTAACTTCAGACTTGGACTGCAGTTTGACAATATGCACCATCAACTCACAATCACATAAAACTTGTTACAGGGTGAAAACAATTTTTCTCAGGGAATCAAATAAAAACAAATCATTGAACCTGAAATTCTTTTCTCTCCTTCCAATTCCGATTGTAAACGAGGTGCAGTGTGGAATTGGAAACAGCTATCACATTATCCATCCAATGTTTGTTTTTTTTTTTTAATTCACCTTTATCATATTCTAGAAATTTATTTTAATCTACTTCTGGCCTACTAAGCTCATTGAAACTTCACCAGGGCCTCGTTAACCATACATTTTGGGAACATGTTCCCTTCTCAATCTGTTGTTTGCCTCTTACAATGCGTGTGGAGGATTTGAACTTTTCTTGTTTTGTAATTCATAGTTGTTTTTCTCCTAGTTGAGGTGCCAACCAAGGCTGAAGAGTGCCATCTGCTCCGCTATTTACACATAGCAGTGTGGAGAAGAGATGGATTCCTGTCTATTGTATGAGAATTAATATGAATTGATCACTGTCTCAATTTTATAAGTGAAATGATGAGTTACACTGAAATGATATCATAATATATAAATATTTATTTTTCTCTTTTTACAAAGATTGACTGATATAATTGCTTGCTTGAAGACTGAAAAGATTTTCGTTATAGATTCATTAATTAAATGTGTATCAAAGACTGTTTCCAGAACATTTTCAACTTACCAATTTTAACTGATCCACAGTGTACAAAATTTGCTTGAAGGAGAGATAACTGGTTATAATGAGAGTGCCTGTTAAGGAGAATAAAAAAGATTTATTGAAAAAAAAAAAAAAAATTGTATGAAAACAAATTTAGGTCAAATTGCAGTGACCCACTTGTGGATTTCTAAGTCGGTAATTGCAAAATAATGTTGCAATTGGATTTAAACTTTCAGAGGTTGCACATGTATACCATGGTATACCAAGTGGTTTATTTATGCCCAATGTGATTTGATTTACATAAGCCCAGTCTTGTTGCTTGATAACCACATCTTTTACAATGGCTTAAAAGATCAGCACTCTAACCACTGTACCACCATAAATGCTCTTTAAAGTTATATTAAGCATTTAAAAAGGGTGATTGAAAAGTTCATGAACCAGTTGAATTTAGTGAATCCAAATAGTGTAAAAGAGTTCAGTAGTGGCTTAAATTTTAGTCATCTATCAGGGTGCAGTCTGTTGCATTTGCATGTGGATATTCGCTGTAAACTCAGTGTGAGTAACCCATTCAATAACTCAACTCTGTGAGAGCTCAATTGGTAACTTACTTGTTTCCTCTGAGCAGTCCTATTTGTACTCCTTGTTGCCCACCACTTCCAGAGTACTCTAGAAGGTCTGCCACAACACAATTCTTTCAAGACCATCGATTGCTTGGATGTCAGAAAATAAAAGCTACGTGGCAAATATGCCCAAATGAATTCTGAAGACTTATGTTTATGTTTGAAGTTTTCTGCTAAACTTGGAAAAGCTTAGTCAGAAAACTCTTCAGCCTATTATTATTAGTATCATTATTATTATTAATTTTTGACTAGTATTTTCTTACGTCTTTAATCTTTTAGTAGCTTCTTATTACAACTGTAAGCAGTTTGTCAATTTGCAATGGTGAGAAAAGATAATCTCACAGTTAGACTCAACCACACACCTCTTCTTGCCATAGGAGAACCAGGTTAATTGTACAAAAAGAGAAACTATATCAAATATTAATGATTATGATAATAACGGTTGACAATGTTTGATCTAATAAAAATAAAAGATAATACTGCTGTTCCTCTTCACCCTACTTAACGAATGATGATTTTGAAGGATCTTCACAGCAATTATATTTTCAGGTAAAATCGAAGCTGATCAACAACCTGGGTAATCATGTGTTATAGCTTCCATTTTCTTTATCGCTTATGTTATATTGGTCTAATCCTGGTTGGGCTATTGTGCATATGTTTGGCTCCTTATAGTTCTTATGTTGCATGAATTAACAAAGAACTTCTAATTATTTAAACCATAACTCAGTACACTATCGTTGAGAAAAAAACTTTACTCTCACTCCTGTTCAAAACAACTTTGAACTCAGTTTCCAGATCAAAGCACTGCTCCAAATGTGACTTTGCACAAAAGCGAGACTTATAGCTCAAGGCAAGATTTAGAACTCAAGCCTCATTGACTTCACCACTGTACTTATCTATTTATACTCTTGGCACTCTGCTGATTAAGAAGTGGTGGGTGGTGACGTCATAGTATTAGTGATAGCGCTCAGTACGATCATCTTCAGCACTAAACAGGTGTAGCAAGGGGATGGAACAAGAGGGGGCAGTCAGCTGGCACAGGGATGAAAGGGCACGAAATCTCCTCAGGACTTCTATTATGCCAGTTAATCAAAAATCATACCCTCTTTTGGGATATACCGCAACTGCCCCGGGCATTGACTTTGTTCCCATCACGGATACACAATTGACCTTCTTTAAAACATTTGCATTGTTTGAACTCAGTTGATATTATATATTATTATCAGACAGATATTACAAATTCATGTCAGTTCAAGAATTTTTTGATACTTTTATTGTTGCCACTATTCTACAGCTGTCTCTGCATGTACAATCCATAAGGGAAAACGGGTCTTTTCTTCCAGAAAATGGTAACAAACACAACGATAAAAGATACATAGTTACAGCAAGCATGTTAAATAGAAGATGAGTGACTTAATGAAACCAAAAGACTTCAAGACGTAACATCACAGTGGTTTTTAATCGTAGAACCACTTTTTGCAATCACTCAAGAATATAAGGGAGATATCAAACATCCATTCCCACCCTCATAGACATACCAGCCCGGGATGAGGATGGGGAGGCAACTCCTCTCCTGTATTCAGTTAAAACAGTATAAAATTTCAGGAAAACTAAAATTTCTTGCAAATCGAGCCCTTTGCACTCCTTAACAAAATAGTTCCCGTATATCTGTGCCCCCCTCCTGAAAGTCAGACTCAAGAAACATAAAGAGGAAGTAGGAAAGTCTGGTATGGCAAACCATATCTACAGGGAGAATAGTGCAAATTACTTTCTCTGGTATGAAATCCAAATAACAGATATGAACATTATAAGAAGGTTGGAAAACTAAAGAAAATAGCATACATTAGCCTTAGAGACAAATGTATATGTCAGGCCAACATGAATTTCAGTATGGTGTGGATCTCTTGGTTTAGCAGGGTAAGGTTTGGCTAGCATCCCCAACACATAAAAAACTATTGAATCTCTTGTGTTACATGAGTTGCTCAGAATGGAATTGCCTGTGGAATGCTAATTCGTGGGAATGGGCTGAGCCAATCAGAATATTTGGCACCATTTCTAAACAAAGACAATACTCTCTTTCCTTACTCATTGTACAAATGGAGACGGAAATATGATGAATGGATAAGCTGAAATATTATAGTAACAATAAAAAGAATGTGTTCAATAGTTCAAACAAGTCTCGGAATTATAATTATTCTTCTCAAAGTTCTGGAAGGTACTAATTCATGTCAGTTCATTTCTAAATAAAGAGAAGAAATATTCAAATGCTATGTACTGTAATACTTACCATAACTTTTCTTCACACTATTAGATGGAATGGCAGGCAATGGAGCATGGCCTGAAAGAACAATTTTTTACAAATAAGTAAAGTTTTAAGCATAAGTTATTCAAGCTTCATTCACTCCCGAAATTGTTTGATTCACCCTTGGGTGAATCTTCTACCAGTTCAAGTAGCATTGGTCTAGACTCATCATCAGTCTTTTAAAGTCTGTCATTGGACATAGACCTTCCCCAAGATTTGCCACACTTCTCAATGATGGGCATCGCAGAACCAGTATCTTCTAAATTTGTCCAGTTCATCTCTCCATCTTATATTCTGCCGGCCTTGGTTTTGCGTGTGGGAGATCCATGTCGTGAGTTGTGATGCCCATTGGTTGTCTGTCATTCTTGCAACATGGCCTGCCCATTGCTATTTAAGTTTCCAAATAGATTCTATGATATCTATGATGTTTTCTTTCTCATCTTCTGTACTATCTTGTGGTCTCTGCATCTGAGGTTGAACATGATTCTCTCAAGTGCGCATTGCATACTTCTCAGTTTGTAGGTCTGTTTCTTGGTTAGGTTCCATGTTTCAGCTCCATAAGTGACTATTGGGAGGATGCATTGGTTGTATACCCTTCTTTTTAGGATTATTGGGATCGACTTGTTTTTGAAGGTCATGATCTAGACTACACCTTCATTAAGGCAAAACAAAAATCTTCTCCTCAATCAAGATCAAAATGAATAAGCCACTAATTGGTTCTTTGAATTAGGAATTATTTGGAAAAGGAATTGATGAGATGCTGTCAAAGTGAACTTGACTCTTAAATTCATGAATCAATTTGAATCAACAGTGGAACTCTTCAATGAATGGCATATAAATAGTGGAACTCTAGTGAATTGAATAAAAAAAATGTTTTTTTTAATCCACTAGATGGTGAAAGGAAGATGATTCAAATTGAAAGTTATTTCCTTTGAAAGTGACATTGTATTTTCTTTGTATGCTTGTAAGGAGTCCCAAGTTGGATACTTCGATTGAATAAATGATTTTTTTCCTTAGTATTTTCCCAATTTATTTTGTTTAAATGAAACAGAAATTTCATGTCGGACAATCTGATTGTACAGCATGCAGTAAGTACTTTCTGATGGTTACGAATAATGAATGTAGTTTGAGAACTTTAACATGAAAAGTTTTTACTTACAATCCTTTTACAATTACTAAAACCAAAAAAAGATTAATATTAAGCCTTGGGATTGGATTCTGGCAGAAAACACCGTTTTCAAAAAAAGAAAATTTTTTGTTGTTTTTAGCAAAAAAAGCTTTTAAGTTGATTAACCATATTTGCTTTTAAGATTTCAAATCAGTAACAAGCAGTACAGACGTCTCGGAACCCAAATAGAATCATGAAACACTTCTTTTTTAATAGATGTAAGACTAAGTGATAAAAAGCAATATTTTTCTTTCAATTAGTCTCTAGGAATCATCAGTGATGAGTGGGTCTGCCAAATACTTTGTTGATTAATTGAGCTTTGCGTCTTAGATTATGAGAAACCGTTAAGACAAACTGTCATTAAAACTATCAGAATAGGTTTCTTCAGGTTTCAAGTTGGCCTGGATTACTGGTTAGCTATGTATCATGCATACAGGCAGCACCAGAGCTTGAGGGCTGAAATTTTCAACTTTTACTCTTTTTTATGTCGGGTGAAATTCCCTCCCAAAATGGGTCTTTGGTGGGGTGTTCAATTCGCAATGTAAGTATGTGTAAAACTGATCCCTTAGTTTGTGTCCACAAGTATTTATGTTTTTGTTTTTTTTTAAATTAGACTCTCTATCGATCACCACCCAACAAAAGGCAAGAAAAATAACTTATTCATTGATCTCCCCTTTTTTCATACTTTTTTATTGATTGCCTCCAAAAGCCAAAAGATGTTGAGTGACTGACCAGACCCGTGTTGATTACCTTTAGGTATATAGAAAAGTGAACTATACAAACTCTGGCTGACAACAGTTGTTATTCACTTTGTGCTAATTCTCTTGGGAAAGTCATGAATCCATTCCCCCAAGCTATAGGTCAATAGCAAGGCAGACTTAGCTCTTCAGCCTTGGTTGGCAACCAGTCTAGAAAATAGAAACTGGGAGGTTCTAACCCCTCATCCTGTATTGTGAGAGATGGACAACATACACAGTCGAGAACATTTTCCCAAAATGTATGATTGATGGGGCTCTGTTGAACCCTCGGTAGGCTTAGGAAGCCGGAAGTGGTTTATAGTAGGCTCAAATGAAAAAGAAAAAAAAAGAGAATGAAATGGGCGGAAAGAATAATTCAACTGCCATTTCCATATTTCATTTCATGAAAGAAAATACTACAATACTTATATATGACAAGTTTCAAATAAGATTTGACAATACGAGAGTACGTGACCACCTTTACCTTTTTTATCACTTATTGATTTTATCTTTTCTGATATAAAATGCTTTTTGATATTCAAATTTTGTATCGTCTCAGTCACTTCGTATATGATGAGAGTGAAAAGTTTCCAATTTCAAAAAGTTCATTCTAGGAGCTTTCTCATGCACACCTTCTAAATTGACCGAATTTGGATGAAAGATTTCTAGGTTTTGACCATAACTTCACAATGTCCAATTTTGTTTCAAAATTTCTTTGGTTTTTGTAATTTTTAATCTTTGGCCATTATTCTGGTAATTTTGTAGCTCTATCATCATCATTATCATCATCAAGTGCATTATTTTGTCAGCCGCAGTAAATTAGTTTTTTAAATGTACTGGACACTCACTGCATACTTTCAGAGATGCAAGCACAAAATAGTTACATAAAATGCATTAATCAGCTTTGACTCATTCATCCCAATGTACGAAATTGAAAGTTTGAAACTTGGGCACTCAATACTTAGTACTCTTGGTAAAATGGTTATGTACATAACCGAGAGAGCTACTTTAAAAGAGATAGTAGAAAGGATAAGTATCATACATGCCGCACGCTAAGATGAATGGTTTACAGGGATATTTAGTAGACTATCACCCACTGCGACTCATTCAGCCCTATAGTTGTAATACCAACACGTTGGAAAACAGTATGATGTATAAGAATATACATTACAAAGGTAGTGTGAATATTTCAGATGCAGTGTCGAATCAATTCTGTCACAGTTTTGAGAAACAGAATTGTTATTCCACTTCACCAATGACCCAGACAACACCCTGACTATTTTCCCCTCTATCCTTGGCCTCAAATGATGGTCAAAACAAAACCCCTGCCATGAAGACAAAATGTTTAAATTTGACTTGTCAGAATTTTCCATTTCTGAAAATTGAAAAACGTGGGTGTATCTATTCATTGGTTATCGAAATTAACAGACATCCTTGCATTCAGTATAAGTACATGAAATACATTTGGTTTGTTGGTTGTATGCCTCTTGGTGAGAGAAGTTAATTACAATTTTAAAAACCCTTAGATATCACCGCCCCACACCTTACATGAGGGATTCTTATTGATATCTGCGATTTTCCTCTATTTTCAATTGGTTTCCCACCTGGGAAAGCTGTTACTAGAGGTTTTTTTTCTGTCAGAATTTTAGACTTTCTCTCTACAGTTGACATACTCTTTCATGATAGAATAAAGACCACAGCTGTTAGAAGAATTGTGTCTCTGATTTACTTTAGGGTTTTTCACCATTTGGAAATTTCTTCACTGTGCATCAAACAGAGCAAAAGACACCCTTATACCACAACAAATCAACTGGTGCTCAATATCTTATCCACACATATGCATACGAGTCAATTGTCGCAGTTAGATACATAGTGAGTGAAATCTTTGCACATATTTCTGCTTGCATCTTGCTTTTTTTTGTCTCAGAGTTTCTTTCTTTCTTTTTTTCAAAAATTTTTAATGTGTTGTTTTTTTTCTCTGTTCGTCATGTAATTATATTAATTCTAAAGCCGTTCACTGCTTTAGCTTCTATTATTCCTGGATCTTGATCCATTAATTTGTTCCGATTGTTGACAACTCTTTGTGAGAAGAATCCTCTTTTTAGATTTTTTTTTTTTCTGTAATGTTCTTAATGTCTTTTTTTTTTTTCATTTAATCATCATAAAGAATTTTTTTCGTCTGGGATGTTGACAATGCTTTTTATTATTTCAAATGTTTGTATCATGTCTCCGCTTATTCTCCTTTCTCCTAATGTTTTTAGTTTTTGATTTTTTAAGACTTTCCTGATAGAGGAGGGGTTTTTTAATCTGGAACAGGCCAATGCTCGATATTAGCTGAAACAGAAATTCCTCAATTCCATTTCTTGTTTATTTTTTTTCAATTCTGTTATACTTCCCAAATCAATAATTATTTGATTGTTTGTTTAATTTTTTGCCATTAGATGGCATTAGGAGCATTTAGTTTTCACTCATTTCATTCAAAAAGATCAATTTTGATTGATGTGTTATAAGGCAGCAGTCAACAAAAGCATACAGAAAGGGTGTAATATTCCATCAAGATAACGCTAGACTGCATATCGCTTTGGTGTCCAGGCAGGAATTATTACAGCTCAGTTGGGAAGTTTCCACTAATCCATATTCATCAGATATTGCATCTTTAGATTACCATTTATTTCAGTCTTCAGGAAATTTTCTGAATCAGAAAAAATTCAGTACCCTGGGAGACTACAAAAGGCATGTATATATTCTTTGCTGAGAAAGATGAAAATTTATTCAAGGATGGAATTACAAGGGCTGCTTGAATGATGGAATAAGATGAAGATGTAGAATGTAAATATATGTTAATGCTGAAAATTTAAAAAAAATGTATTTTATGTTTACTCACTAAACAGTTCTGCTTACCCGATACTTATTTCAACGAGAAAGTACCCAAAGAGAGTATGCCTCTACCAATACCATTGTCAGGGTGGGGGAGTAATTGTGCATGGATTCACCCCGAAATTTGATTATTTCTTCCACAGCCTATTGTCCACCCTTCCATAGAAACTCATTCAAATCGAGAACTTTTGGAAATATTGTGTGGAGAGACATAACATGTTGATGATATGTGGTTTGGACATGAAAACACGACATAGTGATTGTGTGTGGATCCGCCCCTGAATTTGATCAGTTCTTGCCTATAATCCACCCTCCCACAAAGCTTTGCCGATCTTATATGGTTTGGACGTATAACTACCTAGAGATATCTTTCGATTAGAGAAAAATTCTTGGATCCATCCCAAAAGTCGATAACCTCTCCCTTACTCCATTGTACACCCTTCCATGAAATTTCATTTGAATCCATCGAGTACATTTGGAGATATCGTGTGGACAGACCGATATATGCAATCAAATATATGTACTTCTCCACTTTCGTAGACAAAAGTGAATGAGGTTATTGTTCATTTTGTTTTAAAAAAACTGTGACTAAAATGTAACTGTTATTTATCAACTTTAGATTTAATAGAAAAAAAACAAGCTGTTTAACAAGAACTGAAAGTTCAATGAAGTGTCCACTGTAAAGTTCGAACATCATTATTGCCAGATCATGAATAGAGGATGATTTCAAGTAAGAAGCATCTCATCAAGGAACATCTTTCGAACAAGTTTCAAGTAAATCAAACATGAGACTGTTGAGACAATTGATTTCAATCAATTTTGAAACAAAGTTTAAATGCCATTATTGACAGATCAGGTGACCCTGAATGGAAGATTTTGATATGTAAGGAGCATCTTATCAAGAGACAACTTTCTACCAAGTTTCAATAAAATCTGACTTGAAACAGCTGAGAAGCAATAAAGAGACAAAGATTGACAGAACCTCTTATAGAGAGGCGAAGATGCCTCTAAAAATTGATATTAACAAAAGTAGTACATCGACCTTATCTTATAAAGTGAATATCTTTAAAACCGAGAAAAAAAGAATTGTCGAAAATATGTCTCAGAGAGATGAAGTTATTCAATAATCGAGCTGAGAGTTTGAAGAGGTATATGTATTCACTTGTGTCTGTTGGTTAATCAACACAATGTCTCCAAGAGTTCTCAATGAATTTCAAAGATAGTTTGAGGAAGGGTTGGCTATGAGACAAGGAAGAATTGATTAAATTTTTGATTGCCTGCACTGTACAAATAAATAAATTGATTTTCACTCACTTTTTATAACAATGACTTTGGCAGAGGTACGCAGTCACTGACCCACAGATCTAACTTTGGCAGGCCGATGTCTGGAAAGAACTGTGACCTTTTACCCTTTATTTCTGTACCTGATTACATTGAAGTGGCTTGAGTTTTCTGCAGTCAAGTAGTCTAGATAAAAGTTGCCCATAAGGCCTTCTCTCTTTGTCTGTTTAGTAAGCCATTTCAAGCATTGTCTAGTCTCAAATCTGGCCACTAACCTTTCAAAGTGAATTGAGATTCTTCAAAGGTTGAAAATGGAGATATTCTCACAGAGTATTTCAGGTAGACCAGCGCAAATCAAAAGACTTTCTGCAAAGTATGTTTTCTTTCAACCATCTCATTGTCAGCCAATAATCATTTCATATGATATGCATATATATATATATATATATATATATATATATATATATATATATATAGTAAAATACAAAAGAACTTGATACAGCATTTCAACGTACGTCTAACACATCTCTTCAGGAGAATGGACTGATCTGTCCTTGGTTTTGTTCCATTGAAAAACAGCAATCTTAACCGAAATGGAATCGGTATAACATTCTCTTTGTGTTCCATGTTAATATGGTAGTAGCAATGATCATATACACAGAGTGGTTTATAAGCATTTTTTGCTGTGTAGGTCACAAGGGGGCGGGAGTGATATTACTGTAGTAATATGAGTACTGATGATTTGATGGAAAATTATCACTACCAAAATACTATATATCTGTTCACCCATGGAAACAAACAGTTCCGAGATTTAATGGTTACTCATTCCAATTATATATAAATATATGAATTATAAATTGCATTATGAACTAAGTGAAGAGAGCAAGAAAGTTGGCCTACACATGAACTCCAGCAAGGCATATATCATGTGCAATAATCATGACGGAAATAAAAACACTAAGATCAAAATCGACGACACAGAACTGGCGAAAGTAGACCACTACATCTACATAGGACAATGAATGTCCATGAAACCCTCAAAAGAAGAATAAATCAAAGAATCACTCTTGTGTGGCAAGCCTTCGGCTGAGCAAGCTCAACCAACAAAAATGAGACAATCTCAATAATCCTCAAAAAGAAGAAATCAAGCAAAGAATCACTCCAAGATAGCAAACCTTTGGCAGAGCAAGCTCAGCCTTCAAAAACAAGAAAATCCCATCAATCCTAAAAAGAAGGGTATACAACCAATGCATTCTGCTGATAGTCACTTATAGAGCTGAAACATGGAACCTAACCAAAAAAACAGACCTGAAAACTGAGAACCATGCAATGTGCATATGAGAGGATTATGTTAAACCTCACATGGAGAAACCACAAGACAGCACAACATGGATCCCCAGAGATCACAAATGCAACCGAGGCCAGCAGAGTACCAGATGGAGAGACGAGCTAGACTAATTCAGAAAGTACTGGCTCTGCAACGCCCACAATAGAGAAGTTTGGTGAATCTTGGGGAAGGTCTATGTCCAATGACTGATGATGATGATACAATAAACTTACTTGAATACATCATTCAGTTCAGACAACGTAAATAGAATAAACAAATAAAGAAAATGGGGCTGCTGCAGGAATTGAACCTGCAACCGATAGGGTAGCCACTTCAACATAACGCTGTTCTTACTGTTTGTTTCTGTCAATGCAACAATCATGTTACTAAGAAACGGATATATATGATCCAAAATAATGATTATAAATGGCTTTTTATTATATAGAAACTTATTTGAAATGATCACCATTGTTACATAGTGAATGTACCATTTAACCTAAATAGAATAAACAAATAAAGAAAATGGGGCTGCTGCAGGAATTGAACCTGCAACCAATGGGGTAGCTGCTTCAACATAGCGTTGTGCTAAACAGCCCACCGGTAATGCAATTTTCTTTAATTGTTTATTCTATTTACATTGTCTGAAATGAATGATATTTTAACCATGTAACGACGGGAAATCATTTCAAGTAAATTTCTATAGAATATAAAACAAATTATAATTCATTCTGTCAGACCAAATACGTTTATTTCTCAAATATATATAAATACATTTATGTGTGCGTTTTTGTATGTTATAAAAAATTGGATATATGATCGAACAGAATGATTATGAATTGTGTCGTATTGTATTGAAACATGAATAGAATTAAACATTGTTTATTCTATTTACTTGTCTAGAACAAATGATATATTCGCCTTATAATAACTGGAGATTATTTCAAATTGAGTTTCAATATGGTATAACGCAACTTATAATCATATATATATATTCTGTGTAACTAGCATTCTTAAAGATGATATCATAAGTTGGTTTGCATGTAGTCTGAGATTAAAACAGACGCAACAGATTTAATGTTCACATGGTTGAACACTCAATAGAAGTGACACAAAAAAATGTACTTATTGATCGATTATCATCAAATATGTTTTTTGGGGTGATCTATATAAGTAAGCCCTGTGCTTCAAAAAGATTAAATGATTTGTGGTACAAAATAAGATCCACATAGAATGCATTATGATGATACTATATATAAAATAACAAAGAAGCATTATGTAAGTTACGTATCAAAATCATAGCTCAAGGGGAGGTACTGTTTGATCAACACTGCTGGGGAGCCATGTTAAGATAACTTTTATTTTTAAATCCCTAAAATGGTTACATGGTAAGCAGCTGATGATCCCAAAAAGAAAAAATTGCAAATTGTTGCATAATATCAAATTATACATAAAACATTGAAAAACACTAAAGAAAATTAAACAAATTGCATTAACAGATAGTGGAAAATAATTGATTGAAATGATATAATCTTTGGGGAAAAAAACCTTGAAAAAGCTGTAAAGCTCACTAGACTATATATATATATATATATATATATATATATATATATATATATATATATAGGTGAATTAAATAGACAATATGGAAACATGAAAGTTCGGAAACTGGATTGAATTTATTTCCGTTACATCTTTCGAGAAACTCTTTGGTTTTGTTGTCAAACGTCAAATGGGAAAAATTATAAAAAATGTGAATAACAAGGTTTGCAGTTTTCACCATTATGTCAGATAAATTTCATTCTTTTCCTCAGTATATATATATATATATATATATATATATATATATATATAAATAGTATGAAAGCAAATATCTTCCTATATCTGAACTATATAGATATATCAATAAGTCCACAGCTTAATTATGAAAAAAAAAGCATTTATTTCACACAAAAGATTATCATTTCTCAGCATGATTTCTTTCCTTATCAATGCATATAATTCAGTAGTGAATACTAATTACATTGTTTGAACATTATACTGTGAAAATTTCAGATCAAAATTCTGCTAATAACTATTGACTTATTGATCTACACTGGTATATATGTCAGCATAAATTAGTATGACCTGATTTTTTTTTCTCCTTCCACTCCTACACAAGATGTCACAGAAAAGTTGGAGAAAGCCGTCACATTTTTCATCCACCATTTTGATTTCCTTTCATTTTACAATTTTATCATAATCCACTTCTGGCACCCTCGGCTTATCAAAGCTTCACCAGAGCCCCATTGACGGTACAATTTGGGATCATTCCTTACTCTTTCATTGCCCACCTTTCCTGGTTTGGGATCAATTGTCCTTCTCCTTACTGGTTGCCAACCAAGGCTGAAAGGTCCAATCTGGCCTGCTATTTACTCATAGCAGGTGGGAGGGTGATGAATTTATACCTTCCCCGAGGGCATGTGTGAAGTAAACGCGAACTGTCTTAACTCAAATGTGAACTCAATTCTTCAATACTATTTTCCACTCTACCAACTGTTAGGCCACTCGCACATTCTATGAGCTGATCATTTAGACATGGAGATATACGACCACAGCAACTCCTTCATTAGGCTACATAAGGACTCTGAACCGTTTCAGCTCCAAAAAGGAGTAAGACAAGGTGATACCAGCTCACCCAAACTCTTTACAGCCTGCCTTGAGATGATCTTCCGAAACATGGACTGGGAAAATAGAGGAATCAAAATAGACAGTGAATATTCGAGCAACCTTAGATTTGTAGAAGACATTGTCCTTTTTGTAGAGAACCTACACGACTTCCAACTAATGCTAAATGATCCAAAAGAAGAAAGCAAAAAAGTCGGCCTACACATGAACTTCAGTAAAATGAAAATCATGTGCAATAATCATGTTGAAAAAAAGAACTGTCAAGATAGAAGATGCAAAACTCGGCAAGGTAGACCACTATATCTGCTGAGGACAACAAATCTCCATGAGACCCTCAAAAGAGGAGGAAATCAAGCGAAGAATCACTCTAGGATGGCAAGCCTTCAGCAGAGCAAGCTCAACTTTCGAAAACCAGATGATCCCAATAATCCTAAAAAGAAGAGTACACAACCAATGCATCCTCCCGATAGTCACTTATGGAGCTGAAACATGGAACCTAACCAAGAGACAGACCTACAAACTGAGAAGTATGCAATGTGCGCATGAGAGAATCATGCTCAACCTTACATGGAGAGATCACAAGACAGCACAGTATATAAGGAAGAAAACGGGTGTCCATGACATCATAGAAACTATTGAAAAACTCAAATTGCAATGGGCAGGCCATGTTGCAAGAATGAGAGATAACCAATGGACATCACGTCTCACAACGGTAATGGTAGTACTAATAGTGATCAGAGACCTGGGCACTGTCCATAAGAACCAAACAACAAAGAAGAATTAGGAATTGGGGGAAGGACTGAAATCATCCAGATGATACCACTTCTAAAGTCAGCCGGAATACTGAGGAGAGTTCTGGAGTATTGGTGAGACTTGCTGTCAATCGATTTCCTGGGAAAGCAACATGTCGCTGTTGGTGTGAGAACTCAAATAATAATGATAGTGGTGATGATCTTCCATAGAATACAAAAATTGAATCTGAAGGTGACATCAAAGTGGAATCTTAAAAAAATTCTCAGTATTTTAATGTTTTATTCATAGAAGACAGCTGAACATTTCCTAATATTATCCGTCTCAAAAGAACTCTTTGAAAAAAATCTCATACCTTCTGGTTTGAGAATCTGTTCATAAACCATTTTTCGTGCCAATAAATATTTTGGTGTAACATCTCCTGATTCAGTCAGTAAAGCATCATAATCTGAAAAAACAAACAAACAATAAAACAGGTCAGGTTAGTCACTCAATAGAAACCATCATGTGACCAATGTCTTATGGCAGCATGCATGAATTGGAAAAAGGGGTGATCAATGAATAAGTTACTTCTTGCATTTTGTTGGCGCAGTGATCACTAAAAAAAATTGTCTGAATTTTCAGAAAACCAACACAAACTGGTGATCAGTTTAGCATAAACTTATATTGTTAATTGAACCCACCGATTAAATTTTATTCAGGGTCTGAGTTTTTAAAACAATTACAAAATAAGGAGTATATGTTGAAATTTTCAGCCCTTTCCTCCCAAGGTGCTGCCTGTATGCCTGATAAAAGCATAGATAGTCAGTTAGACCAATCTGAAAACCAAAGAAACCTGTGGTGACAGAAAAAAATAGAAAAAACTACTTACAAAACAAATGATGAAATATTTCCTAAAAACTTTCACTTAACAGATGACAAGAAATAACACAGTGGTCATTTGTCAAAATTAACCTTATCTTTTACCATTTTTTTAAGTGTTCAAAGAATTGAGTAAGATGAGGACAAAAGTCTGCAAAAAAATTAACATAAAAATTTCTTAACCATTTGTAGTGAGACTATGATCTTTTTATTTATTGGCAAATATTTTATCTAGCCTGTCTTCATCATAACACTTTTAGCACCAACATTTTTTGCTGACATACGTAGGTTGAAGATAGGCTTATAGGGATTCCCCATAGACTAAATAACCTCACTGGAAAGCTGATAATAAGTAGTGTATGGAGGACAAAATGAAGACAAGGTGTGAATTTAAAAAAAAGTAGGCATGAATCTATTAATAACTTTGGTGCTTAATAGGTAAAGTAATGACAGCATTATTAGATGTCTTTTGGTACTGAATATATTAAGCTGTATGCAGAGTAAAATGTTAATTTGTTCAAATGATCTATCGAATCAAATATTTCATGATTTCTTTTTCAAGAATCTTCCTTTGCTATCTCTTCAAATGGTATAAATTTCAAAACCAGGAAGAAAGCTTTAAATTCTTTTACAGATTGATGGTTGGAAGGAGATAAGTCATACAAAAATGTCATAATTTTTTTTATTAAAATAGGATGTAAATTCATATTCATTCTATTTTACAGCAAATCGAAAAGAAGAGCTTTCGAAAAGGTATTGGAAAAGTGCAAAAAGTATTTCCATTTCATTTAATGCAAAAGTTGCAAATTGACAACCGTCAAACTAAGATTACAGAGGGACAACAATTATGTGATGAATAGCCCATTGACATCACTGGCTGGAAATCAGCCCAATAAAGTGGATTTGCGGATGATTCCTGCTGGAGGCCCAAATGAGGCCTTCAGGTATTTAATCCGAGTATAATAACTTGATTTCTTGTTTTGATTGTTTGGAAATTGTTTTTGTTTTCATATACTGCAAATCCATTCAACCTCTTTGAAAAAAAAATTACATCATTCAAAATATCTCATCGATTTGAATGGCTCTATCTACCCTATTACTTTATCCAGGAAGTAGATTCATGCCTCTCTCAAGGGCAATAGTGTGAAGCAATCAAAAAATATCAGGATTTGAACTCATTCCGCTGATATTATCCCAATGCTGTTAATACTTGGGTCAATCCATACAACTATGTAATATCAAAGAAATAACATATTCCTGAAGGTTGCTGTTAGTCAAACTAAGATTGACCAAAATGGATTGAAGAAAAAAACATGACCTCTCAGTATCAAGAACAATATTTTTACATTAAACTTGTTCCGACAGCACTATTTATTGACATCCAGTTCTAACTGCATATTTTTTTTTAGATATTTTCGCAAGACTATTGTGAGAGATCAGTTGACAGCAATAGCAAACGAAGGTCTTAGTATATGATTTTAAAACTAAAATTAGTAAACCCTTAAAATAACTGGGGGCATTATTAATTCAGTTTGTACAGAATTCTTCCATTGTAACTGCAAATTCATCATAACGGCACTCTTAAATCCCTTAAGTCCACTATCTTCTGCTTTCAGGTGCTTATGGGTGACAAGATCTTTTTCTCCCCATTTATATAAGAAATTTGGTGCTTCAATTATAAGGTAAAATATCCATCCTCTAAGAGATAACTCCCACTTATTATTTCTATTAATATTCGGACCATCCTCATCTTGGTTGTTTTTCATACAATGTTTCGGCCCATATGCTAGGCAAGAAAAACAGCCTCAGTAATCCTAGCATTGATATGGATACCATATGGGAACCTCTAATAATGAAAGACAGAAAACAATAACATCAAATACCAAAAACTGTCACCTGAGGTTTAAGGCTCCTAAAAATTAGAACCTGTTGTCCACATGGACACATAGCGTAGTGGTTACAGAATCAGACAAAATTACTACAAGTAATCTGATGGTTCCAGGTTCAATCCCAGTGTGAGACGATAATAATACTATTAATGCTGAGGGGAGTGCGGTCAATATACCACCGTCGGTTAAAATAAAGGGTTCGGTTTGTTACTTCCCCACACCTACCAGATGATACCTGATGAAGAGTACAACGGCCGAAACGTTGTATAAAAAATAACCAAGATGAGGATGGTCTGAATATTAATAGAAATAATAATAATAATACCTCATCTCAAAAATTCAGAGATATACTAACTCCCACTTAATTATACAGACCATCTTTTGCAAATCTTTTATATCGATGTTTAATTAGAGCATTGTATTTTATGTGTAAGAAAGTCTCTCCAAATTATGACCTTGCCAAAGTGACTTCTTGCTGGTAAAATGTCTATCAATTAGCGTATAATCTCGTTGTTATGGCCTTGTTGGCTATCAGCCATTTGCCTCTGAACATTGCAGCAGTGACAATCCTTGATTTGATTTATGAGTTGTCTGCCTGTAAGAACAGAGAAAGAGGAAGTAGGTAAAAAAGTTTGGCTGTTCTGCTCTCTGTGTGTAGCCAAAACAGTATGGCCAGCAGCACTAGAACACACAAACACATACTCATGCTCGTATATAAAAGAATGAAACCTTTTGCTATGGCTGTTCAATTGTCTGAACCACAGAAAATGCCTGCTGGTCCGTCAGCTTGTACAGTAAAAACAGACAGATTTATTCAAGTGAGTAGGATTTGTGTTATTTGCAATCTTTCATTGTGAGAAAAAAAATCTCTTATATCAAGGATAAAATTCCATGGCATAACTTCAACAAACCAGCGAATTATGAGACCTCTATGCATCTCAATTGATAGTATATTCATAGTTTTCTAATATACAGAAGAAGTTGCTTATTGTGATCACTTTTGGTACAGGGGTCTTTCAAGGGGTTCTATCCTTTTTTTATGTTTGTGTTTTCCAGTGCTGCTGGCCTTACCATTTTGTCTACAGACTTAGAAATTAGCATCAGTGCTCCATTAGACCCTTCCTAAAAATGTTTTTCTTTTGTTAATTATTGTTCAAAAGGCTTTTTTGGGGTCTAATTTTGATGTTTTTTTAATAACATCTAGACTCTCCAGAATCTATATATTTCTAGGAGTTTCTGTACATGTTTTCCAGTTGAAAATACCAGTGATGTCATAAATACAATGCATTCTGATCATTAGTATATCTCGGAATTTTTGAGATGAGGTATTATTATTATTTCTATTGATATTCGGACCATCCTCATCTTTGTTGTTTTTCATACAACGTTTCGGCCGTTGCACTCTACGGCCTTCGTCAGGTATCATCTGGTAGATGTGGGGAAGTAACGAACTGAACCCTTTATTTATCTGACAGGGGTATATTGACTGTACTCCCCTCTTAGCATTAATAGTATTGTTATATTGTCTCACACTAGGATCGAACCTAGAACCATCAGATTACTTAACAGTAATTTGTCTGATGCTGTAACCACTGCGCTATGTGTCCATGTGGAGTGCAACGGCCAAAACATTGTATGAAAAACAACAAAGATGAGGACGGTCCGAATATCAATAGAAATAATACATTCTGATCATATTTGTTCTTTGATGGAAATTTGTAACATGATTTCAAATTTTGATGCTATGGTTGTTGAATTATCGACCATAATGGCTAGTTTACATTCATTATTATGAATTCATTTCTCTAAACAACTTCACATCATAAAGCTTTTCCGTCCAAGAATATATTTCTAGTTAGTTAATTTTCATCATGTTAGTAAAATGAGTTAATATACATAGAATATAATCAGTGGTGAAAATGGAGGGTTTACTCCTTCAATTTCCAAATCAGTCCCCAGAATGGGTCTTTATTAAAAAAAATTATGCATGGGGGCTTAAAGTGCCTGAAAATGCCCAGCTGCATAGATTCACTGTGCTAATCCCTAATGAATCTTTCTCTGAACCCCTAAGCATAAATCCGAGATATACAACCTCATTGTATACTTAGTACCCTAAACCCATTTATATCACTGATCATAATATTTCAAAAGCTTTCACGTTCAGTCAATTGTGTGGAAGCATGTAAATGAAAAAAGCATTGTGAATTGGCTTTGAATAGAACTTGCCATCACAGTCAATAAGTGAATGACTGTAGCGTCAAAATTTGAAGTCATGTAAGAAAATTCTATCGAAGAATAAATATGGTTGAAATGAATTTTATTTATGACATCACTGATGTTTTCCACTAGGAACACATCTAAAATGGTGTGAAAAAAATATCTAGAAACATCTGGATCCTCCTGAATCTAGATGTTATTGATAAACCCATCAAAATAGAGCCAAACGAGAAAGATCTAAAATAGTGTAAAAGGACATCTAAATAGTGTAGAAAAGACATCTGGAGAGTCTAATCTAAATGTTATTAGTAAACCTAATGAGGTCCAAAAAAGATCAAAGCATGCTGGGATATACAAACACATAAATATCCGTTCATATAAAGAAAGGATAGAACCCTTCCCCATCTTTGATCGCTTAAGTCATTCAATTTTTACCTTTAGTCTCCAATGTTTGATAAACAGTGTTAATGACCTTAATGAGCAGGAATCCAAATAATATTCATTTAGTTTTGCTAATTAAAAAAAACAAAGCACTCATTTAATTGCTTGGTGCAGAAACATTCATTCAAAATAAGACTGATGTTTGAAAATCAAAATTAATCGCAAAAAATAATTCCGTAATTTTGAGAGGAGTAATCACGATTTCAAAAGTTTACCATATCTTGATGGCATATAAGAACCCCATATTTCTCACAAAATAGCTCAAAGTTGTTGATAGTATATTCATCGTTTAATAGACAGAAGAAGTTGCTTATTGTGATCACTTTTGGTACAGGGGTTGTACCTTTGTTGTTCAGCCTCTGATCGACCAGAACTTGATAAGGAATTAAAAACAGAGAAATACATATTTTTCAATTTATTCCCTGATCGAGTAAAGGGAAGGGGTTTTATAGGCCATCAAATATAGTGCTTGCCATCATAGTATAGAGAGAAAGTGAGAGGCAGACCCTCAGTTAATGTTCTCCCTAATTTGTTGTAGTTACAGTGCTCAGAAATCTTACTTTTTTCATAGGAAAAAAATGCACAAAGTATGTGCGATCTTTTGAATTCAACAAATGGGAATCAAGATTTTTCCAAAAAGTGACCAGTATACAGCTTAGGAGACACTAGGCTTTTCCCATATGGAATTTACTTCTGGGGAAGACCATAGAATGGATTAGCCAAATTGTTGTGATAATAATGAACTGAATGAGGTCAATAGCCCAAACAGCTCTCAGAGTAAAACTGAATCTCAGTAGTTTCAAGTTTTACTGTAATCGGTCCCATTTAGCTATCAGATTTTACAAGTATAGGGCTGCCCCAGATTCAAAATCGGTTTCTCTTCTCCTCAGTGTATTGCAGTTAGCATCATCAACTTGGCACCTATTTCTTTTTGATTCACTTATACAAGTGTGTACTGAGTTTATCTCAGATTGCATTTTTAGAAGTAACATCTGATTGATGTTCTAGTGAAAAGAATTGTTTATGCATTGGCACAGGGAATGAAAGGTTTGTCAGGAAAGTATTGAGCCATATTAATGAAAAAATAGCTTACTAAGGGCAATAGCACCTCAGTTCCACTCAAATTATTCCTCTTGAAACCTTTTGAACTTATCACAGAGTCCTTTAAACTTTTCAAATCAGTCTATAAAGTCTTCTTTCAGGCTCAAAATTACACAATAAAAAAGTCTCACTCAATGGCTTCTCACTGCCAGCTGAGTAACCTAACAGGACAGTGTTTGTGCATTCGCAGTAAGGTTCCCTCAGATTGATTGTCAAGTTACACCGAGGTAGCACTACCAGTTCCCGAGATATTCAGAATAGTTGATACTTTCCCAGCAGATCTCATACATTGTAATCTTTTCTTAATAGAACCTTTCTAGAACTCAGAACATTAATTATAGTTCTGATCATAAAAAGAATTGAACTCTCCAGTTTCTAGAGATTGCATTTTGTCAAACTGGAGAGCACTCAGAGAGCTAATAACTCGGTCAATGCCATTGTCAAGGAGAAATCCATTGAGTACTTTCAGAGAAAACGTGTGGAAAGTTGCAATCAAATACATATATAACTTTCAGTTTCTAGAGATTGCATTATGTAAAACTGGAAAGCTCTCAGAGAGCATATACCTTAGCCGGTGCCATTGTCAGGGAGAAATCCATTGAGTACTTTCCGTAGTTGCATATAGACAAACGGAAAATTGCATTCGAATACATGTACAACTTAGTCGACAGAGGTGAACTCTGAGTTTACATAGAAAATTAATCAGAAAAAAATTCGTTACAATTCAAAATTTGGAAAGATTTAATGTTCATAACTAACTGTGGAGGAAAATTAAAAATTTTCCAAACAGCAAAAATTCTCATTTAAAAATGGTGTTTTTCTGAATCTATTCAAGCAAATATATTCTTAAGTATGATTATTTTTCAGTCAAATCACATTTAAAATGCACAGATTATCTCTTGAATTTATGTTGGTAAAAGGAAAAGTCACCATCAAGGAAAATAACCTCTGTTTGGAATTATCTCCCATTGACCATTTGATGAATTTTTTAAAATTCTCCTAATTTGATTTACAGAAAAGTTCCACTATTTTTTACGCCATTCATTGAAGAGTTCTACTATTTTTTGTAGCTATTTATCGAAGAGTTCCACTTCTATCAATTGCAAACAGTTTCAAGTGGCTTATGAATTTAAGAGAATTTAATTGAGAGCACACAACCTCTTCTCATCTACTCTTGTTCTGCAATGGAAAGGGAAGTAGACCTTATATCATTGTGTCACCTGGTCGATAGCCTCTGTTATCCATTGATGCTAATTAATTTTGCAGGAGATACATGACCTTTTCAAAGAGTCCTTATATCTCATCTGTGTTGCTCCCTCCTCCCTACCCAACTGGCTAGAGACCAGATCACTGAACAGGAGGTTCTCAGAAAGAATCTGTATTCATATTACTTATTATATAAGTATTTAATACATAATAGTACATATACTTTGAAATTACTAGCACACATGAAATAAATATTTCATTTATTTATTGACTAATCATAGTACAGGGGATCCTAACCTTCTTCATCCTGTTTACCCCAGGTAACTTTTTAAAAGTAAATACAACCAGATCACACTTCTTGTCTAATAAAGCAACTACCAAAGGGAAATTCATGAAATACTAGTTTAAGTATTACTTAAGTTCAAATAACAATAATAATTACTCATTATGTTGAACAATCATAGCCATCAAAGATGGCAAAGGGTTCTATCCTTTTGTATATGTGTTTATGTGTTTGTTTGTTTGTTCCAGCACCCACTCCTGGCCATACTGTCTTGTCTACAGACTTGAAAATTGGCACCAGTGCACCACTAGACACTTTCTAAAAATGTTTTTTTTTTGATTTCTGGAAAAAAGGATTTTTTTTTTTCATCTTTTTAAGCCTTACTATGATCGTTTTATTAATAACATTGAGATTCTGGAGAATGTAGGTATTTTTTTTTCACTCTATTTTAGATGTTTTCCTGTGGAAAATGCCAGTGATGTCATGAACAGAATTCATTCTGATCATATTTATTCTTTGATGGAATTTTTTTACACGACTTCAAATTCTAACGTTATGGTTTTTCAATTATTGCCTGTGATAGTGAGTTCAAGTTAAATTTGTCGCAAAGGTTTTACACTAGTCATCATCGTTAATGTCTTCCAATTAAGAAAAAAGAAAAAAAATAAATAGTTCTCCGCAAAATAGGCTTACTTCAAAATTTTTTTCAAACTTCAGATTTGAAAAAAAATTGCAATTGAAAAAAATATGCAAAAATTCAGAATCAGTAAATTTATCCCCTGAGTAAGGCTCAATTTACCTCCTTGGGGTAAATTTCCTCCAGGTTTGGATCCCCTGGTGTAGAATCAACTATTTCAATGTATTCAGCAGTAATACTCAGTTAAAATCTGATAATACTTGCAAGAAAGTTCGTATATAACAAATACTGAGTGTATCAATTGTCAGATTATCTATATTTGTAGTACTTTATTGTTCATTGTACAAAAAGACTTCAAAGACCGATTTTAAGTCTTGGAATGCTTAATTGAAAAAAAAAACTTTTGAAAAAGTAAATGATGATAAGAATTCTGCACAGACTTTGCTATCTATCATGTCATGTAGATAACTGATATATGATACTGAAACACCAGTCGCGATAGGCAAGGCAAGTAGCAAGAATGGGTAGCTTGGGACTACAAACGGTCGCCTTCTATGGCATACTGTGAGGGAAACCACAATTGAATGGCCCCCCAGTGAGTGCTTCAAAGACGAGCTCAAGATGCAGCCTTCACTGGCCGCCCTCTATTGTCACTTGTGGTATCAGGAATCGATCAACAGAAAAGGCTGACATCACTGTATCAATGCAACCAGTTTCAAAAGGGGAACAGTGATAACAGTTTGTATGAATACTAGTAACACCATGAGAGAAAAAGACATTGGTAGAATGAATCCAATTTTTTTCCACTTTGAAATCAAAAGGTTAAAACGTGAAAGAGAACTACTCTAACTTTTCTTCATTTTCCATTTGAAATGAGAACAGTGGTTTCCACTTGACAAGACTGATGGTCATCAGGACCAGCCGCACAATAGGACCTATCTTGTCAGAACCAATTCAAACGCATGTAATCATCACCAATTTAGTTCATTTATTATGACCAATGTGGCCTTTATTCGGGCTGAGCATCAGTTCTATTGAATTAACATTTTTTTGAAATAAAATCTGATAGAATTATTAAAAATATTTTCAAAACAATTGTCTTCCAAATGATTTTAGCTTGTGACACAAAATGAATGCAAAATTTTTAAAAGAAGGAAAAAGCAGAAAAGAAAAAGGACTTGAGCTGTTGTGGTTTTTATGAAAGTTGTTCCCCTTGGGTTAAAAAAAACTGGTGTTTTGTATATAAAAAAGATCAAGTTATGTAGTTAATTAAATCAGTCCATTATTCCAAAATCATTGGTCCCAATGCGGCCCCAATAACGGGAATCCAGTGTAATTGATTTCTATTTCAGATTCGAAATAATCAAATTATTCAAAAAAATTGAAGAATTTGTGAAATGTTAGAATTAAGAATAGAAACAATCCAAATTTCATTTTTAATGATTTATTTTCACATTTTAAATTTTTTTAAAGTTATGCTTAACTGATTAATTGACCAAATTGATTTTTTTGACAAAATATCCTGGAAAGTTTGTTTCAGAACATTTATATATTTAGCATTGTCAATCATCATCATCGTCATCATCATCAGTCTTTTAACGTCTGTCATTAGACATAGACCTTCCCAGGATTTGCCACACTTCTCTATCATGGGTGTCGCAGAGCGAGTACTTTCTGAATTTGTCTTGCTCTTCTCTCCATCTGATATTCTGACGGCCTTGGTTGCGCATGTGATCTCTAGGGATCCATGTTGTGAGTCGCAGTGTCCAGCGGTTGTCTGCTATTCTTGCAACATGACCAGCCCATTGCCATTTGAGTTTTTTAATGGATTCTATGACGTCCCTGAGTCCTGTTTTCTCCCGAATGTATAGTGCTGTCTTGTGATCTCCCCATGTGAAGTTGAATATAATTCTTTCATGTGCACATTGCATGGTTCGCAATTTGCGGGTCTGTCTCTTGGATTGGTTCCATGTTTCTGGTCCATAAGTGAGTATTGGGAGGATGCATTGGTTATACACCCTTCTTTTTAGGATTAATGGGATCTTCTTGTTTTTGAAAGTTGAGCTTGCTCTGCCAAAGGCTTGCCATCCTAGTGTGATTCTTCACTTGATTTCTTCTTCTTCTGAGGGTTTCATGGAGATTCGTTGTCCTAGGTAGATGTAATGATCTACTTTCTCCAGTTGTGTGTCCTCAATTTTGATATTAGTGTTTTCATCTCCAATGTGGTTGTTGCACATGATCTTCGTCTTGCTGAAGTTCATGTGTAGGCCGACTTTCTTGCTCTCTTCGTTTAGTTCATCTATCATTAGTTGGAGGTTGAGTAAGTTCTCTGCAAAAAGGGCAATGCTGACTGCAAATCTGAAGTTGTTCAGATATTCGCCATCTATTCTGATTCCTGTACACTCCTAGTCTAGTCTTTTGAAGATCATCTTGAGGCAGGCTGTGAAGAGTTTAGGTGAGCTGGTATTACTTTGTCTTACCTCTTTTTAGAGCTGAAAGGGCTCCAAATCTTTATGTAGTCTAATAAAGGAGCTGCTGTGATTGTACATGTATGTTTCAGCACTTTGACATCTACTGGATCTACACCCTGTCGAGTGATGGCCTCCATGACTTTAGGGATATTCTCTGAGTCAAAGGCCTTTTTGAAGTCAATAAATGCTACAGCAAGTGGTAGTTTGTACAAATCTTAAAATGTATGATGGGCAGAGCCACATTAAGATCACAATGGGCTCTGCTCCACCTATAATTTTGGGGCCCATCATATCATAATTATATGAGATCTGAACAGTAAGTTCATATTGAAACTATAGCAAAGATAGTTTATTGATTGCAAAATTCATTTTGAAACATGATTATAATGATAAAATATGTATAAATATTTTAGATGAAGACTTGTTGGGACTTATTGTAAGAAAAACATTCAATAATAGTTTTTTAATGTCATTGAGGACGTGACATCATTTTCAAATGACATCAAAACTGAAGTATTCAAACATTTCTAAGCCATTACTGAAGGGAATTGGTTTTTGATCAATGATAGTTTTGAAAATGAATGCTCAACTTCGCAAACTGTAGTAGAGAAGTTGAAGCATTTGCAAATGTCGATTTGACAACTAGATTATTTTTCAACTAATTCCACAGGTTGTAAGGATCACAATTTAACTTTAAATGTGCCATAAATTTCTGAAGAATTTACAAACTCATTCTCACAGTCCGGCTCCAAGTCATCAATGTAACTTCAGCAATATAGATACATCAACTTTCATCTACCAACCACTATTCTTCTCTAAAAAACTTGGTGAATATAAATCACAAGATATTCGGTGATAAGTATGTTTCAAGTGAGTTGAACTAACTAGTACATATCAATGATGTCTGTAAGAACTCTGTACTCGGAACTATTGTGTGCACCTTGAAGATATCCATCTAGTTCAGCAGAATAATAATCATGATGTCTTCTTCAATTTTACATATTTTTTTATGCATATTCTTGTTCAACATCTTCCATGGGATTTTCTTGCTTCATTCTCCAATTCATTAGATTTATCTCAAAGTTCAGCAACATAACTTTAAAGATATGAAAACAATGATACAGCAAAGTTGATATCAATGGTTGTATTTTGGAGAGGAGTTCTCATTTTCTGAAACCACTGTAGGATTTTGTTCTAAAGAACAGATGTAAATGCATTTTCAAGAACCCTCCTCCCCAGAAAAAAATCCCGAAGGAAAACAGACACAATGTATTCTGTCCAACCAAGCATGCACTCTAAGTAATGATTCTACATTCTAGAACAAACAACACCTGATGAAATGTCGTGAAAAAAATGAACACATAGCCGAGGAAAATAATCAACCCATATCATAAATATCATCATGATAACAAAATTCAAACAAGGCACGTTTTCTCTGTCTCGATTGATGCAGAATGTCTTGGATCTTTTTTATCTTCTTTGTCTGCCATTTCAATCAACATTGCACACGTGTTGAAGTAATTGGTGTGTAGAGCTTTCGCAGATTCAAAATGACAATGCCAACGTGCGGATGATGGTGTTTTTAGGGTCGGAATCGGATCATTTTCATTTAGTGCAGAACGTTTTGTTAGAGAATTTCAGTGCTTTGTTGATCCAGTTGAATGAGCTTTTAAATCCTGCCCGACACCAAAGAAATTGCAAGCATTCAAGCGGCAGTTAACATTGACAACAACAACTAAATTTAAAGAATGTCCTGCGTATGGAATGTAATCTACTAATGGATACGTTCTCGTGATTCTTTCTTGGAAACTTGCATATTCACCTGATATATTTGCAGTGTTATCATAACTTTGACTTCGGCAATCATCTGGAGAGAGTGTCAATTTTTCAAGAGTTTTGAATACATTTTGCTGAAGACTTGTCCCAGCATGACTAAGAATGGGAAGAAATTCCAATAATCTCTCAAAAGGATGTACGATTTTATTGACAGAGCATCAATTGAATGAATTCTAAGTATAAGTAAAGAATATGACTGAATGAAAGTGAAAGAGAAATGTGAAAGGAAGAAGAAATGAGAGAGAAAAAGGAGAATATGACAGAATGAAAGAGAAAGAAATGTGAAATAAAGAAGAAATGAGAGAGAAAAAGGAGAATATGACAGAATGAAAGAGAAAGAGAAATGTGAAAGGAAGAAGAAATGAGAGAGAAAAAGGAGAATATGACAATGAAAGAGAAAGAGAAATGTGAAATAAAGAAGAAATGAGAGAGAAAAAGGAGATAAAGACAGGAAAGAAAGAGAAAAAAAAAGGAAAGTGAATAGAAAATAAAGGAGAGAAAAAAAGGAAAAATAAAGAGACAAGCATGGCTGTGCTAGGGTCAAACTACCTTGCCTCAATAAAATTTAAAAAGTAAACAAAACAGAATTGATTTCTCTTTATAATGTAATTCCAAAACCATATCTCCCACTTCAACTCTTTTATTTGTTGTTCTTGTAAATGTAAATCCTGCAAAATTTAGCAAAATAAATCGACCGGAAATCAGCTTTAGAAGTGAGAGTGAATTTGTCATCAGTTTTTGCATATGTCACTTTGTCATTGTTATTTGTGCATGATGTCACTCGTTTTTGGTCTGGTTATTGTCATTGCTGTTACATATGAAAATGAAGTCGGAACTCAATAGTAGGAGTTTGATAATAGAAAAAGGAAAGAGGAAAAGAAAAAAGAGAAAAAGATAAGGAAAAAAAAGAGAGAAAAAGATGATAGAAAAGAAGAGAAAGTAGAAAGAGAAAGCAAAAGGAGAGAAAGATGAAAAGAAAAAAATGAAAAGTTATAAGTGAAAAGAAAATGAAAAAATAAATTTGAAAAATAAATAAATGAAGAAGAAGAAAGAATGACAAACAGATAAAAAAAAATAATAAAGAAGATTGAAAGATAATGAATGGAAGATATTACATGTAAGAAAAAAGAGAAAGAATATGAATGAAAAAGAATGATTATAGAATCTATAATGATTAAACCCAAAAGGAGCCTCAAAACTTGTTGTGGAAGAAAGGAGATGTTGTTCAAAAATTCTAGAGAGACTTTCAATGTCAGACACACAGATTTCTTGCGGGCACACAGCCCTCCTTTTTGATTCCTTCTTGCCTCTTGTGAATTGCTATAAATTAATTTGGGAATAGCCGTGACTCAATACAATCATACTCACTTGTAAACAACTTTGGATACCGAGAAAAATAGGTCTATCTAAGAGGGAATGTACAATTGTTTGTTGCCATGGTTATCAGAATAGGAAGAAAGAAAAGCAGACAAAACAGGTCTGGTTAATCACTTAGTAGAAACTGTTACCAATGTCTTATGGCAGCATGCCGTGTTGGCAGTGACTAATTACGAAACTGTGAGAAAGGGGTGATCAATGAAAAGGTTACTTCTCTCGGATTTTTGGGGGACAGTGATCAATAAAAAAGTCCAAATTTTCAAGAAACAAGCTTGAATGCTGCCAGACGCAAAGGGACCAATTCAGCATAAACTTACATCACAAATTGAAACCCTAATGAAAAAACTATTCGCATAATAAGGAGTAAATGTTTGTATTTTCAGTCTTCTAGCTCTATTGGTTTGGCCTGTATGTGTGACTGATAGATAGATAGATAGATAGATACCACACTATATAGCATACTAAAAAAAATACATCTACATAAAATCATTTAAAAAAATAGATCTTCTATATAAGGTGTATTTTTTTAGATAATTTTACAGAGGAGATTTTTTTTTTGATGATTTTATATAGATGTATTTTTTTAGATAATTTTATGGAGAAGATTTTTTTTTTGTTGATAATTTTATACAGAAGATTTTTAAAAAAACTAACTAATTTTACATAGATATATTTTTTAGATGATTTATGTAAAATCATATTAAAAAAGTAATCTTCTATGTAAAATTATCTAAAAAAATACCAGCACAAGATTTGGTTATTGTTGGTCAAAAATGACCATAAAGTCTCAAAGAAACACTACCGAAGAAAAAAAAAGAAGGAGGTTTTAGATGGTGCATAGTGATGTACTCACGCAAATTCTTAAGGTTGTAGCCCCCCAAAGACACGGACCCACAGGAGCAAAGAGAGAAGAATCTGTGCCCCACATGGTTGGATGATCGGGCAGGCCACTGATGGGGCTACAGTGATTCGAATAGCCAGCCAGCCAAACTCCCATAAATACTGAAGAAAACTATGTTGAGTTTTGAATACAGCATTGTTTGACGGTTTATGATACTTTATTGTTATGATTAGATAGCAATGTAATTTGATGCCCCCCCCCCTTTGTATAATAAAACAAATTTGAAAAAGTATGACAACAAAAATTCTTTGTTGAAATATGAATGTATAAACTTTATGGCATTTACTAACATTTTTAGAATTGTTTGCGTGAAATTAAGTAACAACAACATAATTACCACCCAGCTTTTATGCCTCAGAAAGTTAATGATTCAAGCATTAGTTTCTTTGTACTCCATTGCGAAATTAGTAATTAATAGCAATCTGTAATTAGCAATTGATCACTTAAGCCTTAACTAGACTCAATTTAAGCGACACTTTTCACACTTCACACCCAAATTCCAAATTGCCTCATAGTTCTTTCTAAGCTGTGTGTATGTGCACCTATGTTTTGCAACAAGTGCACAGAGAAAATTAATGTGTGCATAGAAGATTTCAAATCCTTGAGATGGCTTACTGAGTTTTTATCAAAAAAGTATCGATTCTCTAGGTTGAATTTGGAAGTGTGCACATACTTTTGTCACATAAAAAAAAATTTCGCAAAACATTGCCCACTGACTACAAACAATTAGAGGGAGCATTGTGGCTACAATATATTCAAATTGCCACCTTGTGAGGCATGAACTCCATGTTTAGAATCACTCATGTACACCATTTGCCCTGAAAAGCAAAATTAGGGCCTTCTGTTTCCTAGTGCTGTGGTTTGCAAACTGCACACTAAGAAATAGCGGAGGGAAACCCAAAAGTAACCAAGGAGTAAAAAAATTTCCATATATGAAATACCGAATAACTGCTTTCAACCCAAATCCTTATCTCAATAATTCTTGATCTATTCATCTCTTTCAATGCAACAGTTATGTATCAAGAAACGGACATATTTGGTCCAGCGGAATGAATTGAAAATTGCATTATATTGTATAAAAATTTATTTCAAGTGATCTCTCATCGTTACATAGTTAATAAATCACTCCATTCAGACAATGTGAATAGCACAAACAATTAAAGAAAATGGGGCTGCTGCAAGAATCGAACTTGCCACAGATAGGGTAGCTGCTTCAACGTAGCGACGCTCTTACCATTGTGCTAAACAGTTGCTGGTAATGCAAAGGGCAAATAACTGCTCTCAACCAGAATCTCTATCTTGTTTATTCTCGGTCTATTTATCTCTTTCAATACAAAAGTTATGTGTGAAGAGATAGACTTATTTGGTCAGGATAAATTATAGATTGTGTTATATTATATAAAAATTTGTTTAAAACGATCTTCCATCATTACGTCCCCAAACCAAAATTCACAAATTTCACTTACTCATTCCAATTGATATGCCTGGCAGCATCTAGAGCGTGTTTTTCTCATTTTAGTAATTGACTATTTAATTTTGGGCGATTTATTGTTATGTACATTTTTTTTCAATTTGGTGTGCAAATCATGGGGAGTGATGGGCCATGCCCTGCCACGCTGGCCCAGGACGTGCTGGGAGGGGGTCTGGTGGATTGTCCACTGCGGGTCAGTGGCTAAAGAGCTCCACCGGCTCTTGATAAACATCCAAACTGTTCTTGTGAAACGAGAGTGGATGTTCGGAGCACCAGGGTAAAAAAAAAAAAATTCCATTTTCTTTTTGCACAATTCGATCCATTTTCCAAATGAGTTGGATGCAAATTCCAGTGAGGCATGCGCAACCGAGGCCGGCAAAATGTTAGATGGAGAGACGAGCTAGTCAAGTTCAGGAAGTACTGGCTCCGTGACGCCCATGAAAGAGAAGTGTGGCAAATCCTGGGGAAGGTCTATGTCCAACGACGGACGCTAAAAGACTGATGATGATGATGATGATGATGACATTTTTTTCCCATTGATATCTATTGAATGGGATATTTTGGGCTTTGAATTTACTTCTTCATGAATTCAGGAAAACTTTATTTGATGATACTGTGACTGCCCAAGGGTATTCCTCTGTCTTCGAAAAATATCTTTGAATATGGGAGCATGATAAATTTACGATCAAAGTAAGCGACTATGGGTGGACAAGCACAAACGTAAATAGGGAAGAGAATTGATTACATCTCATTGAACATTAAAACTAATTATTTATTTAATCCCAAGATATATTATCTAATGTATTTTTAATAATCAATTAAACATCATTATGTCCTCGTCCAGTCTCAATAGTCGTGACTCCTTGGGACACATAGAAGAACATTGTACGAATCAAAAAGAATCTCCGCTTTTGGCTCTATTACATCCAATACATATACACCCATAAAAAATGGATAAATTTGTATATACGGAACACTCTGCTGATTAATGTCAATCTGGAACTGAAGTGGATTCAGGTGCAACAAATTTTTCCGTTGAGAATCGGCGTAATCATAAATACGATGAAAGTTATCTATGCTTTGGTTCAACTTGGATTGAAAATAGAGATCAGTCATTGCCATTGCGTTAAGGTATGTGCATACAGAATGCTAAATTGATCAATGCTTCCAAACAAGTCGAACAAACATTTCTAAACTAAACACTCCGATCTTCAGGGAAACATGTAAGTTTTTTTCTAAATGATTGTTAAAACATCAGACAGAGCAACAAAAAATTTTCAAATCAAGATTAACAGTTTCTGGAAAGGTTCAAATTGTTTCCCATGAAATATCAGAAAATAATAAAATATGAAGTAGCGTCTATTAGCCGAGTCAGTTGTTTTACCTGCATGTAGAAAGATAATTAAGACAATTCTAGGAGAAGAAGGAAAAAAAGAGATCAGGAAAATCCTAATGTCAAATGATACAATTCACAGGCATATTTGAGGAAGGTCTGCTGATATAGAGAAAAATCTATGCCATGATAAACTTCAACATCAAAGTTTTGCTCTGCTGATTGTTAAATCAACAGATATTACCCAAAAAATACAGCTATTGTCGTTCCTTCATGTTATTGAGGGAGATCAAATATCAATAAATTCCTTTGCTGTAAAGAACAGTGTGCCATTACAGAAGCAGAAGATATCTTTCATATTTTGAATAAAATAGAACTTATAGAAGTTGTGTGTTGATATTGATGGAGCTCCCTCAATGGTAGGTTCTATTCAGGGTTTTGACCTTGAACAATGAATCTTCATGAAATCCTCAAAAAGAAGAAATCAAGCAAAGAATCACTCCAAGATAGCAAGCCTTTGGCAGAGCAAGCTCAGCCTTCAAAAACAAAAAAATCCCATCAATCCTAAAAAGAAGGGTATACAACCAATGCATCCTCCTGATAGTCACCTATAGAGCTGAAACACAGATCCTCATCAAGAGACTGACCCGCAAACTGAAAACCATGCAATGTGCACATGGAAGAATTATGCTCAATCTCACATGGAGAGATCACAAGACAGCACAATACATCAGGGAGAAAACAGGAATCCAAGGCATCATAGAATCCATTAGAAAACTCAAATGGCAATAGGCTGGTCATGTTGCAAGTATGACCGACAACCAATGGACATCACAGCTAATGACATGAATCTCCAGAGATTGAATCCACAACCAAGGCTGGCAGAGTACTAGATGGAGAGACGAGCTAGACAAATTCAGAAAGTACTGGCTCAGCAACGCCCACGATAAAGAGGTGCAATAAATCCTGAGGAAGGTCTATGTCCAATGACGGATTTTAAGAGACTGATGTTAATGATTGTTTGTAAAATAGCAAAACCTGGATGTTATTACCATATAATACTCTTTACAAGGGGGAGACCTTAGTGGCAAAAACACGTGGAGATAAATTGAAGAAGGTTCCAGATCAAATTATCAAGGTATCATTAAAAACTAGATCAGCAAAAACTTGTTTTTTCAAGCAGCTGTAGTGCCCCCTATCCTTTTAGTTAGGAATTAAATACGAAACCCTTCTTTTTGTTAGATATCAAAATGTCACTTCCGACAACGACCCCTATAAAACCCCTGGATGCACATAGCCCAAGGCTGATTGGCGCCAGGACCCCTAGCTGGTCATGTCTCTGACCCCAGCCTTTGTGGCCAGCTATTTTCCTGTCTCTTTCCTTCTCCTTAAGATCGTTATCATTTTGCCAACCCACTGGCCAATCTGATCTTAACCATTCTTCCTCCAAGAAAGAGAGTGGCTGGCCACAAAGGTCAGGGCCAGAAGTATGACCAGCTAGAGATGCTGGCTCCAATGAACCTTCGACCAAGTGCGTCCAGGGGTTTTGTAGGGGTTGTCGTCAGAGGTGACATTTTTGATATCTAACTAAAAGGAGGGTTTCGAATTTAATTCCCAACTAAAAGGATAGGGGGCGCTACACAGCTTTGTTTGAAGTAGTTGTTACGAGGACAAGTACTCTGCTGTGTACATGAACTCTATGAAGAGCAGCTTTCTTTTTTTTTCTTTTCTTTTTTTTTCCTTTTTTTTAGGAAGTAAATCAAAAATGCTCTTTTAAATTTGGGATTTTAGCTTAGAATATTTGACTGATATATATAAGCACCCAAATAGCTTGAACAGAAGTATGAAAGCTGTTAATGAAAATATTCTCTCATCAACCATTAAAATGGAAGCATTCCATGGAAAATAAGGTTTGGGGAAAGGAAGACAGGAGACGATAGTTTGGAAATGTTTTTTTTTGATAAGCAAAAGTCATATGAATAATGACCTCCATCATAGAATATTTAACAGCACTAGAAGATTAATTGAGGTGTTACTCTTGTAGTGCACTCCTTTTCCAGCTAAAGAAAATTATACATAATGGAGTTATCTGCCCTTGGCAGGGATCTATTTGCTATTCCTTACATTGTAGAAATAGTAAATTCCTTTGTCGCTTCCTCCTTGACGTCACACAGAACTACCAATAAGACAACTGATCGTTATCTTATTAGTATTTAAACTGTGGCGGTAAGACTATCTATCTCTCTGTGTTCGATGGCCTTGAGGTAAACTTGTTCTTTTCTCTCTCCTTAGTTAGGGTAGTTTATATAGTTTTTACACACACTTACTTTTTACACACGCACCCATACATATAAAAAGTAACCCATTCTTCTTTCATCTCAAAGTACACATCCTATCTAAGTTGAGCACCATCACCGCAGTCAGATCGGACTTCTAAAGATAATATTTTAGTGGCTACATTTTAGATGACCAAGACTGATGGATATTCTAATGACTCTATCTTGCATCAAGTTAGTGATATTCCTTTCTTTTCATTCTACCTTTCTACTCATCCTTATTACGGTAGATCTCACCCAAACATTTTGTGTCAGCAGAAATTCCAGTCCTCCTTCATTTTAATTCACTCCTGAATTAAAATTCATCTCTATTGTTAACCTATTTGTTTGTTCTTATTTCCGAGTTTGTTAATAATCAAACTAACTGTGTACTAACTTGTTTTAGTACTTAAGCAGTGAATACACTAATCATCAGAATTTATCTTCTGAGATCAATTCTGGTAATTCATTATTTTAGGGGCTAATCTAATTAGCAGCCCAAAACTCTCCATCCATTACTAAACTGAATATGGCGGGATTTGTAACCCTTTCATTTAAGTTTCAAATGATGCTGATTCGATGTTAAAAGAAGAAGAATTGGCTACTATGAATGTTGATTGTGGATGGCAAATCAAATTGTTTTGCATTGAGAGATTTTGGATTTCCATCGAATGAAAGTCTGCTTATCATGAATCATCATCATCATCAGCCTTTAAGTGTTCGTTTTTAGACATAGACCTTCCCAAGATTTGCCAGACCTCACCATCGTGAACGTCACGGAACCAGTCAGACATTGGGAAAATAACCAAAGTACATGAGGCTTGTATTTTACCCAAGCATACTTAATTAAACAAAGTATCATATTTCTTTGTGTATAACACAATTCTTATATAATACGAATGCTGGATTTCCTCCTTGATGTCACACAGAACTACCAATAAGATAACTGATCCTTATCTTATCAGTATTTAAACTGTGGCGGTAAAACTATCTATCTCTCTGTGTTCGATGGCCATGAGGTAAACTTGTTCTTTTCTCTCTCTCTTTAGTTAGGATAGTTTATATAGTTTTTACACGCACTTACTTTTTACACACACATCAACGCATATAAAAAGTAACCCATTCTTCTTTCATCTCAAAGTACACATCCTATCTAAGTTAAGCACCATCACCACAGTTAGGTCGGACTCCTAAAGATAACATTATAGTGTATAACACAATTCTTGTATAATACGAATGCTGGATTTGGAGGTGGAAAATAGGTACAAACTAAAGTCTCTTACTTACTTAACTCTGGTATTTGAGTTGGGTAAATAGTTTGGCAATCCCTTTTGTTTTTTTTGCTGCTTTGATCTTCCAAATTTGTGTACTGCAATACTGCAATAATGCAGTGTGCCCATTATTTTTATGTTGCGTACAGTTACAATAGTTGCCACCATCCTATCTTTGCCCAGATTTTAGTGCAAAGTTTCCGAGTGATACACAAGGAAATACAGTCTGCAGTTATTTTAGAAAATATTCTTTCTCATGTTTACAACTTTTGAAACGCTTGCTTCACTTTCCATGTGAAGTGCGCCCGTGATTTTTCACTCGATCCCTAGTGTCCCCCAAAGTCAAAAAGTTTGAGAACCATTGTTTTAGTGACTTATTGTTTGGCAAGTGACTGAAAAGAACCATCAATTAAATGCAGCTGAAAAAGTTAAAATTCATCAATTCTTTTGATAAACAAAACAGAACAACAAACCTGACTGAAGAGAGTTGGTGAGTGATAACTTCGGCAAACCACTCTCCCATAATTACTTTCTGTCCAAGAATTAGTACCTACGAAAAATTTTTGCACTTATTGTCAACCTCGACTGAGACCGATGATTGATTGGTCTAGTTATAAGTATAAAATCTTTTATTTAAAAACTTGAAAAATCTAGCCAGTTCTTCAAGGAACCTCGTAATTTGAAAATGAAAGAAGGTGATATTACTTTATCTTCTTAAGAGAATATCTCCTACATTGGCTTGCAGTATACTGAGTGTCAAATTATTTTTACACTTGATAAAGATCTTGAGATGTGTGTATGTGCATAATCAGCGAAATGTTCAAGAATTTGCATTTATGTGGGTGAAATCACTCACCACATATGTCAATGATGAGAAAAAACGAAAAAACATGGGTCTAATTAGTCACCCAATAGAAACCGTCATGTAAACAATGTCTTTTGGCAGCATGCACCTCTTGAACAGGTACTGCCCTAGAAATGATAATTCATCGTCTGAAAAATTCAGAATTGATTTTCTAAAATCAAATGTACATATTTAACCTTATTCGCAGTTTCCAGCTGCTACTAAGAACAGGTCTGGTGAGACAAACTATAGAAACCATCATATAACTAATGTCGTTTGGCAGTATGCTTTGTTAGGGGTGATCAATTAAAAATTGAAGAAATGGGGTGATCAATGCATAAGTTATTTCTCTTGTCTTTTGTTGGGCAGTGATCATTAAAAGGTCCAAGTGTTCATAAAAGAGCATGAACGGTGCTGGACACAAACTATGGGACCAAGTCAACTTGAATTTGCATGGTAAACTGAGTATTCCTCCAAAAACTTATTCTGCGAAGAGTTTTCAGAAAATCAAAAATGTGTTTTTTCTAGACATAATAAAGAGTGAATATCTTGATCTTGTGGCCGCTGCACACGGCCCAGAGCCAGCCAACCAGAAACACATAAAAATCGATGAACGTTGACTGTTGTTAATTAAGAATTTTTCATGTCATGCTTTAAAAAACTGACTGAATTAATTGAAAGTAATTTATCATTTATTTTTAAGTCAGGCAAACAAAGAAACCAAGAACTTCATTGTCTCTCATTCTTGATACCAGTAGATATCATTAATTGCGATATCAACTGATATCATGAATTTTGATATCAACTGATATCATGAATTGTGATATCAACTGATATCATGAATTGTGATATCAACTGATATCATGAATTGTGATATCAACTGATATGAAGTGTGGTATCAACTGGTATCATAAATTGTAATATCAACTGGTTTCATTAATTGTGATATCAACTGGTATCATAAATTGTGATATCAACTGGTATCATAAATTGTGATATCAACTGGTATCATAAATTGTGATATCAACTGGTATCATGAATTGTGATATCAACTGATATCATGAATTGTGATATCAACTGATATCATAAATTGTGATATCAACTGATATCATGAATGGTAATATCAACTCATATCATAAATTATGATACTGACATTCTATAAAAAAGATATCTATGTATGTTATATACATTCTTTTCATCGTTTATTTCGTTCAAGCTTAAACAAGGTCTGAGGTATCCAAATCCTCTCAGGATATAGGAAGCAAATTCTGGGAGAAAATAGAAAATTCATTATTTTAATGAAATATGCATACATAGTGTTAATATTGAATCCGAGTATTTTTCCTGAGAGTTATCCATGTAATTAGAGTTATGGTTCTTTAAATAACAACCTATTTGCGCTAAGCGGGATTCTCTCTGTTTTTGAAATGGAGAAACCAACTTAATGTTCCTGCTAGCATCCAAGAAACATTATCAAACACTGTGCCAAGATTCCATATTTTGACTGCAGGAAAACGAAATCAAAATTCCCTCCAAGTAAAATTAAAATAGATGGGAGGAATAAGTTTGTCTGTTTTGTTTAATTTATCTATTTGCTTTGTTTAATCGCATTTTTTTTAAAGGGTGATGATGATACTTATGGGAGGACATAAAAGTTGGGGCGTTGGGGGTCTGGAACCCATAAAAAGATGTAGAACCCTTGTGATAGACAGATATCATTGTCCCTACACATTTATCCTGAGACAGACGGGAAAAAAACCCCACGGAATTCGCAGATCACTTTGCCTTCACATCTTTTCTGATCAATCATATAATGTAAAGTAATTTCTGCGTGGGTTTCATACTTTGATGACGTTTTTGTCTGCGATTGCAAAAGCCAGGAATATCTCGTTTACTTTATCTTTCATGACACATCTGTCCCAGTAGACTCCTAAATGAGATCTGCAGGAAACATGTATACCCAAGCGGTCATGGGAACCTCTGGATGTATACGTCCCAGGAGTCTCGAAACGGTCGAGTTTATCGAGATCAATAAATCCTTTAAAGTATGATGCAGCACCTATTATCGCAAGAATTCCAGCTCGTGTGATTGCCGATTCATCTTCTATTAAGAGATTTTCCAGGCACTTGAGGAAGAGTAAAACAGCTTGGTTGCTCAAGAGAAACTGTCACGTGACCAATGTCTTTTTGGTGGCATGCCTTATTAGGTGCGATCAATTAAAAATTGGAAAAATGGATCATCAATAAATAAGTTACGTATCTCGACTTTTCTGATTTTTGAAAAATCAACGTGAATGTCGTCGGACATAAACTAAGGGGTCAAGTTAGCAGAAACTTACATTGCGAACTGAGCCCCTAGTAAAATCCTTCTATGAGGGAAGGAATTTAAAAAAAAGATTTTTCTAGACATAATAACGGGTCAATTTAGCATAAACTAAAAGAGATCGTCAGGGGTCACGTATCAATGTAAGTGTTTCTGACAGAATAGAGCTCTTACTTGTATAATAGATAAACATTTACTATAGAAATGTATTTGAAATTCGGAAGAAAAAGGATGTCAATGACTGGGAATTAATGCAAACCCCTTACTCTCAGAATGAGGTTATCATATGTAGAACGAGTTTACTTTCATCGTCAAAAAATGACAGCTAATTATACAGATGCATTTTACCCGTATATGAAAAACATTATTGTAGTTTATATCCAGAACTCCCTGAATATCAAACTATATCAGAGGCAAAATTAAGAAAAGATACAAATATTTTTTAGAAGTCAATTATGTATACCTATGGCCATCTATAGTAACCTCAGATGTGAGTGCCACCTATCCCATATTCATCTTGGAGTCGTTACCCTAGTAGAGTAATTTTCAGCCCCCAGGGACCAGCTGTTTGGCCGGGCATAAGATGCATACAAACAAGCTAACAATCTCTGGTATTATATCAATAGATTTTCAGTGATATCTATGTATTAAACTTTAAATAGATAAATGTTTCATCTCCTCCTAATCAATAATTATCAACTAAATAAAACGTCTTGTACCATTATTGTGTTTTTAAAAAAAAAAAGATTGTCAAGAAAATTAAGGTCAGTATTCAAAACATGTTTCTAACCAGCAATAAAAAAAAATATTGAGATTTTACCAATTGTTGCAATCTACAATCTACAAATTTTAGAAGGGTAATTTTCAATGTTTTGGATTCAAATGATTGAGAAAAAGATAAGTAATTTAGTAATGAATTTTTAACAATTGGAATTATTTTACATGAACCCAAATGTCTACATTAGTTGTGACAGATTTTCCTGGTTGCACTTTACTACTGATTATATCTAGCCCTTCATTTTTCCAGTCAAACAATTTACCATTTGACAATATTACCAGATCAAACAAGTTACATGTGACATTTCCCCGTCAAACAACTTACCAGTTGATAATATTACCAGATTGAACAAATCACTTGTGACATTTCCTGGTCAGACAATTCACCAGTTGATAATATTACCAGATTGAACAAATTACTTGTGATATTTCTTGGTCAGACAATTCACCAGTTGATAATATTACCAGATTGAACAAATTACTTGTGATATTTCTTGGTCAGACAATTTACCAGCTGACAATATTACCAGATTGAACAAATCACTAGTGACATTTCCCGGTCAAACAATTTACCAGCTGACAATATTACTAGATTGAACAAATCACTTGTGACATTTCCTGGTCAGACAATTTACCAACTGATGCAACTGTATGTTTTGGCGGGTAGATTATTTGGATGAGGGATTGTCATCTGGGAAATGATGGGAAATGTCTGCTACTAAATTGTTTGACGAGGAAATGTTGTCAGCAAGTAGATTATTCCACTGAAAAATGTCATCAGGCCATAAATTGTGACTGGGATATGTTGTTGGTGGGTAAACTGGGAAAACAAAGAGGGGGATATTACTGGCGGTAAAATGTGACCAAGAAATAATATGGAAGCGTTTATTAGTAGAGTCTGAATTATCTTCTCTTGGAATGTAGTGGATTTTTTGACCACATGATTATCTAATAAATATTGATGGTTCCTTATAGCCAATTTATATGAGGCAATCTTTTCTACTTTGTTGATTTCGTGTGAAAGTATGTTTCCTCCTCCAACTTCAAAGTAGAAACAAAAAATGATTATTTTATGCTTCGAAATATCAGAACAAAATTATATATTTGAAATGTTCTATTCTCAAATATTTTCAGTAAGAAAGAAAGAAAGAAAGAGCCCAAGCTTGGAAGATACTTTTTGTTCACAATTCATGTATCATATTTACTTTATATACTGCCATTTTCTTTTGTTGCTAATTTTATGTTTTGATGTGAATTGTATGATTCTATCATTTATTTTTGCATCAAAAAGCAGATGTTCTCATTTAAACATTATTTGTTTCCCTGAGAAAGTTTTATCATTCCAACATTTATATCAATAAATACACAAATAATGTTTCCTCTAATTCTTTATGTAGTCAGTGGGTGCAAAAATCTCATTTTGTGCTTTTTTTCTTCCTGTGACAAAAGGGTGTGCACACTTTTGATCTTGACATAAGGACATATATAAAGGTTGCATGCATCCTCTTCTCTCTCTATACCAACTTCCAATGACTCGGCTTAACATGCCATCATTATCATTTGGTGGGGGCTGGGAACATTCAATTTTTTTTCTATTTTTATGTCTAAAACAGCGGAAACCTACCTACATTACCCAACCTCATAATCATGTATTTAGAATGAAAGCAACGATCGAAAGAATTGGAAAATTAAAAAAAAATTAATAAAATGAATTAACAGCGGTTGACTACTAACATGGAATATGAAAAGCAATAGAAACTTGTCATCACAGTCAATAATTGAACAAACATAGCATCAAAATTTGAAGTCGTGAAAAAAAATTTCATAGAATAAATATGGTCAGAATGAATTCTATTTATGATATCACTGATGTTCTCAACTGGATAACATCTAAATTAGAATGAAAAAACATCCGGAAACATCTACATTCTGGAGTATCTAGATGCTATTTCCACTGGGAAACATCTAAAACAGAATAAAGAAACATCGAGATGGTATTGATAATCTATACCCATCAAAATATAGCGCCCCCAGTCAAAAAAGACTTTTTTTACTAGAATGAAAATAGATTTGTTTAGATTGGATCTAGTGGAGTACTGATGCCAATTTTCAAGTCTGTAGACAAAACAGTATGGCTTGGAGTACTGAATATACAAGCACATGCATGTATAAAAAGTGATAGAACCCTTGCCACCTTTGGTGACTACGGTTGTTCTATTATGAGATTGGAAATTCCAGAATGAATTTTATTTTCACAGTGTACATTGCGGATCATGAAGGTAATCCATAAATCCAGGAACTTGAACCGAGGTTTATCTGCAATGAGCATTGAGGATTTTGCCTGATTTTGGCCATTAGTAAAAAAAACTTATTTAAGATCCAACAACCAACTAGAGTTAAAAAGCACTTCTGAAAGAACAGTGATATTTAGACAAAATTAGTTTGATAGTATATGCGTTTATAGATAGCAGCCATTCTTGTGAACCTCAATACTCAAGTCCCCATCAGACAAAAGCACTTGAAAACCTATGTGATTATTGCAGTGGAAAAAAAAAAAAAAAAATTGCAACATCTGTTGAAGAAGAGTTAGAGGAGAGAGAAACTCATCAATAAATTCATAAAATTGGAAAAACAAGGACATATAAATAAAAAAAAGAAACAGGTCTTGATAGTCACTCAATAGAGACTATCAAGTGACCGATTGTTTTTGGCAGCATGGAACCTAACCAAGAGACAGACCTGCAAGCTGAGAAGCATGCAACATGCGCATGAGAGAATCATGCTCAACCTCACATGGAGAGATCACAAGTCAGTACAGTATATAAAGAAGAAAACGGGTGTCCGTGATATCATAGAAACTATTAAAAAACTCAAATGGCAATGGGCAGGCCATGTTGCAAGAATGAAAGACAACAGATGGACATCACGTCTCACAACATGGATCCCCAGAGATCATATGAGAAACCAAGTCCAACTGAACACAAGATGGAGAGATGAACTGGAGAGATTCAGGGAATACTGGCTCCGCGACGCCCATGATAGAGAATTGTGGTGAATCCTGGGGAAGGTCTATGTCCAATGACGGACGTTAAAAGAATGATGATGATGGTGGAGTGTTAGTGATTGATTTTAGAATTTTTACTTCTCTTGTATTTTGTTGAGCAGTGTTTGCTGAAAAAGTCTGGATTCTCAGGAAAAACAAGCTATAATGTCGCCAAACAAAAAATAAAGGATTGATTTAGCATAAACTTGCTTTGCAAATGAAAAAAAACCTTCAATGAAAACTTGGTGGGGTTAGGTGGGTTAAAATAACAAAAGAACATTTTTACTAGATATTATAAAGATCAAATGTTTAAATTTTCAGCCCTTTAGCTCCATTAGTGCAACCTGTAGTTGTCATACATACATAGCCAGCCAGTCAATTTCAATTGATGGTTTTTGATTAGGAGATAGAAAATTCCTGAATGAATTTCGTTTTCACAGAGTATATAGCAGATCATGAAAAAAATCCATAAATCCAGGAACTTGAACCAAGGTTTACCTGCAATGAGCATTGAGGATTTTGAATGATTTTGGCCATTAGTAAAAAAACTTATTTAAGATCCAACAGCCAGCTGAAATTAAACAGCACTTCTGAAAGAACAATGATATTTGGACTAAATTGGTTCGTAGAATCAGAGGATCAATATAAAAAAAAAAGAACAAGTCTGGTTAGTCTCTGAACGGAAACCGCCTATTGCCCAACATCTTTTGGCAGCATGAAGTATTGAGGGTGATAAATTAAAAAATACTAGGAAAAGTGGATAATCAATTGAAAAATTGGTAAATAGAGAGATCGCTATGTAAAGTCTGAATTTAAAAAAAAAAAACAAGTGTGAATGCTGCCGGACAAAAACTAAGGGATCGATTTAGCATAAACTCACATTAAAAATTGAACCCCCCACAAAAAATACTATTTGTGAGGGGAAATTTTCAAAAAAAACAAAACGATTCTTTCAAGACATGATGTAGAGTAAATGCTTTAACTTTCAGTCCTCTGGTTCCATTTGTGTGGCTTGTATATATTCTACATACATAACCAACCAGATCAATTTTAAATCATAAGAAAGCTATATTGACAATTTTGCTTAACAGTTTGTAATGTATGGAAAACAAAGAATCACATTCGGTTGGCAAGATTTCAGTAGAGCAAGCCAGACTCTCAAGAACAAGAAAATCCCATCGGTCGTGTAAAGAAGAATATACAACCAATGCATCATCCCGATAGTCACCTATGGAGCAGAGACGTGGAACCTGACCAAAAGATAGACCATCCTACTGAGAATTACACAACATGCACATGAGAGAATTGTACTCAACCTCACTTGGAGAAATCATAAGACAGCAAAGTATATAAGAGAAAAGACAGGAGTCTGAGATATCATAGAAACCATTAGAAAACTCAAATGGCAATGGGCTGGTCATGTAGCAAGAACATCAGACAACTGCTGGACATCAAGATACTCAACGTGGATCTCCAGAGATCATATGCAAAATTGTGGCAGACAAAAAGTAAGATGGCATGATGAGTGAGACAAATTCAGAAAGTACTGGTTCTGCAATGCCCATGATAGGGAGATCTGGTAAATCTTGGGAACAACAGATGCTAAAAGGCTAATGATGATGATGATTATTGAGTGGAGGCAGGGTTCATAGCAGATTTTTCTAGAAAGAAAGAAATTTTGAAACTAATAAGTAGGAAGCAAAATCTATCTATGCCATCGAGTGCAAATTTTATTCCATTTTCGGTTTGTTTCCCCACAATCAAAATTTTCAAGGTACTTTGAGTTCTATGTCAATTTCAAGTATTTTCTGCTGTGTTAGGATAATTGTCTGGCGTACTTTCTGCTCGGATATCCATGTCTATCCATCTATGCAATTACGTCCTTTGTAGACCTTTGTGCGAAAGAAAATTACTCTAGGGATGGATTTTTGTCAATAAAGGAAAGAAGGAAAGGTGTCTGCAGTTAAAATATTCATATATGATTGCATTATGGTTTACTGAGAGAATTATGTTATCTACATATATAAGTGGGAAGTGTCACACCGTCTATGTGTTGTTCTGTCTGTCTGTTTGTCACGCAATAGGAACCACCAAAATATGGGTATAGCCCAGCCAAATTTGACATGCATAGTCAATGGACCTAGAGTATTTTGTTTACAATGTAACTGTAACAATAAACTGGATCCTTATCTTCTGTTTTATATATATATATATATATATATATATATATATAATGTGTGTGCATACATATCTTCCTGTAACATATGTTTATGTTATGCTTGTCAAAAATGAAAGGAAATTTTCTTCTCTTTAGGGAGTCAAAAGTGAAAAGTAACTTTTATTTTTATAAGTCGGAAAGCAGTTGTCCCTCTATTTTTTTTTTTCACTCATTAAATTTTTACCCCAGCAAAGACAGGTACTTCAGCTAGTATGAGAATGTCATGTGACCTTCTGAATTAAAGACTTGTTTTTTTATTATATTTCACCCTTTAAAATTCTTTAATCGCTCTAAGTTATATTTCCTTGCTTCTTCTGGGATGTTCTAGTAAGCATTAATCTGACCCCCCTCCCTCGCAAGTTCAGAATGAGACTCAAGATCGAGTTAATACAGTGAGGCCACAGGTTCCTTAGAACCAGACTTTTCACTTTTGGAAGGAAAATCTTCTATAGTCTGCACTCTATTCATCAATTTGATCAGTTTGACTCTTTGTCGTCTCTCTTTGGCTTTTTTTATAATCAATCTATCATTGTTATAAAGAAATATCATTGCCACCACCACCACCTATAACAAGACATTCAACCAACCAGCCATAATGGCCCACTCAACAAGCCAAGTGCTCAACAGATTTGTGTGTCATTGAGTGTCTAATGCTGGGCCTCACATGGAGAGACCACAAGACAGCACAGCACATCCGGGAAAAGACAAGAGTTCGGGACATCATAGAATCCATTAAAAATCTCAAATGGCGGTGGGCTGGCCATGTTGCAAGAATGGCAGACAACCGATGGACATCGCGACTCCCGACATGGATCCTCCGAGACCACATGCGGAACCGAGGCCGGTAGAATATTAGATGGAGAGATGAGCTAGACAGGTTCAGGAAGTACTGGCTCCGCGACGCCCATGATAGGGAGGTGTGGCAGATCCTGGGGAAGGTCTATGTCCAACGACGGACGCTAAAAGACTGATGATCATGATGATGAGTGTCTTTCATTTTGGGGGGTTAATATCTCGAAAAATTTGCATGAGAACACTGCTATGTGTGTTTTTAAGTTTCTGGTCATTTTAGACCAACAACGCCAAAATCTGGTTCTGGTATTTTTTTTTAAAGATAATTTTAGATAAAAGTCAGATTTTTTTAGATAAACGATCTATTTTTCCAGATAATTTTTGATCAACGTTATATTTTTTAAATAAACAATCTATCTTTTATGATAATTTTTGATCAAAGTTATAATTATTTTAGATAAACAATCCATCTTTCAAGATAATTTTAGATAAAAGTTCTATTTTTTTAGATAAACAATCTATCTTTTGAGATAATTTTTGATAATTTTCCACATAATTGGTTCTTGTACATGCACAGACAATGGTGATTCATTTCTGTGAAGTATGGATATTCTGCTAGTGTTTGAAGCATTGTTTCATGATATGAACAGCCTATTGGATATTACTAACGCAGTAAGCCTGAACATGATTGCAGGTGTAAACAGTATCATTATTTCTTGGCTATATATCACTCCAAGGTATTGGGTGGCCGAGGTGGTAACGGCTCAGAGAATGGACTTCGCGAGCCGAGTGCAAACTCTTACAAAGATGATTTGTGTTCATTTTACACTATTGCCCCTCAGCTACGAATAAAATAGAATAGGGTGAAGAAAGTGACACTACTTCAGATGCGTGTCACCTCAAAGTCTATCTCACATATTGCAAACTGGACGAGTAAGTAGTTGTGTGATATGTGGGCCTGAGCAGGGTTGGCTGAAACTGTAGCCAGAGTAAGGGCATTATATATTTATATATCTCCTCAGAATTTGAGGATCTGTGAGAAAAATTGGGAGAGAGAAATTCTATGAATTCCCTAATAGACTTCCATATTCAAAATCTGTACCTTGTATGAATGAATCACCATAGCCCACACATGTACCAGAACAAATTATCTTTAAAAAAATTAAAAAAGAAAGAAAATAGATTTTTTATCTAAAATCATCTAAAAGGAAAAAAAAAGTACCAGCACAAGATTTGGGAATTGTAGGTCCAAAGAATTCCACCAATATCTTTATTAACTGGATCTATACTATTTTTAAACTGGTAGAAAGGTTAAACTACATTTGTTGGCTCTTTGTTGGACTACTTGATGATCGTCAATTGGTTGTCAGCTTGAAAATATGTGTTATAACTGAAAATCAATACCGTTTGGCGCATGATTGGCCTTACTCATTCCCTTTGGCTGCCAAGTGTAGATTTTGAGGGAATCTTGCAAGACCACTCAACTGTTCAAAGTCGAGTGTTAACTTTTCAAATTTAAGTGTTATCATTCATAAGTGACATCACTAAGGTCCTCAAACTTGATCAACCCATTCAATGGAAAATCTTGCTTACAAACAGACGTTAACCTTAGCTTTGGATATTGATAGAATGCCATAAGCAAAGATGTTCATTATAGATAAAAATGAATAGAACTGAAATAGAATAAAAGTTCAGAATGTTAAATCATGATATCCGTTTGAGAGTAATAAAAGGAATTGAAAATTCTCTCTATATCATCGTAAGCCCTTTAATGTCTGTCGTTGGACATAGACCTTCCCCAAGGCCTCCTGATTGAAGGTGTCAGAACACCGGTATCTCCTGAACGTGTCACACCATCTTATATTTTACCTGCCACAATTTCGCATATGAATTCTGGTGATCCACAAATGAGTGTTATAATGCTGGCACAAGTTGAATCTCATGGATCGAGGATTCACTAGTCTGACAGCTTCAATTGTTGGTGATTTGAATCTGGCCATCTCGTATGAGCAACAATTTTTTTGGTAGGAAAATTGATACCAGTGGAAAAAAAACCCACCTGAACTTGTATGAAAATTAATCTTATTGTCAAAATCTATTGGTCAAAATCTTATCGTCAAAATCTATTGGTCAAAATTATTATTGTAAAATTATTATTATAAGGAATCAAAAGATTAGTGTCAAAATCTAATGGTATCAAAAAGAGTAAGCCTCGTTTAGGTTTATGCCTATCTAAGTTGAATCAGTATCAGTAATAGAACCTAGTATATGAAAAATGATGGCATATATGAAGTATATGGATACACACATTGCGTTTTATATGCATGGATAATAGAGATTTTCATTTCAATCAATTTGGAGAGTAGCGTTCTATTGACCATAAATTAATTTTACCAATTTTTTTTTTTTCTTAATACTTTTCATTTCTTATTGTTCTATAAATTCAGCATTTTTATCATGTCATCAGAATATGAAATTGTATTTTACTATTTTCGTTAGTTGCACCTCTTAGCATGATAGAGTACACACACGCATTGCTAATTATCATATGTAGGGACTTTTTGCCCTAATCTTCACTGGTTTTGAAAATTTGTTACTCTGTCTCCTGTCTGGTCCAAGCTTGCCAAATTCATCATAATCATCAGTTTTTTAACATCCTTCATTGGACAAAGACCTTCCTCAGGATTTTTCATACCTTCCTATTGTGGATGTCACCGAGCCAATACTTTCTGACTTTGTCAAGTTCGTCTCTCCATCTTGTATTCTGCTGGCCTCGGTTACACATGTGAGCTCTGGGGATCCTTGTTTTGAGTTGGGATGTCCATCGGTTATCTGCCATATTAGCAACATGACCAGCTCATTGTTTTTTCTAATGGATTCTATGATGTCTCAGACTCCAGTTTTTTCTGATATATTGTGCTGTCTTGTGATTCCGTATGAGGTTGAGCATGATTCTTTCATGTGCACGCTGCATGCTTCTCAGTTTACAGGTCAGTCTTTTGGTTAGGATCTGTGTTTCAGCTCTATAGGTGACTATCAGGAGGATGCATGGGTTTTATACCCTTTTTTTTTTAGGATTGATGGGATTTTCTTGTTTTTAAAGGCAGAGCTTGCTCTGCCAAAGGCTTGCTATCTTAGAGTGATTCTCTGTTTGATTTCTTCCACTTTTGAGGTTTTTGTAGAGATTATATTGTTCAAGGTCAAAACCCTAAATGAAACCTACCATTGAGGGAGCTCCATCAATATCAACACATAACTTCCATAAGCTCTATTTTATTCAAAATATGAAAGATATCTTCTCCCTCTGTAATGGCACATGTTTCAGCTCCATAGGTGACTAATGGGAGGATGCATGGGTCATATACCCATCTTTTTAGGATTAATTAGATCCTCTTGTTTTTGAAGGTTGAGCTTGCTCTGCCAAAGGCTTGCCATCTTGGAGTGATTCTTCGCTTGATTTTTTCTCCTTTTAAGCATCTCTAGTGAGATTCAACTTGTAATAGTGAAATTTCAAATCACTATTTTCAAAAATGAATAACATGTGTTACTTTTTGTCCTATGCATACTGATTGCTGTGGTTTTGAAATTTGTGATAAGAGAAAAAAGGTTTTTTCATTGTCTTATTTTTCAAGAGATAAAAAATGCAACAGGAATTCTTGGTCATACTAAGTTTTTTTTTGCGTACAGTTCAGCTGTTTTTTATCTAACCTTTTTTCTACTGACTTTTAGACTTTAGAAATCATCAACCAAAACTGTCAACATGGATTTTGTTTCAGTTTTCAAGTTGGTCTGGCTGGTTTGCCATGTTTATATGTGTGTTGTGTGTACAAACCGCACCAATAGAGCTAGAGGGTTGAAATTTTTGGCATTCACTCCTAATTATGTTGGGAAGAAAAAAGTTTGTTTTCTTTTTATTTTTTTCTAAATTTCCCTTGAAATAGGTGTTCAGTGTGTGTGCATTTGGGGGGGGTGTCAATTCGTAATGTAAGTTTACGCTTAAATGGTCTCTTAGTTAGAGTCCAACAGAATTCATCCTGATTTTTTTTTTTTTTTTTTTAAATCTGGACTTTTTTTTAGTGATCACTGCCTGACAAAAAGCAAGAGAAGTAAATTATTCATTGATCACCCCTCTTTTCAATTTTTTCTGCTGCCCCCCACCCCCAAAATTGGTTGCATGACAATTTCTATTGAGTGACTGCCTAGACCTTTTCCAAATTGCTTTTACTTTGCTGTCTGTGATTTGAGAGTCTTCTCCAGACCCAATGTATGACTTGCTTGGAGGACAATACAACTACTCCTGTTATCATGGCACTCTGAGAGCACCGTTATAACAAATTTGCCATTTTAACAGATAGATTAAAAAATACAGTATGCAAATAAAAAAATACAGCAAGCAAATAAGTTACTTTTCAATTTGCACAGAAAAAGCTTTAATCTCTGACAATAGTCTTGTGAGAATATGAAAACCATTGTACTGTCAGAACAGGTATGTCATTAAATACAATGATGGTTTGCATGGTTTACGTATAAGAGTCAATGCCCAAAGCTAAGCTCGAGTCACTAGACATCAGTCCATTATGGTAGTGTCTAAGTTTGATAAAGTTGCCAATTTCTCTTTGGTAAACTTGAAAGTGCTTGGAGAACATATAATTCAGCCAACACCATTGTCACTAAAAACTGGATGAAAATCGGTTCAGAAATTATCACTATGCAGGGAGGGTAATGATAAAAATTTCTGGATCCACACTCAGATTTATTAAATTCTTTTTTAGCCCATGGGCTACCTCTTGGCAAAAATGTTATCGGAATTCATTGGGAACTGTTGGAGATATTGTATGCCCCCCCCCGCTCCCCAAATGACTAATTATTCCAATGGGGATTGCAGTTTTGGGGGATTTCAGCTTCACATGATTCTGATCCTTTGGATCATGGCGTTCAGGATTGTGTTTTCCGTGATTACGATCGGGATGAGTTTGTACTTGGCAGGAAGCGATTTCTTTGCTGAGCTTCCAAATTGGTTGCAAATAGGTATAAACTACCAATCAGACATTTACTAGTGTTAAAGAAGATTTCTTCTTGGTCGAGAGTAGCAAACGCATAGAAGAGTGTATGCGAAATGATGGTCACATCCTAGAATATCAATAACTTTTAAAAAATAATCTCGATTTTGATATCAGCCAAATCCCAACTCAACTGAAGCTGGCTTAATGATGCAATTAACTGCTGCCAAAAAAAGCATATTTCAAGTACGTTCAAGTACATAGATTAATTTGGAAAAAATATCCTCAAAACAAGAACTCTTTTGAATATGAAGTGTCATCAGTTTAACTCATCTCATCCAGCGATCGTCTTTCATCCAATCTTATTGAATTTTTAAGATTAATTAAAAATCTGTAAATCAATATATTCATATTCTTGATATCAATGAGCAATGATTATTAAATCAATAATGGAATCAGTAAGTACTAATAAGATAAATTATACTTCTTACCAATTAAATTGCATTTTTTGTCAAAAATGGAAATATATTGATTTATTTACTCAGAGATACTTGATATGAATATAATGAAATTCTGAACATTATCAGCACAATTCAGAAGTTTATAGAACAAGAGATTTAAAAACCGGCAACCAAAACTGTCAACATAGGTTTCTTCAGTTTTCAAGTTGGTCTAGCTGGTTTACTGTGTCACGCATTCAGAGTGTACCAATGGAGCTAGAGAGCTGAGAATTCAAATGTTTACTCTTCATCCTAACCAAGACACTGACCCTCAAACTGAGAACCACGCAATGTACACATGAAAGAATGATGCTCAACCTCACACGGAGAGATCACTAGACAGCACAATTTATCAGAAAACGGGAGTCCGAAATATCATAAAATCCAATGGAAAATTGAAATGGCGACAGTCATGTTACAAGAATAGCAGGCAACCGATGAACATCCCGACTCACATCATGGATCCCCACAGACCACATGCGGAACTGAGGCTGACAGAATACGATATGGAAAGACGGACTAGACAAATTCAGGAATTATTGGCTCTGCAGCGCCCATGATAGAGAGGTATGGCAAATTCTGAGGAAGGTTTATGTCCATTTAAAGACTGTTGATGATATGAAAAAAAAAAATAATTTTTTGTTTTTTAACACCCTGGACTTTGGTGAGGATTAACAATGTAAGTTTATGCTAAAGTGATCCGTTAGTTTGTGCTCAGTAGCATTCACTCTTGAAAATTCAGAATATTTTAGCAATCACTGCTCAATAAAAGTGAGAAATTTTCCAACTTTTTGAGTTGATCACTCCCAACATGGCATTCCCATAGATGTTGATCACATAAGTTTCTATTATATGACTAACCAGACCCGATTTTTATACTGCGATGATTAGATTGAGTACAGAAATGGTAAAAATTGAAAAAAAAAACCCCAAAAAAACAAAAGCAGGTCTGGTTAGTCACTCAATAGAAACTATGCTGTGACCATCATCATTTGGTAGCATGGCAGCGATCTCTAGAAAAGCCTGAATTTTCAAAAAATGTTTTATATAGACATATGGAGTAGGTATTTAAATTTGTAGCCCTATAGCTCCATTGGTGCTGCCTGTACATACAATACATACATAGATAAATAGCCAGCCTGGCAAAACTAGTTAAAAACTGATGAAATCCATGTAAACCAGTGGACAGTTTTGGTTGATGGTTTCTAGTAACCTGATCACAAAAATTCTAGATAAACTTCCGCTTTTCTTGGGTGCAAATTATTAATTTGCAATACTAGGGCTTGCCCTTTCAAAAGGTGCGGCCGCTTTCATCAAATCTTTAAAAAGTTTGAACTTGAAATAATGAGGCTCTGTTCTTTATTTATTTATGATGTCGTTAATCAACAAAGAAATTTCTCAAAAATGCTGTATTATCATCTATCGATGATTTTATTTAATCTCGTTTGGCAGAAAAAAGACTGATTCTCTCTCTCTCTCTCTCGATTCTATTCCGAAAATGATGAGAGATGCACTTTGCATCATAAAAACGTTGTTGTTTGTTGTCGTAATACGTGTTCGTTTCAATGCAAATTGTTATTGCAATCTGAGCAGCCTGCCTTATATAAAGAACTGCTGACCTAAACAACTTCAGACTTGATTTTGCAATGTCTGGTAAACGGACCAAATATCAACTTTGTTCAATGGCCAGTTGTCGAGTCATTTTGGTGCACACACACACACACACGCATATTTCTCAAATTACAATCAGATAGGCGTAAATAGAAATAACAGAGTTGTTGTTTTTGCTTTTGTTATCGGAATTGATTATTGATAAAGTTCAGTCCAAAACGGTGGTAGGAGCTTACTTTGCCCCCACCCCCACTACAACAACAATTCAGAATAGTAAAATCTTCAGTCTGTCTGTCTCATCACATTAAACCAAACTTATTTATAAAATCAATGTTTCCCCATAGCGAATTTAAATCACAAACCAACTTATCTGCAGGAAGCTCTCTTACTGACCAAGCTTAACTGATGAGTCTTACGTATCTACGGAAATTTATGTTACTGTTCTGTGAGGGCTTATCTTATCCTTATGAATAAATACGTATATACTAAAAAATACATATTTCATTTTTTACGTACACAATACAAAAGTTGCAGTATTCATCTTCAGTCGGAATGGAAGTTGGAGTAGAGTTTGACCATTGCACAGCCAAGCTTGTTATCTTTATTAATACAATCTCCTTCCTTATTAATGCACTAAATTCAATGCTTCTACAAAGATCGTATAGATCGGATATTTTACTGCAAAAATTTCAAAAAAAATTCTGTTAATAAAAGAGTTGGAGTCTGGAGTAGACTTTGTTTTCTCCCTGAAACAAGTACAAGAAAAGTTCTAATTTAGGGGAGCTAACTCTTCTATGTTTATCTCTTATCCTCACACTAAACCAAACTGATATATATAAGATCAATATTTCCCTACCACAATTTGAAATCATGATCAGGTTATCTTACCAACTGAGCAAACTTACAAGTTATATAAATATATATATATATATATATATATATATATATATATATATATATATATATATATATGACCATTTACGTTATGATTTCTTTATCTATTATATATACAACCCAAAAGTTGCAGGAATCATCTTCAATCAGGATAAAGGAGTAGAGGACATATTCTGATGATTCCAACCGTCATTCGTTTCACAGACAGAAAATAATTTTATGTTTGTATCAGGCAAACGAGTAAGCCTGCATGATTTTTTCTAACTTATTGAAACAAACTAAAAGAAATATTTCAATATTAGTATATTACTTCTAAGCTAAAATATACTCATAAAAAATGACGGGGTTATTTTTGTATGGATCAACACCAAGGGGCATGAAGCTAAATTCATTAGATATTTCATTTTTAATAAATCAAGTATTCTATGTTAAATTTTTTTCTAAACTTTCAAATCAACTCAAGCCGATAGGAAGAAACTTATTTTTAATAGAATATCACTTTATTATTTTATTTTTAAAAATTCGTTAGAAAGTGTATTTTTAAAAAGTATTTGGCTGTATTTAAACTATGAGCCATTTTGACTATGAATAATTATAAATATCATTTTTGCATTTGTCCATTTCTGACTATTTTTATGAGTTTTTAGCTAGAAACATGTCTAACTATCTAGTAACTATGCATCCCATTACCCTGTCTGGCTTTCATAAAATTGGCTACAGTTAGGAGAAAGAGAGTCTCACTCACATACTCAATGAAGGATTCTGTCTGTAAATTGCTAACTAAAGCAATGGCCTTTTATTCTTTTAGTCGTTCACACAGTGTATTGTACACACATTAAAATTTTCACGTAATAGTTGTTATGACAACAGCCCATCTTATATTAATACAACCCTATAATTGCTTTTTTTTTTTATCTCTGTTAATCTTATTTCATATGGACTAATCCATTATAACTTTTAGGTTATAATCTGAAACAGATAAAACAGAGATACAATTATACACATGAATAAATGTCTTTTATATGGAGAGACAAGCAGGACGTCTACCACTGTGCAATGGTTACCCGGCTTATTCCATTGACCAATTCAATGATGTTTATTTTCCACTAGGTGATCCACTGTTGTGACATTGAGCTGTGTCAAAGGTCAGTGCTTGACCCGGGGTATGAACCAGGATTTTGAATGCTGCTTTTCAAAGACAACAGGCACTCTCCTACTTGGAGGATTGAAAACATAAAATGTATTGACTTTTTCATTCAGTCTTGTGCTGTACTAAATTAATATTATATATATATAAGCAGTGGTAACTGCGGACAAAACTGCATAAAATTGAGCACAAATAGCAGGACCAAATTTTTGTCCGAGTTCATTGCAAGTCAAAAAAATGGGCTGAAACCAAAATGGCGAAAAAAAAATGGGCCAAACTCGATACAGCAAAAAAAAAGAAATGGACCAAACTCGATACAGCAAAAAAAAAAAAATGGGCCAAACTCGATACAGCAAAAAAAAAAAAAAAAATGGGCCAAACTCGATACAGCAAAAAAAAAAAAATGGGCCAAACTCGATACAGCAAAAAAAAAAAAAAAATGGGCCAAACTCGATACAGCAAAAAAAAAAAAAATGGACCAAACCCAAAATAGCAAAAAGATGGGCCAAACCCAAAATGGTAAAAAAAAATAGGCCAAGCCCAAGATGTCCAAAAAAAGAATGGGCCAAGCCAAAAATGGCAAAATATTAAGCTTTCTGAAGCTCAAAAATGGATCCAGGTGTTAACAACTGAGCCATCATCTGTCTCTCACATATATTTCTGCTAAGGAATGTATTTACATTAACTATAAGAACATGTGAAGGTAAATGAAACTAACTTATCTATTGTTTTTATTATTATCATTGATTTCTTTTGCTATCTGCAAATATTTTTATAGTCTTCTACTACTATAACGTTATTTGCAGGTTTCAGACTTTAGAGAATGGTGTAATGAATGAATGGCAGTTATAGTGAAATCCAAAAAAGTCAGAATTAACGAAGTGAATCATGACTTACCATAACTTGTGACATCAGGTTCATATTTGTCTTTGTCTGAATTAGCACCGGCCATGAAACCAAAATTGGTGCCTCCCATGAACATGTAGAAATTAAAAGAAGCATTGTGTTGAATGATCTGCTGAAAATTCTTTTGAAACCCTGGAAAAGAGAATTAAATTCACTTCTGTATATGCTTATATATAAGAAAGACATTCAATCAGAAAAAAAAAAGCATTTATCCAAGCAGTTCAATGTATCCAATATGCTGGTATTATAACTTGGAGGCTATCAACTGAAAATTGATTCAGACAGTTATATTCTTGTTAATCAACGTTCCCCATAACACACTGGTTTAATCACTGTTGCTGGGTTTAGGTTTTTCCATGAAATCCTCAAAAGCAGAAGAAAGAATCATGTTCAACCTCACATGAAAAGATTACAAGACAGCAAAATATATTTCAGGAAAAAACAGGAGTCTGTGACATCATAGAATCCATTAGAAAACTTAAATGGCAATGAGCTGGTCATTTTGCAAGAATGGAAGATGACCAATAGATATCACAACTCACATCACGGATCCCCAGATACAGAGATGAACTGAACAAGTTGAGAAAGTACTAACTCTGCAATGCTTATGATAGAGAGATCTGGTGAATCCTTTGGAAGGTCTATGTCCAACGACGGACGATAAAAGACTGATTATGATCTATCAATGTATTCAGCCAGACTTTGCCCAGCCCTTAACATTCATAGTAGAAACTTGAAATTTTATACACACACTCCATTTTTTTGTTTTTTGAAAATTCCACTCCAAAATAAATTCTAAATGTGGGGGTTCAATATGCAATGTAAATTCATGCTAAATCGGTCACATGTTTGTGCCCACTTGTTTTAAAAAAATTTAAACCTTATTAGTGATCCGGCCCAACAAAAGGTGAGAGAGGTAACTTATTCATTGATCACCTTTTTTTCCAACATTTGATCAGCCCCAATGCAGTATGGGTGCTTGAGATTCATAATATCCCTTGTTATGCTAGTAAACCGTTTGTCTTATAGTCCAGCATTCATGGTAAATTTTAGTTGGAGAGTATAAATTACAAGTGCTTATTCAGACTTGCTCCTCCTTTGGAGAGTATTTGGAGAGATTACTCACTAATATTATTCTAAACTCAAAGTTATCCATCAAAGACAATGCTAATTAACTCACGAAAATCTATTAAATTTTATGAATATCTTGTCCGTAAAGTTACTTGTTTTTACAATCCAGATAAGTTTCTTCAACTAGAGAAACCTCCATCAACTGAGAGCGTTTACTTTTCATTTACAAAGATTGTCAGTTCTCTTGAGAAACCGGTATGATGTATACAGACAGAGGCCTAGCTGAGGAGGCAATGAGGAAATGCCCACCCTGGGCCCCCAATGGAGGAGGGGGGACACAAAAGCTCATAAACTATAGTCCACCTAATGCATTTCTACTGACAAATCTCACTAAATATTAGAGGGGGCCTTTCAAGGAGCAAAGCCTCCCAGACCAGCAAATCTCCAAAAATTTTTAGCTACATCTGTTTGCTTGCACAGTACATAATTTCCAGCAACTGAGGGTCCAGTACTTCCTTTAATCTGGCCACAAAATTACAAGCAGAATTTCTTGCAGCTCTCACACTTAATATAGAACCATCTCTTAAATGTTTATATTGAGATGGTTGTTACTGCCCCATCGATTCCATAAAATTCCTAATCTAATTTGCGTACATAAACCCAGTGCAGGTGTCAGTGGGGTTATAATGCACAAACATAAGTCTATATCAATACAAAGGTAGGTTTTTATAAAAATCAACCCGGGTGTCTCTGTAGAGAAGCTGTGTGAGACATATGCTATTGGCTCATCAATTGTCTATGATATTTGTATTTGTTTAATTGATATTCCTGCATCTGTTTTATTTATATCAATGTATTGCATCCAACTCTCTCATCATCATCATCATCATCATCCTTTTAGTGTCCATTGTTGAATATAGACCCTCCCCGAGATTTGTCAGACCTCTCAATCGTGGGCATCATGGAGCCAGTACTTTCTGATCTTGCCTTGTTCGTTACGCTATCTCACTTTCTACACACGTCTGCCATTCTTGCTACATGACCAGCCCATTGACATTTGAGTCTTCTTATAGATTCAATGATATCTCTGACTCTGTTTTCCTCTTAATATACTGTGCTGTCTTATAATCACTCCATGTGAGGTTGAGCATGATTCTCTCCTGTGCATGTGGAATGGTTCTCAGTTTGAGGGTCAATCTTCTGGTTAGAAAGTAGGCCACTACAATTGCCTAGAATAACTAATCTCCATGTAATCTTCAAAAGAAGAAGAAATCAAGCAAAGAATCACTCTAGGTTGGTAAGTTTTCGTTTGAGCAAGCTCAATCTTTAAAAACAAGAAAATCCTGTTTAGTGTTAAAAAGAAGGGTCTGCAGCCATTGCATCCTCCTGATAGTCAACTGTAGAGCTGAAACTTCAAACAAAACCAAAAGATTGAACTGTTCAAATCTTATTTAATATTTGTCTAATCAAAGTTTCTTACATTTCTTATGCTTTAAAAATATAGAATGTGCATAATTAGTTGGTCAAAGGTGCTTTATTAAATTATCATTACATAATTTCTGTTGATCCAGCAAAATGGATAACTCAGCATGGTTTCTGGTGCCAAGGTGGCTGGAAAATCAGTGATATACCTATATCTATGGCAGATAACATTTTCAATTGGTTATCTGTTCGAGAAAAAGGTTTGTGTCCCATTTTTTTCATACTTGTTTATTAGGAAATCCATTAAGAAAATACAAACTATGTGAAGAAAATACTTACATGAAAGAGATTTAACATTGTGATACGTGTCACCCCAGTGATCAAACCACCCAGTCCAAAATTCCATAACCATGAGAGGATATTTGGGGTTGCTGTCACCAATTGCTTTGAAAATTTTCTGTCCTTTGTTAATATTACCAAAATTTGCTGTAGGAAGAGCTGAAACGAAAAAAACACTCAGTTTTGTTAGCCTAGTCCTCAGTGAGAAATTCAGTGTTCATACAACTGGAACAAAGATGGGGAAAGAAATCCATGCGCAGTCAGTAAATAAGACAAGTCGAATGGAATTATTTCCATTATTATTCGGACCATCCTCATCTTTGTTGTTTTTCATACGTTTCGGCCGTTGCACTCTACGGCCTTCGTCAGGTAACATCTGGACACATAGCGCAGTGGTTACAGCATCAGACAAATTACTGTTAAGTAATCTGATGGTACTTGGTTCGATCCTAGTGTGAGGCAGTATAACAATACTACTAACGCTGAAAGAGGGGAGTACGGTCGATATACCCCTGTCGGATAAATAAAGGGTTCGGTTCGTTACTTCCCAAAAATCTCCCAGATGTTACCTGACGAAGGCCATAGAGTGCAACGGACGAAACGTTGTATGAAAAACAACAAAGATGAGGATGGTCCGAATATTAATGGAAATAACAATAATAATACCTCATCTCACAAATTCCGAGTCAAATGGAATTAGACTAAACTTTTGTGAAAAAGAAATATGATTTGTTTCAAACTATCAATATTAGTAGTGAACTTCCTTCAAACAAGTCAAATTAAAAGCAGAAGATCTAGATTGATGCAAAGAAACCAAAGATTTTTTCATAATTAGGATAAAGTGAAAGATTAATTAGTAATCAAGCAACAAGTAAACATAAATAAGTAGTTCTTATGTATAAGTGTACTAGTAGTGGCCATGTACAAGTATACTAATAGGCCCATATAGAAGTACTCTGATAGTGCTGGTATAGAAGTGTAGTAATAGTACCCATGTAGGAGTGTAATAATGTATGAAGAAAACTTTATTACATCATCTCTATTTTGTAACAGATCTTATACAATTATGCTGATAGTTGTAATTTTATTAGCTTTTCAAATTTATAAAGATAGTTTATAGAGATAATAATCTTATTAAAAAGAGGAAAGTAAATCAACTTAGCTGTGAGAATTAGAGCTCAGATTTCGAGGCTGTTTCAAAGAGAGACAACAGAATAATATTCTCAATCATGACTTGCTTTTTAGATGTGCTCACATATTTACAGTCTCCAGACCACTATTCTACCTGTATATTCATAAAAGTTATCTGGAATCTAAGTTTCTACTTTCGAATTGTACCAACTCGTTGGTATTTGAAATCGGTGACAATCTGCGTTGATGATTATTCTAACAATACTGAAAGAAGTAAATAGTATCACTACTACTACTGTACATTTTGCAATCAGCAGGCAAAATCATTTGCTAAGAATGGACAGAGCTTCTTTTTTTTTTTTATGTTGCCAAATCAAAAAATTTTGTGGGGAGCTAAATCAACCTCAGAAAACATGCAAGAAAAAATTTGTCTGAAATGGCTGAGTACTAGCTAAAAATAACAAATTGAGAGCACTGAAAATGGGCAATAAAAAGCCCTGAATGCTGAATTTTCTCACTCCCAAAACAAAATAAATGCTAAATTTAGGATGAAAAGCTCAAAATTGGCAACACTGCCCTTAACTTTCAAACAGAGAGTATGTTGTGGTTGAACAGGAGTTCTCAAACTGGAGTACATGTACCCCAAGGGATACACAAGAGTAATTATAGGGGTATGCAAGGTAATTTGGAAGTAACCACACCAACCCGAATGTGAATCGTGCGAATTGTTAACGTTCTGCTGCGATATGTATAACAGCAGGAACCATAAGTTTGATGATGTGCTCACCATCCATGGGAGGAGGAAGAGGAAGAAGAGCAAGTAGTCTTCCTCTGAGGCAATTGAATCTCATACTTGTAAAATATTGCAATATGGAAATATTCAATAAGAATCGCAATTGTCCAGCATTTGTTGGCTGTTTTTGGCCTTTTTTAAATACAAAGATGCCAAACTCGCACTTTCTATCAGGACATCAAAGCAGTTGGTTTCTTAATGATATCACACCTTCAATGACATCACCCCCTTCCTATTTCTATAGTTAGATATATCTGGGATTGACCGACAGACAAACTGAAAAGCATCTTATCGAGATGTGTGAGCACATCTAAAAAACAAGTCATGATTGAGAATATTATTCTGTTGTTTCTCTTTGAAACTGCCTCCAATCGAGTTACGTTTTTATTGTATATTTTGATTATCAGGCTTGTACTTACCACCAGATAAAGTTGCTCTCAACATGCCTTCAAGACCATCTGAGGTAATCAGCAATTCTGTAATGCCATTTTTTGTCAGTAACTGTACAAAATAGCAAAATACAGAGGAAGTCGTTTATAATAATCACAAATAATGTAATCAAACGGTTATTTTTGTCAAAATCAGTTGGTCAAAACAATGATAATAAATGAATTAAAATTCATCAAAAAGTCAATAACTTTCAAATCAAATTTTTATATCCTTGCTTAATGTTATCAGTTGGTTAAGGTAATCTTAAAAAAACCTGTCCTAGAGTGATCACAATAAGTGGCTTCCTCTGTAATTTGATTAGACAGATAAAACAAGCAAACCTTAATACGCGAGGTGTGTCCTCAAAGAAACTTTTAAAACAGTACACTAATTAGGTGTTATAGCATGCTTTTAGTAGTGACCATGACTTTTTGTGAAAAATCTACCTTGCATCAAGCTATGTTGGTTAGTTTCTGAGCTACACAGGCTAAAGTGAACATGTGTGTAGAGGGCTTGGCATTCTGAGTTCCCCAAGTTGAATGATGAATGATCTTGTAAAGCAACATGTTTGTGGCATGTTTGCTGACAGAAAATTTGGGGGGGCAAAGAATTAGACAGCTCCAATTACTCAAACTCCCCTACTCTCTGGATTTGACCCCAGCTGACTTTTCATTCCCAAAGCTGGAGTCTTCCATGAAAAATTGTTAATTTTTGATGATTAAAGAGATAGAGAGAAAATGCGTCATGAGAACTGCATACTATCCCTCAAAAAGACTCACAGTTAGAATGAAATTCCAGGACTGGAAAAAAACAAAAACACGGGGAACAGTTTATCGACAGCAGAGGAGACAAGTTTTTTTTGAAAGAGACAGGTTTCATAAGGTTGTAAGGTAAAGCAATAAAATTGTTTCTTTTTAAACACACCTCATATATTCAAGATAGCACCAAAACAATCTTTACTGTTGAACAAGAGAAAAGCTGAGGGTTTTCATTTAGAGGAAATATTTATCAATATTTCAACTTGTAATAGAGTGAAATTAGTAGAAGTGCCTCTTTTTCATCTGATAAAGAAAGAGATAGAGGGAGAGAGAGACAGTCATGTTCACTAGTAACTCATTCACTTACTGACATAAAATGAAAAATGCAATGGTAATGTAAGAAAAGATATACTTATCTGCATAATGTAGAATCAAGCATTATTTTACTTTAGTTCACACAAGGGCAATATCAAATTAATAAAGAATTGTATTATTATCAGCACTAACCATCATCAGTCAAGAGACTAGAAATTAAAAATGTGTTTCTTCCAGACTGCCCCTAGGGCTTCAAGTGCCCTGAGCAAGCTGAACTGTGGTACCCTTTGAACTATGATATCATTTATTCAACTATGTTTTACAGAGAGAAAAATAGATATTTAGAAATAAGAGGTTTCTTACGATAATCAGGTAAAAGAAAATAGTCCTGACACAACCTTACAGTTTCAGATCTGATTTTGATTATTTTTATTCTATTTATTATATTAATTTTCCGATTTATGTTTAGAAAGTCCAAGTGTCAGCCACATAACAAGTCCCACCTACCACTTGGCTCCCTGGGGCTGCGTTCTGGTTACCTAGTTTCTTTGTTCCTTGCAATCTGACAATTAAGAGAAACATTCGATACGTGACCAAAAGATCTTTTCATATGATGCATAACAGCCTATATCATTTCTTTTCTTGATATATAACTGGAAGGATGTCTAGCCGAGAAGTACCCCCTCGACCCAAACCCCTAGAGTCTTCCACCGAACAATCTGTAAATTGAGAATCAGTCGGTGAAACAATAAGCATTTTTAAAGAAACAATTACAGTTGAGATTAAAAACATTTTCAACTTTTGAAGTAAAATCTCAGCATTTTCATTGAGTATGTAAATAAGATTTCAGATCATTCTCAAGGCTGAATGACCTCCAAACTGCAATGAATGTTTTTCTCTTGTTCAACACTTTTGTGGTTTTCAGATTAGTCTTCCTAAAGAAACTATAATGATAATTAATTGATTAACAAATCTGATAATTAAAAAGTAGTGTTTAAAAATTAGTACGCTAAATATAACAACCTAAAAATAGAGTTTGTGATATCACTCCCTCTAGCTTCTACGAATGGTGCCCAGTACTTCTCTTGCCAAAAAAAAGTGATGACTTCCATCGATCACTCTGTGGGTCCTTCCGATGCCATGTGGCCCAGATCTTCCTACATGTTGTGTTGTATCAAAATTGTAAAGAAACATTAGAATTTATTTTGAACTCATCCCTGTAATCTTTTACTGTCTAAAGTAATGCCAAAACATATGCAAACTTGTGAAAAGACAATGAACTAAAACAAAATGTATTCCTGTTCATTTTGAATGAATAAACACTCATTTCCTAAAGGTTGTGTTCCTATTCTATAATCATTCCTCACAATCAACTATGTCAGAACCAGGATCCAGTCAGCCATGTGGTCATGCCTCTTAACACAAATTATAACTTACAAATATCTACATGAATGACTTCTTGCACTTCTTCAATAACAAGCGTCTCCTTCTCCAAAAGCATTAAATTAAACGCGTTCTTATGCTCAGCCCTTAATATCTTTTAATTGTTGCCCCAAACAAGAATCAGATTCAGCATCGACAAGAACTAGTATCATCACTATTAATTTTTGACTAGTATTTACCTTCATCCTAACTTTCAGTCGCTTTCCAATCGTACCATAATTCAACGGCAATGATTAAACAGCATAATCGGAAATAAAGAGTCAGCCCATAGTGAGAATCGCACTCACACCCTCTAGCCAGAGAGAATCAAGTAAAGGCCAGGCTGCTTTAACCATTCAGCCAGGGTGGACTTCTTTGATAAACAGAAGCTGATTTTACACCTTAAACCCAACTCCTTACAACCGATATTTGATGTTGCTGATTATATTTGAGACTTCAGTCTTTAATACAGCAATTTTTTTTTTTTCAATTTTTTTTCAAAATCTATTCTTATTATCAGATGAGGCATCATAACATTATTATTAATTTTTGACTAGTTTCTACCTTCATCCTAACTTTCAGTTGCTTTTCATCATAATCATTGCCGTCGAATTACGCTCCAAGTCATAGTAGAGATAAAGAGTAACTGAAGGTAAAAATTAGTCAAAGATTAATAATTTTAATTGTACAGCTTTCACATTCTCAGCCCTCCCCTCAATAAAATTGTATATAAAAACCTTTAGTTCGAAATTACACAGAGAACATGCGGGATTTTGGTGATAGAAGTAAGAAAGATTTTCTTTTCTGAATAAATGAGATGTTATGGTGAAAGGAACGATGTTGGTACGAACGGGTCAGTAAATGAGACTAGCTAAGATTAAAGTTAAGATAGTGATGACCAAAAACCTTCCCCGCTCCCCCATTGGACCTCGTGTCCGATTTTCCCGGGAGGAAAGCCTGTAATTTTTTTTTTCCCTTTCAAGAAATAAATAATATAATAATAATGTTGCAAATACCTCATCTAATAAGACAAGATTCGGAAAAAAGAAACTGAAAAAATATATTACATCAAAGAACCAGTACGTCCAACATGTTATTTTTCTAATGTTTTAAAGCTTCACTCCTTTTAAGAGAAAAACTGTGAGCTAAAATCCAATGTCATTAGATTCAAATATAGATGTATTTAAGGTTATCTCTGCTGTTTTGTTTTCATGTAAGTGCTTATTGAATTATGACTTGGCCTCCATAAATGACAAGAACAAAACTTCAACAGATCTCAGTATATAAATGATTTATCTATGTACAGTAAAAAGACATTTATCATTTTTATTTTGAGAAAGGCCAGAAACTATAATTCAATTTCGTCTGTAGAAGTACAAGAATACAAGTAAGAAATAAGGGACAAAGATGGATATTATCTATCAGAAGAGACGTGATGTTCACACTTCACTAATATGGAACTGACTGCAAGACATTTTTTCAGATGCAGATATTCTTGTTACAATGGCTTTGAAAAAGAACTAAAGAAACTCAAAGAGATAAATAAGCTGAAAGAGGGTAACAAGCGAACCATTTTTAGAATGTTCAAGATATATGTATAGAAGTATTTAATGATGGTTTATAACTTAGAGCTATTGTAGACTAAACAAGTACAGAGCTAACTTCAGGAATATCTAGATTAGTGTAGTTTTGATTAGTACAGGTTTTGATGTAGTATGGTTAAGGTATTGCTGTACAAATTAATGTAACTTACAATAAACTGAATGAAAAAAAAACATTTAATTTTAATAAGAGTTTTGAACAGTACAGAAAATTTGGGACAAATTAACAACATTAATCAATGCATATATATATTCACAAGGGAGCAGTTCTGTTTGGGTTTATAATCAGAGATTTTTTTTACTTGGTTATTTGTTATTAGACTTGAAGTGTCTGAGATGTAGCCTTATATCTCTCATAGATCTTCTATATGAGTTAACATGCTTAATATAAGAGAATCAGGAACATTGCATATATCAACAGGGTTTATTTTGGGAGAAAACACTCGAGAAGTGTAACTGAGGAAAGTCATTACTGAAGTGCTAAAGTATTGTAGAATTGATTTTTCAAATCTTCATATGATACAGGTCTTGTTGGTCACTCAATAGAAAGTGTCAATGTCTTTTGGCAGCATGCCATGTTGAGATGATCAATTAAAAATTTGGGAAAAGGGCCGATCTTACTGCTGGATTTGACATTGTAAGACTCTTAACTTTTGAAAGATCTATCATAGAACAACACTGAGAACCAAATCAAACATTATTCACACCTCACATGAATGAATCACCTTAGCCTGCAGGTGAACCAGAACTAATTATCTGACAAATCGAAAGAAGAAAATGGATCTTTTATCTAAAATTATCTAAGAAAATACCAGCATGAGATTTGGGCATCGTTGGTCCCCAACTGACAATGGAGATCCAAAGAAACACTTTTTTTTTTCAAAAACAAAATCAAATTTCTAGCTGATGCCTAGTGGTGAACTCATAATAGTTTTATGGTCATAGCCCCAAAAATGTGACCAGGGGCACCCTGAAACACACATAGACACACAAGCAAAACGAATAGAATCTGTAGTCCGCTTAGCTGGCTGAGGGGGTTACAGTTATTCGATACCTATTTATCATGAATCTTGGTTGTAAGTAGGAATGTTCCTTTTATAAAGCTTCCATAATACTATTGTCATACTGTGAAACACTTAACCATGTTTTCCTTAACTTATGCCCAAAAGCCAAGCTGTATCAGTAATCCGTATTCCCCTATGTAGATTTTCATTTTAGAGAAAACAGATCTGGTTAGTCACTTGATGGAAACCATCATTTGACCAGTGTCTTTTGGCAGCATGTGAAATTGGGGTTGATCAATGGAAAAAAAAGGTCTAAAGGGTGATCAATGAATAAGTTACTTCTCTCTCCTTTTGTTGGATAGTCATCACAAAACATCTGAATTTTCAAAAAACAAAACAAAACAAGTGTGAATGCTCCAGTTACAAATTCTCAACATAAATTTACATTGCATATTGGACCCCAGCTACTAATAACTTATCTGGGAGAAAAGAGGGTGTGTGTGAAAAAAAATAAAGAACTGTTTTTCTTCAAGACATCCTACAGAGTGAATGTTCAAAATTTCAGTCCTCTAGCTCCATCGATAAGGCCTATACACAGTCAACCAGAATCAGCAAAATTTATGTTGACAGTTTTTGTTAGCATTTTCTAATAAACCATTAATTTTATTTCATAACTGGATATCCTATGCATCTTATCAATCATTCAAAAGAGTCACATGTTGTCCACTAAAGTGTACTATGAATAAAACAGTATCATTAATTTTCCATAGACAGTGAAATATCCTCTGAAACTGCTAATATAATCCCCAGCATTGTAATCAAGCATAAAATGTCTAGAACGTGTTCCTCTAAAGAAAATCTGCCAAGTGAAGAATAGAGCGTTCCCTTACCTCACGCAGATATTCAAGGTGCTGTACTTCATTGCTGTATGTGCCAAATTCATTTTCTACCTGGACAGCAATAATTGGTCCTCCAGTTGAATGCTGCAATAAATTTTAAGAAGAAGAAGGAGACCTTAATATAACCAAAGATACCAAAGCTGTTAACATTGGAGAATGACACATTACTCTTCATTTAGGCTATCTCTGCAAAAATAGATGCACAAGTGGATTTTTATTTTCGGTACAGAAAAGATTCTAAGTCTTTTTACTTGGGGTTCAGAAAAGATTGGAAGTTAAGACTCACCATCAGAGTCAATAATTGAACAACCCTAGTGCCTGTTTCTAGATTTTTTTTCGTAAATAAACCCCAAAAATGTTAAAAAAAATTCCTTTCCAAAAACCAGGAAAAAGCTTTCTAGAAAGGATTTAATGGAGTAAAGTCAGTAGCCAAAATGGTATGGGCAAGAGGCCTGGAACATGAGAACATGTGCACATAAAAAAAAGAATAGAACCATTCGGCATCTTTTATGGCTACAGTCTAATTTAAGCGGAGAAGAGATAAGATTTTTACTCTAGGTACAGGAAGGATTATATTAATATTACTTTAGACACAGAAAAGATTATATTGCAACTTTCGATATAGAAAAGATTACATCATTGCAATGTTAGACATAGAAAAGTTTATAACTTTGCTACTTGCTACTTTAGACACAGAAAAGATTATATCATTGCTACTTTAGACAAAGAAAATATATCATCACTACTTCAGGCACAGAAAATATTATATCATCACCTCTTTAGACACAGAAAATATTATATTATTGCATCTTTAGATGTAGAAAAGTTTATATCATTGCTTCTTTAGATACAAAAAAGATCATATCATTACTAGTTGAGATGCAGAAAAGATTCTAAGATTTTTTATTCAGATAAGATAGGATACATTGCAAGTAGAAATCTTTTTACACATATTTGTGCTTGTATTTCGCTTTCTGTCTGATAGCTTTGTTACTTGTCTTTTTCAGAAGCTTTTATTTATTTATTTTTGGGGGGTTATTATTCTGTTTCCTTCAGTATTCTTTATATATATTTTTTTCTTTCATCCGTTTTAAAGAATTTTTTCGTCTGGGATGTTGTTGATGCCTTTTACTATTTTGAATATTTGTATCATGTCTCCTATCACCTTCTTTTCTTCTTGTGTTGTAAGTTTTAATTTCCCAAGTCTTTTTCATAGGGGAGGCTTTTTAGTTCTGGAACAAGTTTTGTAATTCTTCCCTAGATACCTCTATGTCATTTTTTGCAATGAGGGAACCAGGCTTGCACTGCATACCATAATTGTGGTCTTTTGTACATCATTTATGGTATTTTAAATCTTTTTATAGCAAGGAAATTGAATTGGCTTATTATTATTCCGGTTATTTTTGTAGTCATTCTTAGTCATTTTTGATATATGGTTATGGATTTTGAATTCTGATATGATTATGCCAAGGTTTTTTTTCTTATTCTGTAGTTTCTACTTTTTTATCATTCATATAGTAGATATTTTTTCTTTATTTACATTACTTTTTATATGTCTGTATTGAAGTGTAGTTGCCATATTTCAGACCACTCTTCTAATTCTTTCATCTAATTTTGTAGTTCTGCATTGCTTTTTTACTTTTTGTGTTATTAGTAAAAGTGTTACACACGGATTGTAGTGTTTTTGTTGAATCGTTGATGCATAATATAAGAGTATTGGGTCTAATACTGAGCCTTGCGGCACACCCTTACATATTACTTTCCTTTCTGACTTGGTATCGATGACCATTTTCCTTCCTGTTGAGAAGTTTTCAAACCATATTAGGATATTTCCTTTGATGTTGTAAGATTTTAATTTGTATAGTAGTCTTCTATGAGGTACCGAGTCAAAAACTGAACTGAAGTCAATATATATATTACGTCAATTGAGTAACCTTCTTTGTCTTGTTTTGATCATTCCTCCCATGTTGACAGTAAATTAGTTAGGCATGATTTATGAAAGAATAATGCTGGGCCTCACATGGAGAGACCACAAGACAGCACAGTACATCCGAGAAAAGATAAGACTTAGGGACATCATAGAATCCATTAAAAATCTCAAATGGCGGTGGGCCGGCCATGTTGCAAGAATGGCAGACAATCGATGGACATCACGACTCACAACATGGATTCCCCGAGACCACATGTGCAACCGAGGCTGGTAAAATGTTTTATGATAGCATCAATGACCTTGAGATGCCTTCTTTTTGAAGTCTACAAATGCTATTGCAAGTGGCATTTTATATTCTGCTATTTTCTTTTTTAGTTCATTTACCTAATGGAGATGGTCTATTGTAGAGTAGCTTCTTCTGAAGCCAGCCTGTTCCCTTGGTTGATTCTCATCTAGTGTTTTGGTGACCATTTTGGTAGGTGAAATGTTAGTAAATGCTGTTTAGTAGGCTTATTGTCCTATAGTTATCTAGCCTCAGTGCCTTCCTTTCTTTATTTTGTTGGATGGCTTGCTCCACCTCCTACTGATTAAACTTCTGAGAAATCTTCAAACTGGTCACTCATGACGTATATCCTGTTCGTTGTTTTGTGGTGCTTATTTGGAGGATTAAAGGTCTTTGTAAAATTCTTGGGCTCATTCAACCATTCAGTTCTTGTCCATTGATTGATCACCATTTCCCTCGAGCGCACTGGTTATCTGCATTCTTCTTAAACTGAGAGCTTTTTTAACAGCTTTGAAACTCCTACCCTTTCCGAGAATGCTCTTGATGACTGCTGTCATATATATCTTCTTTCATTGTTTTTTTTTCTATGTGTTGCTTTGCTATTTAATTGGATTTACTATTGGAGAGGGAAGGACAGAAGACTTTGAAACAATACAAACATGTTCATTACGGATGGCAAAACATCTTATTAAGGTTTGGGAAAAGACACTTTGAGAAAAGACCTTTGGGAAATTAATGAAACAATTGAATATCATTGGTGGATATATATATATATATATACTTACAGATGCTTGTATACTTATATATGTGTGTATATATTCATATATACATAAAAACTTATAAGTAAAAACCTACACGCAGAAACTGGCAAATGTTTTTGATATAAATCAATGATAAATATTCCTTTGCTTGATACCATTTGAGTTTACCAAAGTTTTTTTAATCAGATATCGAAATATCAGGGAAATGTGTACCAGTAAATTTTTATCATTACAAAAACCTTGACCTTTTTTCAGTCATCTCACCAAATCTTGAAATGTCTATCCCATCATTAATTGTACTTTTAAAGTCCATTTGATCTTTAGCCGAGTAAATTTCCCTGACCCAGCCTGCTCAACCTCCCACTTTTTCTGGCCTAGTCTTCGGGATTAAAGTGTAGTATCTGTTCCACGGCAGAGTCCGAGGAGTCGGTACTGACACTTGCCCGTCGAATGGGCCAGAGATTGTGTGTGGGTTGACATCAAAGACTGAGTGCGCTGGTGCAAGCGTTAGCCAATGAGGTTTAACTGAGGCTGCATTTGCTAAGCGCATCGGGAGGCCTTTGGACTCGTCCTTAGGCTCTCCCATTATTACTTGGCCCAGCTGCGGGGTCTCTGTTTCCCTGGGGCAGCACTGCTCCCTTGCACTTAAAGGAGCAGGTCCCCTGGTGGATGCTTTCGCAGGTGACGTTGTCTAGCCATTACGATGAGCTTTTCAAAGGTAACTGCGTCAGCTGGAGCCATTTTTGGAAGGGTGTCCTTTATTCCCCACGTGAAGCCCGACCTTGTGTCACATATTGCTGTGGTGGGACAGTGATTAAATAGATACTCTACCTTTCCACTTTAATCTACCCATGATTTCAATTTGTACCTATCTTACTGGTTAAGCTTCCTTTCTGTTCTCAATTGCTATATTTCAGTAATTATAGTTTTTGCCTCTTCTGATGGTGGTAGGAATATCAAGATGTGTTTCTACTGCAGGTTCAGTGAAAGTTCCAGTTATAATATATTAACAATCTTCAGTGATGAGGACTGACAGGTCTGTAATTAATCAAGATTATGGAAATGAATTATTGAAATATATCCCATCATCACTATTGCTTCCAGTCATCATATGTAATTGCTATTGCTATAAAGTAATGGAGATATACAACGATAACTACGGCTGAAATTAAAAAGAATTCTTCAGATATTCATATTTATGATGAAGTTTGGAAATGGTGTATACCAACACCTCTTCCTAAATATTATAAAAATATTAACAAAGGAAAAAAGATCACCAATTACAAATACCCAACACAGAAAAAATTTATTATATACTAGCGGATGTACCCGGACTTGTCTAGGATTTTAGATATCAGATTGTTTGGGAGATAATGGCTGATTCTCGATACCAACTTTTAGTTGTGTTTCACAACATTGGTATATTATACTGCATCAGTATATATATGGAATGGAGCACTCTGGTGGATGGGGAATATAAGTAAACATGTAAGTAAATATATCACTTGAATTCAGTCTTACTGACCGTCCAGTTCCGTGTAGGGCTGAGGTAAAATGCCAGCCTCTTGGTCTGAAGCGAAGGTTTCGATCCTACCACGTGGAACTGGATAGGATATTTGATAGTCTATAGCCATACTGAAGTTGTGATACAATGAAACAGCTGTGTGGATGACTCAATTATTAATTATTGTATATATATATATATATATATATATATATATATTTAAGTATATATAAACGCTTATGCCTAGAGATAAAAAAAGGTTATCCTCTTTTGCAAGTATAAACTTGGTCACATTGCGTCTCAAATACCTTCCAACATTAACTTTACATGGGGAGAAGGAAACATTCCCAATCATACAATGTGGTGATGGTTTTAGAATTTTCATTGTCGAGATTTAAATCTTGAAAATCAAAAGGGCAAAGTACGTCCATCTGCAATTGAAAATGAACAATTGAAGATATTGGTCGAACCTATGCCAAACCGTCAGAGAAATGTCACAGACATCAGGTGTTGGCAGTGTGATAATATCAGACCATCGAAGGCAAATCAAGTGTGAAATGAACACAGATTATCAAAGTCATTTGGCCTTGGGCACCTTCACTGATATTTTTCAGAAATAAATCAACGTTTACATACAATAAAGAGTGTCTAGAATAAGGGTAATTCTGGTTGGTACAGTCTCATTTGCAGTTTAGCTAGAAAAGGCAGTTTTGACCCTAAATTGACCTGTGGTGACCTTTAGTGACCTCGGTGGTTAAGAATCAATCTTCAGCACCAAGGATCCAGATGTTAGAGATACATACAACCAACCAAGTGGAAAATTACTGGCTTTATATTATTAGATAAGTTATATGAATTCAAACCATTTAATATAGGTAAATCAATAAGTCCATAGTCTAGTGATCAAAAACATTGTATCTTATATAACAGATATTTATTTTTCATTATAATCTCTTTCCTTTAGATGATACATTATTCAGTGGAACTTTCAGATCAAATTTCAGTAAATAAATACATTATTATTATTAATTTTCTACTACTATTTACCTTCATCATAATTGCTTAAGGTGTGACCGTCCCTACAACTGAACTACTGGGAGTCAGTGGCAAGTGAAAATCCAAATCAAACTCTTGTACTCACTCCTTATCCTGATCCCTCCTGCACCATGCTTGTTATTATTAATTTGTCTTTCAGTGTTGGCAATCTGATTTTATCTTATTTTACTTACTTTATCAGATGAAGTATTGTAACTCATTGTTATTAGATTTTTGCTACAATTTACCTTGGACCCTGACCAAGAGACTGACCCGCAAACTGAGAGCCATGCAATGTGCATAAAGAAGGATCATGCTTAGCATTATATGGAGAGATCAAAAAACAACACAATAAATCAGGGAGAAAACAGGAGTCCGAGACATCATAGAATCCTTATTTCTATTGATATTCGGACCATCCTCATCTTTGTTGTTTTTCATACAACGTTTTGGCCGTTGCACTCTACGGCCTTCGTCAGGTATTATCTGGTAGATTTGGGAAGTAACGAACCGAACCCTTTATTTATCCGACAGGGGTATATTGACCGTACTCCCCTCTTTAGCGTTAGTAGTATTGTTATACTGTCTCACACTAGGATCGAACCTAGAACCATCAGATTACTTAACAGTAATTTGTCTGATGCTGTAACTACTGCACTATGTGTCCATGTGTCCGAGATATACTATCATACAATCCATTACAAAACTCAACTGACAATGGGCAAGTCATCTTTCACATCTGGTAGACAACTGATGGACATCATAACTCACAACTCGGATCCCAAGAGATCACAGTTGCAACCCAGGCTGGCAGAAAGAATATTTGATAGAGAGACAAACTAGACAAATTCAGAGAGTATTGGCTCCGTGATGCCCATGATAGAGAGATGTGGCGAATCCTAGGGAAGGTCAATGTCCAACAACAAATGTCAAAAGAATGATGATGATGATGATGATGATCATCATCATCATCATCATCATCATCTCCATATTAATTGTTCTTGTTTTTTTTTATTGCAACTAAACTCAGGCTGGATTTCCTTCCAGCAGTGAGCAAATAGATTAGGATGAAGGTAAAGAGTAGTAAAAATATGATAATAATCATTTTAAATACTTGGTTTACTAAAACAAATAAAGTAAAATAATAACTGCATATCAGGTTGTAGACTTATTGATACATCCTCTTATACAGACTGCCACTTGGATTTTATTATTGTATGAATACATTGAACAAGACTGAATGAAGTGTTTCAAAACTTGAACTATGTGAACTATTTTATCTACTAGCTGGCACTCTCTTCCATTGTTTAGTCAAGTTTAATCAGACGATGAGATCAGAAAAAACAGAATCGAAGTTCCTACAAATGAATTTGGCTTTCAAATGAATCCATTCCAAATTGAGGCTATATAGCTCCTTTGGGTCCCTAGCACATTTAAAGACTTGAATAATGATGACATATGGGTTTGCTTTGAATTTTGCGGCCATCTTGAATATGGCATCCATTTTTAATCCATAATAAGGTCACATGACTATTATATTGGCCATAAATGAAATCCACGTCTTATAATCTTCAAAATCATGTATGACTCGCCATCACAGTCAATAATTGAACAACTGTAGAATTGAAATTTGAAGTCATATAAAAAAATTCCATCAAAGAATAAATATGGTCAGAATGAATTCTATTTATGACATCATCAGCATTTTTTACTCAAAAACATCTAAGATAGAGTGAAAAAAACATCTACATTCTTGAGATTCTTGATGTTATTAAAAAGCCTGTCAAAATAAGGCCCCCCCCCCCAAGTCAAAAAGCTTTTTTTCCAAAAGTCCAAGAGAACATTTTTAGAAGGGGTCTATTAGAGTACTGATGCCAATTTTTAAGTCTATAGACAGAACAGTATGCCTGGAACACAATAACGCACATGTACACATACACAAGTACACATACACATGCAAATATAAAAAAAATGGAAAGAACCCTTTGCTGTGCATAATGGCTGTCTTTTTTAGGAAATGAGAAAACTTGAATCCATCCATTATGCCTTCGTTTTTTAACCCATAAAAAAACCCAGGCCCAAATTAGTAAAGGGGGCTGAGGCTATTTTAGTGGGCAACAAAACCATAGAGACAAAGAAACAATTAAAAGGAAAGCAAATTCTTTACCTGCAGATCGACCACTTTTGGTAGCAACTTGGCAAAGTACCTTTCTACAGCAAACATATATGGTGCTGAATTAGAACGCAGAGAGGCTTGGGTCCGTAGAAGCCAGCTGGGTAAGAGAAGACAAAGAATAAAAGTATAGAAAGGGTTAGTTTGAGAAAACTGTTTTTTTTACCATGTATGAACATCAAAGATAAAGGCAAAACTAAGAAGTCGGTGTTGCTCATCGGTATGCAGTTCTGAACTAGTTATAATTGTTTCAACTAAACTATAAGTTTTATAAATGTCTCTGTGTTTTGGCTGATTGAAAATTTAACCAGAAAATGTGTTCCAAATGTATACAGGGGAAAACTAATTAAACTAGAAAACATGCAGAGACCGTGTCCTTCTACCAACACCATTGTCAGGGGTAGTACTTATGCAGGGATCAAGCCCAAAGTTTCATCACTTCTTCTATGGACCATTGCTCACCCTTAAACAAAATTTCATTGAAATTCATTCAGAACTTATCGTGTGGATTCACGAGCAATAGGCAATGTTTTGTGGTGTGGACATATGAATACAATGTGAAGGAGGTAATTCTGCATGGATCTGCCCCCAAAGGTAGCCTATTGCCCACCCTTCCATGAAATTTCATTAGGATTCATTGAGAACTTTTGGATGTATTGTATTGACAGTCATGAGTGAAAGAGAATCACCAAATCCACCCAAACATTCAACAAAAATTCAATCAACTCTTCTTTACCTCATTGCCCACCCTTCCGTTGAAATTCATCAAGTATTTCCAGAGATATTTTGTAGATAGACCAACAGGAAGATGGACACACCCAAATACACCTTCCCCTCCAATTTTGTTGGCAGAGGTAAATCATAGCGCTCTATCATTAACTTTTTAATTTCTCAGATGAAGCATTGTCAATAACGATTTATTCATCAATGACAATTTTGTTAATTTTGAATTCAGTTGCTTTCTATCATAACCCTCAGATTGTCATAAGTAAGCTACATGAATCAGAAATAAAGAATAAGCCTCCATGAAGACTTGAACTCATTTCTCTTATCATTTCATCAGCTGAATTTTCTGAAATTTCTACTGAACAATGTTCAGTTTATATGATTAATGTTCACCACTGGATAAAGTGCATTGACAAGGAAGGAGATTATTTTGGACAATCGATAATTTTTGTGTAAAATAGATACTTATTTCTTCAGTAGGCTAAAGACTCATTGATCTACATACGTAATAAGTAACAAATTCATGCTTTTATTTGGAACTGCTCTTTCTGTTAAATTCTTTGGTTATTTTCTCAAAAATGTCTGAGGCATGCTCTACTGTTCCATTAGAAATTACACATCTCTACAAGACATTTTTCTGTCAGTCAGTCTGTCCTCAATATGTTGAATATCAATTTTCTCAGCCATATCATGTTGGATTAAAATGAAACTTGGTTCAGACCTTTGTGTAATCCATCCACATTTTCCTCTCCTTTCTTCACTTGCTACTACTGCGGCAACTACTAATGTTTAATATCAATTTTCTCAGTCACATCACGTTAGATTGATACAAAATTTGGTCCAAATCTTCAGGTGAACATTCTTTGTCATCACCATCATCATCATTTTTCTCCTCTTCCTACTCCTGCTACTATTACCCCCACAACAAGTAATATCAAATATCAATTTTCCCTGGCATATCATGTTGGATTGATATGACACCTGAACCATTTTCCTCTTCTTCATGCTGCTAGATTTGTTTTTATGGCCAGCCAGTCAAAGTCAGATCTAGGTAGCGGAGGGGGGGTTGTAATTTTGTTTTTGAACTTAAATGTCTGTGGACTTTATTTAAGTTAAAAACTTAATATATAAGGGAGAGGTATCTTCCACTGCTGCCTCACTGACCCTAACAGGTTGGAGATAGAAGGGAAGAGATCTTTACCCATGGAATTTGCATCCAACTTTTTCGAAAATTGATCAAATTGTGTAAAAGAAAAAAAAAATTTTTTTTTTTTTTTCTCCCCCGGTGCTCCGAACATCCATTCTCAACTTACAAGAACAGTTTGGATATGTTAAAAGAGCTGGTGGAGCTCTTTAGCCACTGACCCACAGTGGACTATCCACCAGACCCCCTGCCAACACGTCATGCTGCTACTTCCACAGATGGTGTACACATCTTTGAACTTATGGTTCTCGTTCTCTCTTATATCAAGTAGGAAATGCCAGCTCGGCCTGTTGGTTACCATCCATTGTACCAGATGATTTATGCGCCAATGTCAACAAAAGAACCAGAATTTGTTGACTCTCTCATCTTGCTCTTCAATTCTCAAAGCCCAATTCTATAGTTTTTGCTGTTTTGTAAAAATATACAATTGTGCAAATTTAGATTCCATAGAATCCATAAGAAAACTCAAATGACGATGGGCTGGTCCTTTTGTGAGAACAGCAGACAAACACTAGACATTGCAACTCATGACATGGATTCCCACAGATCACTTGCAAAACCAGGACTTATGAAATATAAGATGGCATGACAAACTGCATAAATTCAGAAAGTAATGGCTCTGTGACATCCATGGTATCTGGCGAATCTTGGAGAAGGTCCATGTCCAACAATGAACACTAAAAGGCTGATGATGGTGATAGATAGCTTCCACTTTACAAGTTTCATATAAAACAGGTTTGGTTAGTCACACAATACAAAATGTCACATGGCCATCATCTTTTAACATCATGCATGTTGAGGGCGATCAATTGGAAAAATTGGAAAAAGGAGTGACCAATGAAGAACTTATTTCTCCTGTGATCACTGAAAAGCCTGAATTTTCAAAAAACAAATGTGAATGCTGCTAGACATTTTCTAAGGTATCAATTTAGCATAAACTTGCATTGTAAATTGACCCCCCCCCCAAAAAAAAACCCAAACCTTTTTTGAGGTTGATGGTTCAGAAAGAAAACAAAAACGTTTTTTCGAGACATCCTGAGGAGCAAATGTTTAAATATTCAGTGGTGCGGAATATATACGTGATACATACATGTATAGCCAGCCAGACTTGCTTAAAAACTGAAGCAACCTATGTTGACAGTTATAGTGACAGTTCTTGTTGAAGGTTTCTAACACTCCAATGCAAATGTGTGTGTGCAAAGCAAAATGAAAAATAGAGCCATATATCTAAAGAATAGAAAGGAGTACGAACAAAGAATTTTCAGAGTTATGTTTTTGTGCTATCAAATGGGCAGAATAAGCATTCACTATAAGCCAAGTTCTAATGAACTGATATTGTTGAGAGCCTTTAGGAAAGCATATTGCAATAAATCCAACTCAGATTATGAATTGCAAGTCGATTTTTCCTCTATAAATTCACCTTCAATATTAATATAAATCTTTCTCATCTCTCTCTGCATACATATATGCACACAAGCATGTATACAATCTTGCATCCCACGCAGATCAGACGAAGAGACCCAAGTGCTAATTCACACGAGTCAGCTCACAAACCCTTCTCTATACAAACTACTTAAGCTATGCTGACAGTTTAAACGAATCACCAGTTCTTTATCTATAAGATATTGTTTTCTTTTACGTGCAAACCTCGAGCAAGAGGTTACGGATTGGTCGGACTTGGTTCCAGTTGAAATGAATTAAAGTTGATAGCACACCAAATCAATACAATTCTTTTTGAAACCCATCATCACCGATTCATGAACTACTTCTTTCTTTCTTCTGAGAATACTAATGCAATGAGTATGTTGTTTGTTCTAATTGAATTGTGGGTGGAAATCAGAATTATCCCTGGGGTGCATGGCACCCTGAGGTAAAGAATTAGAAACTGCTAAGCAGGTGCAGTGAAATCTTTTCAGACCTGGAGGTTTAGCAGAGGATTCTAATTTCAAAGGATTTTGCTTTAATTTCTGATGTAATTTTTGAATAAAAATTTGTGCATGCACACTCACAGATGCACACATTCACACACACACACACACACACACACACACACACAAACAAACAAGGGTTTCTTCAGCCTTTTAACTGGTCTGGTTGGTTGGCTGAATAGCTATGTATGTATTTTGATATAGTCCACACCAATGAAGCTAGACAGCTCAAAATTTCAACCTTTCACTCCTCATTATGTCTAAAAAAAAAACTGTAATTTTCTGTTTTTTTACCCCCCCCCTGGTTCTTAGTAGGTGGTTCAATTTACAATGTAAGTTCATGCTAAATTGATCCCTTAATTTGTTTCTAGTAATATTCATGCACAATTTTTGAAAATTAAGATTTTTTAGTGATCACCACCCAACAAAGAGTGAGTGAAGTAATTTATTCATTGATCTCCCCTCTTCCAATTTTTTAATTGATCACTCCCAACACAACATGCTACAAGAAGATTTTTGATCATGTAATGGTTACCTTGGTGATATTCCACCCTTTTATTTTCACGGTTCAACAATTTACCAACTGCTTACATTTTCTGTTTGCAAACTGGTTATCCACTGACGACTTGCATGTATGTACATACATATAAGTGTGTGTGTATGTATGTGTGTCAGTGTACATGTATGTGTGTGAGTGTGTCAGTATGCAAGTGTGTGCATGTGTTAGTGTCCATATGTTAGCGTTCAAGTATATGTGTGCACGTGTTAGTGTGTATAAATTTTCATTAAAAAATTAGATGAGAAATTAAGGCAAAATGCTTTGAAATTAAAATCCTTTGCTAAACCCTCAGGTCTGAAATGTTTTAAATGCTTTATTATCCTGATGCGCTCAAGCTCAAAATTACACAGATCAATAAAACAAAGAGCCAGGGTTGACGTTATTAGAAAATAGAATTGGAGAGACTCGCTGGAAACGTTTAAATGATTAAACATGATTTAGAATTAGTAGACCCTGGTGTATTTATTTTTATTAAAAAGGAGTACAAGGAACCGAGAGGCCTCACACTTGAAGTAGAAATAATTAAAAGTAGAGTACACGCCAAAAAATTCTTTTTTAGCATCGATTGGTAGGACTAGGGAATAGATTTCAGCACCCTGACAGCTCCAGACCCCCGCCCCCTATTGCAGGATCTACAGGTCCCATGCACCGTATCTGATATACATAATATTGAGAAGCAAACATTATCTAAACTTTTGAATCATGAAAATAATCATGAAGGCTCTAAAATGTAGCAACAGTTTTTAAAAGCTTTATGGACAATGTATCTTGTATGGTAGAGATTTTTCTTACACATAATAAATTTACATAGATAAATGTTTTAAGCTCATAATGGCCTTTTATTTTCCAGATTTGAAAAAAAAAATAAATATCTCTGGAATCAGCCTCTGAAATAGTCTCAGGTAAGTTTGATTGATCTTCAAAACAATTTGGGGGTTCTGAACAAGGATCTGAAAAAGCTGAAGAAGTTCATAAAGGGATTCTTGGACCATAATTTTAGAAGCTTCTTTTGTGATTCACCTTGAGTTTTAAGCTTCAAGATTAAGAATAAGATCAAGAATGATTTGCCAACTTACCTTGGTATGCCTCCAAAGTCCCACTCTGAGCAGATGTAAGGGCCAGGCCTCAAAATGACATAGATGTTCATTGTTTGAGCCAATTTGATGAACTGCCTGCCAATAAAAATAAATAAGAACATTAAACTTTACCAAAACAGGTCTAATCAGTCACTCAATAGAAACTGACACATGAACAATATCTTTTGGCAACATGTTGGGAGTGATCAATTAAAAAAATGAAAAAAGTGGTGATTTATGAAAAAGTTATTTCTTTTGCCTTTTGTTAGGCAGTGACCACTAAAAAATTGAAACTGCCACATGAACAATGTTTTTTGGGGATGATCAATAGAGAAAATTGGAAAAAAAAGTGGTGATTTATGAAAAATTCAATACTCTCGCCTTTTGTTTGCATAAACTTACATTGTAAATTGAACCTCCTCCCCCCAAAACCTTTTTAGGGGGGAATTTCCAAAGATATTTCCCTAATAAGGGGTTAATGTTGAATGATTCAACTGTTCATGTGATACATACATAGCCAGCCAGACTAACTAAAAAACCGAAGAAAGTTTTGGTGACAGTTTTGGTTGACGGTCTCTAACAACTGCCAAGATATTTTCAGATTTCTTAAAATTCATTTTTTGTAGGTACTTTTCCATTGTGCTTCACATAATTACATTCAATTCTCAAAGGGTAGATTTTCCACCATATAGATTATTTCTGACAGGATATATTTATGTTCATTTGTGATGTACTTGACAATATGTTCGTATGATAGAAAACAAATTGAATTTTATTCTCTCAGGAAGAAAGTAACTAAAAATTCAACATAATTCATTTATGTATGCTGTATTTCTTTATGAGTCCCCTGATTAATGGTTATCTTGCATAATCTTGGCAACTGGCCTCTGTTTCATGAAGTCTAGTTTAAAAGAGAAAGAGTCTGAGAAAGTCCTGACATATGTCTCTAGAGTGTGGCTATATTGGAAACAGTCAACCCAAACTGTCAAAGTAAGGTTTCTCCAGTTTTCAAGTTGGTCTGGCAGGCTGACTGTATGTCATGCGTACAGGCTGCACCAATGGAGCCAGAGGGCTGAAAAGGTAAACATTTTTATTATGTCTAGAAAGAACATTTTGTTTTGTTTTAGAAAAATTCCCGCCCAAATGGGTTTTTAGTTTGGGGGAGCGGGTCAATTTGCAGTGTAAATTTATGCTAAATTGATCCCTTAGTTTGTGTCTGGCAGCATTCATATTCATTTTTTTTTCTAATTCAGACTTTTTTTTTAGTGCCCGACAAAAGAAGAAACTTATTCACTGATCACTCCTTTTTCCAATTTTTTCTAATTGATCACCCCCAACACAGCATGCTACAATGAGGCACAAGTCACATATTGATTTCTACAGAGTGACTAACCAGACCTGTTTTTAGGAGCTGCTGGAAATTGCAAGTATGGTTAAATTCAAATGATTTCTGTCTGAATTTTTTAAATGAGGAATTATCAATACTTGGGCAGAGCCCATTCCAATGGTGCATGTTTAGAAGGGGTTGGATTTAATGATGTGTGGAGCAGTCAGCTATAATGTAAAAACAATTTCCCATCTGTCGGATAAAACTATGCTTTTGAAGAATTTTGATTACTTCGTTTCAGTGTTGTTAATTTAGATATTTTATATCAAAATTTGGATAATTCCAAAGAGTGGAAATCGAGAAAGATGATTTATAGAAACTATAGAGGGAGATTCATGATCAGTAATTTTTTTATTAAATTTTATTAGATATTTTGAGAACTGCTGATCTAAATGATTTCAAGCTTACCTCTGCCATGTATGCTGACTAACATATCTGGCAAATGTTAACTTTGTACAATGGCTAGTTGTCGAGTAACTGTGGTGAGTAGACAGGGATTCTTCAGTTTATTAATCTATCTGGACTAATGGTATCATCTTGATTGTTCTAGTGACAACATTTCAGCTTTTGTAAACACCTGATTGTTTCATAGAACCGGCCTAGTGAATAAATCATTGGTCAAGTGAAACTAGTTACCTTGTGGTCATAAGTTCAATCCCTATATCAGGCAGTGAAAAGTCATATTATAGTCCCGTGGGGAAAAAAAAGTGGTATAACCAGAAAGAATTGAATGATATGAGATATCCCCAAATATGGAGAGTTGAATGTGAACACTCTACCTTTAATAAAGGGTGTGGTTACAATTCCTTGAAGGTTACCTATTGTGATTACAGTAACTTTTATTGTGATTACAGTAACTTTTATTGTGATTACAATAACTTAAGTATTGTATAAATGTGATAACAAATCTGCAAGATTGTTTGATTGTCAAAATTTACTTATATTCTATAAAAAAAACTTTGATTTCACTTTGTTTACATGAACTTTTGATTGTAAAGAATAGGTTTTTTTATATCTTTGTTTTAATCAAATAAACTTTGTTTAAATTAAAATGATGTATTCATTTGTCATTTTTATTTTTTTTCATAGAATTGTTCAAACACCAACCATTTGGCAATTTTGTTGATTCAGCATAACATGTACAATAAATAAATCTGGAGCTATATAAAACTTGTCAGTTTAGCTCAGTTTTTCAGAGAGCTGCCTTCTAATCACATGGTCATGGTCTCAATTAACAGTATGGAAACGTTAATTTTATATATAAGTTTGTTTTAACATGATGTGAGAGACAAACAGGAATGAGTTCTCTTCACTAGATTTAGTGATGATAGGGCAACGAATCTCCATGAGACCCTCAAAAGAAGAAGAAATCAAGCGAAGAATCACACTAGGAGGGCAAGCCTTTGGCAGAGCTAGCTCAACCTTCAAAAATAATAAGATCCCCTAAAGAGAGGGGTGTATAACCAATGCATCCTCCCAATAGTCACTTATGGAGCTGAAACATGGAACTTAACCAAGAGACAGACCCGTAAATTGAGAACCATGCAACATGCACATGAAAGAATTATGCTGGGCCTCACATGGAGAGACCACAAAACAGCACAGTACATCTGGGAAAAGACAAGAGTTAGAGACATCATAGAATCCATAAAAAATCTCAAATGGCGGTGGGCTGGCCATGTTGCAAGAATGGCAGACAATCGATGGACATCACGACTCACAACATGGATTCCCCGAGACCACATGCGCAACCGAGGCCGGCAAAATGTTAGATGGAGAGAGGAGCTAGACAAGTTCAGGAAGTACTGGCTCCGTGACGCCCATGATAAAGAAGTGTGGCAAATCCTGGGGAAGGTCTATGTCCAACGACGGACGCTAAAAGACTGATGATGATGATGATGTTCTTGTTAAATGAACAATACTTCTCAGTTGCTATCGGTAATTGAGAGTTTACCTCTTGACCCCCCCCCCCCGTCTTCTAATTCCCTCATCGCCAACGCAACTTCCAGGGGGAGGGGAGGGCTTAAGTCTTCCAGTTACTTGATATTCTGGCTGACTGGGAAAAATACGTTTTTGCTATAAAGGATGGGGGTAACCTTTGAGTTTTATGCATGGTTTTTGTCTATTAGAGTGACCTACAATGACTCTAGCTCTGAAGTCAGTATGTAAATAGATTGAACCTACATAGCCAACAAAGGTGGCAAACCATTCTATCCTTTTTCATATATGTGTGTGTGTGTTTGTGTGGCCATATCACTTTGTCTACTGATTTGAAAATTGGCATCAGTACTCCACTACACCCTATGTAAAAACATTTTTTCGAATACTAGGAAAAAAAGCTTTTTTGATGGGTTTATAAATAATAACTAGATTCTCCAGAATCTGGATATTTTTAGATAATTTCTAAAACTCTTTTTTAGATGTTTTCCCTGTGAAAAATGCCAGTAATATCATAAATAGAATTCTTTCTAACCATATATATTTTTCAATGGAATTTTTTTTTTTACATGATTTCAAATTCTTACGCTATGGTTGTTCAATTATTGACTGTAATGGAATTTTCTTTGTGTTTCTTGTCAGGAGGATTATCATAAGTACCAAAATTAGTGGGAGAGAGTTATGATTTGATTATTGTCAAATCAGAATCCAAGTCAGGAGCTGACTTTGTTTTCCTATTGTAATAAAAAGCAGCAACAATCCTCATCAAATTTAGAGAAGTGAAAATCAACAGTCTCCTCCAACAATTTGAAATCACGAATGTCTGATTGATATGAAGGTTTCTTAGTGACAGAGTTAACTTGAAAAGTCTTACATATCTACGGAAATTTATATAATAAATCCACAAGGGCTTATCATTCTGATAAATAAATACATTTATAAAATTAACATTTCCCAATGGTGATTAGAAATCATGACCAAATGACTGGTAACTAGATCTCATACAAACTGAGCAAAATTGAGATGCATCACTTATCTATGAAATCTATCTTACAGATATGCAAGGACTTATTTCATTCTAATAAATAAATAATTCATACAGTAGTTTATTTTTTGTTAAAGTTAAATACAAAACCTTAAATCTAGCCTCATATATAATACATAACTTCCCTTATCTATTGTCTATAAAAGATCTGGACCCTTAGTGTTCACTCTCTCACTTGGAGCTCCAACTTTCTTAGTCAGTTACTTCCTTTCTCTGCCTCCCCTCTTCCTTCTCTCCTGGCTAATTTTAATTTTTCCATTTTTGCACCATGAGAGATCACTGTTCTTAACCCCACCTGTTGAGATACCTCTCATACGCTCAGCTACAAATCACTTCTCCATTTCCTGTGAATGAAATGACAATGCATTTACTACACAACAGTCACGATTATCTTTTGTTTTCTAATTCTCCTCACTTCAGCAAGAACACCTGGGTTAAACTCTGTGTGTTTTCTGTTACAGTCGGAATTTCTCATAAATTTAGCATGAACTTACATTGCAAATTGAACCCCTACATTAGGAAACTGTTTTGCTGGGTAATCTTCAAAAAACAATAAATATTTTCTATTCTCACTGAGAGAAGTGTATACACAAAATTCTATTTCCTTTTATGAACGGTAAGTGGGCAAAGCCTATCTAAATATGTAGATAGATACATATAAATATCAGGACACATGACTAACATAAACTGAGCAACAGTGTTTAAAATGGCCTGTTGTGGGTTGCAGTGATTAAAACGAAAGTTGCAGTAATCATAGTTGAAAAAGAAGTAAGAGTAGAGTTCGACCCAGCAGCAGCAGCCTAGTTTGTGTTTAATCATATCGAGATTGTCCTTGACAATACAGGTATCAAAAATATGTGTTCTTCTGAAAATAGAAATTCACTTCCATTGTTACCAAATACAATTGTAGATGTCAAGATCTATTGAAGTTGTGACAATGGCTTTTTTGCAAGAGTTCAGGTACAGATATTCTTTTGCAGTGAATGATTAAAAAAAAAAAAAATAGATCAACTGATAATTTCACTGAATATCTTTGAATTCATTTCCTGCATTGATCAAGACATGCTTCTTTTCAGTCTTGGTAAAATATGTTGAGCAAAGGGAAGTAACTCAAAATAACAAGAAGCAAAACAGTCATTCATTACCAGTAACAATTGCCCTAATCAACGAATAAGTCTAACCCTAAATTCTTTAAATAATCACCACAAACCACTGTGTAAAAGCTTTTGTAAATTACATTCCCTTCACTTGTTGTATTTTACCACCGGGTTCTTTTATTGGTCGTATCGAGTTTCACTGGAAAATAATATCAATTGCAAGATAAGAGTAAAGTACTTAATAAGAGCTTGTCGGAATTTGCTAAAAGTGACTGGTTAGTATTGATGCTTCTTCATAAGGCCAGAACAGTGCAATGATAACACCGCCATCAGTTAGTTCCGCAACAGAATAACAACCCCTTTGGTTGAAGTCGCCAATATGTTTAAGCCTAAGAACAAAGAAACCATCAATATACTCTCAGAAGAAACCAGGAATCTCATAGGTAAACACAAAAATCTCAAATCAGCAACAACTAAAAAAAGGAAAGATTGATTGTTCAAACAAAACCATCCCCCCAAAAAAACCCCCAGAGATGACAGCAAAAGATACATGACGACAATCATTGGAGAAATTTTTGAAAAAGGTTGGGGGTTCAAAACAACAGAATTCTCTGTACAGGAAGAAGGCAAATGATTTATGTAAAAAAGAATCTTATATTTTCATTTTCCTCGTGTTCATTTTAGTCATTCCAGATAAAAGTATTGGGCAACTGTTGACACTAAAGATGATGAAGAGTTCTATACCTTTGTTTGTGTGTATTCCAGTGCTCTTGGCCATACCGTTTTGTCTACAGACTCAAGAATTGGCATCAGTACTCCACTGAAAGCTTCTGAAAATGTTTTTTATTTTTGGAAAAAATGCTTTTTCGACTGTTTCTAGGCTTCATTTGATGGGTTTAATAACATTTACACGGAAAAAAGTGTTTATAGCTTGAAAAAAAAAATACGATAAATTGTTAACCTGAATTTATTGGTTTGTCTTGAAGAAAATTTATGATTAAATATGCTAAATATTACTTTGAGATGAACTAACAAATTTACATGTAACAAATTAGAGCAATTTTGATTTATATAAGTTGATCTATTTGACAATTTCTTCAGTGTAAATTCTCCAGAATCTAGATGTTTTTAGATGTTATTTTGCTCAATTTTAGCTGTTTTCTAGTCGATAATACTGGTGATATCATAAACAGAATTTATTTTGGCCGTATTCATCCTCCAATGGAATTTTTTTTCATGACTTCAAGTTTTGATGCTGCGGTTGTTTAATTATTGACGGTGATGGTGAGTTATCTATTAAATTCATTTAGGCGTGCACTTGTTCGATGACTCCAAATACCATGAATCATCGCAATTTTTTGTTTTATATTTCCTTGGATATCAGATTAAATATTCTTTTTCATTTGCACTTAAAACTTTCATTGAGACAGAAGATACTGCTCTGATTATCTCTTTATAATTTGAGAAATCTCTCAGTGTGTGTTGTTGCGTGTATATACACCAAGATAACTCAACAACTGGCCATTATACTAAGTTGATATTCACCAGATACATTGGTCCACGTATCAGACATAGCAGTGTCTAGTTCAAAGTCATTCGAATTAACAGTTCTCGATATTAAAGGTGTGCACGATTAACAATGAAAATTAATCTTAAACTGTATTTAGTTTTTTACCCAAATATCTACATCACCAGCATTAGTTTATAGTTTTAAAATTTTTGGAGAGAGAAACGGAATCAGATTTTTTTCTCTGCCAAATTCGTCCATACAATGAGATTGAATCAAATTATAGTTAGATGACATAACAGTATTTTTTTTTTTAAATTTGCTTATGTTGTTATTATCATTAACGTCAATATTTCTGTTTTGATTATTGTCATCAAAGACGTCGTGAACAAATAACAGGGTCTCATGATTTCAAGTTTAAACCACCTGAAGATTTTCATGAAACCGGATGCACCTTTTCAACATCAAGCCCTAGGTTATATGATTGTAGAAATTTGAGGATGACTCTGAATGCAGCAGATAGAATGAACACGGCACATAATGTCACAAAGAATTACAATAATGCCTTTTAAAATACTGTATCATCAGAAGGAAGTTGTTGTCAATCTTTTATGAATATGATAAATATTTTTATCTGCTAAGAAAGTTGACTGCCGTTAGAACAGGGAAACATTTCATGTTAAGACCAATCATCAAATTGGTTAACAGAATGTTGTAGTACATTATAAAGATACATTTTATTGTGGAAGTTATGGTATTTCTAGAAATCTAATTTCAAGAGACAGAATTAGATTTTAAAAAATGGAAGAGGAAATGCAAATATTCCAGATTAATACAACCGGAGCAAAATACAAGTGATTGCAGCATTTGTGTATAGGAAAAAAAAAAAAATAAACACTATTGGAAAGAGAAAGAAAGACAAATAGAAACAGACTTTTTAAGCAGAGAATCATATTAAACAGAACTGTCAAAAAGAAATTATGCGGAAAAAAATGTCAAAAGGAAATCTATATGATACAGAACTGTCAAAAGAAAATCCATGTGAAACAGAACCGGCAAAGGGAGATCCACGTGAAACAGAAACAGTAAAGGGAGATTCACGTGAAACAGAACTAGTAAAGGGAGATTCACGTGAAACAGAACTAGTAAAGGGAGATCCACGTGAAACAGAACTAGTAAAGGGAGATCCACGTGAAACAGAACCAGCAAAGGGAGATCCATATGAAACAGAAACAGTAAAGGAAGATCCACGTGAAACAGAAACAGAAACAGTAAAGGGAGATCCACGTGAAACAGAACCAGCAAGCGGAGATCCATGTGAAATAGAGCTAGCAAAAGGGAGATCTGTGTGAAACAGAACCAGTAAGGGGAGATCCTTGTGAAACAGATCCAGCAAGAGGAGATCCCTGCAAAACAGAACCATCAAAGGGAGATCCATGTAGAAGAGAATTGCCAAAGGGAGGATTCTTGTGATACTGAACCGTCAATGGGTGATCCATGTGGAACAGAACAATCAAAGAGAGATCTGTCAGTTACTGAATGATCAAAAAGAGATTTATGTAGAAATTATTCGGGGAAAACGCTTTTAATTTGCAATCAGTGTTCAGTAGAGATATCTTTGTGAAGCACAAGAGTATTATTACAGAGCATCTGGTGAGGATTGAACCCATGAAACAGTCATAATGCTGTTGTATTAAATTACAATCTATTCCTTCCAAAGAAAGCACCTACTACTATGGTATTAAAAAATCTGCAAAATCAAAGATCATTTGTAGGTGAGGACAGGGATTTGAGCCAAAGGAGTGATCATAATAAGAAAATAAAATCTATTGATGTGACAACTTTTTGTCTTTTCTGATAATCAAACTAAGAAATGATTTTGATGAACTTTATATCGGAGAATAACTCCAACAGAAATTACACAAATTAAGAAGAGAAGATAATTAAGTGAAAAATAATCAGAAATGAGAATATGTAATTCTATGAAAACTTTTTCTTCACAAGGTTCGAATTATTCTATTTAATTATGTGTTCTTAATGCTTATAACAGTGTGAAAAGTAATTAAGTAATCATTATCATCATCATCATTATCATTGTTGTTGGACATAGATTTCCCCCAAGATTTGCCTGACCTCTCTATCATGAGTGTCGCAGAGCAAATACTTTCTAAATCTGTTTAGTTCATTAAACCATTCCATTTTTTCTGGCCACAATTTCTGCATATAATCTCTGATGTCCAGCCATTGTCGTAGTTCTCATTTTAAGGGCCAATCATTTGATTACGTTCCATGAATTCACTAAATTGAGGAGTGGAGAACATTTCAAGAGCTTTATGATTAAAGAACTGCATCTAAGGTGATATTTTGAGCAAACTTTTTAGAAACCAGCTGTATGAATGTTATTCTATAGATATCTACTTTGTTTAGCTTAGTCAAGTGAAAGGCTGCAGTTGTAGGGCATACATCATCATCATCATCATCAGTCTTTTAGCGTCCGTCGTTGGACATAGACCTTCCCCAGGATTTGCCACACTTCTCTATCATCGGCGTCACGGAGCCAGTACTTCCTGAACTTGTCTAGCTCGTCTCTCCATCTAACATTTTGCCGGCCTTGGTTGCGCATGTGGTCTCAGGGAATCCATGTTGTGAGTCGTGATGTCCATCGATTGTCTGCCATTCTTGCAACATGGCCAGCCCACCGGCATTTGAGATTTTTTATGGATTCTATGATGTCTCTAACTCTTGTCTTTTCCCGGATGTGCTGTTTTGTGGTCTCTCCATGTGAGGCCTGGCATTATTCTTTCATGTGCACGTTGCATGGTTCTCAGCTTACGGGTCTGTCTCTTGGTTAAGTTCCATGTTTCAGCTCCATAAGTGACTATTGGGAGGATGCATTGGTTATTCACCCTTCTCTTTAGGATTAATGGGATCTTCTTATTTCTGAAGGTTGAGCTACAGTAAAGATCAAATTCACAACACTACAAAATCAACTTGCCTGTTCCATTAATCTTATAATTTACCTTGAGCAACAAAGTTTGAAGAGGTATATCTATTTACTCATGTTGGTTCACACAATATCTCCAAAAGTTCTCAATGAATTTCTTTGACATTTTGTGGAAAAAGTTGGCCATGGGCTAGTAGAATTAGTGAAAACTTTGGTTGAATTAAAGACTATTTTTGATCAAAAAATATCATCTTGAATTTTGAAAACCGTAACTTGCAAAGCTACCTCTCCTACATCGTAGCCATATATATGAACTGAATTTCATCCAGTTTTTAGCTAGTATAGGGTGCTAGCAGAGGTATGTGCTCTCTGAGTGCTTTTAGTTCAAAAACCTAAGTGTTTGGTATTATGAAATACGACACAATCTAGTATATAAATGATGATGACTCTTGAGACCGACATTGTTTTACCATCTCCATCCCAGAGCATCATAACCACTAAACCTAATGATATTATAAGGTACTGTTAGGGGATGATCCCTCTAAATATTTGTAGTCATTGGGTGCAAAAGTCTTAGATTGGGCAAATTTCTTCCTCTAACTGATATATATGCGCTTTCAAATTCGACACAAGGAATCAATATGTTTTCAATAGAATCTCATTATTTCTAAGTTTCGCTTTTTACATTGCTTTGTCAAGAAAGGAGCAAATTGTCAAAATAAAGTGTCATTTGTCTCAGGAAGCCTTAAAATATTGTCATTTCACTCTCATATTGTTGGAATGACAATAATCCATACCTATATATTGATCAATAAAAGCTCAGTAAATCATCTACAGAATTTGAAATCTTTTTGTATACTGGTTGCAAAACGTATGTGTGCATGTATACATACATACACACACATATACATACACACAGTTTACAAGAAACTATGCTACTGGGGCCCTTTGGGTTTGTGGTAATGATACTTTGACTGTTAACCCGCAAACTATACCTGACTCTAGAGTCATCTGATGAAGACTTTGGCGGCAACACAGCTGTATGAAATTGTATTCATGATAGGTAATGCTTTTTTATTGATAAAACCTGGAGAAATATAGGTCAGCTATGATGTGTCATAAACCAGTTCATCGGAATTCGTATCAACGGTAAAGTGGTTGAGGTGTAAAATTATTACTGCTTGATTAAAAATGATGGAACAGGTCTGGTTAGTCACTCAATAGAAATCTTCACGTGAGCAATGTCATTTGGCAGTGTACTACGTTGGGGTGATCAATTGAAAAATTGGAAAAAGCGGTGATTAATGAATGAGTTACATTTCTCTCTTTTTGTTGGCCAGTGATCATTAAAAAAAAAAAGTCTGAATTTTCAACGAACAAGAGTGAATACTGCCAAGCACAAACTAAGGATCAAATTTAGCAAAATTTTGCATTGCGAATTAAACCTCCCACAATAACATATTTGGGGGGGGGGGGAAGAAAAAAGATTTTTTGAAAACTGCAGCTAGGTTGTGTGAGACAGTTTTTGGTTACAGTTTTGGCAGACGGTTTCCAGTAATGTTTAATTAGGACTGGTGTAGACTGATGTTTATGATGAAAGCAGAGTGAGTTTATAGTATGTAATCTTTTGAGAAGAAGGTAGATTTCATCAACAGGAAATCAGGGTTGGATTAAGCCAGGGTGGGGCCGGTATCATATGATACAAAGACGCTCCAAATTATTTAAAAAAAACACATTTTTTACTTGCAAAATAATTCAACATTTTGATTAGTTAATCAGCCAGATAATCTCTTGATATCTCTAACATTTCAGGAATGGTATTACTTTGATTTCTTTTTGATCTTTGTGCAGTGGCTATGACTTCAGTTTCAGATACCTTCATACTATGTATTGTAAATGTACCATAAACACACCACACATCCATTGATTAATGTATGAAAGAAATTGGTTCCGCCATGATAGAGAGGTTTGGTGACTCTTGGAGAAGGTCTATGTCCAACTACGAATACTAAAAGAAGAAGAAGAAGAAGAAAGAAGAAGAAGGATGATGATGATGATGAATAATAATAATAATATGAATATGAATGAATGAATGAATGAATTAAAGGTGATTATTTGCTAGAACTTAAGCAACCAGCCATTCATTGGAGTTGCAAGCAGTACAGTGTTTTTATTAACAGAGAATCGGTAAATTAGAATCGATAGCTACGGAAGGATTTAGCACAGGGCCAGTAGCATTTGCTTTATTATTACTTAGTTAATACAGCACAGCTGGAAATTGATGTTGTATTAAAAATTTAGGATATTACATTAATCCTGCTGCCTCAAGACAGCGGATCCTTTCCTTAGCAGAGGTAACTGATTCAGTATTCTGAGAGAATGATTCATTTATAACGATCCAAAACTTCATTTTTTGCTGATATCCTCAAAACGATGTAAAAATGTTTGTTATTACGAAAAAAAAAAAAGAGTACTAGTAATATAATCTCATGAGTAGAATCTACAAATTTCTTTAGTCAGTGATGTTTATAAAGTATAAACGTGTCATCACAATCATCAATTATAAGTCCACTGCTGGAAAAAGGCCAATCCAAAACGACAGTGATTTTGCTAATTTCTACCATATCGTGCTCAACAAACCCTTCTATTTCAACGCTTAATATTGTATCTGGTCTTTTCCTACTGTGTTCACTGTCTCACAGACACCAATAAGTAGCTCTTCAATATGGATCTGTACATACCATATGATTTCTTGCTGTGCAACATTTTATATCACTTTCATGATCTTTCTCTAACATCGCCTGATCAAGGTAAAAATATATTCGTCAATGTCCTCTAGATACTCACCCTCTATACTTAAGGTCTCTTTGGGGATGTCATCATTCAACATCACATTCATCTTTGTTCAGTCACACATATTTTACTTCAATTATATATAAATATATATATACACACAGATATCTAAATTCAAATATATGTATATATATATATATATATATATAAATTCAAATATATATATATATATACATATATATATATATATATATAAATTCAAATATATATATATATATACATATATATATATATATATATAAATTCAAATATATATATATATATATATATATATATATAAATTCAAATATATATATATATATATATATATATATATAAATTCAAATATATATATATATATATATATATATATATAAATTCAAATATATATATATATATATATATATATATATATAAATTCAAATATATATATATATATATATATAAATTCAAGTATATAAATATATATGTACACATTTAGATTTGAATATATATACACACACATATTTGAAATCAAATTTATATATACATATATGTATATATACACACATATTCAAACTGAAATATACATATATATATATATTAAAATTCAATTATATATATATACATATATACATATTCAAATTGAAATATATATATATATATATATATATATTAAAATTCAATTATATATATATATATATATATTCTCACACATATTGAAATTTAATTATACATATATATATATCTATATACATATGATATACGTACATTTTCTTTAACTATTTATTCCATTTACATTGTCTGGGGCGAGTGATACATGAGCTGTGTAACGATGGTAGATCATCTCAAAAATGTTTCTATATAATATAATGCGATTTATGATTCATTCTTTCTGACCAAATATGTCTATTTCTCAATACATGCATATACAAATTTAAATTCAATCATATATATAAATATACATACATTTAAATTCAATTTTATATATATATATATATATATATATATATATATATATATATATATATATATATATATTTTTTTTTTATCATAATGATCAAATAAATGTGTCATCCACAGAAAGCTGTTTTGTTGTATTACATCTTTTCAGTGTGGCTATAGACTATCCATTATCCCATCCATTACCATGAGGTAGGATCAAAACCTTTGCTTCAGACCCCGAGGCTGGTATCTTACCTCTGACCTATGCAGAACTGGATAGTCAGTAAGGTTGAGCCCATTCTTTAATTCTGATATGTGCTACTTACTACTGAGTTGTTGTAATGAAAAGCTACTGAAATTAAGATAAAAGAAATACAGTACAGACCCTTTGTAAAACAGGAGTTGGGTTCCCTCAATTTCTATCACATTATTGGAATTAATTTTCCATTTTTTTCTCACTTTGATCCATGTTTTCCTCTTCGCTGCATGAAGAATTCTTGGTTTCATTTCCAAACAGTGAAAATAGGTATGAAGTTAAATAAAACAATGTATTAGTATTGTTCCCTGTAAGTATGTAACGGACTTGATTAGTCTCTCCTGTTTCAATACTTATGTGCTACTGACAGGACCAAATTTAACAATGATTGGCCCAGTGCATAACATTTCTTATGGGTTTTTGAATTATTGTATTCAGCTATTATTTTGAGAGCCAAATTTAACATATTGAAAATGGGGGGTCCATGCTCAAACTAATTCTATAAGTGATTCCATGTTATAATGGGTGTACAGTGTACGACTCAAAAATAAATAATGGTTCTGCTGGAAAGTCGAGACCCTATTCTCTATTATCCACTTTCAAAGAACTGGCATTCTTCTGTTTAAGAAAAAAATTATTCAAGAATAAAGATTTCTGTCTTAAATCAATGGTAGCACTTGGTTCACCAGTACCTTCCAGCATGTTTTCAAGATTATTCTTCAGACTTTTTGCATGGATTTCTACGTTATTTTCAGATTATTTTGAATTTTTTGCATAGATTTCTTCATTATTTTTAGATTATTTTGGACTTTCTGCATAGATTTTTATGTTATTCTTAGATTAGCTTTCAGATTGTTCAGGGTTCCTCGGATATATCGCACACTCAGAGCTCTTTGGGCTCCATGTTGCCACTGCTAAAATCCATTATGAGCGTGGTCTATTAGGAAAAATGATGCAGTCAGAGAATCTAACCGGTTACCTGGTGTGTGTATGTGTGCTTGTGCATGTCGGAGGGCATCTTGTTTGAACTTGCTGATTAGAATCTTAGGAGACTCTACTTTTTCAATTAAACAATTAAGATTTTACTTCAAATCAAACTAATGTTTCCCTGTTTCAAACAAAGATGACTTTGACAAAACAAACTAAATCAATTATCAAAGCATAGACATTTGTTTTCTCAACTACAAATTCTCCAGTAAAATACATTTTATTTAAAGCTTTTTTGACAAACAGGTGAAGAAAAAGCATTAAGGATCAAAAGCACAAGTCAATTTCTCTTCGATCCAGACATAAAAAATCACATTCTTCCTTATCTAGTGAATTCCGTTCAGTGATTGAAATGGGTTTTGGGAACTAGGTATATAGTGAAGCTGGATTTTGGGAACTAGGTATATGGTAAAGCTGGGTTTTGAGAACTAGGTATATGGTAAAGCTGGGTTTTGAGAACTAGGTATATGGTAAAGCTGGGTTTTGAGAACTAGGTATATGGTAAAGCTGGGTTGTAGGAACTGGGCATAAGGTAAAGCTTGGTGATTTGGAAACTAGGCATTCAGTAAGGCTGGGCATACGGTGGGGCTAGAGGTTTGGGGAGCTGGATATAAAGGCTGGGTTTTAGGAACCAGATATACAGTAAGGCTGGGTCTTGGGAACCAGATATACAGTAAGGCTGGGTCTTGGGAACCAGATATACAGTAAGGCTGGGTCTTGGGAACTAGATATACAGTAAGGCTGGGTCTTGGGAACCAGATATACAGTAAGGCTGGGTCTTGGGAACCAGATATACAGTAAGGCTGGGTTTCGGGAACTGGGTATATGGTAGGGCTCGGGTTTCAGGAACTGGGTATATGGGTACACGGTAAGACTTGGTTTTGGGAACTGGCTACATGGTAAGGCTGGGTCTCGGAAACTGATAATATGATAGGGCTGGGATTCTGGAACAGGGTATATTGTAAGGCTGATTTTAGGAAACTGGCTATACGGTAAGGTTGGGTTTCAGGAACTAGCTATATGGTAAGGCTGGGTTTTAGGAACTTGGTATACAGTAAGGCTAGGGGGTCATAAACTGAGTATACCATAATATTTTGATTAGTAGCTATGAACATACCAAAAACGGGGAAATTGAAATGTGGGTATATGAGGTACCCATGCATATACCCCGTTTCCACCTCTGATTTCACTGCTTTGCCTTTCATTCTACAATCACACCATAATTTGTGATATATCATCATTGTTTCAAGATACATTTGTCTCATTTCATGAAATCATTTATAAAGATTTTGTCTGTGGTATATCTCTATAAAGAAAGTCTTCATCTGAAATCAACTGATAGAGCTTTCTTTAATTTTTTCAAACACATCACCTTGTGATGCAACGAGACACATTGTCAGTGATGTTGTGAAATCTCTTGATGAAATCTACTTAAGCAGCCTCCTTTAATCTCATTTGATCTTAGTTTAAACGAGCTACATTCAATAGGGGTTGTGGAAATCAATTCTAATGCCATTACCAATAATCAAAAATTTACTGGCTCAGTAGTTATCATTTAAATAGCACTTTCTTTCTCGCGGACATCCATAGCGATTCTCTTTTCTTCCTGTTTCTATTTTAAAGAATTTTTTTTAAAAAAAAGAAGTCATTCATTAACAGACATTGTTCATCATTTTGGAATTCTCTATATTTGCAAATAGCCACTGCAAGTACTTCATTAAAGATCTTAAGACAAAATTTGTATTCTTCATTTATTTTCTACTTTGTTCACATCTAGCATGTAGTTAGATACTGAAAGCCAATATAATTGAATTCTAGAGAAATTGCAAAGGTTATGCATTTGGTTGGTGCTTTTGTTTTGCCAGATATGTTTTTTAAAAGATTGGAATTCTGATAAGAGGGAAGACGGATATTGATTTTTTCATGTGTTTAATATTGTATAAGAGGTGAGGATTATTTCAAATATATATATATATATATATATATATATATATATATATATATAGTAGAGTAGTAAATCTTTACAATTTATTAACAATAAATTCCATGAATTTTTAACCATTTTATGAACTTTTAATAAGTGATATCTTTTTCTGTAATCAGATGATATCATAGGACTAAATAATTGCTTCATGGTTTAATAAGTGACGTATCTTATTTTTGAGATGAGCTAATGTGAACGAACTGGAAGGATAGCTTCATGGTTTTATAAATCATATCTCTTATATGTGATCAGTTGATGTGTCTGAATTTTTGTAATGAGTTATTGTAACAGGACTGAAGGAAGGGCTTCATGGTTTTATGTCTCATTTTTATGATCAGGTGATGTGACAAGTTTAAATGGATTTTTTCATTGTTTTACAAGTGATTTCCCTTATTTCTGTCATCCGTAATGTGACAGGGCTAAATGGATTGTTTCCTAGTTTATTCTTGTGATCAGGTCAGAGCAGTAATTGGATTAATTCAAGTTTTCAATCAACATTCCATCTTGTTTGGATTATTCAAAGATCTGTTTCGGCTAAAGCATGATTAGTAGAAACCAAATGTTCACTTGGTATTGGCAAAGATTGAACTATCTGGATTTACTGATATTCGGATTGATTTGGTGCAATATGGCATTTTGTATTTTCAGTTACTGTTTTTAAATGTACTTTTTCAAAAATACTTTATTTGAGATTTAAATACAGAGACAAACGTGGAGTAAATAGACACCCTTAGTTTTATGTTAAGGACAATCCTCATTTAGAAGCTCCAGAAGAGACTGAAAAAATTCAAATTATCCCAAGAACAGCAAAAAAAATACCTCCATCAACTTGGACAAGCTGCAGGGAGGAAGCCATGTTTAATCATTCCTATGTCATTAACCCCATTGAATATGTGTGAACAATAATAGAAAATTGCGTAGAAATCTAAAAAGCCAGCTACATGTTCAGATTTGCAGAATCTCTTATGCCAAGCATGTTTTGAAACATCTCAAACTGAATTTTAAATCTTATTGATTCTATGCCGACAAGTTGTTGCTCTTAAAATGGCTCAAGGAAAGTCAAAACATCATCCAGTACTGTTAATGCAAAATTGTTGATGTCTATTTACTTATGTCTCAGTATATAAGAAGGAGATAACAGAATTTTATCTCTGTATGATCAGAGGGTGGGTAGGACTGCTAGTTTACATTGATATTTACATCAAGATATTCCTTGCATATTGTCCATGTCATCACCAAACGATATAAACTACAAAACCATAAAACTTGGAAGTTTTTCAGGAAAAAATTGGATGAATATTTGCCAAACTGAAAAAGCAATATATAAGGGGAGACAACCAATAAGAATAGATTTACTCTCATAGTTGATAGCATATGGAACCAAAGGTCTAGCAATATATGTGTCACAATTACATTATTCACACAAAGTATTGATGCATAAACCTTGGACATTTGTTTTACGAACCTCAATAAAATGGAAAGGAATATTCAAATATCCTGAAATCTTCAGAATAATTGGATAAAAAGCCGTCTAATTTACATAAAAGCCAGTGTCTGTTGTTTCCTAATGCACAAAACATGTTATGCTATGGTTTGGTTTTGTTTATATCTAATAATGTAGACCAGATTTATTTTTCATGTTCCACAGGCATAAACCCCAAAATATGCTCAGAGAAAATGGTGTAATATATAGGCAGCTTCCAAAAAGTAAGTACCAAAAGCATTACAAATGGTGGTGATGACCATAATTTGAATATAATTTGAATATCTTCATTGAAGTTTTAATTCTAAAAAGCAGGTTTTATACAGTTTGATCCAATATTTTGTCATGATTAAAACTGTAGATACTCAAACGATATAAGAAAGATAAATGATATTAACAAATGGAATCTACAAAATAATTCCTACTCTTTGTAGTAAACTATTGTTTTGATAATATTATTTGGTTCTATACTAAATGCTATTCTATCCAAACTGACTTGGAAAAATAGTTATTGGAAACTTACCTGATATTTAGAATCCCTTCAAAATTATATCTTCCAGGTGAAGGTTCATGTAAGTTCCAGGGTACATAGCTGCAATAAAGACAAAAGCAGTTTTTAAACTCAGTAAAAATAACAAGAAAAAAGTTTTTTTTTATAAACTGCGACATTGTATATATATTCTGTATACAGCATTTGTCTACATTTGTGTCTCTAATAAAACTATTTGTTTCCAATTGAATTTTCAAATTAATCCCTGTTGAAATGTCCAAAGCAAAAATAATGATTGCATCAAAAATAAAATGAAAAATATTGTCTAAAATGCAACATAATACATTAACAAATGAAAAAAGTTATAAATATATATGTGGAGTGTACACATTAGTTTTTTTTTTTTCTTCTCTTTTTTCTTTCTTTCTTTCTTTGGTGGTACTTTTTATTTTTACATCTTAAGAATGAATCTAAAAAAAGAAATAATATGATATATAATGATGTAAAAAAGAAAAAAAAATATTTATCTTTCTTTGCTCACTCTCTATATGATATCTTTCTATCTTTACCAATGCCATGAATTAATTTTTTTTTAAAAAAGAACACAGTTTATCTCTTTCAAACCACTTTATTCCTGACAAACACTGTTAACCAATTTGAAAATTGGTCTTGACTTAGAATTTTCTCCCTTCTAAGAACTGTCGACTTTCGTGAAAGTTGAAAATATAAAAACATTTCAGCTATTTTTTAAAATTTGTAGACGTCTTCTCTTACAAAGGAGATGTCTCAGATTAAATATTGACCAAGTGAAAACATTAAAAGAAATGATTATATCACAACCTATTGAGAAAAACTATGTATTTACTTTATTAAAATGATTGATGATGTAATAAATAATCTATTGGAAATTATTTGCAATCTATCTTTGCTTATATGAATGAAGAGAAAAAACTAGTGATATGAAAAATAATTGAAGGAGACATTATATATGATCATCATTTGATTATCAAATAAAAAAAACTCGATTTGTTCTTATGTTGGAGTACATAAATCACAGTTAAAACTGTAGTTTGAAACTAAATCAAACCAGTCTGATTAATCACGCAATTGCAGCCGTCATGTAACCTACGCCTTTTGGCACCATGCTGTGTTGGAGGTGATCAATTAGAAAAATTAGGAAATAGAGAAATCAATGGGTAAATTATTTCTCTCATATTTTGTTTGGAAGCGATCACGAAAAAAGTCTGGATTTTAAAAAAAAAACGTGTATGAATGCTGCCATACACGAACTGAGGAACCAATTTAGCATGCATTTACACTGTAAATTGAACCCCACTCTAAAAACTTATTTTGTGGGGGCGGGGGAAATTTTTAAAAAATTGTTTTCACCAGACGTAATAAGGAGTAAATGTCAAAATTTTCAGCTCTCTAGCTACATAGGCGCAACGTGTATGCATGAAACATACATACAGTCAGATCAACTTAAAAAATGAAGAAACTTTTGTCAATAGTTTTGGTGAAACTTTTGTTTGAGGGTTTTCAAAAGAACTGTGGTGGCAGATTTAAAACATGGTCAAAAAAGCTTCCCCCCCCCAAAGATGATTTTTAGAAGGAGTCTAATGGTGTACTGATGCCATGTGGACAAAACAGTATGGTCAGGAGTGCTGGGACACACAAACCCACACACATATAAAAAAAGGATAGAACTGTTCTCCTATGATAGCTATGGATGTTCAATTCACGGAAGATTTCCTCCATTTGTATGCTGTCTATTAAAGAACTCTACAATTAATTTCAAGTGGTTTATGAATTTAAGAGTTAATAAAAATGAATTGGTTATCTGGACCTGGACTGATGACATGAAAAACGATTGTGTCAATACTAACAATTGATTAAAGTGGACTGATTGGTCTGGTTGCTTATTCAAGTGCTACCTACTGTTGGCTATTTTATTGCTGTACTGATTTATGTAATTTCTCCATGTAAAGTGATGCTTTATTGAAAAAGTCAAATTGAAATGAAATTTGATCTACTCTGTTTTTGATGGATTTTAATCCTTCTTGTTGATCAAATATCAGCAGTTTTGACCCCACCATGCTATAAAGAAGAATATTTTTGCTATTTGTGGAGTCATACTCTGTAAAACAAAGATTATGTTCAACAAATATGTTGGAAATAAATGCACAACTATCAAAATTGAAAATGCAAAGCTGGACAAAAGCGACCATTACATCTACTTAGAACAAAGAGTCTCCATGAAATCCTCAAAAGAAGAAATCAAGCAAAGAATCACTCCAAGATGGCAAGCCTCGGCAGAGCAAGCTCAACATTCAAAAACAAAAAGTCCCATTAGTTCTAGAAAGAAGAGTATACAACCAATGTATCCTCCTGATAGTCACCCATGGAGCTAAAACATGGAACCTAACCAAGAGACTGACCTACAAACTGAGAACTATGCAACGTGTACTCAAGAGAATCATGCTCAACCTCACATGGAGAAACCACACGACAGTATATTAAGAGAAAAAGAGGAGTCCGAGACATCATAAAACCCATGGCCATGTTGCAAGAATGGCAGACAACCAATCGACATTATGACTCAGAATATGGATCACCAGAGATCAAATGTGGAACAGATACTGGCAAAATATGAGATGGCAAGACAAACTGGTTCAGTTCTGAGAATATTGGCTCCACGATGCCCCCAATCATTATCATTATCATCATCATCATCAGTCTTTTAACGTCCGTCGTTGGACATAGACCTTCCCCAGAATTTGCCATAATTCCCTATCATGGGCATCGCGGAGCCAGTATTTCCGGAATCTGTCAAGTTCATCTCTCCATCTTGTGTTCTGTCAGCCTCGGTTTCTCATGTGATCTCTGGGGATCCATGTTGTGAGAACCCTCATCTTGGTTGGTGAAGTCACAACTTTTTTTCGTACCCTCTAGCCTCCTTAAGGTGTTTGTCATGGTTGATAAACTTTTGGGTATTCCGAACCCAATCCTTTTCATTCTTCTCATGAGGATAGAATAGAATAATAGAAAACACAACAGGAAGATAAGAAGATTGAAAGAATCAGCGCACATGCTATGTTCTAATAACCTCTTTGTTAGGCTTAGCATAGAAATGAGCATCATATGGGAGCCTTTTAAATAAGAAAGAGAGGATATTGGGCTTAAGACTTTAAAATTCCACTTTCTGATTTCACTACGGGGAATGCAAAAAGTCATATACCCTATATAACATATGAAACATTTTGAATATAACCAAAGATGTATGGAAACTTTTTGGTTAAAGGGGACATAGGGCCTGAAATTTATCACAGATTAAAAACACAACTAGGGTGGGCAGGGGGCTTCATTTGCCCAACATTTTACACAGATTAAAAATACAAGTCGTACTAATTTTCAATGAAAAGTAATTTTATCAATCAATGAAACCCAGTATAAATCAGATAAAATGCAACTTGGAAGAAATGTCTTTCTTTCCTCTCTGGGCAGCTAAAATATCAATTGCTTGAAATTCTGATGGGGAACCCCTGGCTTGTAGATGTATAAATATAAGAACCAGGAGGAGGACACTAGTTCCAGTATATCAGTGTACGATAATTGTTATTCCTCATTTTAGAAATTCAAACAAAAATCCGAGTTTGGAGTTGAGAAGGAATTTCAATTAATGATTCACTTTCCTTAAATACTGATCCTAAATTGTAATGAATATCAGAATTCTAAAATTCAGAAAATTGGTTCACACTTCCAAACTTTTCAAATCAAACTCTAGATTAGGGTTTCTTGACCTTTCTTAGCCTTAGGTTATATCTTAAATCTATCACCCACCTCAGCTGAACCTTCATTCCCTTGGGGGCGATGTTACTCCTATTCAGAATGAAGTTACAAAAAGAACATGGTTTTTGATCAGGTAATTCCTTATCTTGGCTAAGCCAAGTAAATTTCATAATAAATTGTTTATAGTGGGTAATCGAAGCTTCAGGACAACCTACTTGTGCTTGCTTAATGAAATAACATGATCGTGGAAACAGAAATTAATAATTAAACAAATTTTTTTCCGGAATGAATGTTTTGTAATTCACTAAGTCAGAGTAGCTTCCCCTTGTTTCTTGACTTCACCAACACAAAACAAAAGATTACCAATTTTTTTAAAAGAAAAATCTATTTGTGGGTGACAATTTATCGCACACCCTTGGCTCGACTATCACCCATGTTGAGAATGACTTCTCTGTATCATCATCTTTTAGTCTGATCAAATCACGGTAGCCCTACGTATAGGTTGCCCGATCGACCAGCCAAAAGGGCTACAGATTCTTCTCACTTGGCTCATCTGTTTGTTTGTGTGCGTGCGGATATGTCTGGGTGCTCCTGGCCACATTTTAGGGGCCCACAACCTTCAAAATTTGAATGAGGACACAACTAAGCAACACATAAAAAAGTTTCTTTTTCAAAAAAATTTTTTTTAGGGTCCCTGGTCATTTTGGATCAATAATTCCTAATATCTTGTGTTGGTATTTTTTTAGATAATTTTAGATAGTTTTCTAGAAAATCAGTTCTGTTACAAGTGCGGTCTATAGTGATTCATTTATGCAACATGGATATTATTATTAAAAAATTGTAGTGGCTCGAACTGCTGATAAAATTCTTACTTAAGTGAACCATTAAAAGGATACATGTTGTGTAATTATTCATTTCTTTGACATCCAACTTGTGATTTATACTGAACACATCAAAGCAAAAAGTTGGCATCATGAATACATAAGAGTTCTATTAAGATTTCAACTTTCAAATTATGAATAAACAAAATGACAAAATGTATGAGGTATTTGTTTGACGATGACTTGAGGATGATTCAATTTACAGGTATACCTTGATTAGTTCATATGATTTGTTTCAAAATTTCCTGCAGTGTTAGAAATGGCACTGTTGAAGTCTTATTAGAAATTTAATCGTTTTTTTTTTTTCTCTTTTCTGGCTTATACTCAGTCACTTCAATTTGTAGAGCACAACCTCAAATGGTGTACCTCAATACGTGCACTGATCAAACCATAGTATTCAAGCTATGTCTGTTTGCCTTTGATTTCCTGATTTTAATCTTTCCAACTGAAGAATCACAGTGAAAATCAACATTTTTTTTGCTTTTCTTTGGCAAGTTCGATACTGTTTCTTTTTTATAACATGACTTGTATTTAGTGCAGAGGTAAAATGCATTTTATAGTAGATTAGCATGGGTGTTCGCTACCACTTCTACAGTCACGAAACGGGGAGGCAAAAAAATATATTTGGGGGGGCAAAGGGGGCAAAAAGATAAATTCGGGAGTGGGGGTGGGGGATAAAAGGATATATTCTGGGGGGTACGGGGCAAAAAGGATATATTCCGGGGGAAGGGGGCAAAAGGATATATTCCAGGGGGAGGGGCAAAAGGATATATTCTGGAGGGGGGAAGGATATATACCGGGGGGGGGGGCAAAAGGATATATACTGGGGGAGGGGGCAAAAGGATTTATTCAGGGGGGGGATATATACCAGGGGAGGGGGCAAAAGGATATATTCCGGGGGAAATGGGCAAAATGATATATATTCCAGGGGCAGGGGGCAAAAGGATATATTCCAGGGGCAGGGGGCAAAAGGATATATTCCAGGGGCAGGGGGCAAAAGGATATATACTGGGGGGAGGGGGTCAAAAGGGTATATACTGGGGGAAGGAGGGAAAAGGAATAGCAGCAAGCAGATAATAGCACCTTTTTTTTAATGTGGATACATTGAGTTGAAGTCATATGAAACAGTTGCATTGCATCATTATCTTTTATTGACTATCAAGTTCCTACTTTCAAATCTTGTCAGCCTTGGTTAGAAGGTCGGATCCAGGGTAGGGGGTCCCCTATTTGTCCCCCTGTAATCCATTAAAAATCTCAAATGACAGTAGGCTGGCCAAATTGCAAGAATGGCGGACAGCCAATGGACATCACAACTCACGACATGGATCCCCAGAGATCACATGCGCAACTGAGGCTGGTAGAATATTAGATAACTCTGGCAGAGTTAATTTGTCTTCACTATGCACTAATGCCTTTTGGTAATGCATGGATCCATGTCTACAACTCTTAAATATGGATAAATACAAAGACAGACTAGACTTTTCAGCCTTGGTTGGCAAACAGTGTAGGTGATGGACAAGTTTGAATTTAAACCCGTTGCTGATCCCAAAGGTAAAGAAGGAAAGTTAGGCATGGACCTGACAACTCCACCACATGAAAACTTATTTGCTACTGAAAACATAACAGCTTAACCCTGAAGAGTGGTGTCGTTGTTACCCTATGCTCCACAAGGAGTCTACATAAATAAAACAAAAAACCAAGTTCCTTTGTGTTTATTAAATTTACATCATCATCAGCCTTTTAGCATCCTTCATTGGACACAGACCTTCCTAAAGATTCACCAGACATCTCTATCATGGGCATCGCGGAACCAATACTTTCTGAAACTTGTCTCATCATCCTGTGTCTTCCCTGCCACAGTTTTGTATATGATCCCTTGGAATCCAGCAGTTATCTGAGATTCTTGTAAAAAGACCAGCCCATTGCAAGAGTTTTTCTAATGGATTCTTCAATATATCTGTCTCCCATTCTTCCTCTTATATATTGAGCCGTCTTGTGATCTTTTCTTTTTCAGTGATCACTGCCCAACAAAATGTGAGAGAAGTAACTTATACTTTGATCTCCTTTTTTAACAATTTTTTTTTCTATTGATCACCCCAAACACATCTGTACATGTTGTATGGTTAGAGAAGTAACTCATACTTCGATCTCCTTTTCTAACAATTTTTTTTCTGTTGATCACCCCAAACACATCTGTGCATGTTGTATGGTTATGGAACCAAACCAAAAGATTGTAAAAATTTTTTAAAAGAAGCGTAAATCCTCTTCCTAAGGTTGAATGCTTTATTCTCTGGATATTTATGATGTATAGCATATCTCATAATTATGCTCACACTTCAGTAAATTTATTCCATAAAGCAAAGAAAAATCCCATAAAAATAATTGCTCAACTTTGGAAATTTCAATATAACTCTTCTTATCCTATTCAACTGTTCTCTATCTCATTCATTATCAAAGTAGCTGTGGAGGAGAAGAGAAGAAACTTCAAAGAAACTCCCATCAAAAAAGTCGCCATGAAATGCAATGGAGGTTTGATTTATAGCCGACAAAGATTAAGGTATTTGGCAGTAATTCAAAGAAATAACTGATAGTAAAAACAAGTTAAATCGGTCACTCAATAGAAACCGTCATGAGACCAACGTCTTTCAGCAGCATGCCATGTTGGGGGTGATTAATTGTTCAAGGAAAAAAAAATGGTGATCAATGAATCGAATTACTTCTCTCACCCTCTGTTGCGAGGTGATCACTAAGAAAGTCTGAATTTCGAAGAAAACAAGTGTAAATGCTGGACACCAACAAAGAGATGAATTTAACATAAATTTACATTGCAAATTGAACTCCCCTTCCAAAAACCTACTTTGGGAGGATTGAGGTACTGACTGATATCACTACAGTTTTTCCAACGTCTCTTCATTCAAGGAACATACGCACAGTCCTATATACATGCATACATTAGTAAACAAGGAGTATGTCGCTATACTCATATAAGTAGAAATCATATTAAATATATAAGTACATCATCAATTCCACAACCTAACGATAATTGAAGCTTTTATCTTACTCGAAAAATATTTTTAGCCCTCAAGCTCCATCGGGGCAGCCTGTACACATAGCCATATGCACTGTTTTGGTTTACAGTTTCCGATTATAATAAGCAAAGAAAATCAAAAAATAAAGTGTCTGGTAAAAAAGAGAGAACACAGAATCTTGGCAAGAATTCTTTCATCTCAGTAAATGGTTTATCTCGAAACCATGAATCTATTCACAATGGGTAACAACAATCTGAAGAGAAATGGCTAAAATAATTATTAGAAAGAAATTTGATTTTAGCTTTTTATTTTCCTAAATTTAAGGAAGGTTGGCAAGAAAACATTTCAGGTACAATGCACAGACAGTAAAGAGATCAGAATTTCACCATTACCACTTCTAGTAACTGTCAACCAAAACTGTCAACATAGGTTTCTTCAATTTTCAAGTTGGTCTGGCTGGCTATGCATGTATATATATACATATATATGTATTATGCATACAGGCCAATGGTACCATAGGACAGGAAATTTAACCATTTACTCATTATTATTAGGAGATAAACATTTTTTTTTTTAAATTTCCTCCCGAAATAGGTTTTTCAGAGTATGGTCAATTTACAAAGGGCTCATGCTAAACTGGCCCCTCGGTTTGTGTACTACGGTATTCATGCTTGTTTTTTAAAAAATTCAGATTTTTTTAGTGATCACTGCCCAACAAAAAGCGAGAGGAGTAACTTATTCATTGATCACCTTTTTTAAAAATTTTTTTAATTGATCACCCCAAATAAGGTTTGCGATATAAAGGCTTTGTGTTCACATGAAGGTTTCTGTTGAATGACTATCCAGGGCTGTTTCTTTTATTCTTGACTTAATCCAGCTGATGGTGTTTTATGTTTCATTGGCATTTCTTACGGCTTCGAAGCCTTAAATTTAACATCTTGTCAGCAGCCATTCTGGTTGATAGATTTTTATGATTGTCTTTTTGACTTGCTTGAAAGTACATTTTTCAACGGCTGAACATTCGATGCCGCTTAATAAAACTTTGCTTTTTGGCATCTCATAACGTGCAACATAATTTGAGATTTTATTGGTGATAACTGAAAATTTCAGTAAACAATCATAAACAGAAGACAAAAAGAAAGTCTAGAATAGGCCATTAATGGTATATAAATTCACAGCCAGACTAAAAACATTTTCTCACTTCATTTAATATATTGAGTGCTAATTTCACTTTTTCACCCAAGATCAAATTGAATGCCATCTCTGCATATCAGCGAACTGGAACTTACTAGTTTCGCACAACCCACCTATTCTAATAGCGAAAACAGTAAACAACACATAAAGACCGAAAAATCTTATGAAGCAAATAGCTCCTACTGAAGCAAGATACAAACACATATGTGCACATAATTTATACTTGCAAATTTTTTGTGGTTTAGATATTCATTTTACAGATCTGGTTCAAATTTTAAAGAGAAATATTGGTGGATTTTTCAAGATTCTATCTGTTTATCTCTCTTTTTGGTTTAACATTTCGTTCATTCTATGCATCTCATGATTTGTAAGCTAATATCCTTCAGCATATCACTACAAGCTAGTATGAAATGTAAAGTCTACAATCAGTACATAATACCAGCTATGACATATGGGGGCAAAACCTAGGAAATTACACAGAGAGCAATGGAAAGAGCAATGGTAGAAATAGCTCTCAGCAATAGTAAAAAATCAACATGGATACAAGAAAGGACTAGGGTGAAGGATATCATTCAAACAATTGAGCAACAAAAATGGAGATTGGATGGACACATAGTGAGAAGAAAGGACAACTGATGGAACAAAAGGCTAACCAAGTAAATGCAGTAAGAAAAGATAAGGAATTTTTCGCTTAAAACTCTTTGAAGGTTGACCCATAGGATATCACTTGCATAGTTGGTCAGATACCTTTATCTAAAGAGGTTTTACATTGATTCAAAAAGAATGAATGTATATATCAGCTATGATTTTATTAATTGAAAGTTTAGCTGGATATTGCAATGGACAGAGTCTTCAATAAAGTATGGCTGACCATACATTACTCAAAGGATTGAGTGAAATCATCAATATGCAATGAATAAACCTGAATAATTATCAAATGGTGTTTTATTCCCGAATTCTCATTTTTTCGGTTAAAACAGTTGTTTGGGCCTTTGCATTACTGACGGCTGTTTTGCTCAATGGTAAGAGCAATCCTACCTTCAAGCTGCTACCCTATTGGTTGCAGGTTTCATTCCTGCAGCAGCCTCATTTTCTTTAATTGTATATTCTATTTACATTGTCTAGGCCAAATGATACACTTACCATTTGATAATGGGAGATCATTTCAAATGGAGTTTCAGTGTAATATAACGTAATTCATAATCATTCAGTCGAATCTTTTTCTCTTTCTTGACATAATTGTCTGCATTGAAAGAAACAAATAGATCAGATATAGACTGCGAATAAACAAAATCATTTCATGATCATTTCAAGTAGATTTTCAATACGTATATGATGCAATTTATAATCATATACATATACATATATATACATATATATATATATATATATATATAGATAGATAGATATAGATGTATATATATATATATATATAGATAGATAGATAGATATAGATGTATATATATATATATGTATAGATAGATAGATATAGATGTATATATATATATGTATAGATAGATAGATATAGATGTATATATATATATGTATAGATAGATAGATATAGATGTATATATATATGTATATAGATATAGATGTATGTATATATATATATAGAGAGAGAGAGATAGATATAGATGTATATATATATATATATATATATATATAGAGAGAGAGAGAGAGAGAGATATAGATGTATATATATATAGAGAGAGAGATAGATATAGATGTATATATATATATGTATACATATATACATTTATATATATATATATATATATATATATATATACATATATATATATATGATTATGGAGTACAGATCTGTAATTCGGTATAGGATGTGTGTTGGGTTTATCGTATGGAAGTGCTCAATAAAAAAATTTTTCTGGGTGAAAAGCCCCACCCTATTTTATTTATACTTCCTTTTTCTGTTTTTTGTATCTATGATTGTTCTATTCATAGTATCTTCAGTTTAAATCAAATCATTCTTCTGAAGAAACCCAAAGGGCAGATCCATAAACGTGTTTGTATAGCAAATCTATAATTTCACCATTTATACGTGTGTGTAAAATGAGTAAAGATTTTTTCAATGGTTCGTTACAGATTGAACATTCAGTTTCACTTGAAAAAGATTTTCAAATAAATTACATTCGTTTGAAAATCTTTTACAAGTGTAAAAGAATGTACAATCTGTAATGAACCATTGAAGAAAATCTTTACCCATTTTATAACCACCCTACCAATGATATTGAGCACTTTTTGAACATGAAGATGTACTCGATACATATACGCACATTTGTTGTGTATCTTTTATTGTTCTCCCCATATATATATATATATATATATATATATATATGCATGCATAAAGATATGCATGAATAAAATTCAATATATATTAAACAGTTACATGCCATTGCTTCATATATATGTATATATATATATATATATATACATATATATATATATGCATGGATATCATTCAATATATATCTAACAGTTACATGTCATTGCTTCATGTATATATATGTATATATACATATATATATGCATAAAGATATACATGGATATCATTCAATATATATTTAACGGTTATATGTCATTGCTTCATATATATGTATATATATATATATATATATATATATATATATATATATATATACATATATATATATATATGCATGCATAAATATATACATGGATATCATTCAATATATATTTAACGGTTATATGTCATTGCTTCATATATATGTATATATATATATATATATATATATATACATATATATATATATATGCATGCATAAATATATACATGGATATCATTCAATATATATTTAACGGTTATATGTCATTGCTTCATATATATGTATATATATATATATATATATATATATATATACATATATATATATATATATGCATGCATAAATATATCATCATCATCATCATCAGTCTTTTAGCGTCCGTCGTTGGACATAGACCTTCCCCAGGATTTGCCACACTTCTCTATCATGGGCGTCACGGAGCCAGTACTTCCTGAACCTGTCTAGTTCATCTCTCCATCTAATATTTTGCCGGCCTCGGTTGCGCATATGGTCTCGGGGAATCCATGTTGTGAGTCGTGATGTCCATCGATTGTCAGCCATTCTTGCAACATGGCCAGCCCACCGCCATTTGAGATTTTTTATGGCTTCTATGATGTCTCTAACTCTTGTCTTTTCCCGGATGTGTTGTGCTGTTTTGTGGTCTCTCCATGTGAGGCCCAGCATTATTCTTTCATGTGCACGTTGCATGGTTCTCAGCTTACGGGTCTGTTTCTTATGCATGGATATCATTCAATATATATTTAACAATTACATGTCATTGCTTCATATATATATATACATATATATATATATATATATATATATATATATATACATATATATATATATATATATATATATACATATATATATATATATATATACATATATATATATATATATATATATACATATATATATATATATATATATACATATATATATATATATACATATATATATATATATATACATATATATATATATATATACATATATATATATATATATATATATATATATATACATATATATATATATATATATATATATATACATATATATATATATATATATATATATACATATATATATATATATATATATATACATATATATATATATATATATATACATATATATATATATATATATATATACATATATATATATATATATATATACATATATATATATATATATATATACATATATATATATATATATATATATATACATATATATATATATATATATATACATATATATATATATATATATATATATACATATATATATATATATATATATACATATATATATATATATATATATACATATATATATATATATATATATACATATATATACATATATATATATATATATATATATATATATATATATATATACATATATATATATATATATATATATATATACATATATATATATATATATATATATACATATATATATATATATATATATATACATATATATATATATATATACATATATATATATACATATATATATATATATATATATATATATATACATATATATATATATATATATATATATACATATATATATATATACATATATATATATATATATATATATATATATACATATATATATATATATATATATATACATATATATATATATATATATATATATATATATATGTATGCATAAATATATACATGGATATCATTCAATATATATTTAACAATTACATGTCATTGCTTCATATATATGTATATATATATACATATATATATATATATATATGCATAAAGATATACATGGATATCATTCAATATATATTTAACAGTTATATGTCATTGCTTCTGTATTGGGTTTTAATTTTGAGAAGCTATTCTCTATTCACTGGCTATGCTGAAGAGTGACTAAGATCCACTGGTGAAATTCAGTAAAACCAGCCATTCAGTTCCCTGGGGCATTTCATACAACCATATGCTCATTAGAGGCAAACTTATTTCTGTATGATATATGCAATTGGATTTGGAGATCTCTGGTGGTTTTACCTGATATGAGAATCACGATTCCCTAAACAGCACTTATTACTCTTCGGGCTAATTTCCTTCTAAGAGTCTTCCTGGATTCCAAAGAACCACCCAAGATAAATTCAGGGATGGGTAATCATTTGAAAGTTGGGTTTTTTTTTGTTTTCCTTTTCATGAAATATCATACATTACCAGCCATCATACATTTCTGTTGTCTATATATATGTATATATACTTGCACGTGCTCGGAGTTTACAAGCACATTTTGAATTCTTATAAAAATATCAATATGTATTGTGCAGGGATAACTACCTGTGTAAATCGAACGAGATATACACTGGTGAGCCAAAATATTATGACAACCTGCCTAATGAGGTGTTGGTCCTCCATTTGCTTGCAAGATAGTTCTTATCTGATCAACGGATTTTGCAAGAACAAGATTTTTTTTCTAGGATCTGCTGTCAATATGTTAACAGTGGGTCCTTTAATTGTAACATGTTATAAGTCTGAGGTTCAGCAGAGCAGACTTGTTGGCCCATGACATCCCATAAGAGCTCAATGGGTTTGAGATCTTGGGTAGTTTGGTGACCAGGGCAACACAGTGAAATCTTCTTCATTTTCCTGGAACCATTCCTTGTGTGGGAGGGTCGCAATGTCCTGCTGAGAGATGCCGTTGTCATCATAGAAGATTGTTATGTGGTACATTTAGTCTTCAATTATGCTGACCAAGGCAGTATGTGACAAAGCACCTTCGATATAAATAATAGGACCCAGTGTTTCCTAGCAGAATGTGGTCTGAACCATCATACTGCCTCTACCAGTTTGTTGTTATCCGATAGTGTATCCTGATATCATTGCTTCTGCGGGATTACTATGCAAATGTACCCCACTGTTGAAGCCGCAGTTATGGGCAAGTTTAGTACATCTATATGAAATACACAAAGCTGGCTTACCTCTGACCCCGACAGTTAGCTGTCATTCTTGCTACATGTAACAATGTTTTGGCTCATCAGAGTATCTGAAAACATTGCTACTGAAGTATTTATGTTCGTTAGTTATGGATTCACAAATTTATCTTTGAGCATATGCAAATAGATATCTAGGTATGCATGAGCATTTATCTGGTTTGCATTCATTTTCTCTTCCTCTCTCTATAAATATCACTAGAAAAAGCACACCAAAATTGTCAGCATATGTTTCTTTCAGTTTTCAAGTTGGTCTGGCTAGCTATGTCTGTGTGTATCATGTGATGCCGAGCCTGGTCATTCCCTGAATAGGTGACCATTCAGAAATACAAAGTGCTAAATGCAGCAACAAGATTGTTCTGCAATTATCTCGGCTTCTGCTCTGTCACCAAATAACAGATGATCTTGCCAAGCTACAACCAGACTTTGCCCCTGGTCTCTTCCTCAAACACCAGCTACTCAATAGGGGGACACATAACAGTGTACTGTACTAAGAGACTCCATACTCATATTCAAGTGGCACCAGGCTGCACTGATGGAGCTAGAAGGCTGAAAATTTAAGCATTTACTACTTATTATGTTAACAAAAAATTTTTTTTTTGTTCTCACAGAATTCCCCCATAACACATTTTTAGAGTGGGGCTCAGTTTGCGATGTAAGTTTATGCTAAATTTGACCTTGAAATTATGTCTAATCGAATTCTGATAAATGGTACAAATTTGTGGATAACAATTGTTTTTTGATAGCCATGCGATGGACGGTATTGTCTCTCTGCTGCAAGATCTGCGATGTCAGGTTTAGAGAGAACATTGCAGCAAATCCAAGCATTATTTGACGTACATAAATAGTTTTTTTGAGAGGACTTCAATTTGCAATGTAAGTTTATGCTAAATTGATCCCTTATTTCGTGCCCAGCAGCATTCACAGTTTTTTAGGTTTTTTGGGGGGAAATTCAGATTTTTTTTTATTGATCATTGCAATCCAAAGGAAGAGAAAAGTAACTCATTTATCGAACGCTCCTTTTTTTCTCAATTTTTTAATTGATCACCCCTCATACAGCATGTTGCTAGAAGATGTTGGTTGCATGATGGTTTCTCTTGAGTGAATAACCAGATCTGTAGATATTTGTATTTACTGAAATACCTGTCTACATATACAGCACATCCACCCTGTTCAGCCTACCCCTAAATAAACTCCCGTCTCCACTCACTGCAAGTCCCAAACCATCTATAAATACACCATTTTCTTATATAACCTCCACATTTCTTGTTAAAGCCAAATTGGGCAAAACGTCAAAATAATCATTTGTACAGCAGGCCTTCTGATATTCACATTTCACTCTTATATTATTGGATTACCAATAATGTACTAGTCATATATATATATATATATATATATATATATATATATATATGTGTGTGTGTGTGTGTGTGTGTGTGTACGCATGTGTATGTGTGTGTACATATAATTGCTTGAAATGCCTGTCTACATATACAGCTCAGCCACACTGCAAGTCACAAAACCATCTATAAATACTTCACTTTCTTATATAATCTCCACATTTCTTGATAAAGCCAAGTTTGGCAAAATGTCAAAATAGAAGGAATCATTTGTACCACAGGCCTTCTGATATTGACATTTCTCTCTCATATTGTCAGATTACCAATAATATGCTGATCATATATATATTTTTGTGTGTGTGTGTGTACACACATGTATATATGTGTGCATACATATTTGCTTCTGGTGATTTTCGAAATTGTTAACCCATAAATATTCATTAATTTAGAGGTAGTGATATGCATAAAGATAAAAGATTACAAATTTTGAGATGCACAGAAGGAAAAGAAATTTCGAACCTAAAAGAGAGATAAACAGAAAGAATTTTGAAAAAAAAATCACCCAATATTTCCCTTTGAATTCTAACCGGGTTTGCAAAACAAATACAAGAACAGGTCTGGTTAGTCACCCAATAGAAACTATCCCATGACCAGAGTCTTTTGGCTGCATACCATGTTAGGGGTGATCATTGAATAAGTTACTTCTCTCACTTTCTGTTGGGCAGTGATCTCTATAAGACAAATGTGAATACCACCCGGCAAAACTATAAACCAATTTAGCATAAGCTCATATTGCAAATTGACAACCTTCCCCTCAAAAAACCTTTTTTTCGGGGACGGGGGTATTTTAAAAAAAATTGTTTTTACTAGACATAATGAGGAGTAAATATTGAAATTTTTAGCCCTCTAGCTCCATTGGTGCAGCCTGTATGCATGATACATAGCTAGCCAGCCAAACTGACTTGAAAACTGAAAAACTATGTTGACAGTTTTGGTTAACTGTTTCTTATTTAAATCAAAGTAATTCGAAAAGTTCCAAGAGTGTTAGCTCAGGCGAATGGTGATGTATGTCTTTCTATCTGTGCAGTGATATCTGTGTGTGCACACAGACACATTTTAATGAAAAAAAAAATCCCAATATAAGTTTTGTAAGCATACATCAAACATTATTTATCTGTGTGTATTCGTATACATAGTGAGATTTTTTCCACATTAACAGTGTAGTAATATATCTGAACATATTATTTATTGTGCAATGTACATATGGGGAAGAGCAGTTACTAAAATATACACCTTTTTGATTGGAGAGTAGATAAAGCAAAGGGTGAGCAACAGACAGAAAAAAAAAAAACCTAGAAAATATTCAAAAAAGATTTAAAACTTTGTAATACTGTTTGAGTAATTGAAGTTTTCAAATAATTCTTCAATGGTTGTTTTGATCTTAAATTATTGTTGATTTTATGGTTTTATGTATCACATGATGCTAAGCCTGGTCATTCCCTAGATGGGTAACCATTCGGAAATACAAAATGCTAAATGCAGCAACAAGATTGTTCTGCAATTATCTCGGCTTCTGCTCTGTCGCCAAATAACAGATCATCTTGCCAAGCTACAACCAGACTTTGCCCCTGGTCTCTTCCTCAAACACCAGCTACTCAATAGGGGGACACATAACAGTGTACTGTACTAAGAGACTCCATACTCATTTCAAGTGGCACCAGGCTGCACTGATGGAGCTAAAGGGCTGAAAATTTAAGCATTTACTACTTATTATATTAAAAAATTTTTTTTTTTTTTTTTTTACAAAATTCCTCTATTACACATTTTAGAGTGGGGCTCAGTTTGCAGTGTAAGTTTATGCTAAATTTGACCTTGAAATTATGTCTATTCAAATTTTGATAAATGGTACAGATTTGTGGACAACGATTGTTTTTCAATAGCCGTGCGATGGACGGTATTGTCTCTCTGCCGCAAGATCTGCGATGTCAGGTTCAGAGAGAACACAGTAGCAAACCCAAACATTATTTGACAGACTACCTGTGGTCTGTAAACCCCAGCTTTGAAACCAATTTGAATTGACATAAACTCACATGCATTTTTTTAATTAACTGTTATATACACTATGGTATACCCGTTCAAAAGGTACTTATTTGCAAGGGGCCCTGGCCTTATGATGTGCTGAGCAGCATATTATAATAGTCATGTACACTAATTTTGGTAAAGGTTTGTTACTGTTTCACAAACTAAGATATCAAAGGGAGGTGAAAAAAAACTATGCTAGCTGCTGCTGCTGTATTATGGAACAAATGAAAGCTAAAAACTTGACAATTCAAAACTATGTATCAAATTTAATTATAAAGAATTTAATTAATTTTAGGGTTAGTTGTAGGATTTCCGTGTCATCATTAGCCTTTTAACACCCATTATTGGCCAGACCTCTCTAACATGGGCATCACAGAGCCAGTACTTTCTGAATTTGTCAAGCTCGTCATGCCATCTTACTTTCTGGCATATGATCTCTGGGGATCCACGTTGTGAGTCATAATGTCCAGCAGCTGTCTGCTGTTCTAGCGACGAGTACAGCCCATTGCCATTTGAGTTTTCTATTGGTTCCTATGATATCTCGGATTCCTGTCTTTTCTCTTATATTTTGCTGTCTTATGATTTCTCCATGTGAGGTTGACTTGATTCTCTCATGTGCATGTTGCATTTTTCTCAGTTCAATAGTTAATCTTTTGGTGTGGTTCCATGTCTCTCCTATCGACTATCAATAGGATGCTTTGGTTGTATCTCCTTCTTTTTAGGACTAGTTGGATTTTCTTGCTCTACCTAAAGTTTGCCAACCCATTGTGATTCTTTGCTTGATTTCTTCTACTTTTGAGCATTTCATGGAGACTCATTGTCCTAGGTAGATGTAGTGGCATACTTTCTTCAGCTCTGCATTTTCAATTTAGATCGTTGTGTCTTTGTCCTCAACATGTTTGTTGTACATGACATTTGTTTTACTGGAGCTAATATGGAGTCCAACTTTCTTGTTTGCTTCATTTAGTTTGCCTAGCATTATTTTGAGATTGTGAAGGTTCTTAGCAAAGAGGACAATGTTATCAGCAAATCTGAGGTTACTTATATACTCACCATCTTGATTCCTTTGTGTTTCCAGTCTAGGTTTCAGGAGATCGTCTCTAGGCAGGCTATGAAGAGTTTGGATGAGTTAGTATCACCTTGTCTCACTTCTTTTTTTAGTTGAAAGAACTCAGTCTTTATGTAGTCTGATGAAGGAACTGCTGTCTCGGTAGATATATTGCAGTTCTCTGACAAATACAGAGTTTACACCTTGTTGTATTATCGTGTCAATGATTTTGGGGATTTCCAATTGAAAGCCTTATTCTCTTTAATTTTATAATTATGAAAAAAAAAATGTTTGATCATTTTTATTGTTACTTGCAACACTAAAACTAAACATAAATCACATCCTTTTAGAATTGAATTTGATAAAGTAAGTTTCAAATGGTCAAGTTTTCTGCTTTCATAAATCTTGAAATTTTCATTAAATTTCTTCAGTTGAACATTAGTAGATTTTTAAATTCCAATTGTATATTTAGCACTGAACATTTTTTTCAATTAATTTTTTACATGTTTTTTTCCTTACAGATGTTAATGCAAACTTTTTAAAAAAAAGTAACTTTTTTTTTCTTAATGCAAGAAAATATATTAGATTCTTCAGGTTTGAATTTTGTAATAAAGTAGTGAGTAGCAACAGAAAAACATTGTTACATGCACTCTCACTAACACTTGTGAGAACATGAGACTGCTAGCTGTAGACGAAGGCATTTTTTCAACTGCCTTTTCTAATCCATTTTCAAAGGTAACTATGAGCCACCCATCAGTGTATGTGTATGTTACATTGTTACCCATCATTATACATAGAGATGTTGAAAGGGACAGAAAATTAAGCTTATCCAAGTTGAAAATAATCATTTACTGAATTATACATTCAGTGCATCAAGTTACCTATCTTCTATGAATTGGAAATCTTTTATTTCTCATATTTAATGTCTAACCTTCATGATTTTATTGAGGGTAAGCAGTATCTGCCATGCCTACCTGGAGAGTATATAATCTAGAGAGCTTGACAGTTGTGAAAAATTTTTTTTTTGAATTTATGCCATTTCAGTCAATTATTTCCAAATATCTGTTAATGCACATTATATAAGCTTTTCAAAGGTTTGGTGTTTTAGAATTACTATGTGAGAATTTTTCTTGATCCAGATCATCAGTTGTTTATCATGTAACTGTTTCAGGGATATATATATATATATATATATATATATATATATATATATATATATATATATATAAATACGTTATATATTAATTGAAACTTTATTTGAAAAGACCTCCTGTTGTCACATGGAAAATGTGTCACTTGGCCTGGACAGCGTGAACAAAATAAACAATGGAACAAAAATTTGGCTGCTGCAGATATCGAATCTGCGACCAATAAGATAGCCGCTTTAGCATAGGGTCGCTCTTCCCATTGAGCTAAATAGCCTGGCGGAAAGGCGAAAACCCAAATAACAGCTTTATCCCAACATTCTTATCTTGTTCGTTTACTGTCCATGTCTGCACTATTGTTTCTCAATGCAGACAGTTATATTATTGAGAAATGGATATATAATCCAATCATTCTGCCAAAATGTATATCCATTATTTTTTCTCAACAACAACATATATGTATATATTCAATACAAATCAGGAATGCAATTAATATGATATCTGATGTATGATGGGTTTATTTCATAAAGAGCTCAACGCATTCAACTTTAAATGGAAAGTTGGTTTAGAGTAGAGCTTGAATATAATGGAATGAGGATTCGCTACACAAACACATATATGTTTCTGCCAGTGAATCCTCATTCCATAATATATATATATATATATATATATATATATATATATATATATATACAAAGCAAGGCTGTCAGAAATAGTATACATGAGGTTGGATCAATAAGTCTGTAAAACTCATAAATCAAGAATGACATTTATCTTTGAAGAAACATTTTTGGAACCAACATTGATTGCTGTCGGCTCAGTGAACTATTAAATCATTTCCTGAGCTATTATTTAACCAGAATATTTAATTACCTGTGAGCAGTAATTGGAATGCATTCCTCTAATTTCTTGCTTCTGAAGATTGTAGCATCTTTTCAAGCGTTAGAATTAGGCTCTCTGTCAGGAAACCGAACGAATGGTGAACAAAAAAAATGTCAGGCTCGTGTGAATTATATCTTTGATTAAGTATTGCATTGGCTCAAACTTGCGTATCGATGGAATGAGAGTGGCTCGCTGCTTCAAAATAAGTGTCATGTACTTAATGCCAAGAAAATTGACATATTACCCAGGGCAGGATTGAATGAGAGCAGGGCATGTAGTATAAGTTAAAGAGGGACCCCAAATTAGGATAATCCACAAAGGTATTCATATATGCACGCGCATTTTCAACTAGAGTGTAATTGATTTTTTCAATTTTTCATTACAGCCAGCAAGGATTGCAAATCCTCTTTTATATTTGTGTTCGTTTGTTTGTTCCAGTACTTCTGGCACTACTGTTTTGTCTGCAGACTTGAAAATTGGCATCTGGTACTCCACATGACCTTTTTAAAAATGTTGTTCTTTGATTTTGGGAATAAAAGCTTTTTTGACCTTTTAGGGACCCTAATCTGACAGGTTTATTGATAACATTTAGATTCTCTAGAAACTTGATATTTTTAGATGTTTTCTAGTGGAAAATTTTAGTGATGTCATAAATGAACTCATTCTGACCACATTCTTTTTTATCTTGGTGCAGTGGCGATGACTTCAGTTTAAATTACCTTCCTTCCATTTATGATTGAACCCCCCCCCCCCAAAAAAAACCTGGACATAAACTCAGGAACCGATTTGTCATAAACTTTCATTGTAAATTGGCCCCCCACAGAAAAACCTATTTGTTGAAAACAAAAAAAATACATTTTCCCTATTCGCGCGTGTGTGTGTGCAAAATTTCAAGTTTTTACTGTGAATGCTCTGGGTTGGGCAAAATATATCCCTCCCCTGGAAAAGTGGCAGCGGACATCCATGCCTACAGTAAATGAGTATATGTGTATATGTGTACACATCCATTTAGGTGAGCAAATGTTTGCGTTAGCATGAATTCATGAATCTGTATGTGTGTGTTTAGGTGAATAAATGTCTGAAAAAAGACTAATGGAGAAATTCAATTGAGAGTTTATATTGAGATGAATGTATGCAAATATGATTCATAGATAAGCACAAAGTATATAAGTAAATAATTGATAAGTATGTAGAGATGGTTCATGGATATACATCTGAAAGCATACATAAGTAATGCCAAGAATGATGAATACAGAAAAAAAAACATAGTGTAGTACCTGTCAAAAATGATGAGATTAATCGTGTATGGATTGGCATTTCTACCAAGGATCGAAGTATAAGGGCACTTTGGGTAGAATCGAATTCTCATTCCTTTGCCTACTACCTAAATCAAAGCGTAGTATCTGTACACTTTTGCCTACTCATCATCATCATCATCAGTCTTTCAACATGTGTTGTTGGACATAGACTTTCCTCAGGGTTCGCCACACTTCTCTACCATGAGTGTTGCCAAGCCAGTACTTTCTGAATTTGTCTAGCTCGTCTCTCCATCTAATATTCTACCAGCGTCAGTTCGACATGTGATCTCGGGGGGGGGGGGGGGGGGGTCCATGTCATGAGTGGCGATGTACATCAGTTGTCTGCTATTTGTGCAACATGGCCAGCCCACTGCCGTTTGAGATTTTTAATGGATTCTATGATGTCCCTGACTCATGTCTTTTCCCGGATGTACTGTGCTGTCTTGTGGTCTCTCCATGTGAGGCCCAGCATAATTCTTTCATGTGCACGTTGCATAGTTCTCAATTAGCGGGTCTGTCTCTTGGTTAAGTTCCATGTTTCAGCTCCATAAGTGACTATTGGGAGGATGCATTGGTTATACACCCTTCTTTTTAGGATTAATGGGATCTTATTATTTTTGAAGCTTGAGCTTGCCCTGCCAAAGGCTTGCCATCCTAGAGTGATTCTTCACTTGATTTCTTCTTCTTTTTTTTTGCCTACCACCTGGAATCAAAGTGTAGTATCTGTTCACTTTTGCAGAAGTTAGGCAAAGAAAATCAAAGAAACAAAGAGGGAAAGTTATACTGTTCAATATGTACATTGATATTCCCTGTCTATGTTAATTCTCATCTCCTCTCAGTTAGTTAAACCACTTGAGATTTTACCGAGGACATTTCCATGATATCAGAAGCATCAACTGAATTACTAAACAGGTCTGGTTAGTCACTCAAAAGGAACCGTTGTACAACCAACATGTTTTGGCTGCATGCCGTGAAGGTGGTAATCAATTAAGGATTTTAAAAGAGGGTTGGTCAATAAATAAGATATACCTCTCGTCTTTTGTTGGGACAGTGATCACTAAAAAGTCTGAATTTTCAAAAGAGTAAGGGTTCAATTTGGCATAAACTTACATTACAAACTGAACCCTCTCTAAAAAAAAAGGGAATTTTGAAAAGAAAAACGTTTTTCTCGAGACATAAAAAGGAGTAAATGTTTAAATTTTCAGCCCTCTAGCATCATTGGTGCAGCTCGTATACATCACACATACATTGTCTACTGGATCATCTTGAAAACTAAAAAAAACTATGTTGACAGTTTTAGCTGATTGTTTCTAACATGTTGACTGATCTAAATAGGTGAAGTAAAATAGCAGGCTTAAAGATGAACAGAACAAAGACAAAAGTAATGTTCAATGATTCCCAAAATACCATATGAATAGAGGGCAAGGGTCTAGAAGAGGTGGACAAATACATATACCTAAGATGGAAGATTAAGTTAGAGAAAGACCATGAAAGTAAAAAAAAAAATGACTCATAATGATCGACTTGAAATCATTTAGTATCAATAGAGATATATTGAAGAGCACCTTGCCAATGAGATCAAAGCATAAAATATACAATGAATGCATAATACCAGCTATGACTTATGAATGTGAATCAAGGAAACCAACAAAGCCAACTTCAGAAGAGCCACAAGGAGGACAATGCTATGGACAATTCTAAGAGATAGAAAAAGATCAACACAAATCAGGGGGAAAACTAACCTGAAGGATATCACCCAAATAACTAAGCAACATAAATAGAGATAGGTGGGAGATTAAGCAAGAAGAAATGGCAACAGATGGAGCAAAAAGCTAACTGATTGGTGCCAATGGGACAGTAAACACAGTAGGAAGAGACCAGACACAAGATTAAGGGATGAGACAATTTGCTTGTTAGACATTGCAGAGGTTAGTGTGATCACAGTCATCATGGAAGGAAATGGGAAAGGCCTTTGTCCAGCAGTGGACTTATTATGGCTGATGATGATGTAGATAATTATGTATGTTGATAACAAGAACCCAAAATTCAATGAGGCGTACACTAGAAAGTTTAAATGCTATTATTGCCAGATCATGTGACTCTGAGAAGATATTTCAAGGTAAGAATAAACTTATCAAGGGACACCTTTCCATCAAGTTTCAAATAAATCCGACTCAACCGCTGAGAAAATTGATTTTAAGATACAAAGTTCAAACACCATTATTACTGAGATTACTTTGATAGTGTAATGGTTAGCACATCTGCCACATGCGCAAAAGGTCTTGGGTTTGATTCCCAGTCTGAGCGAAAATGTGGAAAAGTCTTCATCAAGAAAAATCCCCTGTGTAATTAGCAGCTAATTGAGTACACTCCAAGTTGTGTGATTAGAGTGGAGGTATCCTCTCGGTGGAATTGCATCCTGCCTAGGGGTAGATCATAAAAACTTGCAGGTATAAAGTCCTGGTCTCGACCAGACCTGAGACTTGCAAGGATCATTAAACTGATGCATGCAACAGAAACCGGAACTTCGTCATCAGCTATCATATTCCATCGGGATTGGCTCTCGAAAGACATGACTCGTTACCTTAACTTACTTATTGCCAGATTGCGTGACCCTGAATGGAAGATTTTTCTATGCAAGAAGCATCCTATCAAGGGTCACCTTTCTTGCAGGTTTCAAGTAAATCTGATTGAAAACAGCTGAGAAACAACGTAGGGACAGACCTACTCACTGAAAGATAAATGTATACAATAATAAATAGAAACTTCAGCACATTGGGAGCCTATCTGTATCTCTAATAACTCAGTAATGAAAGTAATGTGAAACTCCAGTGAAC